>JAXDDW010000050.1:502500-1205000 GCA_034670385.1 Hoplostethus mediterraneus | reverse complement strand
AGCCAAAAAACAAGTTTGTTTAGGTTAACTGAGCTGGTGTTCAAGCTACCAGTCGTAGTGATTTGGACTAGATGACTAGATGGACTGGACCAAATGAGCTAGCCCTGACAGCAAGACAGTTTCCTGTTTCACAGATAGGAAACACATCTACCTACCAGACTATTTTACTTTTTATTTTATTTTAGTGTTACTGCATTGACCTATACCCACACCACAAGAATCTTTTTGAAGTATCTTTATTTTTCCTTGCCCAGTTGTATTATATTTGCACATTAGTAACATCATTCAGTGATAAGGTCAGCCGTGGTTGCTAGGAGATTTGTGACACAACTGCGAAGCCTCAGAAAATGAAAGTCAAAACATGTCATAGTTCTCCAAAATCTATTTTCATCCAAGGCCATTATAACATATGGAGAAATAAAAAAACACATTCAAACAGTACAAAGTAGTTGTTTCCATATGAATACACAAATGTTCATGACAAATTACTAAACCGGTTTAAACCAGTTTGATTGCAGTCTTCTTTTTGACCTCCACAGTGGTGCTACGGGTTCTACCTGACCCATCAGCAGGGGCACACTGGATTCGAGCTCTTCTTCAAGACCAAAGAGCTGAAGAAGAAATGGCTAGATCAGTTTGAGATGGCCATGTAAGTATCACTGACAGATGGGTTTGCCACGTGAACAGCACAAAAGACCAGTGCATGTATTGCAGGAGAAACAGTGTGTGTGTGTGTGTATGTGTGTGTGTGTGTGTGTGTGTGTGTGTGTGTGTGTGTATGTATGTGTGCAAGTGTGTGTTTATTTGTCTGTGTTTGCATGTGTGTTTTTCCAAGGCCGAGAGAGGTGTTGACTCTCTCGTGTGCACAGATCAAATAGATCAAGCGCACACAGTGAGATAACACACAACACATGCAGATGCATGCAAACACACACACACACACACACACACACACACACACACACACACACACACACACACACACACACACACACACAACACAACGTAAGCGGTTCCAAAGAGCTGCAAAATTACAATGAGTTCATTCTGTCCACTGCTTCAATTTTATGTCTCAGTTGTTCCTCAAATCAGTGATTTTTGGAGATACATCTCTTATATTATTTTGGTTTGTACTGGAGAATACGACATTATCTTGACACTACACTTTATGATTGACTGGACAAATTATTTTGTTTTTGGGGATGGCTGTGTATGAATACAAGTCTCAGTCCTGCATGCTGACCACCTGCTTATGGCCAATTCATTTTCGACTCTCATAGTGCGCTGGTTTGTGTGTGTCTGCGTACAATTTCAGTGTTTTTCATTCTCTCACTCGAACTGAAACTTTAGATGAGTTGAGTTGAGTTGAGTTGAGTTCCGTCACCCTGGGGCCCTTGAAACCTGTTCAAAAACACCTTGTGTTATTTAAAAAACAAATAGATGTTAGTGAGGAAATAAGATTTTTTTTCCTCTCCCTTGCTGAAATTTTATTTTGTTGCAGATACATGGTTTGAGTCCAACAACAGCAATGTGCACCTGTGTGTGTGTGTGTGTGTGTGTGTGTGTGTGTGTGTGTGTGTGTGTGTGTGTGTATAGGGAAATGGGGCCCATTCAGACAGCAAATTGTACCTACAAAGAGGATGTGGGCTCTTGATGAAGAACTCAATTACGGGAGCGTTGAGATGAAGTGGCCCCGGACAGTGTGCTAGATACAAAGGCAGAGTTTTGTGTCGGTTGTTTTTGTTCACACCCCGGAAAGACTATTTCAAAGGTTTAGGTTCAGATGTGTATTTCTCCATACAGACCAAGATTTGATTTGCACAATAAACACTATCATTATTATGTCAATTTGCAGTTTTGATTTAGATTTTGAACTGAGTGAACTGAAAGAGAATTGAGCCCAACCCTGACACACACACACACACACACACACACACACACACACACCCCATCCCACTTTATCCATCTATTTTCTCCAACCGCGTAGTCCCTTATTTTCTGTCTCTCTCTCAGATCAAATATCCGACCAGACGATGCCAGCAGCAACTCGCACCAGTTCAAGATGCACACCTTTGAAAGGATCACTTCCTGTAGCTTCTGTCACCTCCTGCTCAGGTAAGATTCAGGCAACGTGACCTTTTCCCTCAGAACAGCCTCCTGTCTTTAAATAGACCGGCAGTCCTGATGAAGCCCCGCTAGGGCAGAGATGCTGTCAGCTGTGTTTGCCGCGGTGTGTTTGCTTTAGGTTAATGAATTCACTCGATGTGACTCGTGATGTACATATAACTACACTCATTGTTCTAGACTGGTAGATCATCATGTCTTCAGCACTAATAATTTTGTCTCTGTTGCCAGGGGAATCGATTTTTTTGTCATCTTTTTCAGTTCGTAGGTGCGAAAGGAGCACCGTGACATTTCAAATTTCAGTCTTAAGTTACTCAGGGACTTTAGGGAAAGGGAGCACTTTCACATTTAGTTATTGAAGCTAACATGTACCACTATTGCACCTCTTGCAGCTTGCAGTACCAGTTTCATTTTTTGGCTGGACCATTGGCACTGAACCATCTATTCCCCTGTTTTTTATTTTGCCATTGCCCTGCTGTTAAACATTTTGAAGTGTGCATGCCTGGATGTATGCCATATTGCCTAGTGGTGAAACTTTCTTTGCGTGGAAATGTGACAAAAGCCTGACAACTGAAAATGTCAAGGCGTGTGCTGCTGTGAAATTAATGAAATATGAATGAACGAATGTGCCGTGTTTCTTTTTGTCTCCAGGGGCATTTTCAACCAGGGTTATCTCTGTCTCAAATGTGGCCTGGGGGCCCATAAGGAATGCCTGGGTCGACTGGGAGTCTGCGGGAAAACAGGTGAGATGGAGGCCTCGGTTAATTCAGTTCTCAAAGAGGTTTTCATACTGACATAGGCAAGCATGCGCTCTTGATGCAGTGAATTGTAAATGTACCTCATGGCATAGAACGTTTCATTTAAGATTTCTTAGACTTTTGAATTGTTTTTTTTTAGTATAACACACATTTATACTGGAAGTCTGTAACACCAAGGAAAATTCGCTGGCAGTAACAATTTTGTGATTCAGGTTTCCGAGACAGATATTCCCTGGTGATATGGTAAACTACCCATGTACCTTATGTCCTAGAATGTCTCGTGCTCCTTCTAATAACTGCATAAGGAGAAGGTCTATTATACCCCTAGTTATTCAGCCGTCGTTACTCCTTGCCCCGATGTCAAGCTTTAGCTTTGTGTCAACGGCCTGGCACTGTAGTTCAGCTACATTACCCTCTCTGACTACATAGACAGCCAAAGGCAGCCTGGTGTGACAGGCCTTCTGAACACGAGCGCCGTGGTCTTTATGCATTCTGAGGCGTGATGAGGGGCAGCGGAGGTTGACAGTTGAGGTTGTATGTCAGGAAGCCACTGCACACTGATAACGTATTCCTCTCTCTGTGTCTTTCTCCCCACCTGATTGCAGATTCTGCCGCGCTGAGGCCCCAGGTAGGACCTCGTCTTTGACTTGGAGCGCAGAGCTGCTGTCGTTAGCTTTAGCATAGCATAGCAACTCAAACGCGCGCCCACACATGTACGCACGCAAGAACGTACACATGCATGCATGCACCCACGCACTCACAAGCACACGTACACAGATCATAGACGAGGGTTAGGGTTAGGGTTAGGGTTTGTTGCTCCTTTAAAAAATGCAAGAAATGACTAATTCAAATGACTAACAGCACAAACCTAAAACACTGCATGGCACCCCAATGGATAGTGGGTAGTCTTTGGTTTCCAAACACTCACAGCGTGGCTCCACTATATTTTAGAGATGATGAATGACAAACTCCAGGTAACATTTTGGAACAAAACTCTTCAATTGCACTTCTGGTCTGTCGTTCTTTCCTCCTCTTTTGAAACGGTTAGACCACAAGTCACATTCACAGATGACCGTATGCAGAGTATGACTCATTCTTCAGGTCAGGCTGATACCGCACAGGGAGTAGGAATGACTCTCTCTCATTTTTTGTTTTCTCTCACTTTCTCCCCTTTCTCTTTTTCTCTCTCATCTCTCCATCACAGAGGGGTACCATGGCACGGAGACAAGCAGACCCAGGTCAGTATGGCTTGACCGTGTCATTTTTGAGAGCCTTCCGCTGTACTTCTAAAGCTAAACCACTTCCATCTAGGCTCTAAAACAAAACAAAAAAACAGCCTGGATAAAAAGAGGAGAGTTATTCATCGGCCAGTAGGAGATTTGGGGTGGCTAAAAGCTAACCCTCAGATCTAATATTCCTCAACTTATTTTTTCAACATTAAAAACCCTAAAAATGTCTCAGAGAAGTGCAATGACGTGAATCTGTCCTATGCTCTCACACAGTCATCGACCCAAGGAGGAAATGAACGCGCACATTTGTCTCGACAAATATATTTGAGTAAGATGAACCATCTAATAAAATGATGTGGAAAGAATCCTTAACCAAAGCACAAAAAAAAGCCCTTTCCTCACCACATGCCGCGCTGCTTAAACCCAGGACGGCATTGAGATGAATTGGAGTGGGTGGAATCATTATGAGAATCACGGCGGGAGAAATGCCGGCAGAAAAGCACTTCCAGCTGTCTATATGCCTTGGCCTCAACCGCCAAGACTCTGTGATAAATCAATTTCCATAAGGGCCTTTATGAGAAAGACAGTCGTGCTTATTGTTCTTATTAAAAACATGGATGTGTGATAGTCCAGTCATCTGAGGTCACCGTCAGCTCTAATAGTTTCCCCAGGCTGCTGTGCCGGGGACCCATGGCTGGAAGGGAGCTGTGTCTGAGGGGGCTGGATGTGTGAGTCTGGAGAGTAAGCGGGTGTGTCTCTTCAGTTGGCACGGATCTTTAGTCTTAGCCTTGTGGCTGTGTTTGTGTACCACACAAGGGAAGACTGGAGATGCACTGTACAGGAATTGACTGTACAGGAGTGCCATGCTGGTGGGTTTAAATATTGTAGAAACTTCCACATCAACATGTTAAACATAATGAATTGTAATACAATTCTTACAGTTATTGTACTGAAACCTTTATTGCATCAACCGTAAAGGAATTTGCACACATAATGAACACATATGATTCAATCGATAACAATAAGTCACTGATCAGCAGTAGCAAAAGTAGCAAAAAAACATAAAACATAAAATACAACCAAATTTGTGTTACTGGTAAACCGTTGAACCATGTGTGGTTCAAGTGCATGTAGTGTTTGTGCTTTATACCAGTTACCTTACGGTACTATGAGTACATGCATCTTTAGCATGTAGCCCCATAGCCCTCACAGCATTAGTGTCATTCTCTACCTATTCACCACAAATGTTAGATCTCCTTAGGCCATCACTGAGGAGAATACTTGATTCTGATTGGCCAGTGGGGTTTCCATTTGTTTAAAAGGGCATTTAAGTAATCTATGACCTTTATTGACCTCTGTCAGCCACCGATGAGAATTGCAACAGCTTTGATAGACTTTATCTCCTCCTACACACGACTCTGGAACAGCCCCCCAACCACCCCCACCCCCCCATCCCCTTGAGTGATGGTAGCCTGTAATTGACACAGAGAATAAAGTCACATTTTCACCATGAAGATCAGTAAGCTAGCTAGCTCAGAGCAGAGATACACGAGTGTCTAGTGAGGAGGCATTGTATCATGATGCAAAATACTGTCATAATAACACTGCTTTGTCGCTTTTTTGCCTTGAGAACGAGGCTTCCTAACCATCCTCCATCATGGAGCGGTTGAAAATGCGTGGATGAAGGAATGCCTGGATAGTAGGAGGTTGGGGGAGGAGATTGGTGGGTGGGGACTTTTTGCTCCGAAACAGAGTGTGGGCTAAAAAGTGACCTTTGAAACCCAGAAATCTCAGCACCTTACAAAGTAATTGTTGAGTGACCGGTACAAACCCCTGCAGATATAATGTGGTCAATTTGATATATTGCCCCTTTAATACACTACCCCTTTGACACAGACAAATCTAAATCCAAGCTTTCTATTTTAGCCATGACGTTGCTTGTTGAGCAGCAGAGTGCTCTGAGTCAAGTCCATAGCCTCTTTTACGTTATTCTCAGATCTTACTCATGTTGCTCTCTTCCTTATGTTTTCACCTTTGACACACAGGGCCACTGGCATATTTATCATCTATTGTCTGACCCGTGAAATTCTTACTATTGGTCGATGTAATGTTGGTGATCTGGGAATTCAAGCTTATTCTGCTGTTGCACCGCTGTAGGTTGCTCTGGATGAGAGTGTCAGCTAAATGCCTAAAATGTCAATGCAAATGTATGTGTCTTCCCTGTCTGCTAGGTTTACCCAGGATGCTGGTGATCAGAGACTACTGTGGCATCCCCTGTCCCCAGAGCGGGCCCCCGCTGAGCATTCATGCGGGGGATGTCATCGAACTGATACGTGCCGACCTGCACAGCTCCTGGTGGCAGGTACGTGTCACTCAGCCTCACCGCAAGCATGTCCTCAGTTCATCTCAACATCTGTGACTCGACGCAAAAAACCCCCCCCCAAAAACTCGTTATAGGGCTTACCGGTTGGTTCGGTGCATGCGATGTATTTGAAATGTCATGTGTTCAAATCTCTGCCACTTCTCCTCTCCCCTGCATTGCCTGATGCTCTCTGCTGGATAGCCTGCTATCTGGGAAAGTGAGAATAACACATTAAAGATGTGGCATTTTTTTCCCCTTGCTTCTCTTGCATCTGAAAACTTTAAACTCTTTATTGTTTCTAAGTCACATGGTATTATGATTGTTGATCACATGCTATGTCCTTTCAGGTGAGCATTAAATAGTATATAGAGACATTATGGTGAGGTCAGTGTTTGGAGTCATAAATCTGTGTGAACCCCACTGAACCCCAGTCTACGACAAATAGAGTGTTTGCCCACTGTAACCCTGCTCAGATTAAATCAGGGAGTTTACATCAGATGATCTAACCAATTAGTGGCTTCGGTTGATTAATTAAGTGCCACAGTGAGACAATAAAACTGCAGACACTTTGGCCTCTGGAGGACTCTTTAATGGTCGTGTGCAGCCTCATGTACTAGCATATTTAGCGGCCATCTCATGAGGCCAGCCAGCGGTTGAGGCCGTTTGACTTTATCTATTTTTGAAAGGTGGTGATTTATCTGGGGGTCTTCGGGGAGCCCTCCCCAGCCGTTTCTCACTCTGCTTTACGGCGGCACTAAAGCCTCATCCTCCTTCTGGTGCTGCTCCAATCTGACTGCAGTCGATGCCAACGGCACGGCTGGGAGTAGGCAGTTAGCCCGAATTTCCTTTTTGCTTCCCGGTTCTCTATCCGCTCTGTTGGATGGCGCGCAAGGTGAGGAGATGAACGCCAGGAGGTACTGTGCTGAGCTGCTAGAGCGGCGACCAGACTGTCACTTTGCGGACTTGATGGCAACTCATTGTTCTCCACCATGGTTGGTGTATATGTTAGGAGGGGATAATCTGAGGCATTGAATGATAATGCACATTTGTGTGTTTATTCTAGTCCTGTGCATAACGACACGGTAATAAGGCTAGTTAATCTTCAGTGTCCCCGGTGGCGCCAGAGGATGGAATTACAGAACATTGAGAATTCATATCCCCTGTTACCCAGAAGGCAATTATCCCCCATCCCACTGGCAGAACAATACAATCAATCACTGTAATTTCATTTGATCCTTTGGCTGCTGCCTGTTTACGCCAACAGAGTAATAAGTTTAATCTTTATCATACGCTTATCGAAGGCATAACAAATAGAGAGGGGCTCTCAGAAAACCTTTGATGAAATGTTATTACGCAGAATGAATCATAGAGATGGGTAAGGATTCGCCTTCCAATCTAGTTACTGCCGGGGCGTGCATGGTTCCAAAATGCATTTCATACTGTAATAAAGAGGCGGAGTGAGGAGGGAAAGCATAAACAGGGCAGGAAGCGGAGTGGAGAACTGTACATGCCCTCAACGATGGACTTCAAATTGACCTTGAACTCCAAACTGGAAACTCAAATTATCTTGAGCGTAATGCTGATAGAGAGGCTAATTATTGCGTAACGCAAACGCACATGATGGACTTAAACAATTAATTGTTGTATTATAAAATATGCTGCACACTTACGTGGGAGCAAGGCTGTAGAGAAATGAAGTCATTTGTTACCCTAAATGGGTTTACTTTCTGAACAAAAGGCTTCCCAGACTAGGTTTGTCAAAGGACTTAATGATTTTTATATAAAGCGTCGGCCCGCTTGAGGCGGGTTCGCTAAAATGCAGTTGTTAGTCTTCTGAGCAAGAGAGCTCACACTGTTTGGATATTCAAAGACCAGAATAAGATCCATTATTTAGTGTTAAACAAGGCTCTTGTTTTGATGCAGTACAAATCTAACTGCCGGCAGAGTTTGAACTATAATTAACTTGGGCTGTAAATTAGATGCACTGCTTGTTGTGTGCTAATTGCTGAGGATTTATTGAAGCAAGTGTGGGAGGGGAAGAGAAAAGGAAGGAAGAGGGGGGGGGGGGGGGGGTTGCTCCTAGACAAATATAATGCGATTAACAGCCATTTGCCTTTGCAGGGCAAAATTCTGGCAACAAGCAGGATTGGCTTCTTTCCAAGTGATGCTGTCAGGCCATGCCCATGTGTAAGTGTACATATTCTTCATAATCAATAAGGCACATTTGATGTAATTACACTGCATTCTGCGGATGATAGCCTCTATTGATGCCCTGGCACAGGAATGCAGCGCTTTCCATTCACAGTCTTTTTTTGTTGTAGAGGCCTGATTTTAGCCATTAGATGCGGATAGAATATCACATTACCACAAATGACCGCCGCCCTTCACTATTGACTCCATTAAGCAACAAAATAAGCACCATTTTTTTTTACACCAGGATCCAAAGCCCGTCGATTACTCTGCCCAGCTCTGGTAAGCGATGAAAACAAATTACTATAGATTGCTAACAATATCCACGAGTAATTCTTATTCCGTGGTATCGATTGTATTGACTTTTTTTCCGGAATGATTGATTGCAACGTAAATGCCTAGTTGTCCCCGGGTGGTTCAGGTTTGCAGGTCCTATGGAGAGATGCCAGGCTGAGGTTGAACTCCTGGACCGAGGGATGAGCACCTATCTGGTTCGACACAGGAGTAAAGAGTACACTGAGTATGCAATCAGTATCAAGTAAGTGACATGGGGGCAAGTTTTCCCTGACTTACAATACTCTATCTATCTATCTATCTATCTATCTATCTATCTATCTATCTATCTATCCATCTATAGTTCAGTGACTTTGGAAATAGTATGATTGTTGGTGCCAGACACACACAAGCATCTCCTGGGATTTATGCACACTTCAGCGTCCACAGTTTACCAACAAAAACCATCCAGCCAGTCACAGTCCTGTGGGAGAAAACACCTCGTCGATGAGAGAGGTCACAGGAGAATGGCACGATTCATTCAAGCTAACGTTACAGTACAGTCATTGAGACTGAGAGTCTCGTGCTCTACCCCGACTGAGCGGTGAGTATAACGGTGTATAACGGTGGTGTGCAGAAGGGCTCTCTCAGAAAAGCACACACGTTGTCGAACCTTGAAGTGGATGGGCTACAGCTGCAGAGCCCAGACCTCCCCCCCCCCACTCCCCGTCAGCTAAGAACAAGAAGGTGAAGCTTCAGTGGGCACGTCATCGGCAAAACTGGAGTGGAAAAAGTGTTGCCTGGTCTGAAGAATCCCAGTTTCTGTTGTGGCATGCTGATGGCAGTGTCAGACCTAAACCACATGAATCCATGGATCCACCCTGCCTGGTGATGAGTGTACCCAACCCTTGTTGCTGACCTGGTGCATTCCTTCATGGCCACAGTCGACCCCTTTTCAAATGGGTACTTCCAGAAGGATAATGCACCACGCCACGAAGCATGCATCGCCTCAAGACGGTGACTTTACTTGACTCCAATGGCCTGCACAATCTCCAGATCTCAACCCAGTAGAGCAACTTTGGGTAGAGGTGGAATGGGATGATCTGTTTTTCTATCCGACTGTCTGTCTCCTCTCCACAGACACATTTTTCAAGGAGCACTTGATAACTTTGCATCTTGCTACTTGCTGCTCTTTGGCTATCAGGCTCAGAAATACATTTCAAAAGCAGGATAACAAGGCTCTTGGATGGTAGATAAAGCAGCCACTTCTTTAGCCCTCAATAAATGTCTGTTCTGTTCTCATCTGCAATTCGAGTGCCTTGGTATCCTTCCTTTAAAATACAATACTGTCCATTTAACTTGGGAATATCTTTCTGGTGACATCAAAGCTTGTTAAGCCTTTTAACAAAGAAAAGACTGTCTAGTCCCCCTGACCTGACATGAAGGCGCTGAGAGATTATAACAATTGAGGGTGCACTCTAAAATAGTGTTTGGATATACTCAGACTATTTAGCCGGTGACGCGGCACTTCATCCCAGCCCATTTGGTCGGGTTGACTCACACTGGCCCTCATTCAACGCTTTGATGTGCTGGGACAATTTTTGAACGCTCCGATCCTAATTGCCTGTCTCACTGCTTAAGATCATTATCGGGATGGCCATTTGAGATAATGGAGCTTTACACAGAGAGCTCCTAATTATCAACGGGAGCTGTCTAAAGACAAACATTTCAAGTAGTCAGTTTGTGTGTGGAATGATGTGTGTGTGTGTGTGTGTGTGTGTGTTGTGCGCCTAGTGCAGGAGGTGAGAGAGCCTTCAAATAACACGTCCCATCTAGCTCCATATGTTATGCCCCATATAACTCAACACACATCAATAATTACTACTCGACATAGATTCATAATGTATAAGTGAATTTGCAACATGGCCATATTTTTCACATCCATTATGCACTGAGATTTACAACGAGGCTCTGTCTCCGGTGTGATTTGCACGTCATCATATGGGAGACGTGCATTATATCGTAGTGCAGCCCCCCAGCTTTACTCACACCTACTGGTATATCCACATGTTGTCTTGCGGGTTACTTCCCAACAGAGGTCTTGTTGCCAGATATTTTTCACAGCTAACTGAAATAGATCCATCTTCACGGCTAACTGTGAAAAAGTAATTGAGTCTTTGTTTTAACCTGCTTCAGGTAAAAGGTGGAAAAAATGGTTTTTCATATTGGACAATGCCATATATACTTTTAGACTTAAAAGTTTGTTTGTGGTTTAGACAATCACAGGAAACTATTTCAAATTCAAATTTCAAATTCAATTTCAAATCCATCTGAATAGCTGTGAAACATCATCTCTTTGGTACTCTTTGCCTCCACTCTGTTGTGGAATGGCTATTTGACATGAGTGAACTGGGCCCAGTTGGACTGGGGAAATACCCAGACACTCAGCAAAGTTGCATCACTCAGCATGGTAACATGGCAGTCAGCGTGGTGGACCTTCAGCCGTTGTCGCGATGGCTCTCTACGGTGACATTGACGGACGAGGAAGCATGTATAGTTGATTAGTCGGCCATGTCTTATTCATCCTCCACAGATTCAACGACGAAGTCAAGCACATTAAGATTCTGACCAAGGACGGCTGCTTCTACATCGCGGAGAGTCGGCTGTTCAAGTCTGTGCTGGTAATGGTTTTAACTCAACGTAGATTCTTGTGCCCTAGAAACTTGCTGCAGCCATTAAAGCGTCTACCACGCTACCATTTTGGGAATGACGCTACAGTGGGTTTTACGCCACTCTTAAGAGAAAGCGTGGCAAGCAGAGCAGAAATTGACATTTTCTTGTACATTGATAAAAAAAAATGTGTGCGTATATTTGCATTTTTATAAGGTCAGACACAGCCACGGGCAGATTAAAGGGCCCTGTTGTGTATGGCGGTTAGCTGTCCTTGCTCAGGGGCACTGCTAGTGGCGGGATTGAACAAGCCCCCCCCCCTAAACCTGCCTTTGCTTCATTTATCCACACTACCCTCTAGATTCACCCTGGCTTACTCTCAACACCAATATGAAGGATGTGAGTGTTATGTTTGTTTTTGTGAAGGACTTGGTGGAGTACTACAAGCAGCACTCTCTGAGGGAGGGTTTCAGGAGCCTTGACACCACTCTGCAGGTCCCCTACAGGGAGCCGTCCAATGGCAACATGCCCAGGGCCATTACCAAGGCTGGCAGCGGTGAGTCTGCTTCACAAACATCTTCCGCTTCCTTGGGACTCTCTCTGTCTTACAGGTGAAATGCCATCGCCATTAGATCAGACCTCAATCAAACCGTAGCTCCGAGTAATACTTAGCATTTGTTTTGATGCGGTTGGATACCGGAGGGGTCGTTTTTTTTGTCACTTTGGAAGAGTTCAGATAGCGCCGGGTGAGGTGTCACTCACAGGGAAGCGTACTGAATGTATATGTGTAAACGCCTGCTTGTACAGTTTCACTATGAGACCAAAACAATCAGAAGGAAGCTCGTGTTTCCAAGGTCGCCACAAAGAGATGATGAAACAAGCACAAAAACATGTGTTGGATTCTTTAGTATCGTGCTCGCTAGCTCTGCCCTTACCTCGAAGAACTGCACAAAAATGTCCCGGCATACATTAAAAAAAAAAAAAATCACGCTGACACAAGCATTTTCTTAGTTATTACACACTCAAGTTGAAACTGTGTCTTAATACCCCAGGCAGTCCTGTCTTCGACGTGAGAGACACGGTAGAAGTATTCTGCAGGGCATAACAAGCTAACGTGATTCCCACTCGGAACAGTGCGGGGTGGTTGACGGGAGCTTTCCTTGGGAGAGGAGTGAACTTGGCTTGGTTGATCCTCTTTTTTTCATCTCAGACTACATCCCGGTGCATGTTTAACAGTACCTCGGTCAAATAATATTCATGCACAAATCTTTACCCTTGTTTTTACCACCTAGGAGTAGACGAGTGGTGTTACTGCATCAGTGAAAAATGCGCTAAATTGACTTTCAAAAACGAACAAGGGGTTAGATCATCGCATCGGTCTCACAGCAATCCCCGTCCGCCATGTTTTAAAGAAAAATTGGATTCATGTGTGATTCTATTCATAAATGATGCTAAATGATGTGATAAATGGTGATCAAAAGGCATCGGTATTCACACTGCTAAATTGTGCATTGTGCTGTCAGAGCAGGTTCGATTTTGAAGAGTTAGCTGTAGGCTATCTAGGCTACAGACCGGGCTACATTTACAGCCTCGGGGGGGGAGGGAAAATTACTAAGCTGCAAAGACTTTTCCAAATGTGTAGCTAATGGGGCCAAGCCAATAAAAGTTAGCTTGTGCTAAATGCGAACAAGATGTGGCGTGAAAAGACAGATAAGACAGAGAACAGAGGACAGGGCCAGGACACAAAGTGATCTAACCCCTACTGACTTTCCCTGTGATTGACTAAGCTTTTCTGGTCAGTGTTGGTTAAAACAACCACTACAAGTTATGTGGAAATAGTGTTTGACTCAGGTTTGGTAGGATCCCTGCAGTCAGTCAGGGTATATCATCAGCCAATAAGACACATGGAAACAAAATAGTCAATACCAATGACTCCGCTTCTCTACAAACCTCCCAACCTCCACTGTAAGAGGTTCGGCAACACGCTTGATTTTACCCCGTGAGATCTGCAGCGCGTGAGCAGGCATGAATAAATGCATTGTTCTGCTCCAGCTCAACCCGTCCAGCCACCACCGGCACTCAAAGACACAAACAGATGCCTGCTCGCTCTGAGGGAGGGGGAGGGAGGGAAGGAGGGAGGATGCGTGGGAGAGAGGGGGGGGGGGGGGGGGGGGGGAGAGGGACTGGTCGAAACGGGGGAGAAGGAAGCAGATGGAGAACGAATAACGGCGAGGTGGACAAAGAGGAAGAGAGAGAGAGAGAGAGAGAGGAGGGTGGGTGTGAGAGTGAGAGAGAGTGAGAGACATGGAGGGGGGGGGGAGAGAGACAAAGAGAAAGAGAGGGAGGGAGAGGGAGAGAGATATGGGGGGGAAGAGAACGAGAGAATAAATAGGGAACAGGGGGCCTCGGCGGCTCAGCAGGCTTGGTAGCGAGGTCCCAGTTAGGGTTAGGGCCCCCGGGTGCCCCAGGCGAGCACCGGGGAGCCCCGCGACTCCCAAAACGTCACGCTCGGCTCCAAGATGGCGTCGCAATTTTCCTGACACTGACACGACATTTCACTCGGGCTGGCAGCGGAGAGGAAGCGCGTGACAGCCCACGCCCCCCCCCCCCCTCGAGTCCGACAGAGAGAGAGACAAAAAACTGGGGAAAAGTTTGTGCAAATATGATCTGACGTAAAGGAAGGAGGTAGAACCGTCTCAGCTTTAAGAGAGGTGGGTTGTAAACAAACAGCCGCCGAGGCAAGCAAGATGAACGCCTGAACAAAGTCAAAGTTAGCCCTCGGTGTCTTTTCAGATGTAGGATTCCCGCTCTCTCTCCCCGTCCCTCTGCCTCCGTCGGCAGGCGGGCGGGTCTCCCGGCGCATCAGGCTTCAAAGCGCCTCGGCGAGAGGTGTGTGTGTGTGTGCGTGTGTGTGTGTGTGTGTGTTTGTGCATCGCTGCCATTCACCGTGGTTTTTCCCTTCAGCGAAAAAGAGCCTTGACACACCCGCCGTTCGCCTCGGTGCATTCAGGGAGAGAGAGACTTTTTTATTTTTTTTATTATTGCCTTAAGTCGTCCACCCCCGTAGACAGACTTCACGTGGGTTCACCCGCGTTCTCTGTCTGGTAAACAGCCTCGGCAGGAAAGACAGATGTCACGCCAAAACAAACCCAAAAAATGGCGTCTCGAAACAGACGCGATGCACAATAGAGGAAACAAAATGGAAGGGCAGAGCTAACGATCTGATGAGGAAGCTTTTCAAACCTGTGATTTCATTTGCTTTTGCGCACGTGCATGCATGTGTTGTGTGTGTGTATCGTGGCACCGCAGGGGGTAAACGCCAGGAGTCTCGAGCCCATCCTGAGGGCAGATGCGTGGCACGGATCACGCAAAGGGGGGGGGGGGGGGGGGCTGATTATGGTGCCTTTTCGCCCCCCCGGGGGGGCAAGATAGCTGCGGTCCCTTTCCCTCGGTGTCTCTGTGGCAGATGCCTTTCCAACAGCGTGTACGTGTGCGTATATGTGTGCAGTCAGGGAAAAAAAAAACAGTTGACATTTGCCTGCGTTTAGTTATCCCTGTGGGGGCCGGGGGGGGGCGAGGCACGGGAACCATATTGCCGTGTTGACAGGAGGTGGTTTAACCCGGTTCGAGGTTCTGCCGGCTCAGATGGGTTCTCTCGGATGTGAGCAGAAGCCGGCCGGTTCTAGCCGTTACCTTGACAGGGCGTCGTGCTGCGCGCAGACGTAGACTTTGGGCCCCCCCCCCCCCCCCCCACGCTGCGGCTTTGGCTAAAGGTGTCACCTGGTCTGGGAGCGCAAAAGGTTGTTCTTTTTTTTTTGGTGTATTGTAGGATGACGTGGGTGCTTGGAGGCGTGTTTTCGTTTGGTTTGGTTTGGTTTCAGATAGGATAGGCACATGCGCAACGGCAAAGATAAGTGTACTTTATGGCCCGGCCTAACAAAAGCCATGACAAAATAGCTCAATAACCAACTCTCTTTCTGGCAGCATCACTTAATTATCTCAAATATCCATGGAGTCAAATCCAAGGACAAGCAGGTGTTTGGTGAAATGACAGATTATTTGATGCTTTCACTGTTTTGCCCTTCTCTCCCACCCCTCCTTGCCTTTTGCTTGTTCTTTGACTTTGCTAACTTTTCCTTTCCCCCTCCCTCCCTCCCTCCCTCTCTCTCCCTCCCTCCCTCTCTCTCTCTCTCTCTCTCTCTCTCTCTCTCTCTCTGTCAAACTTGTGTTTACTTTGCTTATGTTCTGTCTTCTGTGTTCTGCTCCCACTACGGTCTGAACCCCCATCACTCGCTGGGTTTCTCTGTAGTTCCTCCTGGCGGCTGCAGCTTTGTTCCTCC
Organism: Hoplostethus mediterraneus; assembly: GCA_034670385.1. Lineage (NCBI taxonomy): Eukaryota > Metazoa > Chordata > Actinopteri > Trachichthyiformes > Trachichthyidae > Hoplostethus > Hoplostethus mediterraneus. Next base: position 1,189,054 of record JAXDDW010000050.1, on the reverse strand, counting down.
CTCCTCCTCGCCTTTCTGGTCAGGTACAGGTACAGCTTTTCTACTCTCTCTCTCTCTCTCTCTCTCTCGCTCTCTCTCGCTCTCTCTGCCTTTCATTTAGCCTCGGCGCTGTCTTCGCTATGGGCTCCCCTCTTGCATTTCCTTTCTCCATTTACCAGTGTACTGTCAAATCAGATCCCTCTGCCTGTGTGTTTCGGTGTATATGTTCGTGTGTGCACGTGTACATGCATGTACTGTATCCGTGCGTCATCCAGCAGACCCACCCAGCTGTATCATCTGTATTTTCACAGATAAAGTAAACAAGCCTATGCACCCTGTGTTCACATGTGATATGAGCCTCGTATCACCTCGTATGACCAGATAAGCACCGATACGACGCGTGAACTGAGCTGAACATACAGTTTAAACGAAGAACGATAACCCATCCCAGCGTCATCCCATCTCATCTGTTTGGCACCGGCATTTCTCCACTCTCACCACTCTCATATGTTTTATTCCCCTCGTCTCTGTCTCTGTGTTTTTGCATTTAACGCACACCGTGACCCGAGGCTCTCTGCCACCCTATCGTCTTTACTGGACAGACAATAGAGTGCTGCAGGAACGAGTCCTCAAACCAGGAAATGAGTTAGCATTTTTTTTGCACGTCTGGTTCCCTCGTCTCAAAGTCCATTTTGCTGAACAAAACGTGTAAATATCATACATTTTTTGTTTGCCACAGAGCTTATTTTCTGCAATAATCCAAAAATCCAATGCAAAAATCCCATTGGCTTTTTGTGGAGGGAGCCAGGGCGATGCTAACTTCCGGGTTGGCCTACAAAAATACATCATCCCTGCACCACTCTATTTACACTGGAATAGCAATCTAATAACTTTGAGAAATGTGTTCCTTGCCGTCTTAACCCTCGTCCAAAGTAAACAAAAACACTCAAATATACGAGAAAATGAATTACGGGATGATAAAAGTTGAGTTTTGGTGCGCTTGCCCTCCAAGTCCATCCCTGATCATCTCTCCGTCACGTCTCTGTGTCTCAGTCTTCTCTCCCAGAGTGGTGGGCATTGCGGTGGCGCGCTACGACTTCAGCTCCAGAGACACCCGAGAGCTCTCGCTGCTGGAGGGAGACGCGGTCAAGATCTACACCAAGATGGCTAACGGGTGGTGGAGGGGAGAGGTCAACGGCAGGGTAAGGCTGTCCTATAGGTTGATATAGATTTAGACTTTACATTTGTGTTTTCTTCCATTTATGCACAGTGTGCCATCGTAGAAGAAGTTCCCCTTTACACCTTCATCCTACGTCCATCTGGCATTGGTATTAATTGGACAATTCTTTCTTGAATGTTATACAGTAGAATCAAATCACGATATTGTAACACAATATTTTAGTGTTTTTTTAACTGAAACATCTCAGCGCTAACAGAAAGTAAATCTCTTGGGAATGGAGCCAGATTGCAGCAGTAGAGTTCGACAATGGCTGGCACATCTTGTATTCTTGTGTATCTATCGACCTGAATCATCCACAGTGAGTGTACAACATTTTAGGACCACCTTCCTAAATTATTGCACCTCCATGTTCCCTCTATAACTTGTATTTTACCCTGAATCTTTATCTATCCTTGAGGATTAAGGTGAATTTAAAGGCAGTGCCAGACAGGGGCAGTGTTTGGGGCAATGCTGATGGGCAATCGGGCCCAAGGAGGTTCCCCAGTGTCAGTGCTTTAATTACACGGCAACATCTGGTCGCCAGGAAATATAGGAATAGATTTGTCATGATGTCCCACTTTGTTGGAGAGAGGGTTAGATTGTTTTGTGTCCTGTCCTGTGCAGTGCTCTGTCCTTTATATTTGAGTGGCTTGTCCTTTGTAATTAGGTCTTTTACTATTAGGTGGCTACTGTCTGATAGATAATAGCCCCCTAATGGTGCAGGGCAGATGTTACAGACATTACACAGGACAGGACACGACATGATGTAACCCCTACTGCTTTGTTGTGTGTTTCTGGGAGCGTCACCACAGGCTAAATCAATAAGGGCTCCCGGTTTTCACCTGGTTTCACCTAATATATCCTAAATATGTTGCAGCTGACTGAATTGCATCCTGTCTTCTCAGGTGGGCTGGTTTCCCTCTACCTATGTGGAAGAGGAGGACTGAGCTTGTTAGATGAATCTTGACATTCAAAGCTGACCGTCTCCAGCGAGCGCCGTACCACTCTGCCGCTCCCTGTGCCCTGCAAGTCGGATCACTTTGATAAAACCCAGAGACTCACAGTCGAGGGGAAGCGGAAGCGCCCTCAACCCCTCCGCTGCCCACTGACAGACTCTCATACAGAGTAGATGTCAAATCACGGATTCCAGGAGCATCACCCCATATCTCGCCTCTCGGCAGCCCTGTCTGCCCCTGCAGCCCACTGGGAAGTGCATGAGCTGTACCCAGATAACCCCACCTCTGCCTGGATCTCCGCTCAGTCCCAGACCCCCCTCCCCCGCCCCCCCCCCCCCCACTGGTGTCTCAGTCAGGCCCGGCCCAACCGGCGCATGAATATTTCAGGAGCATCTATTCTGTTTGCCCAGCCATCCCCAGCGCCAAGCACCGACTGGAGGAGAAGTTGAGTTGCAAAGTGGTTTCTTTGCCCCACCCCTACTGACCTGAACACTGACCTTAAACCAAACGAACCCTGCTCACCTTGTCTTATTATTGATGACTCCATTGGCTGGCGTGAGAGTTGCCTTCCTGCCGACACGTTGCGAGACAACTGGAACACCACACAGTGAAAATACAGGAGCATTTCCTACTGCTGGAACACTATACATCATGTTGTATAATTTCTGTCAGTCACTTCCTGTCTAAACGACTATTTGTCATTTCAAAACAATATCCTGAGTATGCTAACGTCCTTTTAAGGCATGGCTGGAAAGTTTTTGGCACCATGATGCGAAGGATTGATCTGGGATTAATCTTTGATGCGCATGCAGTCTTAATGAAGATGAATAACTCTCTTTGGTGAGTCGTCAAAAGAAGGAGGGAGGAACACACACTTGGATGATGTGTTCAGGTGTCTCTGTTTAACGGCACCAAAGACAAATTGATGCCCAGTTTGTCTTCAAACCTGTGAAGTCATAAAACACACCACTAAATGTGTGTGTGTGTGTGTGTGTGTGTGTGTGTGTGTGGATGAGTGGGTAATGGGGGGTATCCTCCCACTGTGTGCTCCCTCCCTATTTTTTTGATCATTCACTGTGGAAACCAGAGAGCCCTTTTACATTCCAATGATTTTGTGTTTACCTCAAACCTTTTTGGTTTCAGGAAGAATGACTCAAGGGTGATGTAACAGGTGCTCACCGTAGTGCAAGGTAGAACATGGCTATTTCCCTTCTAACCTGAACACCCCACCAACCCTGTGTCTGAGATCAATGTTTAAAGGAAGACTCTTTTTTTGAATTTTCTCTTTTCCAATTGTCACATTGAGAGAATTGTGGGAATTAATTTGCTCATTGAAGCCAAGGAGCACAACTAGCCTGAAGCTGCAGCTAACTGAGCTCCCCTGGTTTCACCGAGGCATGCTAACTGGTGAAGAGCCATGTTAGGAAAGCTGGAGGACAAATGCATAAACCTTTTTCAAAAATGTGACAAGGGCCTGCAGAAAAATAATATCCAACTAAAAATGTTTCCAAAATTTGATTAAAAAAATAACTCTTGATTGATAGCACAATGCTGGCACTTAAATGAAGTCCTGGTTGACAAAATGATAACACTTTTACAGTGTTGATCATTTATATCATTTATGTTGAACTTCAGATACTTTAATACTTCCAGTAATGAATTTTATTTTATTTTATTTTTTCATATATTAAAAAAAAAAAGGATATATAGTGTTTTGGAACACAACAACACTTCAGTTCACTTTAGAATATGAAGATATCCACTGACAAGTTGATACCTCTACGTACCATTAGGTATGTGTTTCCAGTCTTTTGACACTGAACTGAGTCACCATTTGCAAATCAACGTTTGCTGTCTGTACATTTGTGTCATTTGAGCCAACAGATGCTACAGTTAAACCCATGGACTGTTACAGTGCAGCTAGATTTCTCTCCAGCATGTCTCCACCCGTGTGGCTTATAACAGTTATAACAGGCTTATAACAGTTATGGACATATTTTCCACCAGTGATCTGATTCTTAAGTTATCCTCTACAATACACATGTATGGTATCTGAGATCTGTATTACACTTCATGTGTTTTTTTCTACAGTTTTCTACACTTTCATTAAATTATTTTTGTTTGTACTTCACGGATTCAGCAATATCAGATTTAACAGAAATGTATTGTCGAATGCAAGGATCAGGCTCTCTGTTCTGGAGCCTCTCTAATGGCCAAACTCGGCAGAGGGAGGGCTCTGCTGCGCTAACAGTAGCCCTCCTGTCACGAGGAAGCAGAAAGAATGGTTCCCCTAATACTCTTCCTCTCCTTAATCTGCCTGTTCCTTTCTTAGCCAAGGAGATGAAAGGCGACGACAGTGAAGTTTGGACGGCAGCCAGAGAGAGAGAGAGAGAGAGAGAGAGAGAGAGAGAGAGAGAGAGAGAGAGAGAGAGAGAGAGAGAGAGAGAGAGAGAGAGAGAGAGAATAAGGGTGTACAAGGTTGTATGAAGTAGTAGAGTGCAGGGAGAAAGAGAGGATAGGATGGTGTGTGTGAGTGTGTGTGTGAGAGAGAGAGAGAAGAGAGAGAGAGAAAAAGGCAGAGAGACAGCGACAGAGAGAAGGAAACCATGCATCGTCTTCATCTGTCTGAATGATCTCCTTAACCCCTGGTCTTTCCCAGCCAGCCCCTCTGGATCTCTGTATGGGGGTTAAACAGGGATTTAGCAAAAGCTGAAGCTGGCCTCAAATATGGTGAGCTCTCAGTTGCCCTCAAAAGGGCTTGACTCTCCGAAAGACTTTATCCGTGAGATTTATATTCAACTGCTGACTTGTGACCATCACGCCGTCTTACAAAATGGTGGAACTACATCTTTGAGGTTTTTCTGTATGTAGACACGCTACATGAAAACGTTGCCGTGCTAGAGAAGACAAAAAGAAAACACAGACAGCTGCTAAAATCAGTATTTGCCCTGATGAAGGTTGACTCGACCAAACGTTGGGACAATAAATCATCTGTCTTCTCAACCTGGGTGACTACACTTCCTGTCTTGGGATATAGTCTACTCTGTACAGTGGTGGCCAAAATTATTAGAACACTTGGCATACATTTAAGAGGTTTCAGTTGTTTTTGTTCAATTGGCCAATAAAATACCCATAAAACGAATGAAATATATACAAAGTCATCATTATGCTCTATAAACCATAGAATAGAGCCATCATAAGGAGATTTACCTCATTTTCCTTACAAAAAACAAGCTAGGCCTATTTCACTGTCAATGTCACACAATCATGTTCCTTCACAGAAGAAGCCAAATTACTTGTGTAATCATTGTCAGGTGTGATGGTGGTTAAATTGATGGTGATCAAGAGTCTTAGGACACAGCTGTGTGATTCTTTTGAATTGCTGCAAAAGGTGGACATACCAAATATTAAAGTTAAAAGTGGATAAAAACAGTAGGACTCACTTCATCTGATATTTGTTGTGCTCAGAGCAACCATCTGCATGTTTCATGAATTATGAAATGAAATCATGTTTTGGAGGCAAGAAAAGGTCAATATTTTCAGATCTGTCAGGTGTTCTAATCATTTTGGCCCAATAGATATAATATAATGTCATGTAATATTATGGACCCCAGGAAGAGTAGCTGTTGCTCAATGCACAGCTAACAGGGATCCTAATGAACTAAACTAAACCAATCATAGAGGTGCAGTGTATAAAGTAAGGTTTTGCCACAAACTATTGATTGGCTGGTTCGGTCCCGCAAAAATCAGAGACAGCAAAACTCAGAATGCCGTTTCTATCTTCCACTTGCATTTGAGAATGCTTTTAATCCAGGAGAGATTTAGGAGAGTAACCAAAGTCTGGAGATTAGTTAGTTAAGAGAAATTAAAATGATATACAAGTAAGTAGTAGCCTATAAGGAAGAGGTAAAATGACTAGTTGACGATAGTATAGCCCTGGCCACCCACCATCTCTGACTGCACCCTAGTCACAGCAGTCTAAACCCGGCCCTGCGCTAAGCCTTATTATGTGGGTTAGAAATACAACAGTGCAGTAGTTTCTGGATGCAATGACACTGCTGAAATGTGTTGCTAGAAATGCACATTAGCACTAAAAGTCCAGAGATTTCTAAAGCGTCATCTGCACCAAGACGAAACTGGGAAGAGAGGAGAAGGAACGGAGGCGACCACCCTCCTTCCTCCGTGCCCGTGTCGAGTTGCTAAGTCTCTTTGAGGACTCTATCGGCGCTATCCAGCAATTAAGATCTCCCAGATCAAAGCGGCCTAAATGAGCTAATCCTCTGAGAACTGGTGCGCTCTCTTCCTCTGTCTGTCTCTCCCTTTCCTTTCGCTATCCCTCGCTCACCCCGGCTACTTCCTCTTGACTCGTGGCTCCGACGCGCTGGCAGCCGCTTTGATGCCGTGACAGCGGTTGGTCTTACTAAATGAAGAGTGGTGAATAAATGGGGAACTTTCATATCTTCAACGCCAATTTGCACAGGCCAGGGGTGCACGGTTTCAAAGGGCCTTAGCTTGATAATATAATAATAATAATAATAATTGGTCGTCATGAATCTGAAGCCACACGCACAGCAGGATTCGCACATGAACTTATTAAGACCGTATCAGCAAAAAAGGCGTCGTGCGCGATGGTTTTTTTTGACCAGCAGTATTAACACATCTAGGTCCACAGAAAAACGCCATAGTGCAACAAGCCCCTTCTGAGCGTGGTGAGTTAGAGAACCTGCACTGGCGTGAAACCGACTGACAGCTTTGAGGTCAATAGTTGCTCAGAGGAGCGTGACGCTGCTTGCTGCTTAGCAGGTCGGCCATTATCATAGAAAAGCAGAGCATCTGCCTGTGACTCCCGGGGACAGGTTTAACGAGGTGGCGCTGCTCGTCATGGGGTCCGCTTTGGCAGGGTCTCTCTCGCTCGCCCTCCCTTGCCTTTTCTCTCTCTCTCTCTCTCTCTCTCTCTCTCTCTCTCTCTCTCCCCATCTCTCTCTCCAGCCGCTCCTCCAGGCCTGCCAAACAGGGGTGTTCGTGTTTACCGCTGTCTCCGTCCATCAGGGGACCATTGTTTCATGGCTTGCTTTTGTGATGAAGGCTTCTGTCTCCTCTCCTTCGTTTCTCTCCCCTGTAACTTTAATCTCTTTGTTTTTGTGTGCCTGTTTTTCTGATTCTGAACTGCCTCTCCCTTTGTTTCTGTCGGTCTGTCTCTCTATCCGTCTGTGTGTCTGTTTCTTCCTTTATTTACCTGACTGATTCTGTGGCATCCATCTGTGCCTCCTTCATCCAACAGTGCTTCTTGAGGTCATACTCAACATTGATTTGTAACACGCCCAGACCAAATATTAATTGCAAATAGCAATTGGAACAATTCTGATAGCATCAGCTATCAATGACAGAATGATGCTAGGTTAAAGTAAGTACAACAATAAAGGTAAAGTGTACAAATGTGTACATTTGTATTGATGCAACTTGTAGCTGTGTGAGCGGTCCCTTCCCCTTATCCTCTTACTGAATCAAAATATCAATTACTAATTTTGAAATGAATTAAAAATTAATTTGAAATGGTCCTATGAGGCGAGCGGTAGCAAAGGACCATAAAAAACTATTTGCAAATACAATTTGGTTTGATTTGTAACACACATCATGCACGGCCACTAACAGCTAAGTGTTCAGTGTGCTCTGGAATGGGCGGTAATTTCTCACACTCGCTATGTTGTTTGTGTTTGTCTACTCAGCGTTGTTTTTGTGATATGAAGCCCGGGGACCACCGGGCACACCCCCGCCTCCTCCCAGCACATGTTTAAAATGAGGATAAACGGTTTTCTCCCAAGCTCTGGGAACGCCGGCGCAGGCTGCGAACGGTATCTTTTATTTATGGACGTCGTCGGTGTGATACATAAATAATTTCTTCAACAGGGTGTCGGAGGTTTGCCGTGCCAATCCCAGCTGGGGCTGATTTGCAATTTAGGTGTGGCACTGGAGGCCAGAAGTGCTGGATTTGGCATTGAGAAAAATAGACAAGGGCTGTGATCGCGTGCGACACTGAATGGGAAGAGAAGGGATTACCATCTGTAGCCCAAGAGCCGATTGCTGCCCGAGATTGTATTGTAATAAGGGGACATCAGATTGGTTTCTGGACGTGACAGGAAGGCAGATTTTTTTATAGCTGTCTTTAAGGACCAGCACCTCGACTGTCCAACTTAAGGAGTTTCAAGCTGTCAGAGTATTGTAAATAACTGAAATAACTGAATTGAATTTCCATGTTTTATTTCTGTTGAGAGGAATAGCAGGCATGTTTCACACCATTAAATGTGATAGTGTAGATTTTTTTAGACATGCTTTCAGAAAGTCGGATAGTATACTCATCACATGTAAAAAGTCACAAAAGGAAGTTTGCCGTCTGGGTCTTAACAAAAATAAGGATGTTTAAGATGATCAAAAGTTGCCCTGCAATTTACAGTACGATCTTGATCAGTGTTTTTCTGATCTTCCTTGAACTAATGTACTGGGAAGTGTGTAGAAACCTTGAGTTCGGAGGACTCTGAAAGAAAGGTATTTCCTGTATGTTCCGGCAGAGGCAGTTTAACTTCTGCTTTGTTCTCTGTATTGATTCTTGTGTACTCGGGCCCTGTGTGTCCTGCCCGTGATCCACCCACCAGCTGTCATTGCCATGTTAGGCATGTGAATAGGAGTTTTGATAAAGCCACAGATGGCATGCTGGTCCCAACGCCCCGTAAGTGTCATTCCTGATGTGTTGCTGCGTCAATGGAAAGGACTCAATGTGTTTTCTACTGCCAGAGGTGGCGGACTGATTAGGACCGGGATAATAGAAATTCCTGTATGTGTTGATTACACACACACACACACAGTGTGTGTGTGTGTGTGTGCTCTATGTGTGTGTTTGTGGCTATGTGTAAATGTATGCATTGTACATGTATATGCATGAGAGCTGCACTTGTGCATTTATGTGTGTGTGTGTGTGTGTGTGTGTGTGTGTGTGTGTGTGTGTGTGTGCTGCAGTCTGTGTGAAATACTTTCTGGTAAGTCTCTTTTGCTGCTTCTTGTTCCAAGAAACAAAGAACAGATCTCTAATAATAGTCTAATTCTTATTCTCTGTACAAAGGAATCATCATTACCATTATTCCTGCTGAAATCTTCTTTTAATCTTTTAATTTTTATTTCATGATGTCGTAGTGTAGGTGGGGCCTGGTAGCTGGACTCTGTTAAAGAGGGTTGCATTGTTACAGAGGGTAAGCTAGCTTGCCCTGTATTTATTGATTTGTCCCAGTGGATCATTTTAATTGGATATCCACATTTTTAGCTGTATGTGGGAAGACAAACAAAACATGAACATGATGTCCAAGCTTATGTGCTTATGTGCATATGGTTATACGTGAGGCTGAAATGTGCATAGAAGACATAAAGAATTTGAGTTTTGTAATCAGTTTCATGTGGTGGTAAATACCACACACCTGGGGACAAAGGTCTAGACCATGCATAAAAAGTGTGTGCATGCCACTTTCTACACAGGAGTCAGAATTTATGAAACTTAACGGGAGGCGGGAATGTGCGTACCGGTTCACATATTTCACATCATGTGTAGCCCACGTAGTCGTCTGGGTCCGATTAGGGCGATATTGAATGTGGGTGAAAGCACTGGGGTCCCCTATATTCCTCCACTGGGTCCCCTCTACTCTTCCACTGGGTCCCCTCTACTCTTCCACTGGGTCCCCACTATTCCTCCACTGGGTCCCCACTATTCCTCCACTGGGTCTCCTCTCCTCCTCCACTGGGTCCCCACTATTCCTCCACTGGGTCTCCTCTCCTCCTCCACTAGGTCCCCACTATTCCTCTACTGGGGTCCCCATTATTCCTCCACTGGGTCCCCACTATTCCTCCACTGGTCCCCACTATTCCTCAACTGGGTCCCCTCTATTCCTCCACTGGGTCCCCTCTCCTCCTCCACTGGGTCCCCTTTCCTCCTCCACTGGGTCCCCTTTCCTCTTTTCTAGTTCTCCAACCGCTACTTAAACTTCACAGTCTTCTTCTTCACACTCTCCACCGATGCTTCCGCCATTGCTTCTCAAAACCAAAACAATGATGGGCCTTTATGTGTAAACCAGGCTAATTGGGGGGGGGGGGGGGTGTTGGAAGCCATTCATAGTAAATTGCACCAAAATGTAGTAAGTAATGGTACATTTTTCAAGGATGAGGATGACTTAACTCCACTCAACACATCACAACTGGACTTTGGCTCTCTAAATTATTGCTACAATCTGTCCAATCAGTCCTCATTTGAATTAGCGGAGCCAATTAGGTCTTCAAATTCATTCAATAAATCTCCATTTAACTAAACTATTTATCTGAAAAAACATAATTCTTATTCTGAGACAAAATCAAGAAAACTAAATAAAACAGGGCCTGATGTTAGTTTCTGGTTTGTTCATCAAGAACTTAACAAATACTTAATGATTCATTGGCATTTTAGTAATTGATGTTTCAGCAGTACTCAATACACAACAACACCAATATGTTCCCTCGTTAGTATTTCTCTTATCGCCTCGTGCCTGATTAGTACAATATTCATCTGCATTACACTTGTTTGTGTTGATGAAAAGCAAAGTCTCACCTTTTTTCGAATGGTGGATATTTTTTGGAATAAAACTCAACGAAACAAACGAAAAAGCAAACAAATAAATAAATAAAAAATAACTTTCCAGACAGCAGGCAGCATCCACTGTAGTGCTTCCATTACAAGAGAATGTAACTCGATGTGGAACCGTGCCTCGCTGTTTTATTTCCTTTTGTTAACGTGACAGTGGCGCCGGCAGCTGAAGCTTGCTCAGTAACTGCATGGGGGTCAAGGACAACGTATTGTTGCAGCATATTGTAGACCTGTGTGTATATTATCACTTTGAACTGAAATTCATTATTTTTAGTGGCTGTACTTTCTATATCCCGTGATTTGAAAACAGCCGGGGGGGGAGAAGTATAAACCAGGCTTTTGCATCCCCATTTTTAGCACCATTAATACTCAAATGTGAAGCTGCAGATGCTATACAGCAGCTGCTCATAGATGCACTGCAAAAGTATCATTTACAATATTGAATGACAGAAAAAGTTGAGGTCTCTGTCGCTGAACAAACACTATCTTGTGTTTTGTCATGTTGGGCACTTCAAAGACTGTCATTGGTGAACCGTATATGGATATTGTATTGCTAAGCCGAGTTGTTCCAGTCTTGTTGCTGAGCCTCTTCTTTCCCCGATACTGAATACCCCTCGTCTTATGTTATGCAACTTTCTGTCGGTGCCACCAGTGCTGACAGTGGCAGAACACAAGGACTGCTCGTGTCTAAAAATGTCCGCCTAATACCCTCTCCCGAGTCTTTAGAAGTGAAAGGAGGAAGGACAAGGCGTTGCTGTGACTTGGAACAGTGGGGAAGCACCACCAGCGAACAAAATCCCCCCCCGGGGGGCCTTTTCTTTTTGCACTGATGTGTGACCATTCAAGGTATAACAGTGTCTCATGCCCTACTGCACAATTGCACCCAAAGGTCATAATCACACAATCCCAACCATTTAAGTTAGTCTTAATCTATATTGAGCATGCTCGAGAAAAATGCACATGCTGAGGTTGCCAGGTTTACTTTCAGACCCCTCTAAATCTCACCCGGGGAGGGAGGAAGTTACATTACATAGTCCCATTGCCCAAACCCCCCTCAGTAAGCAGGCTATGTGGAGGAATTATGGAGCTCATTTTCCCTCTGTGGCTGAGGATGCCGATGTCGGCAAACGTCTTACACCTGCTCTTGAGGCAGAGAGTGATGGTCTCCGAGCGGTTGTTCGTCAACCTTTAGGGCATAATCTGTATTTAAGTGCGTGAGACTTAGACGTAACCTTAAAACTTTTTTTTTGTTCTAATGGCCAAATACAGCCAACAGCCAGGAACGAGTCTCATAAAACACCGGTTTTATTGCACTAACATGTCATAAAGGTAATTGTCTTTCACACACACACACACACACACACACCGGCCCTTTAAACACTCCTCTAAAACTTCTCTTCCTCTTAAGTGTCACCGCAAACAGTCTCCAGCGTGCCACTCCACTCCGTTCTGCAGAGCCAGTTAAGAAAAGTGGAGCCTTGAACAGAAATATTAAATCAAGGAAAGGCGATGCGACTCCTGACGCTGAACAGACACGATGTTGTCATTGGGAACGTTGGTTATGTGCCGTTACTCACATCATACACTGTAATTCACCAAGGTTTCACTGGTGCTGCCCATCCGTTTTCTAATTGGTACCAGCCGACCGTCTGACTCACAACCCCTTCCTGCCTCCCTCTAACAGGACACAGATCCATACTGGCCGTGAACTTTCTGGTGATCTTATTAAAAATAATTTGTTGCTTTGCTGAATAAATAACATCCATTCACCTCCAGTTAACTTACACCATCTATTTACTCCCCCCCCCCCCCCCCCCCAGAGATAAATCTGAAACTAGCTGCTTTCCAAGGAACGTCTCTTGTCAAAAAACGCATTCTCCGTTCTTTTCATGGACAGTGTCATTTAATGAGAGGCACTTACAGTAGACTCTAACACAATTAGGGCGTTTCACTTCAACCTCGGGAGGAAAATTAATCTCTCAAATGAAATTGGTCTCGGTGCTCAATATGTCACCCAGTGGGAAGCGACTTCATTTCTATTCATTGACCCTCCGTGAATTAAAGCTAATTTCCCGAACACACCGCTCCACCGAGGCTTCCCGCAGCAGGACGCCGGCTTTCAGCTGGTACCGGCTCAGCAAACCTTCCCCTCTGCCCATCCGATTTGAGGATTAGATCCGATTATGGATTTCAGCTGGACAATCCTTTCCCGAGTCTGTTGTTAAATATACATAAAGCTGATGGGATTTTGACTTGAGATTCCACCAGATTCTCCCAAGTTTTATGATCACAAGAAGGATGTTATAGAGTACATTAGAAAAACAACCTCAGTCATCTATCCAGGAAGGTGTCAGTTGACTAATGTATTGTCACCAGCGACTGTTACTTCAATGAGTAGGTCAAGGATTGCCCTTGACAGCTTTCAAAAAAAAAAAAAAAAAAAAAGCACTGTCATTGGTTTGTACCCTACAAGCCACTCTGGCTAGTAAATTTCAAAATTCACCAGACACTTTCAGTATTTTATCACACAACTGTAATTTTACCATCGGGCAAGACCTTCCAAATAATTGCTTGTAGTACCTGCCAAAGAAATTGGTAAAGTACAGTAAGTTAACCAGCCACAACCCAAAGATTTAATAGCATTTGGCTGGTGTTCACTCCCCACCCTGGCTGTATCTATCTACAAACAATACATCGTGTCACTCAATACATAGCGTCTTGTCTGAAATCTCATCCTTGATAAAGTTACTACTGTTCAACAACAAGACAAAGACATGATTTTTTTTTTCCCTTTGGTGGAACTGTATTGTATTTATGTGTGTATGTAAACATATTCTTTGACAGCAGCTCTCAGGTGAAGAGAGCCGTGTGCCAGGAAAGCAGAGAAATAATAAAACCAAAGTCCTCATGTACTCATAGTCCACATCCAGGACAGGTCGGCAGCAATAGAAAACAAGAAATACAGTTTTTTTCTGTTTTTGCGTAGTCATGAAAATATCTGTTTTGTACAAAAATTAAATACAGTTACAGTATGTTACATCTTTTTTTTTCCATACAGGTGAGCTCAAGCATGACTACAAAGCCTCCAACAGAAATACTAGAACTTACTTGTTGTGGGGCTTGATAATAACACGTGTGCAGCATTTGGCAAAAACAATAAACACCCTTCAGCAAACTAAAATCACCAGAGTCACCAAAGCACAGGTGAGAGAAAGTGAAGGAAAGGGAGGAAAAGGGGGCAGGGGAGGAGAGGGAACAAGGTAACAAGTAAGGAAGGAGGCAGCGAGGCGAGATGTCTTAAGACGCCCCAGTCCACTTTTGTTTTTTGTTTTTTAATATTAATGGCAAATGATATTGAGAAATCATGTGTTTTTAGTTTTGTACAGTTTGCTCCCAGAGTGTGGGTAGCTCTATATCTGGGGCCGAGTCTCCAATCTGTCTTCAATGAACGTATTTGCCATTTCCATTACCATAAAATGAGGGCTCCAACTGTTTCCATTGTGAGATTATAAGACAGCAGTGAATTCACAAGGCTAGGGTTCAGCCTCTTTCATAAATCCTTCCACTCCAGCAGCCTTCAGCAAACCATATCGGTGCACGGCGCAACGCTCTCAAAATACTGTCCCTCATAACTGTGGCCCTGGATATACAAAAGAGTCCCTTTCAGCTGAGCGCATTGTCCATACGTCCCTTTTTTCCCCCTCACGTGTTTAAGGTTGAGAGATCTCATTCTCAACATATGCGGTCTTAGGGTTTTGTCGGCTGACTGTCTGCGAGCGTACGGGAGACCTGGTCGGGTCTCTCAGCAGAGGGAAACAATCAATAGCAGGAACACCAGGAGGCGGAGAGCGCGTTGGGGCCCGGCAGGAAGATGATGGAGGGAGGCCCGGCCGGACAATTGGTCATCGCAGTCCCCGGAGCCCTGGCACCGAGCTCTCTCGCACAGGACGCCCGTGAAGCCCGGGGAACAATGGCACCGCTGATGGTGGTGGCACGTGCCGCCGTTCTGACAGCGCAGCATCGCGTTGTCGCACACCCGGGCTGCGGAGATCAAGCAGAGAGAGGGCGGGAGGAGGGAGGGGTGGGGTTGGGGGTGGGGGAAGGGAGAGACAGGGAGGAAGGGGTGATTAATAGATCAGTCGGCGATAGGGAGGCGAAGAACAGGCAGGTTCACGGGGCACAAGCTGCCTCTTCTTGTCCTGTCTGTGTCGCCGCTACGTCCTAAAAAACACAGATGACACATCGGGGGTGGGGGGGGGGGGGGGGGGGTGGAAAGGTGAACCCAAGGACGGCGGCGGCGGAGCGATGGAAGTGGAGGAAGAGACAGATAAGGAGGGCACACACATACTGTATGAGCGCTGGAGCCCACAGCCTTAGGCAAAAAAAACAAAAAAAAACTTTGCATGGGAGTTTGAATGATCGTTTGTGACAGTGACCACAGTAAGACGTCGCACAAGGGTATTTTTAGGAAACACCGCCGGGGGACCTCGGAGCAAATAATCCCGCTGAAACAAAAGAGCAAATAAACCATGGCGGTGATGGGGTGAAATTAATAATGAGGCGAATCAGTGGGGGGGGGTTGCCAGACTATTGTTGGGCTGACACAGTCTCCTCTATAGCTCGGTAGAATTGAATTTCGCTTCCCCGTGGCACAATGGCACTCAAAGAATGGGCAAAGGAGAAGATAGGGCGCAGATGCTCGCCCTCTGTTTATTAACCTCCTACCTGGCGCCCCCGCCCCCCCCGCCCCCACACACACACACACACACACCACCACTGCCTTTGATGTGCAAATAGGCTTTTGCAGGTGATTCGCCAATTACCTTTTCTTCTCTGCCGTTAACCTTACGGCAAACAATGCAACACTGTTAGCATGAAAGGATGTAATATGCGGTGCCGCGCTGTTGCAACGTCGACCGCTCGTCGCCTTGTTGTGATGTGCGACTGATTAGGACTACATGAGCTTATATTCATATTTCCAGACAAAAAAACCTCACGACTCAATTATCCCAGGAAGCCTATCTGCTTGCAGAGGTGAAATCCAGGAAGAGGTAATATTTGCTGAGAGATTTCAGTATAATTGGATATCCCTTCCTGTATAAATAGTAATCACATTTTTGGTTCTCTGTAATGTGGTTCATGCATCAGAATAAACTCAACAAATAATCATTGCCTGTGCCAAAACTGATTAAAAAAGCATCGGTATTGCATTTAACTTAATAACATACCCCCCCCCCCTACCCCCAAATACACACACACACACACACCTCTGCTGTAATGCCCTTTAAAGGAGAAATCCCTCACCTGTCTACATTTGGTGAATTATCCACAGGAATAAAGAAAGAATAAGAAAAACACCACCAAACAACAAAATGCTTTTTATCATGTTGAAGTATTTCAACCTTTAAGACTATATTCTACCAGTCCTGGTCAATTTTCCATGGCTGTTGTGCAGAATTTCTCAACAGACTGACCGAGCACACAATGTCTAATCTGAGTTAACTTTGTTGCCCGTTGGCCAGAGGGTTATCTGTGTGCTCGGCGGCATCGGGAAGCCCCCCACCCCCCGTAGCCCCGATGAACTTGCTTTCTATTCAAGCTCAAGGCCTGCGTGTCTTTGAGGAGCCACAGGCCCTTGCTGTCTTGATTTTTTTTTTTTAAATTGTCGTGCAAAATGAAGCCAATTGTTCTGTGTCGCTGACAAAAGATCTCACGTGGAGCCTCACATGCGTCGAGGTATGTGTGCGACACTGAAAGGTGTCTCCCGTCGCTTGATTTTGTATCCTAGCAACGTGTTAATGCCATGCATAGTATTCTTCATGTGGCATCTGCTATACAAACATGCATTTCATTACAACCCTGGTCTAAACATGTCCTGCATATCAGATCATATATATCGTGCGATACATACATATATATTTATCTATTTGAGCAATATGACCATAAATTCATGCTTTCTTTAAAGGTTGTCTACCATACAATTTGACATTCAGAGGAGAGTTGCCGTGTTGTTGTGATGACAAAGCTGCCCTGTCTGACATCGCTAGCATTCGGACCGTTGCTGGCAGCGAGTGAGAACACTGCAGTTCAATTCCTGGCTAAGGACCAGGACACACTCTCGGAGACATATGTGCACCTCACACCTCTGTCAGATGTGTGACATTTTAGCAGGGTAACTGTTATGACAGATCCATCTTTGGGCCATGGTGTTGCACGAAGCGACGTGGAGAAAATTCGAAACAGCACAACCGCGGTAGACAGGAAGGACACGGAATTGGATTCAATTTCATATTGCGTGATCGTATTTGTGTGATTGAACTGCAGGCAAAATGTATGCATCTTGTCTTGTCGTGCCTTACCGCAACACATCACGTCATACTTTGTAATGGACTGCTACTTTTGTTAGTATGTCAATTAATGCACATTTCATCTACTGCAACACTGAGAGCAAATGCAGGTCCCACACTACTCTGTCTGTTGTGGCTTTTGAGAGAGGATCTGGCAGTCAGTGTATGTCCTCAACACACCCAGGCGGTTCTCTAATCCTCTCGTCTCAGTGATCTGTCGATGTCCTCAGATACCGGGTGACTGTAATTTGTGAGATATGGCATCTCGCAGTATGATATCAGGTTGAAAGTTACAAATCAATGTCCTGGACTGTAGCCCCTGTCACTCCTCTTTGTGGAAGATCTAGATCTTTATGAGAAAGTCAACTCCTTAAATATATCAATTCACTCAACTGATCTGCTGAGCTGAGTTTTGTTACAGTCACAGTACTGTTGAATGTGAAGCATGTAAGGGAGGTACATCAAACTATATACTGAACTATGTGGTGCTGCTCGTGTCTTTGCCAGGTCTCCCTTGTAACGATATATAACATATATAATAAATCAATAATAATAATATATCATAACCTTAATTCCTGCACATTCACCAGTCAAATTAACATCATAACTGGAGACAGTTTTCAGATACAGGAATTTCTAATTATATGCTGTGAAATACAATAGTGTTGCTTCAATTACATTTGATCAATATCTTTTGCCAGGATGGCTTGGTGAGCTGAAACCCAAGTTTAGCCATGCCTGCTGTTATCATATTAGCATGAATGCTTCCCCATTAGTAGTGACTCTTAAGTTCAATAGAAACTGTCAGCTAGACAGTGTTACAGTATTACATCTAGAGGGGGAAAGAAATGTTTCACTTAAAATAAGTACTGTTACTTTAGTTATGTACATGCTTGCCGAGAAGGAGAAAATTACAAATAGTAAAATAATAGTTCACTACAAACAAAGAAAAATAAGAATTTGTACATATTCCAAAGTCTTTTCCTCAAACATGGATTATCCAGATTTGTGTGGTCCTTACAAATAAATAGATGGGCTGTTACAAGCCTGTGTGTTGGGAATGGTTTGTTTATAGCTCATGTCAACAAAACAATGGTATCATTCGAGGTAAAGTCCACAATAACTGTTTACAGACAGATTTCATTGTATTCGTTCCTCTTAAAAGTAGGAATACTTCAAATCACTCGTTAGTCATTAATTACTAATACTTACATCTGCCAGATTCTAACATTTTGGTGGTAAGCGATCATCACTGTGTTGTTTTTGCTCTGCACTTCCTAGAGATCACTTGGCAGTCAGTGTGACCAGCTCATCACTTACTGTGACACCAGAGGGTTTTACAAGGAAAGACCTATACGACACTGGGGGTTTGGAACAGCACATGTAAAAGCTTTCATGAACTGGATATAGTTTGAATCCCGATTGTGTTATATCATGTATTCCTTCTGCACTGTGATTTCATTTTTTAATTTTATTTCATTTTATTATTTTTTTTAATTGTCTTTATAAATGCCCTTGTTTAAAATGCCTCATATAAAGTACTTTGAACTGCCTTGAAAGGTGCTATACAAATAAACTTGCCTTGCCTATCAATCTCAATGGAGAGCAGCCATATGGACATTTATTTATATGAAAATATTGCAGATTACTAGTCAAGTAGAAGTGCAGACTTTAAAAAATACTCTAGTTATCTACTCAAGCACAGAGTAGTCATAACAACAGTTTGACTGCAGCAAACATGGGATCGCGTTCTTGGCTGCAGGGAGAGAATAGGGAAGGAACCAATGAAGATCCCTTCACACCTTCCCTTGATCCTGGAAATCCCGAAAGTCCACTTTTAATTTCTCTCCACTGGCTGAGAGAACAGTGGTGCAAACGTGACTCAGTACTCACTACACAGGGTATCTGGGCCTGAGGATTAGCTGGAGATCAATCTACATAAACCCCCCTGGAGCCTTCTCTCTCCTTCTCCTCTTTCTTTCTTTTTTTTATTTTTTCTCGTGAACACAGCAGAAAGGGTGCACCCCCAGAGAGCATTCTGGGTAATTAAAAACAGGGCATGATCAAACAGGCTAGCAGGCTGTGGAGGTGGTGATCATGAGGCATGTGGTCCATTCCCTACAGTGCTCACACAACAAAGGTCTGCCTTGTAAAGGTCTGACTGTCTGTCAGTGTGTGTCTGTGTGCATACAAGCATAGATTTGAAAAATATCATATTGCAATCTACTAATTGCATATTGTACTTTTTTTTTTCTTCAAAATTGCCAATCACTAAGTATTGCATTTCTCTTTGTATTGTTATTGCCATGCTGAAGTTTGATGTTACAAAGCCTATAAAGCCTACCTTGGTTACGATTTGCAACACCAAGAGACGAAGCATTTGCTCGATCTGTGTAAAAACGGGAAAGATTATATATTACATTGGGTTGCCATATAGTTCATGCTGTGATGGATTTAATGCACATGGACAGCATGCATCGATTCTCATGTTTGTGCAATCAATCAGTATGCCATCTGGGCTGATTTGGTTTAGACTTATAGGAACACTTGAAGTCTGCCAGCTAGTGTCTGAAGGACTACATGAGCCAATGTACAGTACTCTGCATGCAGCGTGGATGAATGTATTTCTCACAAGGCAAAGGCAGAGAAATGTACATCATGCTAGTTGCTTGTGCTATCCAATATGAGGAGTCACCTTCAGGCATCAACATGCATATTGTATCTCATCTATCTAAGATGCATGGAGGGCACCATGTCTTCGCAAAAAATGATTTTCTTTTCCTCTGGCTTGGGGGAAATATCTCTCTGTGTCAACTATTCTGGTGAGCAAGGGAGAAATCATTCTCACTAGTGCTTGTGCCAAGAGATACACTGGCCCAACAATGTAAAACTCCTATTCATCATTGCACCTGCAAAAAATGTCTGTCTTAGCAAGGAATTTAGTGTCTAAGAATAGATTTTTATTTAAAACAAGAGAGAATTTGCCAATGGGGTGAGATAATTCCACTTGTTTCTAATGCAATTTTGCTTGTTTCAGATGTTTTCTTCTGTCAATATCTTGCAACACTCCATTAGTATCAAGAAAACGACACTTCATTCAAGATATTCTTTGATTATTTGATCTTTGTGTAGCTATTATCCCATAGGCTCACCCCACATTTGCATTTGTTTTAATAACATTAAGATATTAAGATGCAATTCTAGATTAAATGGATGGAAATTTAAATGGATAACTTTTGGAGAAACATATTGATGAAGGATAATGGTAATGTACAGCGATGTTTTTCCACACCAAGGTCAATAACATCAATCAAATGAGCGTATGTCATTAGCAAAACAGAAAAAAAACGATTGAAGTGGATTAGCCATCATGCCAATTTGAAAATCTTAATCAACTTACCATGACTACTGGGGATACCTGTGGAAAGAGCACAGAGACAACACATTAAAGCATGGACTTGAATTTGAACTCCACTCATGAACATTTGTCATGGAACTGCAACAAAACAACACATTTCTTCCCTTGAATAATTCAAAGCCACACTTATCCACCAGGTCTCCACTGTGTCCACTGATTAGCAGCAGCCATGGCTCTGTTTATACCCTGACCACTGCATGGTCCATCACCCGCGTTCCTCTGATGATAATGACAGGTTTGGGACTAACAAAATGTCAACAGAATCAAAGCTTTAGCTGCTGCAATTGTCTTCTCATCACTGCTTTCATCCCCTTTTTAGGCTTTCAATGACAATGATTTTATGCTTGGAATAAAAGTGGTGTGAACAGTTTGTTTTCCTCATCTCACTAAGTAGATAATGGTCATTGGAGTTACCAGAATATTAGAATGTAGACCTCGGTCAAACAGTATCTGAAAATAATTCATAGTGTTTGTTTTAATCTGCTTAGAATGCCAGATGGGTGGGGTTAACACATCATGAAAATATGGGCAGAGGTGTTTTTAAGTCTCTGCTCAAGTGCAAGTCAAGTCTCAAGTCAAGTCAAGAATCAAGTCAAGTCTCAAGTCAAGAATCAAGTCAAGTCTCAAGTCAAGTCTCAAGTCAAGAATCAAGTCAAGTCTCAAGTCAAGTCGCAAGTCTTTATGAGCAAGTTGAAGTTCCGGTTTCTGTTAATGGCAGCCAATCAAGCTTTACTATTAATAAATAGCCTATTATTATTATTATTATTATTTATGTCTTTTTGTTTCTGTATTCATAAAAGTATTTGTTAGCTATCTCGGAGTTGCTGCCAGAAGAATGCGGTTAGGACCTAAACCCTTAAAGGTGGTATACTCTTGAGTTAGTTGCCTTAATACATAAATAGTTGTTTGAATCTTCAGACGTCTCGTGTTGTTTACGTTTTGGCTCATCTTTACTAAGGTTGCCAATAATTCAGGGGGACTGTAGACTGTAGACGCGAAGATAACTCAGTAATAATGTTAAATATTTATAGAAACGAAAAAACAACAACTCCATCATTACTGAAAAGTAGCCTGCTTTAGCCTAATCAACATGGGGAACAACACGAACAACTCAAGCTCATTAATGGGAGCCTACTCCATAAACTTTTTGAACAGTTTTTGTTTCCTTTTTATTGTTCGATAAATTTGTTATTTGCCGTGCAGCAGTGGGACTCTTTCTAGTGGGAGGAGTTATAGATATAGAGTTAACCTAGTTAGAGTTATAGAGAGACATAGTCAGGGTGGCCCATCATAACCCATCCTGATTATCCACACAAGTCTGCAGTGCCTGGCAGTGCCCAGCCTGTTACCATGGTTACCTTCCAAAACAAACAGTGCAGAAAGGCAGAGCAGTGAACTGGGCTTGTGCCTGGGAAATAGCCTATTTAACCGCTAGTGTAGCCTACATTGTTTTCTGAATAAAATGCTATTGCTTGGGGTTTTGCCGGGGCAAGTCTGGTGGAGTTACTGCTGTCAAGTCTCACAGCAGAGGAAATCAAAATTAAAATCCTGATATTTCCCTGTGACTGTCTAAAATATCTGGCACTCACTCTATCATGCTATTGGCCAAATCCCACCCGCCTGGCACCTAAATAAGCTCAAATAAACCATGAAAAGTATTTCCAAATACTACCTGACCCGGGCAGCATCTGAGAACGGAAAGTGACATCGAAGAAGAGGGATGATGAAGTGTCAGTGACTCAGTGATGCAGCCTTTGTGTGAAATACGTGTACTGATTATTTATTTGGCTGAGGATTAACCTCTCTCGTTGACGTTGTCGTCTTCGGCAGATGGATCCTGTACTACAATCAGTGCAATTTCTGATCCTTTTCACAATTTCCATTGTTTTCGCTTTAGACAAATGAGATACCATCCATCCATGATTATGTTTCATTAGGGTTTTCACTCTGATCACCGGTTTGAAGTGGTCACAACAACTGTTCACACTACTGCAGCCGGTGGAAAAACATCCCTCTGTAAGGGAAAACCTGTAATTCGTAAACCAATTGTTTTGTTGCCTGAGAAATGGAGGGCAAACAATATTGCCCTCTCAAGCCCGAACACACTCTACAGTCCTATCAAGCTCTCAGCCACAACCCATCTTAACCTGTGAACCTGCTTTGCAACATGAGATGACTTGACGCTTGCTGCAAAGTGGACTGTCAACATAATTCTAAAAGTGATTGATCTTCTGCTCTGCAGCTAACTTCCAGATCTTTCCCCTCCTTGCAGGGAAACCTTAGTTGGTAGAGAATCACTCTCACCCGGGCTCTGCCGCTCACAGCCATGGCCCCTAGCAACACAGGGCTCCATTTTGGGCTCTGACTTATTAGATGAAGGGTCACGTACATCCATATATCTGCATGTGCAGAGATCTGAATATGTAATAGACCTTGTCCGGTCTCTACCTGTGAGATAAATGACTCCCATGATTAAAGAGGAAGACGTGATGACAGATGAAAGCTATTAAACCATAATTACATTTTGCACGTTCAGCATATTTGTCTTGATACGAGGGCCGTATGTTTAATATCCTCATAGGAAATATGAGCTCCACAACATGGATACAGGAATGCTGTGGAGGCTGGGCTTTACTTATGAGAGGAATGACGATAATTCAAGACAAAAGTGTTTTCACTCAACACCTAGGGGACCAATATTGTTATGGCACATTATTGCATTTTATGCCACTGCCAAATATGTGCTAATATTGCTTTTGATATGGCCTAGACCTCGGTTTCATCAGTTCAGTGCAGATGTGGCCAAGTGGTGGATTTTTTAATAACGGCCTGTCAATCTGACGATGAGCACCACAATGCAGGGAGACTCATAACACAGGAGAGGTGCATGGGGGCGCAATATCCTCCTCAGAGTTCACAAACATTCCCACAGACAAACTCACACACAATCAAACACACATGCGCACCCCCCCCCCAAACATAAACACCTGCTCAACACCAATGACCGCGTACATCCTCCCATTCATCAACAAATAACCCTGAGAAGAGCGAGAACGAGACCCGTTGTCGCCGCGCAACTTTACTCATATGAAATCAGTGGACAAACAACAATACCACGTGTCTATGCAAAAACGAATTAGAGGCCCGTGTCCATGAATTCAACTCAGACATCAAACTGAGCCCCTGAAAACCTGCTGCCCCTCCCAGGAGACATCTATCTGGAGAGTTTCTGAGTTCAGGGCTGAATCAGTGTGAGTGGAGGACCACACGGCTAGCCTTCCGCCATCTGGCCGAGCCTGGCCGTCCACCACCTCATCCCTGAGTGGCTGTATTAGATTTATTGAGGCAATGAGCCCCCTGCCTCAGGCATGGGATTTGATGAATGTGACTCAACTCCCCTCCAAGATTAGAATGTGGATAATGCAAAAGAGCACCTTCTGCCTCAGAGAGACCATGCGAAGAGGCAGAAAAATACTCGGCATTAGCGCACACTTGTCACGGAGTCAGGGCGGGAATGCTAAACTCCACGACAAGATATTGATAGGACTGCTAGGAAACTGAAGGAATGCAAGACGGAACAATCGCCGCTGCAAAAACGTGCAAAATAATGTGAAATTGCTAATGATGATTGTCAAAGTTACACAGTAAGAAGCAGTGACGAAGTGTACGGCCTGATGCTCACACATGCTCACTCCCATCCAGACCATATAGACCGTAAAGTGGTAGGAATGAATTCAATTAAAGCGAGACTGGTGGCGTCACCACTGAGTTATCAAATACAAATACACTCTACAGTATTAAGACTGGAGATACTTACATATATTTGCTGTTCCTTTGGGTATGGGGAGGTAGGAGCCCACACTCCAGGCCCTTCCGTGGTAGTGCCTCTTACAGCGGCCGCAGTCTGGTCCTGTGGTGTTGTGCTCACACTCACAGCCCAGCTTCCCCTTGTCAAACACGCAGCTGTTGGCATGCAGGTTGCACTTGCACCTGAGACAGGAAGATAACGACAAAAAGCGGGAGACGTGAATAGGCATCCGTATGAACCCGTTCAATCAATATCTTCAAAGTCCGCCCTTGCTACGGCGTTTATTCGTGCCTTTCAAATTTTTTGACAGGGGTAAATTGAAATCCTGGCGGGTTATCTGACTTAGATCATGCCTCCACAAAGCGTCATTATGCTCTCCTTTAAAAAACACAAGGCCTCATTTGTCGCCGCTCCCACGGAGAGAACAGCGGAGCGAATAAGGTCACTTTCGCCACTCCGAGGGCTAAATGAAAGGCGCTCTGTAGCATTCGCTAATTGAGCACAAAACAGGGATCTGATAGAGTTGGTAGTATGAAGAGAAGCCAGCCAGCCTGAGAAGTCTCTCTTTCTCTCCTTTTTCTTCAAAGTTACTGTGATATGCGGCAAGGGAACCTGCAGGCTGGAAACCCCGCTGGCCGACGGTGTGGGTTTATTAGGTGGAGAACCGTGGCGGACCTGACAGATGCGCCTGACAGACAGAAGAGAAAGGATGACGCCTTTTCCACACGCCACCCAACCCACCCCCCTTTGACAAGATGAAAGAAGTGCACGGGTGTTTTCAGGCTTGTAGAAAGAACGGTTTGATAACAGTTTGACACTCACTTTTGTAGAGGTTGAAACCCTGGAATGGACGGAGAGTAAATTGCACGTAGGGGGAATATAACCTATTCCACTTCACCGAGGGGTGTTTACTCCCAGAGAGGTGCTCTATCAGAGACTGTACAGCCTGTGTTTATTGCCACATGCAATATAGCGGTTTCATATTCCATATGTATTCCTAATATAGTTCTCAGTATTTGATTTTACTCCCAAGGAGGTAAAAGGTTACAATTGGTGACCTCAGCTTTCTTGGGAGGGGGGGGTGAATCAGTTGGGAGGGGACTATCGAGTGGATCTGACACACTAACCCTCCCCGGGGTTTTGGGCGGCTCATGGTTTCATATCATGCCTATGTTTGTTTTTACCAAGTGCTTCCGAGGGAAGATCTCTCCCAGTTGAGACCTAAGTGGTAGGGATCTGTTGCCATCATCCCCGGTGAACACGAGACTGAGAAATTACAGGAGCAGTCAGAAATACATCCATTCTAATTGACTTCCTGGCCTTCCTGTGACATCTCACATCGATGATAGATAACTGTTGGAAACGAGGGAAACTAAAGCCTGGTCTACCAAGATGCATCAGCAGGAAGGGACGGCATGGTCAGTGAATATGGTAGATGAAGATACGGTTTCTGTCTGACAAAAAACACATCTGCAAAAAAGTGAGTTTATCTGCAATGAAGGGAAAAAACATTTCTGGGTCTTACTCAATGAAACATCTTTGATGAGAGATGTTGATAGCAACAAATTTCATTATGTTCTGTCCTCACATAACATCAGAACCTGTTAATGGTAAATGTCTCACTGTGTTTTTTATACAACAGGGTTTTAACAGGTTTCAAGGGCCCAAGGCTCATTTAAGGATCATCAAGCCCTAAATGTCCATGTGAACGGAAAAAAAAGCTCAAGTAAGAAACGTTTAAAAAACAATATTGCTGTAATGTGGTTCTCCACAAGAGCATCAATATTTAGGTTGAAAACCCCCCAAAACATTTAAAGCCTAACTACCAAAACATCCATCACCCTTCCTCAGGATAAGAGCTGTCTTCCAATATTAGATGCTAGATTAGATGTGACTGAAGACCAGCCCTCTTTCACACCAAGTAAATGCTTCTCACCAAGCATTCCCCGTAGTCCTTAACTTTTTAATCAATTAAAGTCCCTGCTCCCATAAAATTAATGACTGGGTGTAGCTCCTCTGCCATGCAGACAGCAGCAGCTCCCTGAAGTCGAGAGCGATGAGATTTGACCTTCCACTTAATTAAAAACCAGCAAAATCTGGATCATCAGGCCCAACCCGTGCGGGTAGCACGCTGATAGAGTAGAGGATATGGACTCAGGGGAACTCGGGGATGCGATGCTTTTGCCGCTGGCATTGTCATATTGAAATCAGAGAGTTGTGCAGCCCCCAGACACGTGAGGGAAGAGGTCCCTGTATGTCCAGCCTTTTGAACTGGCACCATTACAAAGACACATTTCATAAAGTTTTAATGACCTTTTATCCTTTGCTCAGCCCGCTAGCAATTGGTATTATCAATTATCCAAACAAGTGACCCTCCCTCAAGAGCTAAAGAGATCATCCAGCCTCTCTGTCCTTCCTCTCACTTCCACTTCTTCAGCTCAAGGTATAAATGTTGTGCCTGGGAGAGGATGAGACGACCACTCCTTTGGATGGACTGATGTGTTTACTCTTTGCTTGTGTGTGAGAGAGAGAGAGAGAGAGAGAGAGAGAGAGAGAGAGAGGTAAGGCCACTGGTAGACTGTACCTACCATCACAGAGGGTTGAATCGATGTTTCATTGAATTACTAGTATTATTGTGACTTTCTTAGAAATGGCCTCCTTTAAGCCTCATATTGAAAAAACTCTGCATCATGTAGCCTTGAGTTATTGCGCTCGGTGAATAATGTGATGCAGGTTGTGATTGTGATTCTGGTGCAGTCGGTTTGGCCTGTGATGACGTGTGCTAAATGTAACAGTGTGAATATATTTGAAAGAGATCAAGAAAGGTGAAAGGCGAATCTACATTCAGGAGTAGACAGCGGCACCGCCAGTCTTCTCGTCTGGCTGCTGCCTAACCTTTTCCCGCCTAACGTTTTTCCTGGTTGCTTCGCGCCGTGTTGACAGACTCGCTGTGTCTAACACGGCTTTTCTTCCTCATGACAGCTCCCTACAATCCCTGATTCAAGACAAGCCTGCCTCTAAGAGGGGAGCGCCGAACTGATTAAATCAGAAGGGGGTGAGTGATAACACAGCATCCAAGTAAACGGGTTTCATTTGTTCATTTTCAAGTTGGACTTTACACCGTTAAAATGAATAGTTTGAAAATTCAAGAACACACCAACTATTCGAGATACTTTCCTTAGAGCAGTACTCACTGTGACGCCCTGTGAGTGAATGCAGAGAAAAAACTTCAGCCTCTGGTTCATTTAATAAGGTAGAAAATTTCTTTGAGGTGAGTTATTGCAGATTAACGCTACTAGCCTCGTCACATTTGTCCCATTTACAGTAATCAAGCTTATTGCTGTGCATTAAATAAATAAGGGCCTATTTGCTGAAGCGTAATAATCTTTGTCACTGTTTACCACACATCCCTGAGGTAATCTGTGGACTACTGAGCGGAATGACGCAACTGTAATTTGCTCTAATACCTCTCAGGCAAATACACAGTGAATAGTTACAGTGAACTCAATGTCAAGCAAAATAAATGTTTGACTAGTGAGGGACTATAGCTCTGGAAGCCTAAAGGAGTCTGGCAGTCTACATCGCGGATTAACAAGGTAATGAAATAAATCTGCATCACCTTAACTGGGACCGTCCACATTATTTGAGACATCCATGTTTGCATGGAAGGTATAGACGCAAACGTCTAGACAATAATGCATTTGAAATATCTGAAATATCGAGTATATTTGGAATATATTTGAAGCATTTCATTGCAAAACCACCATTTCAATACGCAACACAATTCTTGCTGGCATGATAGCTTAACCTAAAGACTCTTATGAGGATGAAATCATTTTCTTATATATTTTTACATTTTATTAAATGCATATCCAGCCAGCATTTTGTAATGTAAAACCCCATTCAGTTCTTTTCCACAGGCGATCTAGCCAGCGATCGCTTCCCCGAGTGATAGCTGAACAAACCATTCTCCCCCAGCTCTACACCGTATCACCCATTCCCTCCAGTGAGAACACAAGACGCCCGCGGTCAGACCCGTAATGCTCCTCCGTGCTGTATAAATGCATACCGAGATCCCCGGGAAAAAACTTTCTTTGGCAAGACACTTGGAGAGCCTCTCATATCCTGACCACTGATGGTCTTGACACGTGTGAAGAGATGAAGGCTGTTGAGAGCAAACTTTGGGCCCAGCTGAAGTTTTTCAGATCAATGTCGACATGCTACCTGGATGAACCGCGCTGGCCCTTCAACACCTCGCAGGGAAGAAAAGGCTCTTTGATGTCTTTTACATGAGAGGAAGGACTGAGGTGATGCATGTGAACTGCAGGGGCACCGAAAGTAGGAAGAGGATTTCAGTAAAAGGAAGTTTGCCGTCGTGACGTTTACTGGTACAGGGAGCCGGGTGGATGCAAGGTTTCACTCATGTGCTTGAATTTCAGATTGGATACTCTATACTGAATGAGATATCAACTGATGATCTTCAGGGAAATCATTTTTTTTTGTCTCCCATGATAAAATTGCAAAATTGACTCTGGATGCATCTCCGTATGCGTTTGCTAGTTTGTTTTTTTCGTATTTCGTCCGTCATGCGCCTCAATATCTCAGAGAATACCGATCGAATTTTGTTGAAACTTGGGAGGAATGATTCATGTCACCGCTGTGTTCTGTCGGCTTCGAAACGACACCGATTGGCCCAAGGGGGGCACTACAATTACAAGTCAGAACAAGATGACATATTTGCTGCTGATTTGCCGTGAGGGGAAACTGCATCATTCGTGTTTACTGTTGCCTTTTTCCCCCCTTTTTTTTAACACAGTATTTTGGAATAGAAGTCAACATCTGCTGCAACTGAAAACATTTTTTTTTTTTAAGGTGTTAAAATAAACAATTAATTTCAGCATGTGAGGTTAACAGCCATCTGTGCAATATAGCAAGGAATTAAATATCTTCAACATTCAACTTATCACATCTTAGTATTTGGAGCACATCCTGAGGTTTGTTCAAGGTCCCTTATGCACATACTAGCATAATGTAAAAGCCAGAGTTAATGCATCCAGGTTGCCTTCAGCAGACTCTCTAATGTAGCGGGGATAGCAAGACAGGACAAAATTATCTTCTCTGTCAACAGCAGCGATTTGAGCAGGAACAAGGGAAATTCAGCCAACGTAATGACTTTGACAGCGCTACTCGATAGCGACTCTTTTTACATTTCCGATGGCATTGAACTTTTTTCACGAGGACACTTGTCAGACAGTCACCTCATTACAGTAGGTTGTGCCACCGTGAAATTGAAGAGTCCGATTAGGCTTGTTTTCGTTGCTCTGTGCTGTGGCCAATTTTGTCATTCGTCCGCGGCGTAATGTAATACATCTCAAGCAAATTGTTTGCGTCTCCCCTTCGAAATATAAAGTAGCCCCGCCAGGGCTTCCCAAATTGCTGGAGAAATATTAGGAATGGATCACAAGTTAATTCCCCCTGCTCCAATTTTCTGCTGAGGTGAAATGAAATTTGAATCTGCGTGGCTTGGGCCACCGCCACTGGAAGCCTGTGATTTGTTTCAATGACAGGGCCTATTATTGAGGTTGTGCATTGATGTAGGCATACAGTATGGTAATGTCTAGCCCCCACACCCCCCCCCATCCCCCATCCCACCTCAGCCCTTTTGGTGGAGGGCCTTCTCATTTATATGATGTAAGCCACTGACACAAGGAGGAAGCGGTGATGGAATCAGCAATAGGAGGACATATTAATATGGAAATCAGAAGCGTGTGTGCATGCCTGTGTGTGTGTGTGTGTGTGTGTGCATATGGGCGTGTGTCTGTGTGTGTGTGTTTCTTATTTCAAACACTCACTACAGTATGAAGACTGGAAGTAGGATTGAAGATCTTTTTTTCTTTTTTTGAAAAGTAGGATTAACATTTTGATGTGGTAAAAAAAATGCACCATGGCACACTGCAATACTGCAGCGGGGATAAACTCGCACACACACACACACACACACACACACATATACATTACATACATACATATACAGTATGCATTCATCAAGCCACTAGAACAGTGTCAGTTACACTGCAGGTAACGCGTGATCATACAGGAAGTGGAGCGCAACAACATCGACGATATTCCCGTTTCTTCGCGGCCCTGCAGGGACACTTTATTTTGATATACTTTATCTGGCACCCGTTCATTATTTACAAAGAAAGCCTGGGCCTTAATGAGCGCTAATTAAACGCCGGAGACCGGCAGATGACTGGCAGAAAACATCGCGGCATGTGACAGACATCTGGTGGGAGATAAGCGGGCGGGTGTTGGATAGAGCCGTACAGCGGCGGCGGAGGAACGCCAGGGGTCGTTTGAACTCGCACTTGAACCTGACTTTCAAACTCTGTCAATCAAGCTGGCTACAGCTGTCACGGTTCACAGGGCACGGGCTTGGGGGATCGGAGCGCTACGAGGTCAGTGCACAGCGTGGAGTGTGTGTGTGTGTGTGTGTGTGTGTGTGTATAGGGAGTGGATCTCAGTGAGTTAGAATGTGCCTATGTTTGTGTGTGCAGTGTGCATGTGTTGTGTGTGTGTGTGTGTGTTCAATTGTATTTGTAGGGCAGGAGTGTAATGGAACCATTCATAACTACCCCACAGCACAAAATGACCATAATATATCTGCGGGGGGGGGGGGGGGGGGGGGGTTGATGGGGTTGCTGCTCAATACCAATGACTCAGTAATTTCTGGCTCTCAAAACTCATTTTCTGGCCGGTACTGTGTTTTGGAACAAAAACTCCCTGCCGTTGGAATTTCAAGACCCTCCCAAAACCACCTACTGGCATTTTCAACCGCTCAACGATGCAGGACGGTGCAAAGAGCGAGTGACCGACCACCGCAAGACATTTCAGTTACAAGGACTAAAAAGCCTTGTTCTCAAGCCGAACAAAGCAGTATTAGTATTAGCAGTATTAGTAGTGCAGTATTTATTTTGTATGGTGATATATTACCTTTTCACGAGATGCCTCTGATGAATCTCTGCTCTAACTAACTAGCTTACTATCTCTACTTATTGTGACTTGATTGTTTGCGTCTACTCCAGGCCACCGCCACTCAAGGGGACAGGAGAGGTGGAGGTGGGGGTGAGACCGGCGTAGGAGGAGATAAGGTCTATCGATGGTGTTGCAATTCCTACTGATGAGGTCGACGAAGATCATAGATTACTCAATGTCCCTGTAATGTATGAGAGTGTCATGCATTCACTGATAATCTTTTTTTTTTTAACCTTTATTTAACACTTTGGAAGCACAGAGAAACAACAGAGAACAGCAAAAGCTCTGGTCTGCCGTTATCGTGGTATAGCTCTATTAATACAAGCATACATCACCACGTCTTATTTGACACTTCCTTGTTGTGGAAAATATTAGTTTTGAACCTCGTCCTTCGCAACCGCCAAAATGCATCAAATCAATCCCACCCACTCAACCAGGAATCGGCGAGAAAATTCACCGAGCTATCATTGCAATGGAGCTATTTCCATGTGTGGTTTTACATCCCGTATGACAGGCTTATAAGCAGAGCGAGCAAAAGGAAGAGGACTGTTTCTTTATCTTTTTGCTGCTTGATAGGAAACACTTTGGCCTACTTCAAATGTGAAACAGGGTTTTATATCAGGAAGAGGAACGACAAAACACATTGTACAATAGGGGATATGGTGCAATATCACCACACCGCTTCACCGTGAACTCACAGGTGCAACCAGGGGGATGGCACATACTGTAGATATCCTCAAGGTGTTGATCTATGTGGTTCAGCAAAGTGTGATGCTCAATATGTCAATCCACTGCAGAGCACTTCAAATTTAGACTCCTTTAAAGCGCCCTTTGAAGTGGAAGATACAGTTGAAGTGTGTAGTACAGCGCTTCTGCGAGCTAAGGATTCCCACCAGGAGGGGGAGATGTAAGGTTTGCCTGTGGCCCGAGGGGAACATTGGGGAGCATTAAAAACACTGAGATGTTTTATTCCTCATCTGAAACAACTACACTTTGGTTCCTGAGCTGTCTTTGAATAACTCCTATGTATACCTTAAAGGCAGGGTTTGGTCTATCTGACAGATTACTAATCAAAACAAAAAATAAAATAAAACAAACAACCTCACATTTTTGTTTCTGAGAAATTTGCAGCTGCTGTTAGCATTTCTCGACGATGCTTGTGGTAGCAAAAAATGCGAAACGGGAATTAAACAATTTCTCTTAACATTGCATGCAAGCAAACCTATTTACTTCCATGAGCCTGCAGGAATGGTTACTTGTACGCGTGTTGGGTTCAATCCTTATTGATTTGCGCTAGAACTGCTGATACCAACAGAAGCCTGATGGCAATTACCCAAAAACAAAAATCATTGGTGTGAAAAATGTTAAATGTCCTAAATAAAAAATGTTTACGTCCTTGATTTCTGATCAATAAGACTCCTAAACTTCTAAACTAAGACTTCTAAAAAGTCTGAACCGTGCCTTTAAAGATACAAAGTGCAAGACTGTGTTATTATATCAATACGAAATGTTTTTTTATTTATTGCAGGAAAGAAATATCAACTGTCACCTTTGCAAATTGTATTAATTTGATTCAGCCTGGGAGTTCCTGGCTCAATTCCCTGAAGACCCAGAGGAAATCCCCACCAGTAGACTGGTAAATCGAACAAAGCAGGGGTGGAATAATGAATTGTGCTAGTAGAAAGTAGCTCACATGGGCTATGGGACATAACGCCAATGGTCATTATCACACTTCATTGGGCAATGATATACTGCGTCTACAGAAAATCCTACATGGGTTACTTCAAATTGAAGTAAGACAGCAGGTTTGCCTGCTGGTCAGAGAGTCCATGCTGCAACTGTACGCTCTCAGCTTTGACAAACAGCCATGTGTGCTGTCAACCAGCCATTGGACTAGCTCCTGCTCATTGTAAGCTGCTCTGAATGAGAAAGTCAAATGCCAAAAATGTCAAAAATAAACATTGTTTCCACGTACATTAAGGGCAAATCTCCTTCAGTGCATTATTTACAGGGCATTCAAACTTCAAATCGCATGTAGACAAAATAAATATATCTTAAAACAGCATTTGAAATTGCATCTACATGGCTAACCAGCTGACTGGAAAAGATTGATTTTACAAACCTTTCATCTAATATCTAATATCCTAGTGTTTTTATGTTTATGTTTTTAACTAGCATGAGCTACGTCATAAAAGCACTAAATGGAGGTTAAAAGATGCTTCATATCTACAGATTTCTCTGAATGTTATGTCGTAATATCGGTCTGTCTTGTGATGCCAGTTGTGCTGTAAACAATTTTTTTGTGAACTGCAGGAAATAAAATAAAAAATGCAAGGGGCAAACATTGACCTTGAAGCGCACGGTAGCCTACACACCGCATATAGGATCTTTGGCTGTGTTGGGTGTTGTTTTGTTGTCGGTCGCAAAGGTGAAATACTGGGAGAAAGAAAAGAGGGAGAGAAGAAGAGAGAGAAACAGAAAGATAAGGAAGAAAAAGAGAGAGAAGGTTGGGGAAAAAGAGAGAATGAAATGGGGGGGGGGGGGGGGGGGGGGGGGGGAAATAGCACATTAGCACATATGGATTAGCTGCCTCTCATTCCCAGGCCCTGCTACAGCCCTGCAGATGTGCCACTCTGACCGAGCAGCCAGCCAGTAGCGGTCGTGTCTTAATTAACGAGCAGACATCTGATCAATAAGTAAGGAACGATGGAGAGGGAGACGTGAAAGGTGGGACAGCGTGCGCGGTTCAAGGTTTTTGTTTTCCCGTTGATGTGGAATAACATTAGAAATCAATAGCGCTGCGAGACTCACTCTGATGACTTTTCACTCAGGAGAGGTGAGAAAACAACACCCTTTCAGACTTTTCCTCATTTCTTCTTTTACCTATCACTTTTCTATCAGATGCAATCATTCGGCGGGAGCATTTGTTACATTTATTGTCGGGGTGCTGTGCGTCTGACCCTTGCACTCCATGCTACCGGCTGCTTGTAAAGACGCTGCAGAATTGAAATCCTTTCTGCTGTTGCATCTGCTGAGTTGCTCTGGATACGAGTGTCGGCTAAACGCATAAATGCTAAGGCGAGCAAAATCATTTCAGTCTTTTAAATCTTTTTTTCAAACCCTGTTTTTAGAAACTTGATTGCTGTAACAATTAATATCCTTATTTATTATTGACTCATATTATTGCAACGTGCTTTGTGAACCTTGTTTTTGAAAAGCTGGCAATTCGTTTCTTTTCCAGCATGCTTCCTGCTTTAAGAGCTATATTCTGACGTGGCGTGGTGTACCTGTATCAATCCGAGGCCAGAGCGGTGACATATCCGCAGGTTACCTGACACAGCAAATATTCAGCTGTGTGCGACTGAAAGTTTATCAGTGTTTGTGGAGTATTCTGGAAATTCTTGGACAGGATGGCCATTCTGTGATAAGGCTTTCACATTTGCTTGTAGCCAGAAGGCTGCTGAGGCTGGTGGAAACTCTAATCAGTCTCTCCCCACCCGCCTCCATCACCCCCTTTCAAGTGAGTTACTGATCCACCTCTGGACAGAAATCGTATGTTTATTTTCTTTTCTTTCTCACTGCAAACTTTTGGTGGAAAATTGAATTTGATGCCCAAGGGCAGGATGGAAAATTGGGCAAAATAGCTTATTTTCCCCCATCCCACCTTTTGCTACTCCTTCTAATGAATGGCAAAATAAGATATCTGCGGGAGATGGTATGCCGTGCTGGGTACCAGGCCTTGCAATTTAGAACCCATCAATTCATGTTTACAGCACTGGTGTAAATATTGGAAGAATGTGTCTGACTGAGGAACATGCATATCTCTCCGACGGGGCTGAAGTGGGAATATCACATGCCAACATTACGAAAGGCTGATCAAAGAGATCAAACATTGTCAAGCGTTGTAAATGATTATGACAGCTCATGTTCAATTACTGATTCAGATTTCAGTCAAAGACAATTAAAAAAAAAACTACCGGAAATATCTAAGCAGATCCCAGGAATGTGTGTTAGTCGAGGCAAAAACCTGCATCTTGTTCAAACATAAAACCTCATGGATGAAATCATAAATCTACTCAATACTAAGCGGGGCAAGGCTAAATTTAGAGCCACAGCCAGGCAATTCAGAGCGTCTCCAAGTTTCTCCTGCTCCACTGATGTGTCCCTTATGGTTACCATTTAATCAGCTGCAAATGCTCTTAATTACAAGATTAGTCTCCTACCAATTAGCCAGCGTGCTAATGGTGCTAATCTGCCATTGAAGTCGAGTGAATTCTAATTAGGGACTAACTGTTTCAATTCACCTAGGGCCCATCTGATGGGTCATTACCAACTTAGTTATCCTCAAATAAACCAACTGCAGCAAGCAACACAGGTCCCATTAGGAGAGCAGCTGAAGAGGTTTTACGACCGTCACGTGGTCCGTCGGCATGCGTCATGAAATGAAAACCACAGAGGCGTCTGATGTCTCACTGGTGGAACTATTACACACTGAAACATATAATTGAACATCACTCAGCTTTACTAAAATATGAGTGGACTGTGCTATCAGGGTGCAATTCTGCGCATTTAATAAAGGAGAGCTCTAAGTATTAGTCTTTTACATGCATTTCATTTGTTTGTTTGCTTGCAGCCTTTGGGCGTTTTATAGCTGTAAAATGTATGCTCATAGATTTATTTGATCGCTTGACATTTTAGAAATGTAGACACACTCACAGGTCTGTTGAATGTCGTATAGTAAATGCAGTGCATGATATAAGCACTGATATAGGGTCAGCTGTTGTAGGTTCAACAACTTGAATTTGAACGGTTTCCTAAAGCAAAAGTAGGTGACTTTTTAGTATTAATATTTGAAGTAAATCCAACTCTCCAGGGCTTACACTGCATGACACAATGATGACGGTATGATATTATGGGATCATTGAGTGGCAGTGGAATCTTGATGAGTGGAATGAAAAATGCAGAGAGACATGCATTAAAACTCTTTCCTTCGCCACGACCCACTAGAACAGGAAGCACTCTCTACTGGCTGTCCTTGTCAAGTTAGGGTTATAATAAGTAATTTAGGAGTTCAATCAGGCGCAGGCTCAGTTTTTTCCCCAATTCAGACTGATGTGTATGGAAGTAAGATTTTTTGGTTAACATTAAAAAATCACAATCTGACAATTAACATTATATCAAAAGCCAGCATGGCCTAAAGTCGCTGAACAAACCACTCCCCGGAGTCTTACCTGCCCTGCACCTTGATGTCGGAGATGGCGTAGAAGTATCTAGATAGGTTGTTCTCGTCCACCATGGTGGCTCCAGTGGCTGGCTTCAGCAGCCTAATCCTCAGGTCGGTGATGGTGAAGAAGTCCCTCAGGTTCTTGGTGGTGTCCAGTTGGCCGTACAGCGAGGCCATGTTGTGTAAACGAGGCCCGGCGAACAGGGCGAAGCGGTCCTTGATCTCGAAGCGCACCGTCTTGTCATTCTTCCACACGTAGCCTCGGGAGTAGTCCTCGGTGCAGATGATGTCCAGCAGGGTGCGCTGGGTGAGCTCATTGACCGTCTTGGGCTCCATGGTGAAGGCGTCCAGGCAGTCGGTGGCGTAGAACTGGTAAGGGGTCCAGGTCCGGCCGTAGTCCAGCGACTTCTCCAGGACCATCTGCTCCGGCCGGCCCGACTCAAAGGTCAGGACGATGTCGTCGGTCAGCTCGACGGTCTTGTTCCAGGACAGCGTGACGTTCACCTGCAGGGGCTTGGGGTATTTCTTCCAGGAGGTGGACTGCCAGAAGGTCGTGGGGTTGCGACCCTCAAAGTCAAACATCAACTCGGGAGGATGGGCCAGCTCCTCGGTGGTGGCGTCGCATTCATTGTTGCACATGTAAGGATTCTCCTGCAGAAAAAAAATACACATTGCAGGATATATGTAAGTGCACAGAGACGGTACAATAAGAATAAACCTTCCCCTCCGGCAAATCTCAGCACCCTCTGTAGGAGGTGTAATTCTTTTTTCAAAGATTATTT
Organism: Hoplostethus mediterraneus; assembly: GCA_034670385.1. NCBI lineage: Eukaryota > Metazoa > Chordata > Actinopteri > Trachichthyiformes > Trachichthyidae > Hoplostethus > Hoplostethus mediterraneus. Next base: position 1,151,630 of record JAXDDW010000050.1, on the reverse strand, counting down.
TTGGGCATTTGCCTTTATCAGACAGTTCAAAGTAGAGAGAGACAGCCAGCCGAGGCACCAGGACGCCCCGTGAGGTTTAATTCTTAATATCATATAGTGAACGCTGCCCTGTGTAATTTTAGGAAGGAACATCTGAAATGTCAAAAAGGCTGTGAAATAGCTTTACTGAATAAAATGTTCTCTGAGGAAAAAATCCTGGAACATCCTAGAAAGTAACCGGCCCCGATCGTCCCAGCCTCAACAACCAAATTCACCAAACAAAATACATCTCCGAGGCGTCGGTGTACTTTGAAAGGTTACTGTCAGATACGCGTCTTTTCCAGCGCCCCGCCGGGTTTGCCGTCCCATCGTGATTCTGTTACCGCGCTCGATGGGATTGCAATCACATTCGGGCCAAACGCGCATTTTATAATCTGCACAAGCAACGTTGGCCCCCGACAGCTGCAGAGGACACTGACCCCCCTCATCAACATTACACTGTGGATCCCATATTCTCTTTCACCACCACTCCTGTCGACTCTGCCACCCAAATTGCCGGTGTAATTGATATTCCTGTGTGGTATTCCAGTCGGGATGGGAGTGGAATCCCGATGAGTGTTTCTTATGAAACACGCAAAGGGACATGCATTTTTCATGGGCCTGCGTCTGCCCTGTACCATCGACACCCACCGGCTCTGGATGTGTTTGTGTGCGTGTGTGTGTGTGTGTGTGTGTGTGTGTGTGAGACGGAGAGAGAGCTGTGGGTGTGTATGCCTGTGCATGCATATGTGTGTGTGTGTGTGTGTGTAAGAGAGAGACAGAGAGAGAGATCTGGATCTGTATTTAGGTGTGTGTATGCGCTGTGGGTGTGTGTGTGTGTGTGTGTGTGCATGCTTGTGTGTGTCGGTATGTGTGTGTGTGTGTGTGTGCAAGAGGGCGAGAGGGAGCGAGAGAGAGAGAGAGAGAGAGTTAGTTTTCTGGTTATTTATTTATGTGTATGTCTGCTTGTGTTTGTGTGCACGCAAGAAAGTGAGGCAGAGAGAGGAGAGACTTCCCTGGTTGTGTATGTGCATGTGTGTGGTGTGTGTGTGTGTGTGTGTGGTGTGTGTGTGTGCCAGAGGGAGGAGAGAGAGAGTGTGCTAGACGAGAGCGAGGGACCATGAGATCCACTCCAATTGACATTCCTCTCACCTCTGCTCCAGGAACAATGAGGCTAAGCGATGATGAGATTCAGATCAACTGTAACGCAGCTCGATAATCAGCAATCATCCGACACTCTAAACGCAAAAACGATCTAAAAGGTGAGAACGGCGGCGGGTCGCGGCCGTTATACCTCTGCAGGATTGCAATGCATCCAAGCAACACTGGCACTTTTGTCTAATGGGAATTATTAGGAGGAAGGAGAGTAAATTCCACTGGCAGGGAAATTTCTTACTCGAGGGGTTTATCCTGGTACCGTTTCTCAGGGAAGAATGTACGACTTCCCTCCGCGAGATACAGATCAGTCCGCTTTTTATTTCCTGTGGGACTATGATATGCTATCAGGATGAGTTCCGCAAGCGACCTGTTCCTCAGCCAGGAGAGATAACGACGTGATAAGGCTGGAACATGACTGAGGGATTGTGGGTCACTAGGCTTGCTCGGCTGACTCAAAAGAGGTGTCGCGCGATCCAATTAGGAGGGTAACAAGGGCTGGTGCTGCAGAGACAGAGAGAGGAGAGAGAGGGTGACAATGAGAGAGGAAGGCACTCGCAATGTTTTGTTTTTTTAATGGGACGTCTATTTAAAAAGTTAAAAAGCACAAACCCTAAACACACCGCTGACATCGTTCTCCTCTTCTGCCTCTGAACACCCACAAGCATCCCCAGCCAACACGAAGCCGTCCTCAAAGGCAGCACAACCAGGCAATATCACCCATAGAGGTAGAGAGATGCGAAAGTGAGGAAGTAATTGGGAGCATGTTTGTCTGCCCCGGTTGGGTTTCAGGGATGACACATTGTAGTAACGTCAACTGTTTACCGCCGATGTGTGTTGAGGCTCGTTACGGTCCCCCTCTTGTTCTCCACTAGCCTTGGAGGTCCAGCTCAGAGCTCAGAATATGACATTACACGGAGAGCGAGAGAGTGATCTCCCAGTTTGCCATTCGAGAGCATGAAATTTCACTCATATTTGTTTCATTTGATGTCACGGTTAGGTTCGGGTGGCGAGAGAGAGAGAGGCGGCTACCCCTTCGCCCCGTATGAAACCGGAGCTTATTCAAAGACGACGTAAAGAACTCCGACTCTCGCTGAAAGACCGCCGCGTCCGTGGCTAATGAGAAAAACAATTTGCCGGCTGAACAGTGAAGAACAGAGTAAACAGAGGCGGTAAAGAGAGAGGAATTTGCCTCACCAGAAGAAGGGCTCGGAGGCCGGTGAAAAGCAGTACATAAATTCATCCCGTAATCGTTCTCTCGCTGCCTGCCTCGCCTCGGGCCTTCGGGGGAAGTGATCATTCTAACCGAGGAGCCCCTTTCACTTTCACTGGGGACAAACCTTTCATAAAACCTCCTTTCATCATCAATAATACTCAATAACACAAAGGCACTTTTCCAATCACACATTACGCGACATGTATTCGTATTGATTTGCCCCCGGTGAGCTCCTCCATACTGTACTGCCGTGCCTGAATGCAGCCCCGGTGACAGGGGGACGGATGGAGACTTAAGAGAAAGGTCAGGACCTTCCCATTGGATTCCTGTGGTGGTTATTTAACAACAAAAGCAGTGCCTTATGAAGATCAATACCTTCTTCGGTCATTTAAGACCCAGACTTCCAGTGCCATGCTGCGGGGCAGCTATTGAAAAACAATAAGCCGCCTCATTTTGATCCGTTACCTGTGATCACGGCCATGAGAGGGGAACAGCCAGAGCAGGATTCAAAAGAAACAGGGATGTTTACTTGTCTATTTTTACAGTTTCATTCCAAAGTGAGATATCCTGAGATTAGCGAGCCCTAGAAAAATGCTTGCTGCAATGAAAGTAACAATTAGTATGGGATAGTACTGAAGATATGAGTTGTCTTAACACCTTCACTTACCAAATAACTGATAATACAGAGTACACAGCACTATATATGACATTTATGAAATCCCCTTTAGCTTGTGCCACAGCAGTCAGCTAGCTAAAGGACTTTTAATGGACGGTCTCTTATTGGTATTGCTGACATCTCTATTGTCACCGTAGCTACTCTGTAACTGAGCCCAGCTGGTTTCTATCGATGCTATGTGATCCGTCCGGGGGAGGGGGGGGGTGGGGGCGCAGTGGTTTAGAGCAGAGACCTGAGCAGAAAGGCTGTGGCATGTCGCGGCTAATGATGTCCCGATCTCCGCAGCCTATAAGGTCAATCCAATATCAGGGTGTCACAGTAGGAGAGCCAGGGAGAACAAGGAAGTGTGAGAGAGAGAGAGAGAGAGAGAGAGAGAGAGAGAGAGAGAGAGAGCGAGCTGGGAATATTCATCCAAATGTCATTCACCGTTGAGTTGAGTTGAGTTGGGACACTCATCCGTACCAATTTTCACAAAAGCTCAATGGATATTTAGATGTAATTTTATGGTTTAAAAGTTCATGAGAATCAATAAACCACGACCGGCTGAACAACACATTACAGAAGATATCACACACACACACACACACACACACACACACACACACACACACACACACACACACACACACACATGGACCATACAAAACACTCACACATATGATACTCACACATCACACACACACACACACCACGGGCGCGTCGTTGTGAAGTAAACAGATGTTAAAGTGAGTGACATATGGCCTTTGAGATTGACAGGCGTAACCTCCGGATGATGTGCCTTTTGACACAAGATGTGGCCGGGCAGATAAATTCACTGGCCAATGACAGGCCCCCGTTGATGGATGGGCACAGGCAATCCAACCAATCAGTTTGGCTGACAGATTTCTGGACTCGCGGCTCAGGCCCAGAGATTGAACTCCAACCATTTTCGAAACATCTCGTCACAGTAAGACGAGCCCAGGCGGTCTCACTGGTGTGAAATTTTGCCTTAAAATGTTCACTCTGCATCCTTTGTTTCTCTGTAAGCCAAATGGTTTTGTTTCCAAGTGCTGAATAAATAAACACAAAATCATTTGACTGACACCCTTTTCAGTAGGAATCAAGAAACAGGCTACCGTGTTGTCAGTTACAAAATAGCCCAGAGGGAAATTCAGCCTGTGTATAAAATGAGCCAACAGTGCAAAGGTGGCCTCTAAGAATCTATTACATTCATCCTCTCTCTCTCTCTCTCTCTCTCTCTCTCTCTCTCTCTCTCTCTCTCTCTCTCCACCCCTTCTTCCCTCAGGAAGCATACACAGCTTAAAAAACTTTCTATTCTCTTACCTAATAAATGCCTTTATATTGTCTTCACATTTCCTTTCTACACTTGAATTCCTCTCGTGGACGTTTTTCAAACGCTACACTATGACTCCGCTCCCGAAAGACCATTTGCTGTAGGCGTGGCCAGCTTGCTGGGTTGTGTGTATTACGTGCAGGGGAAGTCACAGCAATAACATCAACGGTGAACATCTACATTGTTTTTTAATAAGTGCAGATTGCCTGCATTACCGTCTGCTGCTGCTGCTCAGATTAGACACCATCTCGAGGTAGACAGATCGTCAAGGAGGAGAGATGAGCGGTGACCAACATCCACTGTCATGGACGTCGCCTCAGGTTTCAATGTAGAGAGCCTGGAAGGAAATTACGTTTTCTACAGGGAACTTGAAGCTTGGGGAAGAGATTCAGAGGCGGGTCTTCTGATTCTCTTTTAAAGGTTAATAAAAAGGTTAAGGTTAGGTTAGGTTGAGCCCTTCGTAGCTTCCTACCTGGCTACAGAGCCTGTCCCTCTGGACCTGAGGTGTTGCTGGATTAACCAGCCCGTCATCCTACTTGGCTTTACAATTCCTGACCTGCCACATGACGCCTACCGACCTGTCACTGGCCCCGACACTCTCTATCAACACCTCCGTGTGTCCATCCTCATGCACGGGGCGCACAGGAGGAAACGGATTTGGCAAATGACCCTTTGGTGATATCACCCGCCTCCTGCCGGCCTGCGCTTGATTGTTGAGCCGGGATAACAAAAAATGATGATAATCCACAGCGAAGCGCTACTTGACGAAATTACAAGATGCCCACCCGACACCACGGTAAATTCTCAACCTTGAATCAATACAAAAGGCAAGGTCTCTGATGGCACCTCAATATAACTGAGGGTGATACCTTTGTGGCGATGTACTGGACACTGGCCAAAGAGGCTGAGATCAAAGTGGATCTGGGTCCGCTTTTTAGAAGGAGAACTCTCGAGAGTGTCGAGTGAATAGAGAGTGTTGATCCTTTCAGGGCTCGGTATAAGCCCTGACGGAGAAGACAGCTGAAACGAGCTATGGTGAGATATTGGGAGAGTCAGAGCTTTGGCAGAAACTCAATAGAGCTTTAATGACCTGCAGTCAGGGCCAGCAGTGGCTCACAATAGAGCCAGGGTTTATTTTCCACTGACCTTCAGAGGGGAAGAAGGACAGCAGGATGGCACATCTAACCTGTGATAGGTCCATCATATCACACCTTATGTCTAATGGCAGCACCGCAACATGATAGTATAAGCACGACGCGTGAAGGGGCGTAAAGCTCCTCAAAAAAAACGATTGACTTCTACGCTTGTTGGCGACACCACAATTGTACCAAAAAAAAAAAAAACGTACAAAAATACACATCAGACGACGGGATTTAAGTAAGCAGCACATCAGAGGCGAACAGCAGCGATGACTGTAATTTTCGATCGGCCTGGATGTCAGATCAAAACAAAAACAAAAAACTTCCCCCTGGCACTCGTGTTTCGATTTGCAACGTGCCAGGCTACGCCGCTCTTTGGAACGAAGCCCTCACCAAAGCAGTCCCTTTGAGGAGCGGCGGCGCAGCCAGTCTGGCCTTTTTTGAAGTGCACCGCTTGGCAAATCAACTGCGACGTGGCCCGTGGCCCGCCAGACTTGATTGCGATTCACGGGGCGTCGGCGGGGCGAGCGCTGAAAACGCACTCCACATTAATTAACACCTGGCCTCATTATCTGTCCCATGTGGCAAAGTCCCACGGGGGTAAATTTAACACCGCTTTATTATAACGGCGGACGGTGGTGGTGGGCTTTGGTGTGTGTGTGTGTATGTTAGGAATTGGATCAGAGTGACGTGTGCTTTGGTGTATGTTTCTGTGTGTATATGTGTATTTATGTGTGTGTGTGTGTGTGTGGTTGTGTGAGGGGCTGCGGGGAGGATTAGACACCCTGTGATGTCAGGATTCAATTTAAACCTTTAACATTGCTGTAATGAGAGGATGTTTAATTCTCTTTGCTAGATCTCTCTCTCTCTCTCTCTCTCTCCGTGGAAACTCTGTACTCCAAAGCACACATTGGGGAAAAAGATTGTCGGCGTGTGTTGTAAAAACTGATACGCCCCTCGTCTCATGAGACAGAATATATAACAGGCAGGGTGGTGTCTCAACACATTCCATGAATTGACAGACGTCTCTTGTCATCTCGTATAGATAGAACATGGCACTAACGGTGCCAGGGTTGAGGATTTGATTCTTAGTGGGTTCAACCATGATAAAAATGTAAAAATGGAACTGGAAGGAGCTTTGAAAAAAAGCAAATAGCATACATTGAAAAATGTGTGTAATATGCTGTTTGCAGTTGAATATACTTCTAAAGTGATTGTGTATACTTACAAAATGATGAAATGACTGAAAGTGTTAAAGTGTTAAAGCATCCCAAGGCATTGTACTGATCTTAGCATCGTTTAGTAAGGCTAAGCTAGCCCCTGCTGAGCAACCAGACTCCTGTAGGACTCATTTAATGCTCCGTATGAAGGCCAGACTATAGCAATAACTACATTACAACATGGGAGCAAATGCGGCAGGAAGAGGGAGAGTACACTGAAAGGGCCCTACGCCGGGTGATAGCCTTCAGAGAGTCGAGGTGCTAATGCGGAGTAGGACACGTCGGGTGCGTCACATCTTGTCACACAGCCCAGAATTCACACCACCATCCTCCGACGGGAACGTCTCAAACAATCAACTGTGTCTCACTCAAGAGTAGGTAGAAAAACAGCTAGAATATGGATTCATCCGGCTGTTAACCACGATGAAAATATACTAATGGGTTAAAAAAACAAAAAGATCATTACATGAAGTAGATTTGGGGTTTTGGCTAGTTTCATCTGAGCAGGTTAAAGTCTGCCACTGGGGTATTCTGAGTGCATTCTCATTGAGAAGACAATCAGAGGACACAGGCTTGGTGTTTAGCCATTTTCAATGAGATGCAGGGGTCATTGCTGAGAAATTGATAGAAAATGGGATGAAAGAGAGAGACAGAGGAAGGGGAGAGAGAGAGAGGGAAAAGTTGCATTGTTCGTCAGTGTGTTAGCTCTCGGTGTGTCAACCCATCCTCCATCTTTTCAATCTGCATAGTTATTAGAGGCTTTTATTAATTTGAAATGCCAAAGTCAGGGATAAAGCATTACTGAAATGTCACCCTTTCACTGAGCATGATAAAATCACACCAGCCACTTTTGGAAAGAACATTCTTCCCTCTCTACTTCTATCTCTCTCTCTCTCTCTCTCTCTCTCTCTCTCTCTCTCTCTCTTTCACTCTTTCTCAACACAGTGTCTTTCTCCAGAGATCAGTTTGGCCTGACAACATGATGGATGGAGTGGACTTGATGCCAAAACAATGTACATGTGTTTTTAGAGAGTCACAAATGTGAATCAGATTTTGTGCACAGCAAAAACAAATGTGAAAAAAAAAAGTTGTGCACACATCTCAAAAGTACAAATCCTGTCTTGTGAGTCTTGAATATACATTTGTCGACATGCATGCGCGTGTACATCTTAAAACACACAAAAATCATTTTGGCACTATATTTTTATGTATGTGCCAAAATCCACATTCACATTCATTCGGCGTTGAGCTCTTCCCTCTTCACTCAACGCTGCTGAGGGAATCCTGGTTAGTTTCTTTTCCTCCGCTTAGTTATATGCCTAAATTCAGCAGATTTTCTCATCTAATCTGAGGTCGTGGTCGAACGGGGGTTACCAGGCATGAGATTTTTAAAACATCTAATTGCCAATTACCAATATTTCCAAACCCAAACTCAAAAGGATTTGTTTGGAAAAAATCTGGTTTTGCCATCTTTTTAGTCTCAGAAGTTCCAGTACAAGGAATGGTCTGGTAATCAGCTGTTTCAGAGACATTGGGTCGTATAACATTCAAGAATGTATTATCTGCAGTGTTAATGTGGGAAAGGTGCTGGATAAATGTGTGAATGGAGATTCTTTTAAATTGGCTGCTGCTCTGTTATAGAGTTGTATTCCCGCTGACACAGACTTTTGCGGTTGAGGCTTTCAAACTGCTCTCCCATGAGAGCAGAGCTTGATTGCTTGAAACTCCCCAGCCTGGACAGAATTATAGACAGCGGCTAGGGGATGGGAAGTCCTTCATTGAGTTTTTGGGCGGCAACACTGAGCTAGCCTGCCAAATTGCTTTCGTGTAATTCAATTACTGTACCTTTTATGAAAAATCCTGTTTAGCTTGTCGAATATGAATGGATCCTGAATGGGTCTACAAGCACTGCAGGCCGTGAGACTGGAGGAATACAATTTAAATCCGTGAAGATGGGATTCCTTGTATTTTCGAAAATTACAGCATGGGCAGCCCATTTCCCCTATCTTTTCTTCGTTCAAATTGTAGGACAGCGCAGATGGACACGGAGAAAAGGGGGTACCGGAGAGAGGGCCCTCAGAGGCTCCGTCTCAGCCGAGCAGGAGCCCCCATGTGCTTCCAGAGACTTAACCACTACACCATTAACGGGCAAACACAGTGTTATTTCAACCAGCTTTGGCAGAACTCTGAATCATTGGTCTAACTCTGACAACTGTCTCACTGGGATTGACAGCCACACAGAGAGGGACATAACAAATTGTACCCTGTGCATTAAGGTGCAAGACAAACACAGTGGGTCGCCAGTGAAACATTCATGCTTGTATTCTCTCATTGCTTGGCAAGCGGCAAAGAATGCGTTGGCATGTGAGAATGCAACAAATGTGTTCGATGTAGCTGAACTACAGAATGTAAGCTGAGTCATATAATGAGGTAAGAGGGTTTCCTTTGAGTCACAGCAAATGCCATCGCATTTGCTGCAATTTGGGTGTGAAGTCTTCTAGTACGAACCATTGATTCATTTTCATCACCCTGCCTAAAGAGAACCAAGAGGCTTTTATATTGCCTTTAAAAGTGTATTGATGTACAATTTGAACTCTATTAAATGACTTAAGGAGTACGGATGGGGTTCATTTACCTCCAATTTGTTCATTTCAACGTGTAAACTCAAAGCTACACTGCAAGATCTGTATGTAAACGCTATAGATGAAATTCTTCAAATTCAATTTAAGAGTGAAATGAAGAGCAGCAAGCGAGCACGCCCTCCAGAGAAAGCTAGACTGAAGTTCAACATTTTCAGTTGCCAACAGACGCTTCCAACTTGCAATTATCATAATAATGACAGAGCTTTATTTCCCATCATTTCTTCATAGATTAGATATCGGGCCATTTGTATAGTAGATAGATTTCTGTTCAAACGACACAGAAAAATGCATGTCACAATTTCTCTCCATCACAAACAAACACGGTAAATGTTATTATTATATCAAGGCACTTCATGGTTTGTCGGTCTGTTCGTTATTGTCTTACTTCACTTAGTTGTATTCCATGTCAGCAAAGGTAGAATTCAGAATAATGTGTAAAATACAGTTAATGGACCATTATTGTCACAGAACGTTTACTGTTTTCAACACTTTGCTGTATTACAGGAAATACTTGAGAGGATTTCTCCACTGGTGACAGGTCGTCCTAATCATACCTGTAAAGTCATTTGACACACAATAGGAAAACTGTAAATATCAACACATGAGTTTACATTGCAGTGTTCAGGTGTGCAATAATAACCCTGCATGTGTGTGAAAATATTCCAAACCGGCTTTTCAATTATTGTGTCTGTTCTCGTTTGGACGAGGCACTTCTGCACATCGTCGTATGGAATTCATTTCAGACGACAAACATGCATTCAAATGTTAATCTGTCCAGAAAGACTCTGCCTGGTCTCGCCACAAAGCCTATCGCTGTCTTCTATATCTGCATGCATAATTCATCTGTCTTTGTATTTACAACCCTCTAAGAATTAACCTGTCATGGATCCCAGGGAATAATGCCAGCCATGTCTTTATCTGTCAAGCACCCGCCTCACGCGGAGCATCGAACCTCCACATGTTCAAACAAGGCATGGATATTATGCATCATCAGTTGACAGAAAACAAGGGACGAGGAAATTAAAAAGCCGGGAAACAAAAGAAGTGGCAGCTGAGTGAGAGAATAAATGATGACTCCCCCCCTCTCCTGGAGTCTGGGGACATGTTGCGTGTCATCTCGGTGTCTTGGTGCGCAGTGGTGCGGTGATGATGTGCTGGGCAGGGCCAGTTCAGAACAAAGTCAAGGGCACCGGGGTGATGGGGGACGCTAAACGCTCCAACTGTTCCCTGTCTCCAAACAAACGTATGGATGAGTGAATTTCACCAAAGGAGGGAGGGCATGAGGATCAAAGAGGGGCAATCACGGTTTCCTAGAATTGACGTCTGAACTGCCTGGTCATTTCAGCATCCAAAGTTCATTTTCTGAAGAGGAAAATAGGCCCGGTACCCAGGCACTAGCCTAGCTGCAGATTCACTGTTCCTGTCCGTGACCTCAAAGCCAATGTGGAAAAGGTCACTTTCTATACCGGACGGAAAATGGTGCTTTCTATGACGGATTTGACTTTCTATAGTCTATGACGTCAGTTCTTGTGGGCATGTAAGACAGTGATTCAAAATTGACAATGACTCCCATCATTTCCAGCAAAGATAAGTCTGTTGCAATGACTGTCAATAGTACGGCGGTCTCCAAGCAGCTTAGTGGGAGCTCTTGCCTTGTCTTCCCTTCCTAAGCCTCCATGGGGGCCGTGTGGTGAACTGGCAGAAGCAAGTCCTTTCATCCACACTGAGAGAGCAGTATAAAGTTCAGAGGAATTACAATCGACCAAGTTAAACTCAGAGTAGCTAGAATAAGCACCGTTACTGCACCAGGCTCACACATGCTTATAGAACTGCCAGTGTGACGGCTAAAGACACTGTACAGCATGTGGCACTATACCACCTAATTCAAAACCCCGTAACCCCTCAACCACTAAGTCACAAAACTTGTTTCCAGGGGTGTAAAGTACTTAAGAAATTGTACTTAAGTACTATTTTGGGGGATTTGTACTTTACTCGAGTATTATTAAGTTTGTATACTCTTATTTTCTTAGTCAATTACATTTTTGAGAAAAAAAAGCTAATTTTTACTCCTTACATTTGACCACATTTCAGACCTTCAAAGTACAAAGTACTTCAAAGTTCAAAGTTACAAATCTCGCAGGTCCAACTTTAGAAACTTTCAATTAGTATTATTTTTTTTCATTGTCCAAACTATTAACCCTGCGGCCATACTTCATTTAAAACAGCCAATCAGATCCCTATCAATGGAAAATCAACCCACCCATACCCATGCTGATTGGTCCTTGGGGATCTTTGGGGATCTTTGATAGAAGCTACAGATGATGGACACTAACGTTACGAGTGATGAGGACGAAACGGTCGGTACCCATGGAGAATGGGTTCAGCTAGCCAGTATCTGGTGTGGTAAATACTGGCTAGCTGAAGCCATTCCTTTCCACTAGCATTGCTACAAAATGCTAACAAGCTTCCAGTGGACTTTTTCAGTAACCAGAGAGCCGATTTAGAAATGCTTTTCAACTCTTTGACAAGAACCTTAGGATGTGCGATATTGAAACCGAAACTATCCATTCATTTTTTTTCAAGGTTTGGCCAACTTTAGAACCGGACGCTGTGATGTGAATGCTGTCCATATTTACCTCAACATTTCAAATTCGATAGAGAAGTTCATTAAAGTGTCCTCTGCTCTTTAATTTCAGCATTGTCTACCCATTTAATACTTGAGTACATTTAAAAGTAGACACGTTTTGACTTTTACTCAAGTGTATTTTTAGCTAGCTATTTTGACTTGTAATTGATTAAGATTTTGAACAAGTACCCATACTTTAACAACAACCCCTGCTTGTTTCTCTAATCAGTAAGGGAGTAATCCAAACACGACTCCACCATGGCGTTGTCATTGGAAGTGGTTGGCAGTGTACTACAATAGATTTAATTTACTCAGCATTTTCAGAGAGTTGAAAGTTTAAGATGTGGTGGCAGTCCACTCAACGCTTGTTTATGCTCCCTGACTATGTTCACCCCCTTTTACTCACAGCTACACATGATGAGGTTTAATTCTGGAAGAGAAGAAAATGAAATGCATGAAAATGAAACCTAACCTATCTCATTAAAGTCCGTGAAAAGGCCTGCCGCTATCGTGAATTGCCATTAAATCAAGCAAAGCCAAACTCTAGAGAGAGGGAGAAGAGTAATTAAAAACACACTCTCCAAATCAATTCAAACATAATTATGGAGGATTTTAGGGGCAGGTGCCTTTTAGCAAGCATTCTTCTGCATTAACAACCATTCTTCATTAGGCGCATGTGGTGCAATAGCGTAATAATTGTCTCGCCCCTGCACCATTCATATGCTTCTAATGGGATAATTTGTATTAATCTCTGTGAAAAATGCTGAATATTAAAAATCTCTTCACTTCCATTAATTACAACAGGAAGCATGACTAAAAAAATCTGCAAAGAAGAAAAGTAATAGAAGCAAAAAATATGTCAACACCCCCAACCTCACAGACATGACTGTGGTCTTGAATGATACGTATTGCGAAATGAAATGAAGCGAAACCTGAAATTCAACTTGGCTTTTCCGCTGGTTATACAGCAGAAAAAGGACCTTAAACCAATGTTGAATGATGATGACTGACAGTGCTACGGCGCACCACAGGAGAAAAGGCTTAATACCAACACATTTCAAAGAGCCCCTGAAGCTCTGTAGCTAAAAATAAAAACAGGGCTAACTCCCTGATGCAGAACACCTGTCCTAGACACTATTTATCCCGGGCTCCTCTTTTGCTCATCCAAACCAACCCGAGAGAGACCCGTTCTGCACTGAATATGAGAAAAGGCCAACTGTACCATCTCACCCTTAAATAAACTTCAGATATCAAGCTGGAAGATCCACTCCATTGAACGACAAATACCCTTTTTTTTTTCCAGGAACAGAGCCTCGGTCACGACTACACTCTGCAGAGCTTAGCGCGGACAAAAAAGAGGCCTTGAGCGACAGAGATGGGAATCAAAAGCACGGGGCGTAGTGCGGAGGACGCGCCATTGAGGATTCCTCGACCATCCGCCGCGAGGCTAACCAACTCCAGGGGAAACTGATTAGGCCGGGCTCACAACTGCGGGGGAACTGCAGTGATTGCCTCAAAGAGCTGATTTGCATGCGCCCCTCATCCCCGACTGGCTCTCAGGAAGCACCGGTGGATAAGGTCACCGGTGTCAGTCTGCCTGGGAGCCAGCTGAGAGTGTAAACAGATGAAACGGACAACGGTCCTTTAAGAGAGCGACGGAAGAGCCTGTGTGCTTGATCATCTGGACAAATGATGACCGAAAACACGTCACAGATGCGATGAAAGGGCAGGTCTGGGGTCAGATGTGGGGACAGTGCAATGAGTGCGTACATTTTTAGTATGGGTGGCCCCGTTGTACCTTCCCGACCTGAGGTGACGGCACCAGAGTGGACAAATAAATCGATAAACCTCTGTGCATTTACTGTATTTGCTGATTGAAGTGATTCTAACTCTGATTCTATTCTCCGTTCTGGCCACTATAAGGATGTACCCTTCCTTTCTAGAGTGAGTGTTGTATTTGTTGAATGGGTTGTGCTGCAATGTTATGTCGATGGCCGCAGGGCAGTCTGTTGTATTGCATGTAGACCCTTTGAAGTAGTGAAACGCGGTGGTTAGAGGAATGAGGAACCTGGACATTGTAACCTCACTATATTGGATTGCAAGGTTTATTTAAAAATGGTCAAATTGGGTTGCTGCAGCAGCAAAGTAGTAATACCATACAGCAAAGGAAGTCAAAATGTGTACAAGGATATAGCAAATGGGGGTTTTGATCATCGCAACTGACCATTTCATCATGTTTAATGTTACCATATTAAGTAGAAATGTAAGAATGAAAAGTATGAAAAATATGAATTAACGGTATTATGACTGTGAGCTGTGATACTGTATAAAACATATAAAATACAGTATGTACAATATAAAATATACCAGAAATATATCAATATATGAAATAAGTGTAAAATCCTAAAAAATACCAAGATATATGCAATATACTGTGTAGCAAATGACAAATACAATAAAAAGGTAAACATGGTGATGACTTGAGACGAGACGAGTCTAGCGCAAACCATGACCGCATCACCCCTGCATCATTCCATAGGAACCAATCATATATATCTAACCAATAAAGGTGTCAAAATAGATATTACACATATCAAGGTCCTCACAGTTGTAAACCAAATACTAGTTCACCACTGTCACTCTCTTCAACGCTCTTATATTGCTGTTTATACTCCCCGTGTGATGTTCTTGGATATTCAGGATTATCTGCTGGGCCGATGAACCTTTTACAGTTTGTTTTGATATAATGTTTTACAGAATGTCACACACAACTGGAGATGGGCTCCTTTTTCATCCTACAGTGGCATTAAATGTCTAAATGCCATCTGGAGCCGGGAGGATGAAAACCCTCCTTTTAAAGATGCCCATTTTAATTGGTAAATATTTACCCAGCGCTCTCAGTGGACTCACACACACACACGACTTCTAATGAAGCACCATAAAAGAGCCTTTGGGTTCTCGCTGCTTCCTTTGAGTGTGATTCCAAACAAATGCAACCTAGAGGTTGAACTGTTGATAATGGTTGATATGGGCCAATGAAACACGGCGCTGAACACCGCGCCGAGCATGCACTGCATAAAAACCGCACCAGCGCAATTAACCTGTCACTCTAACAGTGATCTTTCCTGTGTGATCTGTGTGTGAACGTATTCATGTATGTGTATAGGAGTGTGTGTGTGTGTGTGTGTGTGGATGAACGTGCGCATGTGCTTGTGTGACCTCATCTGTGCATGTGTGTTTCTTTGCTTGCCTGTTTTATTGAATGTTTCTCCCAGTTTGGTGTGTATATGTGTGAGTGTGTGTGTGTGTGTGTGTGCCTCCGAGCTTGTGTGTGCCGCTGCGTGAACACATGACTGTATGTGAGTGAATGTCTCCTAACACTTCCACACACACTGGGTCTATGCGTCCATTAATCTCTGCGGCAGCAGCGGCACGTTGCCTTGCACACAGCGCACTCTATCCCTGACCCAGTATGTTGTGCGATCCTGCCTACAGCCTCATTCGTCTCCATCAGGGGACAGTCGAGGTTGCGACTCACCAAAGCGCAGTACGTTTCTGGCGGGTCTCCACATGTGATGTTCGGGGGGTCGAGGGCCACTCGCAGGTACTTTGTCATATCGGTAGCTTCCGGTTGGCAGGCCATGTAGTCCCACGCCAGGCCCTCCTCTGTGTAGATCTGGGACTTACATACGTCATAGTGTCCCCAAGCTGCCGGGTAGTGTTGCATGCCATGTGCCACGCTGGTGCACGCAGCATGTAGAGTGAACAATACGGGCCAAAGCATCACTGCTCTCCTTTTGTGTGCCTGCTGTGTCTAAATGTTGTTGTTTTTTTGTCCTTACAGCTGCTGCCCAGTCACAGAAATGACAATACAGCTGAGAATTGCCTAAATTAAATGCTGCTTCAAAAGGTGCAATGGAGCATTTGCGAACTGTGGCAGCATCTTGCTAGTTTTGTGTTAGCAGCTTCGGGGCTACTGTTAACGCCCCTGATTTATTTATTTTCGTGCGACTCGGTTTCAGCTTCGATGGCTGCCACTTCTGCCTGGCTGATGAGGCGCGTCGACAAGCGGGGCTTCTTCAGAAGTGTTGAGTGTTGATGAAAAGGTCGGCAAGCGGTCAGATGTGATGTGAAAGGGGGGAGGTAGCGACACTCGCTCCTCGCACGTCAGCGGCGGTCAGATGTCTTAGCTCGATATTCTGTCAATCATGGTTTTCGTCACGGGGGCGGCATCCTACGGGACAGGAGGGAAAGATAGTTTTGGTCAATACCGCAGATCAGACATGCATGCACACAGACAGACACACTTTGAAATGCTGCGTTCAGGTTCAACGAGGTTTAGGGGCGTTTCAGTGTTTAAGTACTAAGATTACCACCATTACCACACAGCCTGGCTATTACCACACACACACAAACACATGCAAAGACACACAGGCACATTTGAAATGCTTTGTCAATATTTAAAAAAACAATTGACAAAGGTTCAAGAAATTTAAGTCGATAAATAGTCAGATACTATCTCTGCCACAGTCTGCCAATTACCACACACACAAACACAAAGCGAGTCGAGTCTTTAGCCTTTTTCCACCGTTTCTAGCTACCCTTCCATAATAACCTCGCCAGAAACAAATGCAAAGCCTCATCTCCATTTGATTTTCATACAAAAAGCCCTATTTCCAAGTGTCAAGTCAATTCATTTAAGTTATTGCTTTTTCAGACGGTCGCTTCTTTATGGCGGAATCTAAAGTTGTGTTTTCGCCAACGCCGTCTGAGGCGCTCGGGAAACATTGGAGTAAAATTGGGAGACAGAAACGGTCTATTTGAGGGATTGCAGGACTCTCAGAGCTATCACAAGCCATCAGTCAGATGGCAAAACTCGTCAGATAATGCCATCTGGCAGCAGTCAGTGGAGACCCTCACAATCTCACCGTCTCAGGTAGAAATCCGCACGGTGGCGGGGAAAAATAAAATGGGGCAACTATACACACCTGCCTCCAACAGAGTAATGACAATGTAAACTGGAGTTAAGTTGCTGTTGACTGCCGGTGTACTCGGACGGCCTGGGGTTCTGCCTTCACAACAGGCGATGTGTTTATGTTCCAAGGGAGTAGCTACGCCTCTACTAGAGATTTATACGCAATACTGCACTTTCATTTTAATGTAACATTTGAGTTTTATGGCCTGGTAGTTTCACAACGCCTTGCTTCACATTCATGATACACAGTGATCTACCGCTGACCACGAAGCAACTGTATTAAAAGGAGTTGGAGGTTAAAGTCCTCACTCAGTGGCACCTCAACAGTCGTGGTTGAGGGAAAAGTGAATGTTACTCATTCACTTTCCCTGCCCAGTGACGTTGTGGTCGACAGCCTTATTTTCTAACCTTTACGCTGCAACCAACCTCCCCGAGTGACTGACTGACAGTTACTGCTGAAGTAAGAAGTCTCAAGTTGGCCGGGGTGTTGACAGTCTGGACAGTCTGCTTAAAAAGGAGAACTACCTGTGGTGTTGTGCTCATCAAGTCAAGTCAAATTTGTTCATAAAAGCGCATTTAAGAAATGTGTCACATGAAAGGACATGAATACAGATACAAAAAATAAAGGACAACAAACAGATCACAAACTTTCAATATTTCAATACGTCTTTTAACCAGACGTCAACTGAAAATTGTGGTATTTGAATGTTTTTTAACCACACCTCAGGCAACCGCCACTTTCACAAAACACTCTCTTTTCCAAAATGACCCAGAAGCTGTGAAGGCATTGAACGCATCTCCAACTGTAATGAAAGAAGCCGTTCATCTACGCCGGATAGATTATCTGCATTGCAATTCAGAGCCGCCAGACCCTTCAGAATGAGCCATGTTAGGAGGTATGGGATGGCAGGCTTGATTTGACAGACCTCTGGTGGGAGAAGGGGAGAAATGAGAGAATGTAAAAAAAAAAATGTAAAGGGAAAAAAAAAAAGAATTTGACTTTTTAAATGTGCTCGTGTCAATCAAGCAGACGCCTAAGAAGAGGCCAATTACAAGTTTGATAACCGGGCTGGAACTCATGAGTGATGAATAAGTCATTTCTTTCATAGGGAGGCGTGTATCAAATTTCATAAATATAAATGTCAGTCTCTGGTCACGGATGCGTCATGGGATGGACCC
Source organism: Hoplostethus mediterraneus (assembly GCA_034670385.1). Lineage (NCBI taxonomy): Eukaryota > Metazoa > Chordata > Actinopteri > Trachichthyiformes > Trachichthyidae > Hoplostethus > Hoplostethus mediterraneus. The sequence goes on along the minus strand of JAXDDW010000050.1, from coordinate 1,133,451 downwards.
CTATTACCTCCCAAACACACACACACACACACTATTTAGATAAAACTCCCATTCATCATGAGGTGGTTGACTTTCATTATAAAAGCAGTCTGAGGTTGCTTATCTTATTTTTATTTAATAGGGAACGGTCAAAGCTAATAAGCGACGGTGAGTGGAGCTGAGCACGGGAATATTGCCTTTTAATTCATGGACACGAGGACTAATGAAAGCTAGACAGATGAAAGAAAGGCGTCATAATAGCTCCGTGAACTCTGGGTAGATACGATTCAACGTCAGGAGGGGGGCTGAGGTGACCGCGTGAGCCGGCGAGAAAGGAACAAGAGACATAAACGCAATAGGTTTCAAATCTCTATTGTGCCGAGGATATTATTTCTGCACACAATGAATGTTCTGACACCATTTAGGAAGCCAATCCACCCGCTCTTATTTTCAAACACCGAAAAGGGCATCTACTGTAAGATAATACTGTAGTTGTCTTACAGTAGTCTCTCTCTCTCTCTCTCTGTGTGTCATCAAAATTATTACATACAATTATACAAATAATTGCTATCTACCGTCAGATAATAGTCCCGAATGGTGTGAGCGTCTATACCTCATACTCAGAGCCCCTCGCCACACCAGGGGAAAATCTGGAATGTCACAATTTGAGGAAAATATGAGGGTCAGATTCTATATTAAAAGTCATCAATATTTGACCAGCTCTCCGTATGTACAGAGAGCTCAGAGCTTAGGGCAACTGCCTGCCCCGCTCTCTCTCTCCCTCTCCCTCTCCCTCTCCCTCTCCCTCCCTCTCTTTTTGAAGCCTCTGAAACACCCCCTTGTGTCCGCTTGCATTCCATCCCCTGGGCCGCTCAAGCATGGCAGAGTGTTTCAAAAGTCAGCAGGCAGCCGTGCCCTGTGGCTTATATTGGTTACAAACTCCCGGCTAGACTCTTAAAAAACCGTCACGGACGTATTCCATTCATTCTACAGCAATCCCGCTAAAGCGTGGTTTCTCTCTCTGTCTCTCTCTCTCTCTGTCCTTCTCTCTGTCCTGAGTTTTGCTCTCTGATTGCCTCTCAGCTGCTGCCATACAGGACTCGGGAGCACCGGGGCGATGTAGACGGGGAGCTGTCCGTGGTGCTGAAATGCAGCACACACCAGATCTGGCCCTGCTCCGGTCAGATTGATTTCCGAGACCACGGCCTGTATCCTCAAACAACCAAATCACAGATTGCGAGATGACATGTTTATCGATTTATCGACAAAAGAAAAGATACGGGGCGCGCTGGATTGATGCTCCCTCGGTGACTTGATTCTGCAACATTTACTTTACTTACTACATTTTGTTGTTGCGCCTTTTGTATCGAGCACCTGGTCAGGATTTCAGATGTACACACGCCGCCGCCTTGCTGTGTTTATTGATTCTGCTGACTTCCAACCAATAATTCACAATCCATAGCCAATTTGAGCAGACTGATGCTTTGTGGCTGGCTGATGACTACAACAATAAACCTGTTAATGCCTCCAATGTTCATTCTGGCCAAAAACCAACACTTCCATATGAGTCACAGTGGGAGCGACTGGCAAGCACAAACATGTCTGGGCTGGCACATTGTCTATTTGATTCTCTCTCTCTCTTCTCTCTCTCTGTCTCCCTCTCTCTTTCTCTCTCTCAGTCAGTCTCCATCTCTGTCTTGGTTTCTTTGTCTCTGTCTCTCTCTTTCTCACAATCTCTCTCTTTCTCGCTGTGTGTGTGTCTCTCTCTCTCTGTCTCTCAACCCATCTCTCTCTCTGTCTCTCTCTCTCTGCATCCCCCTGTTTCTCAATAGGAGCCTCTCTGCAGTGGATGTGTGAGCACATAAGACATGCAATTAATGTCCAGGGGCTGAACATTTAACTTGGGGTCATCTTGGGAATCACATTGTATCACTTTCTATCTGCCACAAAGATTGGTTGTGTTTACTTGGAAAAAGCATTTTGCCAGAATGTGGTGGATGTGATGAGGATGTGAGGGTCCCTCAGTGTGGAGCCCAGCCAGCCAGCCAGCCAGCCAGCCAGCCAGCCAGCCAGCCAGCCAGCCAGCCAGCCAGCCAGCCAGCCAGCCAGCCAGCCAGCCAGCCAGCCAGCCAGCCAGCCAGTTAGCCAGCCGGCCAACCAGCCAGCCAGCCATCCAGCCAGCCAGCCTATACCGCTGTCATATATGAGAGCTGCTGCCATGAATTATTAAGTTATTTTCTTGAAAGGCTAACATGCAGAAAAGTGGAACACGTTGCAAAATGCAGGACCTGTAACATACATGCAATCAAAGACAAATGGCAGTGACTCCTTTTGACCTGAATCAAAAGTCCCATAGCTTCAGATTTGTCTGGCCATGCACCTAATATTCAACAAGCAAGCAAGGAAACCACACATTTCACATGACCTACAATAATGTGGTTATTCGACAGAAGTCTTTCAATCATTATTATAACTGTTATGTTATGTTTTGTTATGGGTCAGATTTTGCGCAGAGGCGAGACACACCTTAATCTGACTTTAGTGACCTGCTGCGCAACAGGTCAACCGGACTGCATTATTTCATTTACTACTCGATTTGTGGAAATTACTATACGTGTAAAAAAAAAGAAAAGAAAAAAAGAACAGCATTGGATTAATTTAACGAAGTAACTCCTGGTTAACATCGAGGCTGTCTCTTGGAGAACAAATGAAAGCATCCTCAACATTAAAAAAAACCTCGCAAAATCGCAAAATGTTGTTTGCACTCTTACATATGAGCCGTCTATTCCCGATGTATTTAGCCTACTTAAAATCCGATGACTGTTCATGATCCTCCCATTAAACAGCTCACTGCAATTTCACTGTTACGGGCATTTAGCCGTAATTGTCACCACCACTACCTATGTGGCTCCAAGCAAAATGAAAAATGTAGCATCAGTGGTCAAAACACCAGAATACTCACACTTTTAAATGCGCTCCTGAAACGAGGTGACCATTCAACAAGTTCTTTACAGCCAAGAGTAGTTACAGTCAGATTTTCATTTCGTTGGGTCTGTTCTCCTGTCGACTAGAGTTTCTTCAAATTTCGCATTAGATGACACGGTAGTAGGGACGGCTCGGCGCACTGCGCGCATTCAGGTGCACAACGCCGCGTTTTCTCTGCGTCCCAACTTTCTTTTCAACTTTTAAGTCTCGCTTAACCACCCTGTCCTTCCGAACTGCGTTCACACGCGTTCACACGCAGACCCTTTCCGTTCACGCTCACAAACGCCTCCGTGTGTCTACGGGTATCCAGACAGGTTGTTTCATTTTACGCAGCGCTGCTCCTGGCGCAGTATAATTCGGAATGGCGCACGGCGGATACTTCAACTTGCCCTACAAGGAGTCCACAGTGGGAGCGGTGCACTTAAGTCCATCAACACGTATTGTCCAGTTTCATGCAACCCAACCCGGTGTACCAAAAGCAACTCTTTTGGGCCGTTGGGGTCGTTTGGATAGCTGTATTTCTCAAAGCCAGCCGGGTTGTGAACGGGAGAGGACAGAGAGATAAGAAATCTTCCTCGAATGGAGCCCCTACGTCCAGTCACATATGAGCGCTCCGCCGGGTCCTAGAGATAATAGCGACTGGGCTGCTTCAACTCACAAGACTTCAACCACTGTTTTACGCGGCGCGTTGAATTCTAGCAACACTGAAAAAAACATAATCCTTCTTAACAAGTCATTTGGTATCAATGACTACCACTGGGGATAAGATTATTTCATTTATTTCCATTGCAAATAAATTTGTGTCAATAACTTTCCTGAATCGAGTGACTTTATCTTGCAGTGGTCCGAGATACTTGAACATATTCTCACTTGTTTCGAGATCATTCTCTAAACAGTTTTGATGGATTGAAGAAATGATTGAAGAAAATCGTCACTTGTTAAGACTATTTTGCAGTGAAGGGATACAAACTGGAATATCCTCAGTCAACTTAAATCTGTTCGAGGCTGCATCTCGTTTTACGGCAGCTTTCATACCACTCAGACACAACTGCGAGAGCAAAAAACATCCTAATAATGTAAACTGAAGGTCACTGATTATTGCTGTAGAATTCTCTGCTTTAATTTCGACAATACCACACTGGACAATATGTTGCATGCGACATTGGACAATAACTGTCAGCCCATCATAGAGCACATCGCACAAGTTTTGTTGATGCCATGCACTTCAGCTATTTTGTGAGTAAATTATTTTTTCACATCACATTTCACGACGGCACGAAAAGCACTTAGGTCCAAGGATGAGTGCAGAACAAACCCAGTAGAGTTTACTCACATTTTGAGCGGAGATAAATCTTCATGGCATAGTTTCTCTGTAAGTTATATGAGGATAGGCTCTATAAAAAGCTGAACATTTAATATTTTTTGTTTATATTGGAGGTTGTTTGCCTTATTGTGATCACCGACTGGAGGTGACAGTTTACCTATACTGCCACACTGCTTAGGAATCGACCTTTCCTCCTACTCTGAAACCCCAAAGAAACCGAAAAGCCGCTTACCTTCCGTCTATAATTGTGGCGAATTGCGCGTAAATGCAAAGACAAAAAGAAAAAAAAAACTCCTTGGGTCCGAGGGTTGGTGTAAATATTCGGTGAATTTAGAAGGCAGAGCTCAAAGAATAACTACAGTAGCCTATAGGTAGGTGCGCCTCACTGGGCTCCCTTGGCGAGGAGTCACAGATGTCACCCTCTCCACTACAGGGTGCCAAGCAGCACAGCAAACAACTGCGGTGACGGGTCGCTTTGAACGCGCATTTTAATTCTGGTGTAATGCCAACTCATGGAGATTAAAGAACAACCGCGCCTCGAGTGAAGGTCATCACAGTAATTGGCTCTACCATATCCCATGTCGGTGTAAAAAAGATTTCAAAACTACTGAGTTATTTGTTGCTCATATTCTCCATTCATGTTTTTTATTTTTTTTTTTGAAGGGGGGTGCAACATGATTATGCACCATCGAAGAAGCAGAGGCGGTAGGCGGCGATTCTTTCTTTGTGTGTAAATGGATTAACGAGTCGCAACAGAGGCGCGGAGTCGGAGATAGAAGCAGACGCCTCTGGAACGCTCCTATGACTTTTACTTCTCTTAAAATAGACTTGGTGTTCTGCTGATTTACTGGGCTGTTTCATCACGTCCAGCCACATGCGTTTACCGCGCGCCCAGAAAAGCTCCTCAGCCCCACTGTGAGTTATGGGCAACTTAATCACAACCCCCATGCTCCCGTGCATGTCGAATTAAGTGTGATATGATTCATTAAGAATTAAAACAATTAGTGCCTTCTAGTCGTGTGAATGAGAACTCGCAAGGCAAATCTGCTGGTTGTAAATTGACTTGTATAATCCTGCCTTCCATACATTTTTCAGCCCATAATCCATCCTTCCATTCTTCCTGTCCTCATCCCTTCCTTCCATCCATTCATCTATCATCATCCGTCCATCCATCAATGCATCATGCTTCCTTTTTTCCTTCCTTCCTTCCTTCCTTCCTCCTCCTTCCATCCACCCATCTATCCAAACATACATACATTCTTCCTTCCTTCTTTCCATCCATTCATCCTTCCTTCCTTAAACCCAATTGTGCAGTTTCCGCAGGCCCCTTGCGTTTCCTTTTTTTTCAGAACATGACTTAAGTTATGTGGTAAAATGGTCACGAAAAAATGCACAGCTGCATTGATTTGTAGCAAATTAATATGCAACGGATGACCTGTAATCCCATTAAAAAGTTACAATGCCATTTCCGTTCTGATAAAGGGGAGATTTTGGTCAGGAGCGGACCTGAATGACAACAAGTCTCCCATCCCACGGAGGTAAGTGGCTCACAATGTGTCAGAGGGTTCAGCCTTTGCTTGGAGCGACTGCTGCTCTTGACATTTCCATTAAATCATTCCTTCCGGAGAGACTACCGCACGGGCCTGACAGTCACATACATGACTTTGGTGGCTCACTTTGAACAAAAATACTGTACGGGTGATAGATAGATCCTGAACACATCCTGATAGATAGATAGACAGATAGATAGATAGATAGATAGATAGATAGACAGACAGACAGACAGAAGATAGAAAGATAGATAGATAGATAGATAGATAGATAGATAGATAGATAGATAGATAGATAGACAGACAGACAGACAGACAGATAGAAAGATAGATAGATAGATAGATAGATAGATAGATAGATAGATAGATAGATAGATAGATAGATAGATAGATAGATAGATCGATCCTGAACACATCCTGATAGATAGATAGATAGATAGATAGATAGATAGATAGATAGATAGATCTATTTGCCTTATTATTTAGAGAACCACAAAGATAACGTTCCAAAAATAGTCCAAAGTTCAAACAATGTAAAATATAGTCCTGGACACAAAGTCACCTCTGCACCAAATCATTTCTCCTGTGAAAAGTGACTTTGTGTGTTTGCACTTTGCTCCCTATCTTTAGGTTCAACATACCTCACAGACAGCAGTACAGCAACGGCCGACAGACCATATTTCATTGAATACTGATGTTTACAAAGTAGTTCATGGAAGTAAGAAAGAGGACACCCACCCCCACCCACACCCCTGTGGTCAAAGGCTGCAAGGTCAGCTGGATGAATCTACAAAGCCTGCTTCACATCACATCACAGAGAGGCATATATACTCCGCATCTCTTAGCCATGTGCTATAGGTGTACAGATAGGACACAAAGGTGGAGTCTGCCCTCTCACCCTTTGCACGTCCTCTCCCTCGGTGCCAGTGAGAGCCCAGGCTGACAGAGATGGAGAGTTTCCCGTTTGATTCAGCTCCCAGGGGGTCTATTGATAGTTTCAAAGTGGAGTCCACCTGCCACTGCTTTAATCATCCGTGACCCCACTCGCATGTTGGAAGACCGCAGAGGGGGACGGGATCAGGAGCCTGTTCTGTTAGCTTGTGTGTGTGTGTGTGTGTGTGTGTGTGTGTGTGTGTTGGGGGGGATAAAGAAATAGATGAGACAGATAGACTGAGAGAGAGAGGGGAAACAGTCAGAGAGACAACTCCTTGTCATCAAATATTGTGTGGGTTGAGATATTCTCCACACTTGTGTTGAGCACTGGAATAACACTGTTCTGACTCCATCCAGCTCCAGGCTTCTCTTTTCATGAAACATTTCTATCCGGTTAATATATATTATGAGTGCATTTTATCAGATTTTCCTCCAGAGGTGGAGCCGAGTGAATCAGCATGCAGGCACAACTTATGGCTGCCGAATTAATTCAATTTATTCCAAAGCCTCTCTTAAGGCCAAGGTTGTAATTATGGCATGCAATTAGAGGGGATATAAATATTAGATAACTTCCCCGTTCCCTGTGAAATTTAACCCAAAAGTTGTTTTTTTCAGGTATTAGTGATTTACATAAAGATCCCAGAGTGCTTCTGGCTATAATTACAGCCAATTTCACCGGTACCCCTGACAAACCTCACTCACCCATTGTAGGAGTTGTGATGAGAAGGTTGTTATGACTGTTTACCTTTGCTGATTGCATCATCAGCCTGCTGATAATTAGACTGAAACGTCACCTTTAGAGTGACAAGTTGAGCTGCTGTGTGGCGGCATATGACAGTGTAGCTTTTCACAGAGTGAAAAATATACTTGTGAATTTGAGTGGGTTGTTACCACACATAAAAGTGACTATGTACAAGGAATATATGCCACTCTTCTGGAGAGTATGCCAATGCAACTGCAGTGCAGCTTAGAACAGGAGGTGATCAGGGCAAGGAAGGAGATGGGAGGAAAAGCTCTATCGAATTAGTTCAGGCACCTCAGAGTGTGTGTATGTGTGTGTGTGTGTGTGTGTTTGCGCATGTGTGGAGCAAGCTTGACTGCATACATGCATGCTGGGGAAAGTAATACTCACTTGAGACATTTTGCAGAAATCCAATTCATCTAGTTACATGATGAAATCTGACAGGTTGAACTCACTGAAGTAACCTCTGAATCTTAAAAGTGCTCCGTGTAGCATTTCTAAACATCATTATAACAATACATCAATTAATTGTGATACCATGGTGTAATTTCAGTAAACAAATGGGACCATGGTGGAGATGACTGGTAGCCTAAAGCAAAGCTGCTTTCATCCAGGCTGTCAGTAAAAGTTAGAGGATAAATAACCTGCATTATATCCAATAAACTACAGGTACAACTCAAAAAGACAAGAGGTACATTTTCTTGGAAAGAACAGACTCCTTATATAGCCTCTGTCTCACATCAGTGACATTGTTAGTGCCAAATTCCCCATAAATAAGATGTTGCTACCCCCCCCCCCCACCCTTTCCCTGGTGTCATTCTGCATGTATTTGTTTTCTCTCTCACTTTACTCAAGAGGATAAAGATGTTGGAAGCTTTAGCTCCATTTGTGTTGGAAGAACAGCGCCCTCTTCCTGTTTTTTACTGTAAAGCAATCTCTGTTTGTGCCGTAAAGTAATCCCTCAGATTTCCTGCTGAATCCAACCCAGTGGCACACAGTGTAAGATGTAGTTCTGGTAGATGCTTGCCAGTCTTCTCTCCATCGGTCTTGTTTGTCTACGTTAATTATACTAATGTCTCAATATTAGTGTGGCAACAATTTCTTGATGTTAAAATGCTACACACAGCTCCTTTAACACATAGCAACAAACCACAGGGGCTGGACTGGGTTCCATAATTGGACCAGACATTAAATTCTGTGCTGAGTATTCTGATGGTGACTCCAGTCTATAAACTAACCCCCATTAAGCTGTATTGAAGGTACCTGTACATGATTGTGACTTTGTTAACAAATACAGAAAAAAAAACAATTGAATGGACAACTGAAGACAAAGTCTGAATGCAATATGACACAAAATGATGAAGCAATTTAAGTCAAATGACTCCAGGGGATGAATCATTTTTATGTTTTTGTTTTGTTGTTGCTCATATACATCCCTGTGACTTTCTAGAATATACTTTTCACCTGGATAGAGTTGAGCACTGTGTAGAAAAAAATCCTTGTACTACAGGACAACAACGTATGCACAAAATCAGAGGGACTCTTATATAGATATAGAAATATACTCTTATCTATCTATATCTATAGATAGATAGATAGATACTATATAGATAGATAGATAGATAGATAGATAGATAGATAGATAGATAGATACTAGATAGATAGATAGATAGATAGATAGATAGATAGATAGAGAGATAGATACTAGATAGATAGATAGATAGATAGATAGATAGATAGATAGATACTAGATAGATAGATAGATAGATAGATAGATAGATACTAGATAGATAGATAGAGAGATAGATACTAGATAGATAGATAGATAGATAGATAGATAGATAGATAGATAGATAGATAGATAGATAGATAGATAGATACTAGATAGATAGATAGATAGATAGATAGATAGATAGATAGATAGATAGATAGATAGATAGATAGATACTAGATAGATAGATAGAGAGATAGATACTAGATAGATAGATAGATAGATAGATAGATAGATAGATAGATAGATAGATAGATAGATAGATAGATAGATAGATAGATAGATAGATAGATCCATGTATATCTTTATTTGTACACCCAGACTGTACTCTCTGTACCCCATGCTGAAAGTGTGAGTCCCTTTGAGTGGGTGGCACACTTTGTGTCTTTGCCAGGTATTTGAACAGGCGGGTGGCACTTCAGCTGTACCAAAACCAGGGCATAGAAGCAGCTGGAACCCAGCATCTCTTGCATGGAGAGAAGCGGGCAACATGCCAACCTCTCTGGGAGCTGTGCTACATTTCACAACATGATGGATGACATGAGTCATTTTTAACCTTAACAACAGATCAACTCATCAACGGCTCTCCCTGCTCTCTGAGGCAAGATAAAAATGTTCCTTTTGGATCAAGTCTAAAATCTAAATCTAATGAGGTGATGAACTGTGTAATCTTCCCATCCAAACGATGGGCCTAGTGACATATCCCGATTATTTCCTTTCCTTTTACTGCTGAAATGATGCTATTGAGTGTTCATTTGTGGGTGTAAGTGGATAGCTCATATTCGCCACAGGCTTATTCAAATTGTCATGAGGAGATGACCTTGAATAAAAATCTCTGCATGTGAAAGAGTGAACGTGCTAGAGGTGTCGCACAGGAAGCTTTAGAGTGAGAAAAAAAGATTTAATACCAGATTTGGAGATGAAAAAATGAACATTTCACTAGTTAATGGACTGGAGGAGGCATTTTTTGCCTGTTTTTTTTTTTTTTCTTCTTTTCTTTACAATATTTCCTGAGGTTTGTTTAAAAAAAATGTAGGTTTTTAATGAGAGATTTTCTTGCGATATTTCTGGCGGATTGACACGCTGATAGAGAGTGGAGATATTTGAAGGATTTACATTTTGGGTTACAACAGTGCAATATTTGACCACAATAAGATAATTACTCCATGCCTTGATCATTGGCCAGGGTGGCATTTGGTGAGGCTGTAAACCTAATTACGGGAAAAACATCGGGTCAGTTGTTGGGAGCATGTTGCCAAGTTTATTGAATCACATCTCTTTGTTAGGGGGAAAAAAAAAAATCATTAGGACTAAATGCTTTCATCAGGCCAAGATACTGTTTTTTGGCTTGACATTCATGTCATGAAGCGTTTCAGAAGAAGTGTGACCACTATCCTGCTTCCCAGAAGGCAGACCAATGATGGAATCCATCCCAGAATCAATTATCTATGAATTGGATTGTATTACAGAGAATACCAGTGCTGAATATGAGTAGCAGAGGCACACAGGAGACAGTCAACAGAGTGCAACAGACCTCTATACCAGTTGCATGTTAACACAGTTTAGCACAGACAAACGTTATCCTTGTCATTAATTAAATTCCCAGCAGCCATCCATTATTCTTTGGTGATTAATGCATGCATCTCTCTGTTCTATAGGCGGCGACATGCGGGGGTTGTCTGGCAAACATGAAACTATTAATTGATTGGAGTTTTCCAGCGTTCTGCCTTATTAATCATCTGACTATAAATTAAGCCTGTGCCGTCTGCGCTAAGCATGTTACTGTCATATATCAGGCTATTTGTGTCTGCCATGTTCTGAGCAGTTCATTATTTCCAGCATGGACCATTGGCAATGGACTTGGCACTCATTCACCTCCACCTAATCTACTTTTGGTTGAGGGTAACCTGTTTTGATGTAGACGCTGCCGAGTCTCTTGCTGCCCGTAAATACAGGAAGCATAAACGTGTCAAATTGCTGCTTAATAATGATCAGGTGCAGTCAGGAGCCAAGTACAACACTGTAATATAAAATACAATATCTTTTTTGTTTGTATAAATGCTTGACGAAGCATTCATTGACCTCTGCCTCATTTACGTTTGACTGAGGGTAGTGTATTTGGACGTCGTAAACAGCTGAGACTCAACGGAGCTCAGTTGCTTAATAATGATCACAATTACTCAACATAGTCTCAGGGTTGCGGTCAAGACCACATTAGTCCAGCCCAAGTCAATTCCAAGGCCAGATGCATTTCGGTTTGAGTTGAAGAAATTGAAGTCAAGACCGAGAGGAAAATAAGCACCAAACAACGTCCAAAAGTAAAAATAATGCTTAAGGAATGTCTTGAGGATCAACAGAGATCTATCTGCAGGAGCTCTGTACAATCACCTCAACCTCCAACCAATCAATACATAGGAATTGACTAATCCATGCATTGACATTTGACATATTCATTACATACACAGGTTTCTACAGGTGAAACTCCTTCAATTGTTTGTAGTGTTGGGAAGTGCTAGAAAATAAACAAAACAGCAGTAAATGTACCCTTCCAACTTGGACTTGTCCTGGCAGAGACCAAGTCACACACTGGTCACACACACACAAGTCCAAGTCAAAATAGGCCGAGACCAAGACAAGTCAGGAAAGTGGTCTCGAGACCGCAGTACTGCAGTCCTGCAGTCCTGCGTTGCGTAACAATGTACGTTGTAATATGAGGTGGCATACATGCTCCCATCCATTTGTACATATGTTAGATGCAAGGGAACAGTTGGCTTGTCCTAACTCCCAGTATGAACAGGCACTGACATGGTTTCAGCTAAGGTGTTGCATCAGGAACTCTGTGTGATTAAAAGTAGAGGGGAAGCAGAATTTCGATTGGGATGTCTCAGCCACAACTTTTCTGGCGCGTTGCTCCTGCACGCTTTTATGTGGTAGACAACTGTCATCATGTTTTTTTTTTCTGCCAATCTCGTCTCCCCCAAAACATGATATTTTGGGAGATAGGCTACTGTATTTTACAGACTTATTCGCTCATAGATTTCTTCATTCTCTCCTATACTATCCCTGACACCTATTGTACATCCTAATTCATTCCACCCACCCATTTCCACACACACACACACACACACTCACACACACTCACTCACAAGCACATCTGCGTGTACACAAGTACACACAAGCACATAAACATACACACACCGGCGCATACACACACACACACACACACACACACACACACTGCTCCAACAAAAATACACATATTTGTAAACACAGCCACAAACAGTTGCATTCTCGTCACACGTTTCCTGCTTCTTTTTTTTCTTCTCATTCTCGTTCCCCCGAGCTCCTTCAAATAACCTTTCTCATACTGAGAATCTGCAATGCAGGCTGTCTTCATTTAGGTGGTTGTTGGGTGGGCAGGGCGGGGACTGCATTATTTATGATGAGGCAAACCGGCAGCAAGTGACAGGCACCAAACAGTCAGGAGAACAGCCCCCTCACGCCAGAATGAAGCAATCAAACACAGTCCCCGTGCATTTAGTGACGCTTCATGACACCTCTATTCATTTTAAACATAAAACATTGCATCCTTTTCCTGCTGAGAATGTCGTGGAGGACCCAAAAAAAAAAACCGAGATGGCTTCTGAATTGGGAGTCCTAAGGGAGCGCGCCAATGTGCCTCGCCAAATGTTGGTGTAAAAAGTGTTGCGGCTGGTTTGTCAGAGAAGAGAGAAGCGCGTAGGAATCGTGATAAACATTTCCCCAGATGAACAAGGACAACTCCATCTCCACCCCTCATCTGGAAGGAACAGGAATCCTTTCCTGTAAAAAACAAAACGTCACATCAAGTAGCGAAACAGGCAGCCATCTCCCGGATATAGATAGATCTGAGGAAGTCATATTACAATGCAAATAGCACCTATCCATTATCATCCACTACTGAATCCTCTTTGTTTGTCAGGGTTTTCATTAATCCCAGAATCTGAGAAACGGCTGGCAGACACCTACTTGTGATGTTCATGTTATGGAAAATGAATAAAGCATGAAGGCGAAGTGTTTGGATGCAGACCGGGCTTTGCAAAGGAGACAGGGATGGGTAGAGGGATGTGGTGGGAGGTGTAGTGGATGGGGGATGGAGTGGATGGAGGGCGGCGTGAAGGCCACAGGGTCTGCAGGCCAGGTCTGCCGAGAAATCCTCAGTTTTTCTTCGGTATGCAAGGCAGGCAGCAGAATCCAGCAAAACCTCTTAAATATTAAACACCAACCACCTGCAGTTTTCCTCTCTCTTTCTATTCAATAAAAGAGGACAGCCGTTGAAGCCCTGATATTTCTATGTGTGAGACTGACGGTTGCATAACACTGGATGCAATGAAATATGTTTTCAACAACATGCCAGCTGTTAAATCATTAGATAATTTCCTATGATATCACTGTATTATATCACTGTGTGCAAAAAGCATATTTTTGGAGGAATGAAGAAAAAAGAAGAAAAGGTTGCTTATATTCATACTTATTCCCTTATTCCTTTTTTAAATTATACAATGTTTTTTTATTGCAGAATTCAAGGACCGAGGGGCGCGCAGAACTCACTCAGCAAATAAATGATCTAAACTTTTAATTCAAGCAAGAAAAATAAAATCACCAAAGGTTGCAAAGGTTCCCCCACAACAGCTGGTGTACAGTATCATCTGCTCACTGATGTGCCAAATGAAAAAAGATCCAGTTGTAGCTGTTGTAGAAGTCTCTGTGGTAGAAGCCCCTGATGCACCATTATTTCTGCAGTGGCCACCGCAGCCTGTTCTCTCCTCAGATAGCATGGAAAATAGATAAATAGGAAACAAATCTGCATTGTAGCACGAAAACTCACATGCCCCAGAAGACCGGCGGCTAGACTTCTTGAGCATCCTGATGCTGAGAAAAGAAGAAAATTTGCATTTTGTGCAGCAGCAGTGCATGAAGTGTGTTGTAAAAGTGGGAGTCATGGGTCAGCGACTTGACAGGCTGATAGTTTGTTTTCATTGCCAGAATTGACTTTATGTGACCCTCACCAACAAGCAAAATGATAACCCAAAACGTCTCTAATGTTCTCCAACGTCTCTCAAACAACTGGTTGGCAGGCCATTCTTTGTATCTTCTGGTGGCTGAAAAAGAATCCTCCTGGGGATGTGGCAACACTGCAGCAACGGCTTTATTTGTATATATAACTTAAATAGATAACCACAGGCTCTAGCGTTTGATAAATAGATAGTAGTTTGTTGATCTTTTCATTCCCAGAATTGACTTCAATCCCCAAAATGGATTTGAGTATTTCTCCGGAGGCCTTGAGTTGGCCTCATTTCCTGATCAAAAAAGTTCCTCGCTCCTGTCTGGGACAGATCTGGGATTAAATGCCTATCTTTGATGACTCACTTAGCAAAATTACAACCCTGTCTCCAAAGACTGCCCTCCCAGCTGCTTTCTTTTTCTCCCCCTTTCAGAAGTCAGGTCAATTAGAAGACTTAATCTTAATACGACAGTTTAAAATCAGAGCATTTTGGTGTAATCTTGAGATAATCTGATTTTGTCTTAAATCTTTATCATTATGAATTACAATTAGCTAGTGACAGTTGGAAATTAAAAATACAGAAATTTACCTTCAGTACAAGCTAATCACTTCGATAAAAGTATACATTTTTATCAATAAGCACTTATATACTAGTTTAAAGGGTAATATTTTTGACCCGGTATTTTTTTCTATTTGTACATAATTTGACTAGATCCTGAAGAAAACCAAAGGGACAAGAGAGGCAAAAGATCTAACGTCGGTGAGTCCAGCTTTCCCTGGACAGAGGAAGATAGTTTGTATTTTCGCTCATAATTCATCATTTCTTGTCTGCAGAGAAAATATTGATGACCGTACACTAACAGAATTTAATTTGGGTAAAACGGGAGAATCTAGGGTTTCTAAAATCTCTGTTGCAGCCCAGCTTTAGATTTAGGCTGAAAAATCTTGCAGAGTGCAGCTTTAAATGTGAGAATTAAACTTCCATTTACAGCTAAAAAGGGAAAACATGCAACTACTGTCCTGTGCATTGAGTCAGCTCTATTCCTTTAAATTAGATAATTGAGCAATTCCTCATGGATGCAGCTCTTTGTCTTTCTCGAGAGCCAAAGGGAAGGCAGAAAATAAGGATCCTGGGAGATTTAATGCAGTTGAAACAGAGACTGGCAGATATCTGAATGTCAAAGACGTGAGAGAGTACATCCATACCCCCGGTGAAGCAGTTGACAATGAATCATAGTTGCAAATACTCTCTATTCGCAGCCAGTGGGCTAACAAATGGAAATGAGCTTCCTTGAGGCTTTATTTCTTTCTAATACTGTGAGTAGTCCAGAATCACTAAGTGTCTGGCAACCAATGGGAATATCATGCTAGACAAAAAACTAGTGCCTACAAACATCACTTATGCAAGATTCCATTAAAGCTTTTTTTCAATTAAACTGCATTGCATTGCATCTCCTCGCTACTTAGGTCAAGGCAAGGTGTTCATGTTAAGAGCATCCTCTACTTCTTTCTGCGTAGACGTCACTGCAAATTATATTTTTATACTTTGACGTATAAGACGGATCAAAAAGACCTCATAGTGGTGATGTGGGTGGTGGGGGTGGCATGGAGGCAGTTAGGTAGGTACTTTATTAAGCTCCGAGGGGAAATTTCTTAGTCACAGCAGCCAAGTAACATGGAACAAAAACAACACGATGGTTAGAGTGGTACACCCTTGTAACCTTGAGGTCACAGGAAAACTCCCTGCTGTTGAAGTGCCCTTAAGCAAGACACTTTACCTCTACTTGCTGCTGTGGAGTTGCTGAGTGGCCAAAGGCAGACGTTTGGGCAGCCAACCTTCCCTGGATGAATCAAGATTTACAAAATGCTCTAAAATACTGAAATGCACACATACAGCAGAATTTTTACAGCAGTTTGTTGCGCTTGAAACATATGAAACACACAGTACTGCACAAAAGTTGTTTTTTTTAAATATAAATTTGGTCTTAGATGTTTGCTTTTTTGTTTTCTGCATTAGTGTTTTACATTACTGCTCTTTATTGTAATTTTTCACATTTCATATTTTTGAAAGCATCTTCACTTAACAGATTTTTATTTTTTTTACATGTGCCTAAGACTTTTGAACAGTACTGTATTTAAAAAAGAAATGACCTGATTAATACGATGTCCCCTAGACCCCTTTAATGGAAAATATATAACAGGGGTGTGCAGTTGTTGGGGCATGTGTCCAAGAGTAAATATAGACACATCCTTTTCCCTCATATTATGGATGCTTGTCCACGGGGAGTATTGTTGTAAGCTTCCCATGAAAATGTAATGAAATGCTTTTGCTCCATTAGACTTTTATATCTACCTCCCTGTTCCCTGGTGGGCAAAAGGGTGCAGTGTGTTTTTCTGCAACAGAGATTGTTTAGAGATGTCAGTGCCGTGATGCATATTTGTTAGTTACAATTGTATAAGGGTCCTTCGGTATAGTATGTGGCAACCTATACCGTACATACAGTAGAATAGCGTGGGTGTATAGTAAGGAGAAACAGAAATGAAGGAGCGAAAAACAAGAAGAAAAAAAAAAAAATGTTTGCAGGGAAGGGCGATTGTATATTGATTAACCGTCAAACAGCAACCCCTGATGGAAAAACAGAAGGAAATTCACTTCTTGATTCAAAGAAATGCAAAGAACGTCTGAGAGAAACTGTAAACACTTTAAATGCCGCGCGTGTTTGTCAATGTCGGTTTCCCAGAAGTCCTTTTGATATAGGACAGTGAACGAACAACCTTGACGCGTATACAATAGACTGAATTCCCACCCATTGTGACTAGAAAAAACATTTCCACCTTCCCACAAGTACATTATATCTCAATGAAAGAAAAGTCAACAATATCCCCTCTAATGGAGCAGTCCATCAATTTCCCATCCCATCTGTACTTAAGTGTTAATCCCTTTTAGAGGGGCAATTCTGAATGTGGCGCACTACCGATCGGTAATAAACCCTGTTCCGGGGTAGGGCTGATGGTGGTAACGGGGCCCAACAGGGCACTATTAGGGTGCATTTCAAATGTCGCCTTCATGTCATTGTGTTGCCTGACAGCTGTGAATGGCGGAGAGAGAGAGAGAGAGAGAGGTCATAACTGGGAATCTCATCCCCTCGCTGACGAGGGGCGAGCCGAGACACGCTCACCTCTGTCAAGGCAATTCAGAGCTCCGCTGACAGATAACTGATACCTGGGCTTTAAAAGAAATGAGAACGAGAGCAAGGCTAGGGCATCATAATCCCTCTGGAAAGGTTTTCCATCTGTCACAAACGGTGGTGACCGGGCTCGGGTAATTTCCCCACAGGATTTACAGAGAACATTAAAAAAAAAAAAGGAGCTGTGTAATATCCCCACCGCAGAGAGCAGGCAGACAGTAGCGGCACTAGCTAGGTATGGAGGGATATGAGGATCCACCCTTTTCATTTCCGATGAAAAGCCAAGGCATATGTATGTGCAGCTCGTCAGCGGATAGCTTACGGTTTCAACAGGTTTGTAAGGATGTACCCGGTTTCAACCAGGTACATTGTGCTATAGTGCACAATATTACATACAAAGTAAATTGATGATTCCACAATGTTGTGCAATGTGCTTATTTGAACAACCCCCACCCCGATTATAGGTTACACACAGATGAAAGGATCAGTCAAATGTCTACAAGGGAAAATGTTATTTACAGTGAATTGTTTACGGGCGGCATTGGTGACCCGACCCCTGATACCGACCCCTGTCCTTTCTGTGATGAGAATGAGCTTCGGTTTCCATTCACATTGCAAGGACACGCAAGTCCGACAGACGAGAGACTCTAAATCATCCATATATGAATGTGAGTGTGTTTGTCTGTGTTAGCCCTGCACTGTACTGGCAACTTATCCAGGCTGCCATCCCTGTCTTCCACCCAATAGGCTGCAGCCCCCCTGGACCCTGAATTGTTACTTATACAGCCAAATAACAGCCAATAATAAAAAAAACCAGCATTTTTTTTGCGGTTCCAAACCAAAACATGAAACGATTCCCCACTGTTTAAATTGATCAAACATTTCTGCCAGCCGTACCTGCTTACTCTTGCCACAGCCGAAAGATGAATAAGGTTGAGAATAGTAATGGGAACAACAGAGCATGGCCTTGAAATTATGCCTGTCTGACGCTCACCCTTGAGACGCAGTTGAACAGTTCAGCGCTGAACTAGAGCGGAGCGGCATGAATGAATATGCACTTTGACTGGGCGAGTGGAAACCATAACCTCCTCAGCCGGGGTTGCTGACAGCCCCCTGCTGTTCAGCACTTGACTTGTGGCAGCTTGTTGTTGTTGTTGTTGTTTTGATTATGGACGGTAGGTTTTTAGTGGACCGCAAGCTGCGCCACACTGAAATGGAGATGAGGAAAGTTTTTTTTTTTTTTTTTCGATAAGTGTGGGTGGTTTACTCTCCTTCACTATTTTATGGATTATTCAGATTATTCAGGAGTTACAGGGAAGCAGTTTGTAGCTGCAGTAAAAACCTCAGTGAAAGTGTTTCTGGGCATACTTTTCACTTTATTTTAACCTGCTTAGGTGACAGACGGGTGTGGATTTAACAAATGTACAATAATAATACAATATAATGAATGCCAGTAAGTGTTTAAAAGTACATTTAGTGTACTTTTCTGAGATTGAGAGTTTACCTGACATTCTTTGAGTCTGTGGATGTGTTGAACCTCAACCCATCTGGTACTCAGATTAAAAAACCAAAAAGACAAACAAAAAAATATTTACAACTTTAGTTTGTTCCCAGCTCAGCACATTACTCATACACCAAGGAAGATGAAGAACCAGTTTCAATCTTTGAAGTTCAACAGTGCAAGCTATCAGAGACACAGAACCAAAAGAAGACAAGCTACACATTAAGACACGTCGAAATTCCTTTTCAGTCCTTCATTTCCTACATTAGTAATAAAACATATAATCATTTTGAGGGTTTTGTGCTTTGGTTGTCCTCGCCGGCCCACCGCAGAACCTTTATCTTCTTCTTAGAAATGAAGCGCATACAATAAATAGGAAGTTCACTCACTGTAAGGCGTAAGGCACTGTGCTGTAGGGCCTGTCACAAAGACCAGAAACTCAGCGGAGCGCGAGGAGAGAGGACCAGAGGGGATGTGGAAAGGGAGGATTGGGGCTAAGTGTTATGTGGAGACAGGCGGTGACCTCGTGGGAAAAGGTACACACCGCCCCCAGTCCATGAATCGGCTCCAGATGGGAACTGGCAAGCGGGAAAGGCAGAAGAGAATTGTATCGACAAGCGGCGCCCGGCGGTCCCCGAGCGAGGCCATTAGCCACGTTGTCGGGTCATCGGGAAAAGCTCCGTCACTCCCAAGATTTCACTTCACCTGAGTGTTGGTGTGAGTTCTGTCAACCCACCCGGCACAACCACCGAGCAGCAATCCCAAACAGGGCGCTGATGAGAAAAGCCCCGCAACGCTAAAGTAATGAATAGCTCTAACCCAGAGAGTGGATTCAGATAATGGTCTCACCCCCGTGTTCGACTCGCTTTTTAATGAGATTATTACAAGGCTCTATTACCCAAATGACCCGCTCTGCCTTTCCTTAACTTTTACTAACTCAAACTATTTGTTGTTATTACCTGAACATTGTGAGGCTATTACCACCGGAGGGCTCAGCGGGAATGGGTTACTTTGTGGGTTCTCCCTTTGTCTGTGGGAAAAGGAGGGATAAATAACCACTAAATAAGGATGTTACGACTTTATCTCACCGCAAAACAAAAGAACTGGATCACCAATTCTTACAAAATGATTTATACCACAAAATGTATCAAAGTAATTGATCTTAGGGATGACCGAACATCAACTGTTACAGAGCAGATCCTCTATTGTTTTTATAGATCTTGAACTCTTTTGTTCTTGCATGCTTTGTTCGAGGATTTTGGAATACAACTTGTCAGATAGATATATGGTTGCCAAAGCTATTCCTTGACTGTGAGGCCCATAACAATGCTAGACATTGATAGAGCCTCAAGTATTGGAAATCATCTGACAAACTCTGGTATATTAAGTATCAAGGTCATGCGGCAAAAATAAAACCTTTTTATTGAACAAATACTCGGCTGAGTACATATATATCAACCCTATCCCGCCGGATAGGATGAATTCTCAGATACCCGTACCTGCAGGATTACTGATCATCTCCAAGCTTTCCACTGCACAATAACTAGAGATGCAATTTCTGATTTTCTCTCTCAACTAGTTTGAATAAGTAACATAGCAACACAGGCAAGCTGTCAAAGGTCCAGTTTGCTTCTGATGTAAGTGTTACGGTACAGTCAGGGGCTGGACCCAGATGCAGACCGCTGAGACAGGAGTTGGGGAGAAACAGGTTTTAATGAAGGGGGAGGAAGAGCTGGTTAGTGCGAGGAGGGGTATGGTGGTCGGGCTGGGGGGAACCGGGGTAGTGGTGAGGCCGGGGCGGAGGAGGCAGGCTGGAGGGGAAGCAGGCAGGCGAGGCAGGGACGGGAGAGACCAGAGGGAGGACTGGGAACCGGGGAGCAGGCTGGGGCGGAAGCAGGCAGGCGAGGAGACACGAGGAAGGAGACACACCGGGGAACACTGGGGACAGAAACACACAGTTAACATATATATTCACAGGAGAATAGGTTATTTCGTAGGAAGGCCGAGAAGGTGTCTACCACGTAGGTTGCAGAACAATCTGGCGATGAGTGGATGGGAAGCCGGGGGTTTTATGCTGCAGGGTCTTGATGGGTTGATGGGAGACAGGTGTGGAGGAGAGGTAGGGCTGGGCGAGCGAGCCACGCCCAGGACACACACACACAACCACAAGGGACAGAGACAAACAGGGGAGGTGAAAACAAGAGGAAACACAGGGGTAGGGCAGGGACCATGACAGTAAGGACGTCTGCAACATGTTGTACCTTGGGTGGAGTGACTTTCTATCTGCAAAATTAATCACAGGATGAAAAGAATTGCATCCCCACACGACGCGAGATTTCTGAAACATCTTCAAAACCCCGTCACTGGATTGTCGGCTAGCTTGTGGTTGCATTGTACTTGTTGATATTGATATTTTCCCACTCATTCATGTCGTACACTGTATTTCGTGAATAACAAAAAAAAACTATCCCTAAAGCAAAGGCCCCAAAAGAGAATAAAAAAAACCCTGACATATTTGAGAGTTTAACAAGATGTTACAGGCCACCGCCATGTTGTAAAGTGAGCATCCAACTGCAGTCCCCACTTTTTGACAGTGGTGACAGACTGTGATGCGGCGCTCGCCTAGCAGTGCTGAGAGAAGCGTCTGTTCTGATCAACTCCGCTTGGAGCAGGATATTTGGAGTGAACACTGTCAAAACCCTCCGCAGTCCTCGTCTCGGCAGAAGACATCTTGTGCCACAGCACATCAGTCAAAGGCAGACCTCGGTACCTTTTGTCGCGAAGAGAGAAATTCTGGTGTGAGGATGTGAATCCATTAAAAAAAAGTTTGCAGATGACATTATTCTTTAACGCAGAACAAATGCATCAGGGTAGACGAGCTTCATTCAATTTTTAATAAACTCCACCATACTAGAAGTTGAAGTTGGTGTGTATAATCATTTTATAAATCCTTTTTTTTATAAGACAAATCAAATGGACAGAAGAATTTTTGCAGGTAATTGAATGACATGATAAATAACAAACAAGAATTGTTTTACTGTATATGTCTATTGTGTGTGTGTGTGTGTGTGTGTACTGCACTGACAGGATGAGGCCAAGTTTGCCCAAAATCTCCCTTTATATGTGTGTGTGTGTGTGTGTGTGTGTGTGGTGTCGGTCTCCCTATCTCCCAATCCATCCTAATGTCAGTGTCTCTCTGAATGTGTGAGTTTGTGTCTCTCACCTTTTTACAGTACGTGTCTCTCTGTGCGAATGTGTCTCCGACTCCTCTTACTTGTCTATCAGCATCTACGGTTCGCGCTGGTGTGTGCGCCAGCGAGTGTAAGTATGCGTTCACTGTCTGACTCTATAAGCCAAGGGAGCCGAGGGAGTTGTCAGAAGGTGGTTGCCCTGGTTTCCTTAGCAAGAAAGATGAACATCCAATGCACAACCCCTGAACAAAGGACTAACCCACTTGACTGAAGAAGAAAAAGAAAGAAATCATCATAAAAAAAAGCTCCCTCACAAGCACAAAACACCACGAACGCCAATCTTCGACACCACGCTTGCCCTCAAACAAAACGGTTTCTCACACTCTATGACAGATCGGATAGTGCTGTCACTAATCAACCTCTGCCCCCCCCCTCTTTTTCCTTTCCCGCGCACCTTTATAGTAAATCAGGTTGACTGCGCGAGTTATCATCAATCCCTATCTGATGGTGAGCAGTCATCGTGACAGAGGATTACAACTCTGGCATGGGCTCACGTCAGCCTCTTGGAGAAAGTCGGCTTTTGCCGTACTCCAGTCTAAACACTGTCTGCTAGCTGATGGATGGGGCAGATCCAAGCGCAGCCTCCTTGGGCTCCACTAAATGAATTAGGGAGGCCTGAGTAGCTACATTTTTAGCATCATGCACTGAAAGCACATTATACTGTGCCGTTGAAAGCCTGAATACCTGCTGGACTTCGCCCATGATTGTTTGGTCTGCTATCAAGTGCCCACAAGAGGTCAGGGGAGGAAGAGAGACTGCACAAGAGAGAGAAGGAGTGGAGGAGAGAGAGTGGCCGATGACAGCGGAATCGATTAATTGAATGAGTGGACAACACTTGCACGGATCCAGTTGCACCCGCTGTGATAAAACAAAGTGCACATTAAGTTTTAAAATGAGTAAAAATGAGTAACGCGCCGAGAGGTCCAGCAATGAGAACTACTACGTTCGCTATTTCGGTGACGGTTCCCTGCAGTGTGTTGCAGCTCAGACTCCAAGGCACCGGGAGACGGCTTCGCGTCCCCCCCCCCCCCAAGAGACTCACATCCTCCATCAATATTTGAGTTTGTTTATGTTTAATATTTTCACTGTATAGACCATGCTGGGGCTAAGGTATTTTTTTCTACTCGTCTCAGATCGTATTTTCAAAATGCATCCTCACAACGCCCCCGCCCATCAGTTATTTGTGTTGAGTGTTGTTTTGTGCAGAGATCCTGTCTTGTTACTTGACGGCAGGTTTTTGCAGATACATAGCATGAGTACGTACGTGTTTGTGCTCGACAACATGGTTATGACATATGCGCATTTAGCTAGATGAATCAAGCAAAATGTGTTGGCACCCAGCACACACTATCAATTGTGCAATATGATCCATAATGCACTGCTTAAGTATCGTCAAGGTCTTCTCTGGTGCAGCGATCTTACGTAGTTATTAATATATCACCTCCCTAACAACATAACATTCAGTGCACATTTGGTGGTAGTCATTGATTATCACCAGCATCATTAGACCTGCATCGCAATTGTATTACTCTCCTAAAACCACGATGTCTGATGCTCACTTAGCTTAACGACAGTTATATGTCTATGACAACCCCATAGCACTTGCAGGAACCAAGCTGTTGTGTTGCCAGATTTATCCATGATCCAGACAGGCCTAGATAACCAGATCACAGGTGCACTACATCAGTTTCTGCTACTGTCAATGGGATTACCTGTCCTCTGTAGCCTGAGCTGTACAGAGGGAGGGGTGGAGGGAAGAAGCAGGGGAAATAGGTCAAGCACACTGATAAGGGCAGGTGTTCTTTTGAAGATGTCTCTACAGTCTCCAGGGGACCAAGCACAG
The DNA here is from genome assembly GCA_034670385.1 of Hoplostethus mediterraneus. Lineage (NCBI taxonomy): Eukaryota > Metazoa > Chordata > Actinopteri > Trachichthyiformes > Trachichthyidae > Hoplostethus > Hoplostethus mediterraneus. The sequence continues at coordinate 1,109,340 of JAXDDW010000050.1, read as the reverse complement.
CTAAACATGACTACTTCAATAAGGGAAAGAAAGCTATTCTAGCAAAATACAGATGCTGGGGTTCAAGGGCGCTCTTTACTAGATGCAGTGGAATAACCAACCAATCATCACCAACCTTTGTAATCAATGACATTCACAAAATGTGTATTACTGTAATACAGCTCCTGCAATAATGGTACCACCGACACCCACACTCTCCCACCCACACACACACACACACACACACACACACACACACACACACACACACACACACACACACACACACACACAGCACACAACCATCTCTGTGTCTCTCTCTCAATTTCAATGATCAATTTCAATTTGCTTTATTGGTATGATAAGCAATACATCTGTGTTGTCAAAGCATAAAGAATAAAACACAATTACAATGGAAAACAGAAAAATAATCTCTCTCTCTCTCTCTCGCTCTCTCTCTCTCTCACACACACACACATACCTTCACACCTTCACTCTCGTTTAGTTGTCTTGCCTTCCAAAAGTGCTTTGAGACCATTTAAGAAGGCCCTTTAAGTCTTATCAGGGGCCAGTTCAGGGGACCGCAGACTTGGGATAACCATCTGGTGAAAGTGGACCCTGTTTGGTGCTGTAACTGACACTGCAGAAGAGCCAGTAGGGAACAGTCGGGAGGCTGAGGAAGACACAGTCAGGTCAGAACTCACAGAGAGATTTGTTTAGAGAAATAAAAAATAAAAAATATGTATATCATTCATTATCACTAAAATATACTGGATCCTCTCAGTAAAAGTGTCAATCAAGGACTCAAGTTACTCGTCATCCTTTACAAAGTGCCATAATTTGTGTCATGTTGTCGCCGGTGTCACTTTTTTCCAATGGTATATGTATATAAAGAAGGATTACGATAAGACATTATACCAGAAATAAGGAATTTCTACTTTATATAAAGGTATACAAGATATATGGAAAATAGCAACCCCTGCAGGTTTAAAGATGAATGACGTCTCTTATGTCAAAACAAAGACAAAACCTGCCTCCACTCCTCACCCCCAGGCCCACACCCTATTTAACACTAACGCTACACAAACCTAACCCTAACCCTAACCCTAACCCAGTGCACCCCACAAAATTAATTCTCAAAAAATTACCTCAATCAGAATGAAAATGCCTCAAGTAACCACCTCAATCACAGCAGTCTGGCCCAATCTGTTGAAAGCGGTGGTATAAACCTTTCATACTCATACGTTCAATATGAGAAAATTACCACTTGAACCCACTACTCTCTTCTGACTGAATACAGTTCACTTACGGTAAGTGAGGTCAGTGTCTGTGACTGCTAGGGACATAAAGTTTACAGTACTAGATAAGTTACCATTGTGGCCTGTTTAATGATTGTGGCAATGTGAGAGTATTTTGTAGTATGCACCTGTCAGTGAGGGAGGCAGAGCTGGTTGAGCCTGAACGGTTATAAAGGGTGTGCTCCAGCTGTAGGGGAGGAGCCTTTTTATGGTCTGTAAAAAATACATTGAGCTGAATACAGGGGATGACAACAAACCAAATGGGGAATGGATAGATTAGACATTAATCCGTCCAGCATATGTTTTGATTTACTAAAAAGATTGTAGACTAAATGGAAGTGAAAATCTTACTTTTAATAGTATGGCAAGGAGAGTGGAAGAAAAAAAGTCATATTTTTCTTACAACGTGAAAAATTCTGCCAAAGACCTGATTCAAATTGTTTCCGATGCAGTTTCACTTGTAGTGGAATTTTGTATAAACAAGTGCCAATATGTTGAAACAAGCAGAATAGTGCAGATCACTACAGCTGGAAGATGACGCTTGATTCAACCAACTTCTTCTTCTTCATCGAGTCGTTTAACTGGAGGACCTGGGTTCAAGCGGCTGCCCTCCTGAAGTGTTCTCAGAGCAATCCCTACCAGTTCCAGGGACGCTGTTATGTAGCTGACACTGCACTCTGAACTCCGCGGAGGAGGGGAAAGTATGAGCATTAATGAATTATCATGATGAATTTATTTTTTCTGTCCCATTGCTGATTTAGTAATCAGCATTTTTGTTCTGTCTTGAAACTAGATAAATCTCTGTGTATGTGGGATGAACACATTGGAGACTAATACAGACGGTATGTGTTTGACGATTGTGATAGTAAAGTGCGGTTAGCCAGTGGTCTCAGCGTTAAAGAATGAGTTAATGTTGTTCCTGTGGTCTAGGAGCGCCCGATCCATCTGGGACCACGAACAACACAACCAGAAACTGGAGGTAATCTGGACTTCAATCTTGTGAAGTCATCAGTTATAAATTCAAGAGATGCATAGAAAAGGGGTTGGGGTATGATGGTGAAGGTTACTCATTTTCTGGTTCAAAAGTGAGACTAATAGAGAATAAATAAATAAAGCTCATGTGGGTATAAACAACAAACATCCTGTGGAGCCACGTCAGTCCCAATCAGTCTCCTATTCATTATGGACCTCCTACCTGATGACCTCACACACCTGGGTCTTACCTCTCTGGTTTCTGGCCTTGATTGGACTCTAGTAGACTACGGGAATATATAGTATATATAGTATATATATAATATGTAATATATAGAAATTTTCACAATGAGCAGTGTTCCCCTTTAAAGAAACAAGTTTTCACGTGTAGCCAGGGGGATGATGTCATGGTGATGAAAGGCATCGCGGTCGTGTCTTTCATGTTGGCAATCCCTCCACTAAACAACAGATGAAAGAGAGGCTAAAGAGAAAAGGGAGCCGGTCATGCTGGATAGAAAAGACAAAGCTAATGCCTAAAAGAGGATTTCAAGGACAGGTGGCGTCGTATCTCTGCGCTGACAATGATTCCTCGACCCCCCTGTCATCTTGGGAAGTGGCTTTGACCTTGGTGATGGATTTTACATTTGGCATCCTTTTGACTTGTTTCCTTCGCCGCCAAACATGAAATAGAATTCAGAATACTTTGAAGTTTGGGTGTCAAAAAACATGACTGCTGACTTGGTAGGGAATAAGTAATGACAATACCTCTCGGGGTCAAAATTGTATTCTCGCACATTTGTTTGGGAGATGTTTGATGCGCCGTTGGCAGTTAACTTGAGCGAAATAGGATGAATTTTTGCAGTTGAAAAGTTTCATTCCAAAATATCTGCCATTTGAAAAAAAAGGTTACGCCTACTATTCCAAAACGACACGATAACACAAAATTAAAAAGGATAGGGAACAGAATTCATTGCTTGGTGAAATCATCGGTAAGAGGTATTGGTATTTAAGAGGTGCATTGCAGTTCAAAGATACATTTTTAGTTGCAGATGTTAAGATGTGTCTATACCTGCATGGTGGTGACTGGGCAAATCAATCACACTAACTAATGGACCGCTATTATAGGAATTCATTATTTCACTCACACAGTTTAGCCTTCTAGTGGTATCACGGGCCTGATGCGACAACACGGTGGTGATGGGAAGCTGCCCACTTATAAGAACAATATCAGCTTCTAAATAGCACAATAGCACGGGGGAGGCAGGGAGGGATATTTTCATCCGATCCCGTGTGTCGGTGAACGACTACACACACAATAACATTAAAATTAAAGAGATGTTACAGCGCTCTACATGTATCTCATTATATTGATTTCAGCCGTCATGACAGTGTGGGGAAGTTTCGCTTGCCAAGATCTAATTGTCTATTTCCCCAATGTCACTGGGTTCTGCATATTTGATGCTACCCCTCCCCCCTCGTCTCCCCCCCCCCCCACAACATTCCCATCCCACCCCCTCATTAAGTGAGTAATTTCTCGAGATGCTCTAATCGCTCCTAAATTGTTTATGGGGCAATTTCATTTGTGTGTAAGGAATCCTACCGCACACTCTTGGCACACAGACGAGTAATTATACGTTAAGCTAAAAAGATAATTGGATGGGCTTGAAGACAGATTAGTGCATCTGTGGAATACTACGTTACGAAAATACAGTAAGTTTTGGGGGAAATACAATGTACTGAGTTCAATCTTTCCCCCTATAATTCAATAATAATTCAAATTTACAATATAGGTACAATTAAAGTATAAAAAAATCTGTTGGTCGTGTCACCTCAGCAGTGAGCAGAAAGTGAACCACTGACGGTTCAGTGTCTCTACCGTAATATCTAAGCTACCGCTATATATCCTCACTCAATAAGCTGTACTCTCGCTGGAAATCCCACATATTGTTTTAGCTCACAGAGGAATGCTGACCTTTGACATATAATGGAGTCAGCACTATTGAGGTCAAACACAATATCGGTGGCTATACACTCTAGATGTGGTTTTAATGCGTTATCGATCACTTGTGTTATTCACTTATTCTAACATTACCTGCTTTGATTGGGAATATTTATTTATTATATTGAGAAAATTAGTCCTCAGGCAAGATGCATGAATGATTAAAATAGAAAATGGTTTCGCTAAACGTACTAAAATATGAGCTTTTACGACCGTAGAAACGTATGGATTTGAACAACGACGCTGACCGTTTCATCATGTCAGCAGGCTGGAGTGACATGAGCCTTCCGCTGGGTTTTAGGAAGAGAAGTCTTCATCAGTGGAGCATCAAACAGCCTGAGACTGTGTCAAACTGAAATCTCTACGCGGCAGAGCCTGAATGATTTATGCATTTGTCATTTCTCATTTGTTGAAACAAGGTGTCAACGTTTTTGTTCCATTGCACCAGTCAAGCCTGCAGAGACGAGAGAGGCAACGCTGGAGAAAATGCCCTTGAACAGAACGGCAAAGTCAACCAGGCAATTTGCTTTCAGGCCCGTCGTCCATCCGAGTCGGTTTTCTCAACTGTTTTTGTGCTCGTGTGGTGAAGATCCAACAGTAGTAGACAGTCTTGCCTTGTTACTCATTTCTAAATCCTCAGTTTGGCTGCCATCTCGCAGTGCTTAGTTGTACATTGTCAACGTGAGTAAGCAAAAGCGATTGTAATTGTTGTTTTGTGGGACAATATCTCAGTTCCATTTGAATCTGCCCACTCCTCATAGAGACTGAAAGAGATGCAGCAAGTATTCTGAACCGCTCTTCCTCCGACGAATAAGATCATCTCTCTGACTGGAAGATTTGAATCAAACGAATGTGATGGTGTTGTCAGATGATCAGGCAAGGAGGGACATTTGGCAATAATTTGATTTCTTTGAAGTTGTCCACAAGCATGCTAAAGAAAATAAATAAAATCCATTCTTCATAATTGCTACCATATTAATCAAATTGATTCTTTCATGTTTCCAGTCCAAAGCAGTTTCGTCTTTATTGTTAATTATTGGACTAAAGACCATTTTATTAGCCACGCTTTTGATGCAAGGACTGCAGATTGTATCTTTAAAGCTTTGTTAGCTTTCTGTGGATTTCATGTAAGCTACATTGTGGTGTAGGCAACCGATGGATTTGGGTTCTACTGTATATTGTGTACATTTATATACTGTATATGGACATGTGTGTGTGTTGAAGACTAGTCCGCCTCACAAATACACACATCCTTGCACATACTCATGCGGCACACTCTGACACACACACACACACACACACACACACACACACACACACACACACACGCACACATACACACACACACATAAAGAGAGATTTTGGGCAAGCTTGGCCTCATCCTGTCAGTGCAGTAGCTGACAGACAGGCTTTTGCTGTGCGTGTCAAAGGAAGTGGTCCGGTATAGACTCAAGGGAATCACTAACTGAACACTGAACAGGGGAGGAAAGAAGGTGAGAGACTGAGAGAAAGACAGAGAGGGAGAGAGAGAGAGAGGAAAAAAGACAAAGTAAGAGACTGACAAAGGCAGAGAGACAGAGTGGGAGGAGAGAGAAGTGAGGATGGAGTGGGGGCGGGAGGTTAAAGGCGGGTGGAGGGTGGGTAGGGTGGACAGCCCCGGGCTAGATCACATGTGAAGATGGCAAGGCCTGAGAACTCCCTGCTGCTGGGGAAACAAGACAAAACAACAAGCCCAAATGTATAAACTTCAACACCCTGTCCTTCCTTGTAAAAGCATGAGCAATACCCAAAGCCCACACTGACATTTCACTAACTCAATTTGGGATGTAACACTGAAATTGTGGCGCACGTCCAGGTGGTGTTGAACTGAGCTGTGTTACACTCTAAAATGTCCCTGTGCATTTTAGCCAGATCAAGAATCTAAAGCTATGGATCAGAGGATCAATATGCGTGAATCTGCTTATTAGAACCTGCAATCAGGATTTGTGAAGTGGATCATTCTCATAAACTGAAAGTATGATCCATGCTCTCTAAATGGGTCTTATCACAATTCAACTGGTGAGCTGTCATTGCTTGCATGCTATCTGGAAAAATAAAAATAAAGGAAGAAGTATGACTGACTGTACTATTTGTTGGGTTATTTTATTTGGTTTATTTTAGTTGAGCCAAATAAAAAAGGGAATGAACCAACTTTATTTCTTCTTTCAAGCTGAACTGACTGACTGGTGTATATCAGCTACCCGATTTAGATAGGGATAAATCTGTTGACCTATTGACAATTTTATATAATGGTGTTGTAAATATATCATGCAATGTATAGCATGGCACTGATGGTGCACCTTCACAGAAAGACACGATCCATTGAAAGTCAAAAGGCTCAGGGCAAAGGAAAGGACTGCAGCACAATAGGATTCTGCTCAATGTTCAATTATTGCTGATGAAAGGGGCATTTTGTGGGGCGGACATCAGAGAGTGGGATTAGTGAATGTGATTTCCCTGTCCTGGGTTGTTTGACAAAGTCTGCCTGTAATCCTCTTGAAAACTTTGCAAGCTATCTTTGACCACTGGGTTTCCTCTGAAGATGGTACAAAGTAACAGAGAACAGAAACTAGGTGTCCGGTTTTGGGTTGCTGTGTGTGATCAAAGCTACGTATATATGAAAAATGGATCGAGCGTATTTTTTCAATACAGTATATATAATGAAAAACATTTCATTTGGCATTACCTCCATTTTAAAGCCCCAATCCGTAATTGCAATTTGGTGTACACTGTTCAAACACCGTCACCCCGCCACTGGTTTTGCTTCTGGAGTGATTTATTGGATGGAAGGCTGATTCAATTGAATCATTATTTATGTATATATAAGCCATATAAAAAATGGTGAAGCACGACTGAAATTGATCATCCTTTCCTTCAGCCCTCCATTGTAACTTGCTGATAATGAGTCATTAAATTGATTACAATAATTAGCTAATTTCATATAAATCTCCAGTAAAGCAACACCATTAAACACTAATCATAGTAAGTCTTAAATAAGGGCAACAATAAATACACTATCTACAATTTATGCCAAACTGCATTTGGTTGCTTTGCCATTGAGGCCATGAGACGATGCACATTATTCCCTTGTGTTTGATGATGGTAATAAAATAAATGCTTAATGTATATGAATAGTTTGGGCAATGCAAAAAGCACTCATGCTTTTATTTTCATCATCATTTATGCATGGATTTTTTAGTAATGGTGCTTTTTGTAATATTTTGTAATATTTCCCAAACAGTTTATTGGTGCTTTAAATATTAAACATCTATTCAAAGGCTTTAAAGTTTGAGTTTTGGAAATTACAAATGAGATTAGCTGAAATTGGTTCAGTGCATGTGTAGTTTCAATGCACATCTAAAAATCTAATTGTTTTCTTGTGGTGGGGTGTCATCCAGCTCCATCTGGGCCAGTGAAGTGGATCCTAAGACCTGAGGATTTTATAAAACATGCCAACATTTGGCAAACCTTCACCATCTGAATAAGGTAGGATTATGAAGATGGAGCATGCTGATACTACAGAGATCCTGACTGCCTGAGGCTATCACAGAGGAAAGATTTACCCCATAGTGTCCTCTGACAGGGCTTCAACAAAACAATACTCTCTTTTTCATGTGTCAGAATTATGGTATAAATTTAAATATAAATATAATATATATAAAATAGATAGATAGATAGATAAATAGATAGATGGATAGATAGATAGATAGATAGATAGATAGATAGACAGACAGACAGACAGACAGACAGACAGATAGATAGATAGATAGATAGATAGACAGACAGACAGACAGACAGACAGACAGACAGACAGACAGACAGACAGATAGATAGATAGACAGACACATAGATAGATAGACAGATAGATAGATAGATAGATAGACAGATAGACAGACAGACAGACAGATAGATAGATAGATAGATAGATAGATAGATAGATAGATAGATAGATAGATAGGTAGGTAGGTAGATAGACAAATAGTCTGTACTGCAGCATGGTTAGTACTGTAAGTTGTTCAGCATCAAGTGTTTCTGTTTCTGTATATTCTCTATATAATTAGTAGCTCTGTCAGTTCTGTGGGTTCACAATCTATTCTGAGCTGTATCTGTTTCTTGCTTGGGGCAACAAGGTGGCATAGTGAGTTGGGGGACCTTCCTTCACCTGGAGTACCTGAGTTCAAGCCCCCGTGTCAGCGAGCAACCACCCTGCTGAACTGTCTTTGAACAAGATCAAGACACTGAATCCCTACTAGCTCCAGGCGTGCTGTTCTGTAGCTGACCCGCAGCTCTAACCTCACCGTGAAAGCGGACACGTGAGAGAAGAGAATATCCCTACAGTGATCAATAAGGTATCGTGTTACGATTGTTTTCTGACTACAGTCCCAGTGGAATCACCTTCATCGGCGTATTAAGGTCTGGGAGAAGTAGCTTGGTTTGCTAGGCCAAGGCTAGGTTACCTGCCAGCCATGCTAACCCGGGAGATTCATGCTGGGGTAGACTTTCATGTTCAAACCAGAGATCGCTCATATTTTTAACCTTTATTTTAGCGCTGAGGTAAAAGAGCAACTACTTTTTATTCACACAAATGAGACAGATAAGTGAAGAATAAGAATAAGTGAAGACAAATAAACAAGGTAAGGTAACCAGGTGAGTTACAAAGAACAATTCTTATTTGCAGCAACACCGTGGGGGAGTAGCTGCACGTTGATCAACCTATGACTGCTGGCAGATGGTGTACGACAGATGAAAAAGATTACATAAAGAGAATTAAAATCTAGTTCATTTCTGTGTTGTAAATGACTTTTATTGACATTGACGTTGAACAAAGAGACATGTGGCAATACAATTCCATAGCATGTTTTCCCACTAAAGCCTCAAAGTGTGACATTTTTTTATATCAAGTAGGAAATGCCAAAGATTTCTGAGAGATATCACTTGTAGATAGTAAATACGTGTTTTACAACTTCCCAGCAAACACTCAATAGATACAATGACTTGAAAAGTATGGCTCCAAAATGAAAACTGAGACAATGTTCGTATTTGTCCATAAATGCTACCTGCATCGTTTTATGAAACCTAAATATCTTTCTGATATCAGTTCAAAACAGTTTCCAAAGCTGTTTTAATATGAATTGTTCCTTTGCCACAACATCATATTGTGAAAATTGTTGCTCATTTTGGGTTTGTGTTGAACGTGGGCGCCACCTCAAATCAAATCACATTTCTAGCCCTTAATCACCGTCACAGTCTCAAAGGGCTTCACAGTGCCCGACGTGTGAAAACAATAAATGGTTAGCACACGACATCCCCCCAGCCTTGGACCCTCACAGAGGACAAGGAAAAACTCCCCAAAAAAAACCTTTTAGGGAATAAAAAATGGAAGAAACCTTGGGAGGGGCTACTCAGAGAGGGCAGTGTACACACAGTACTTAAAAAGCCTGCATGTCCTGCATGTCGCCGTCTGTCAAATTCTTGCTGGGTTTCTTTAACTCACTGTAATTACTCATACTGGTCTGTTTTTCTCTCACAAATACTTTTACAGCTTCAAATTAGATGAATAACCACATATTATATCATACTGAATTACAGTGCCTTACTTTTTGGAGCTATAACTACTGATGTGATATACAGGCTGCTGTGGTACATCTCTATGCACTTACCCTCAAAAGTCTGATAATGCAGCATACAATAAGATCAAACTTGCAAACATGAAATGCAGTGCTGTAACTGTATGTGAAAAATTAAAGTGGATTACTCCCTTAATCTCCACACTGGATTAAGATGCCAGAGAGTTTGGACAGACCCACACGTCTCCGTCCTTATTTGTGCGCCGGCCCCCATGCATGTGTATAATCTGTTTAGTATTCCCCGGCAGGTCCAGTGATTTTCCTTCAGATGCTCATCCCCTTTTCTCCCCACGTCTAGCATCCTAATGGGGTATTTACATTTAAAGACTGATGTTACACATGGCGAGGTGAAGAAACAGTTCCCTGCGGTGGTCATCACTCCACGGACTGATGAGCTAGGGACCACCCTGCAGAGGCAAACAGCCACCCAATCTCGTTCGGTGACAAATGTTTGTTCTGTGCATTGTGTTTTTTCACGTGTCACCATTTGAATCACAATTGGCTGCTATGTTAAACAGCACAGGCGTCAACCGTCCCAAGGCATGCTCGAGTCTGCATCCACACTGTGAAAAGCTTTGATTGGTTTGAATTCATTTGAAAGGTATGGACCCTCTCCCAGATCCACACATATACTTTATTGGTCGGAAGGATCAAACCAGTGAAACGACTTTTTAAAAAAAGAAAAGACTTAAATATTTTAAATCCCGTAATTTCTAGACAGACAAACAAAAGCTGAGCTAGCACAATATGCTGGGATTCCACCGTAATTACTTTCATAAGCCAATTTTCTCTCGCTGCTGAATTAATTCAAGTGAAGAAAAAAAAATCATTCATTTTCAGATATTCACAAAATCCCAAATGCCACCGGCTGATTTTCTCTGTTGGAGGGCATGGAGAGTGAGCTGTGAGTGACAGAGCTATATTACAATGACATATCTCCCTTCCAATAATCCACCCTTAACATTAGAGTGCCGTCTGGTTTGGGCATGGATTACCCACTGGGTAATGTAGGGGTGAAGAGCATGAGAGGGTGTAGGTAATAAGCTTGCAATGTGTTTCATTAGAGGTGCTTTTACTTTCGCCTGATATCTTCTAAGCAGAGATATAGTAAATCAGCAGATATATGCCCTGCTGATCTACTGTTTTACTTCACCGTCTTCTTTAATTCTATGTACCCAATCTCTCTCTCTCCCTGCCTCTCTTTTTTGAGCTTCCTCCTTCTTTCTTTGTGTCTTTCTGCCTCAGGCATCATTTAGCTGCTTAACAAATGGGTTAGCCATGCTAGACGTTCAGTTTCCTATTTGCAGTATACCTAATTGTTTGTCTAATATGAAAAAAGATCATAGTTGTAACGAATCAGGATTAAAACTAGCTAAGACATGCCAGTGACCTCTCTTTAGACGTCGAGTCTGAATGGGAGTGCTCATCTCACCCCTTCCAGTTTTGTGTTAAACTTTCATTTATAAAAACGTTCACACCTGAGAGCTGTCCAGCGCAATCACAGTCTCATACCATTGGCCAATGAGCAGATCAGCTGCAGCAACTGAGGCACCACAAAGGGTGGGGAGAGCATTTCTCTTATCTTGCTATTTCCCCCCCACCCCCTGCTGATCTAGGATTCAAACTGGCAACCGTCCATTCACGTACACCCTCTATAGGCTATACTGCCACCCCATCCCTTGTGAATACAAGAGTGTGCTGACATACAAATTTGGTGAGAGAGAGTGTTCCAGCATAAATGGCTGCAGTGCCCAGATTCGGTCATCTATCATTGTCTTTTATTTTATTTATTTATTTATTTATTTTAAATGAACACATGTGAAACATCAGCTTGCACCAGGTGTGATGCTTTAATGCTTTCAAAAGGGGTCATTAACTATCTGAAAACTAAAAAACAGAAAAGTATATTGCCGGAATCTAAAATAAAAGTACTCGAGGGTGAATTATTTCAGAAAGGTTCTTTCAAAGTACATGGAGTAAGTCACAGTTTAATGAATTATCTCTCTAAGTCTCTAAGGCGCCTGCAAACCTTCTAAGACTTCAACAAACATTCTACAATCACAGAGAAAAACCAGCAAAGTTGTTTGCGTAGCGGATTAAACAATAGCAAACAGAAAGGTCCATTACTTCAATAGAGATCAGGAAGAGAGAGGCTGTAGAAATTAAAATGAATAAAGAAAAACCCATCATATAAAATTTGCTTTAACCAAAGTTGTTTTGTTGCCTAACCTTAACGCAACAATAACCACAGTTGTTTGAGTTGCATCTTCCCATGTGGAGGTATAGCACAAGGGTATAAAATATCATATAAACTGTCCTTTTCTATTTTCTATTTCTATTTTATTATATATTTTTTTGTATTATTTATTTATTTATTTGTTTTTTTTGCTTTGTTCATTTCTTACTTGTTATTGTGTACCGTTATGTGAGATGATGATACGAGAATATCCTTGCATTTGTTTTTCATTAGTCCGTACCTGTTGGGAAAGCACTCTGGATCCTCGGTTCTTTATAGTATATTGTAGAGAGCTGTCATATTTTTCTCCACCGAGCAGCAAAAAGTTTCCAGAAGGGTGCAGGGTTGAGTTTGATGCATTACACTGGAAAACAAATGTAAACAATGCAGTGGGGGGAAAAACAAGCTTAAAATTTGACTTTGCAAAGGTTTCATGAGATAAAAAATGTATTCAGGTAGTAGATGAGTCAGCAGCAATACACACCGTCGACTCGGGTGAAACTTTGGAATTAAACAAATCCTCCATCCGTTATACCGGCAGAAAACTCCACTATAAAGAAGCTCTCCCAACAAGTCCAACTCCATTACCGTAGACAAATACACGATCAAATTGGTGTGTTGAAGAAATTTACATTGGGAAATGACTGCACATCTTGAATAATTACCTGAGCGTCTCTAGGGGTTTTTACTAGTGAAAGGCTTTTATTTCTGTGAGTCAGTCAAGCAGGGAGATGTTCAGCTGGGTGTCACTGTGTCATGGCAGCTAGCTGATCCAGCCCAGTTTGTTATTCCAAACGGCTACGAAAATATGCCAGTTATTCAACATATGTACACAACAGTATCAGAGGACAGTTACTGCCACTTTCTAACTTGCAATAATAAATAAAACAGAGGCATGACACACCAAGGACAACATTTTCATTTAAACGCCGTCCATCTGGTCTCCTCCTCTTCACTGGACAGTGCAGAACTTCTAACTACAATGGGATCTTTCCAGAAATACAAATTCATTAAAACTGACTAATGTTGAATCAAATCGCTTTATTCAGTACAATAGTTAGAACAGTTGGAAACCCTCAAATAGGAAGGAGTAGGAATATAGGAATATGTTTCATCAGGACATTACTACCTGCAGAATTACTGTTTGTCATTTTTAAGTGGAAGACCTGTGACACGGTGACCCTTTCATGTACAGTAAGTTGCACAAAAACAGGAGTTTCATCTCCACTTCCAGGCTCACCATAACAGAGGCAGCCACAGCTATCATTCACAACTAAATATTTGGCTGAGATACAATCTGGAACTAAATTTAAAATATTGGAGGTATGACCAGATAGTAGGAAAATAAACATTTTTGAACTTCCTTGGCCTCTGATAAATTAAAACACAGATATGTTGTGTGTTTCCAAAGAAAACAAAAGTAAGCAAACCTTTGCTTCACTTATTTGTCTCGTTTGTTTAATAAAAAGTAGGTAGATAAATTATTGCACTCTTACCTCAGCGCTGGTTCTGCTCTTAGATGCTTGTTTAGGAAGGAAATGCACTTATGATTTCTGGTGACTAGTAGTTCTCTACCTACCTATGTTGAATGCACTTACTGTAAGTTGCTTTGGATAAAAGTGTCTGCTAAATGACTGTACTGTAATGTAATGTAATGTAATTTGGGAAAATCATGTCCAAGTGACCCCGTGGACAACATTCTGCAGGCAGGTCATTGTTTTAGTCATCGCTGAATCAACAGGGTACTTGCTTTTCCTCCGTGACCCAACCGGTTGAGTCACTGTCAAGCTGCTAAAATGTAGAAATTCAGAGTTTACCAATCTCCCCATCTCTTGCGCTCCAAATATGTCACAACCGAAACGTCAGGGAGGCTTCATCACATCCATCTCCCACACATGAGTCAACCAAACTGCAGGGAAGCTTTGTAAATTTGTCAGTTTGTGAGAGACAGAAACAGAATTTCGGCACTGGAAGAATACGTGATGATAAGTGATTGTATGAAAAGAAAGTCAACACATCTTTTCTGAAATAAGACTGAAAGCATGAGAGAGCCTTGAAGACTGTCGACCCATGCTTCAGCTTAAAGCGTCTGTCCCCATGTGTTTACTGTGACAGCCTTGGCGTTCTGAAATAACGGATTCATCGCAGACCAGAAGGAATCCGCTATACAGCACTGGAATGAGACCTTGTGTCTACAGCCTTCAGTTTGCAGTGTAAAGCCAACGTGAAGACCAGACGGTACTTATAGCTGTCAGCCGAACAAGGAACCACATAAATACATTTATATTTTTTATGAGAAAGCATTTGCACTTGCATAGTAATCCACATCGATGAATGGTTGTAATAATTCAGCTTCTTCTGTCTTCTACTGGAGCCTTGCAACGTTCTGTCTTGAGATGATGCTGCTTGCAGCTTACTGAAGTCTCGTTGCATGAATTCTGTGGACTGAGGTTTTTCAATCAGTAACCTCTTGCTGCTACTTGGAGCTGTCAGTGTGCGAAGTTACCTAGTGCCGCTTTAAAATAACACAATTTATGAGCTTTGTTGGATAGTAATGATTGACTAGATTGTGACTTCTTGTGAGGGATTCAAGGTTCGGTGCATGGATCGTTAACATGAGTTTCAAAGGAAATGACTGAATCTTTCTCCAGGTTTGCAACGTCTAAACAACAGAGGACGACCGGAGATTTGTGCACTATTTGCCAGACTCACAAAATCGTAATCGTGATTGACAGCTATAAACACCTACATACATAAAGCGGAGTTCAAAGCGGCTCATTTGCATCCACAACAAGATGGTTTTTTGACAATTTCCCAGCTGCTCACTGTGGGAAACTTTCTAGCGATAATGATCCTCTCTGACAGATTTGGTGCAATCAAAATTTTTTTTTTCTCCCTGCATATTCCTTCGTTGCGCACACCCCACCCTAACAAGGACTTTTTCAAAGCTAGGAAGTGAGAAAGCGCGTATCTCGGAGGAAACTCGTGCACAAGTGAAAGTCAAGAAAGACAATGATAACACTGTGGGATTGTCATGACTTTTCTGCATTACTGAGGCTTGGAGTGTCTCGCCATGCCGCAAGTTACACATTTTGAGGAAATAAACTGAAGCTGAAGGAGTGAATTGTTCTGAGCGCTGTCCGGTTTTTTGAAATTTGACATTCATTTTTGAAGTTTATTGTCATGTTGTGACAACAGATGTGGCTGTTGATGGGAGGTGATATGTTTGAAATTGTCAACAGGAAGAGGGAGAAAAAAAACATGCAGGGAGAGATAGAAACAGAGACAGACTGACAGATCGAATGAGAGACTGATTCATGGCACGTCAAAGAGCCTTGTGATGGTGGAAAAAGGGGGAACCTCAGCCTCAACCCAAGAACAGTGGCATTGTTGTTCTCCTGATCATTATTCCAACCACATTTGGGTCTGAATGTCGATATGTTGGCGTTGCTTTTTGAACTAGTGCACCTACATCTCAATTTGTAACAACAAAGACGGCTGGTGTGGCGTTATATGGAGAGATTTGATCAAGACAAGCATATCATTCCAGAAAACAAAGCACTTGTATTTGTTGAGAGCATGTTATACTATATTTTATAGATTACAATTATTACACATGCTATGTAATAATGTGTTGATAAATACAAACATTAGTTAGATACGTGCGATACAGAGAGCGAAAAGATGCCGTCCAGCAGATAATGTTCAATAATTTCACAGTGTGGCGCTGCGATATGAGGAGAGATATTACGTGACAGAGCATGTTGTTTCATAGTGGTTACACTTTAATCCCACCAAATTCATAACAAACTGTGATATTGCACAGTAATTGCAGAAGTAGCTTCTCACTCCAATCCAACTGAGCCCTCAGATTGCAAATGCAGCCTGGCCAATCGACAGCACAATTTCCTGATTAATGTCCTGGCCCACCTACTGGCATTGGAGCCTAGAGACATAATTTCCTTGTGAGCATGATCAATAGGACCATCAACATAAATAAAGGCTGGAAGAAAAGAAATTTTATTTAGATGGGGCGCCGGGGCCTGAATAATAGTTATTTACCTGTTTGGCAGTCCTCAATTACAGATCAATTTGAGATCACAAACCTGATTTCTCTCTGAACATGTTGGTGGAATCAACTCACACAGTCAATTCAATTCAGTCTATTCCAAACACAAAAACACATCACAAGTGCATATACACAGTTTTAAAGGGGCGTTCAAGGTTTGCAAGTAAAACCACATGTACAGTTTTCCTTTATCTGTGTTTTCTTTCTTGGCATTTCAGTGCAATTACCTCATAGAGTGGATGCCAAGCTATGAGGAAATAACCAAACAAAACAGGTTCAACACGGACAGTTGCAAAGGGAATTCAAGTTTAACCTGAGTGTTATATTTGCCGGGAACTACAGGGGAACACCGAGCTCGAGAAGTTGTCTGAGTGCTGGACTGCTGACCTCTCACTCGTTCGCCTTTACACGACGAGGAGAGATAAAATATGTAGTAGGCAGTCCTCTAAATTTAGCCCGCCACCTCTTTCATCATCACTTTCTAAGTTTTGTGCTTAAGAAGGTCTTTCAGACTCATCATCATCATCTCCTGAGCACGTTACAGTGTGAGGCCTGCAGTGCAAGACAAAATAAATTTTTTCTTTTCCACGTGGTAATCGAGGTTGGCACGGAAATGATGAGTTGTATTACATTACGGTCGCAGCGCAGCATTGCCAGCAATTACTGAGATAAATATCATAATGGGAAAATGAAGAATATTCACACCACATACAAACATTACCTTATAATGTCCGAGTGGTAATATGGTTTGTTGCTTGATTTCACAGCACCGTTTAGAAAAGTGCTATACAAATATAGGCATTATCATTATAGAAAGGTCTGTTTCTTTTCATTTTCTCATGTCCACTGACTGCTTCCAACATGATGACTTACACAATGGCTAACATTTAATATCACAGCCCCGTGTGTTGCCAAGCTACTTTAAACAAAAGCGGTGATTCATTTGTAGTACGCTCAAGTCCAGTATTGGTTCCGGCCACTGATGACTTTGAGAGAATAATTAAAGTGTGGGCTAAGTGTTGCTTGGGGATATTTTACATGCAGTAGGAGGGATGTGAGGTGGGGTGGGGGGGGGGGGGGGGGGGGCGGCCAGAGATATTGATTACTGCTGGGATTACAGCACCACGAGCATCGCTCTCAGTCCAACAATGTAATCATCAGCCTTCTACTTGTAATGCACAGGTCGCCACAACCTCACCAGGGGAGGGAAGGAGAGAGATGTGAAGCAGGGAAGAAGAGCAGATGGAGAGCTTAATGTTTCATCTGCCATTGTCCTTCATCTCGTGATGAATTTAAGGTTGAAATTTTCAGACTGGGGATTGAGGCTTTTCTCGAAGGTTTAAAGGAGTTGTAGCAGACGATAATTACTTGAATAACAGTACCTCCTGTGGTATATTGTGAAAAGAATATCCTTCAGAAATGATTATTTTGTGTAACACCTGCTCTGGTAAATGACATCCTAAGATGGTTACATCCATTTTAGCGGAATAAGGCTGTATTCTTCCCACAGTTTAAGCCGATTGTTTCTCCCTTGTTCACTGACTGTCACCGTGGATGCTAGCGCTAGATTGGATTCAAGGAATGCATTGATGTAAGTTGGCAGATACTTAAAAAAAAAAAAGCTCTTCTGTGAGAATTTAATCTTCAAAATGCATGACAATGCAGATCCAGCAGTTTTTCCTCCCTGTTTTTATCTCAAAGCTGTCAACTTTCTCAACAGTAGTTGTATTATATACATTATATATCTTTATTTATATAAATATATGTAGATTTCAAATATTGATTTCAATGATTATATTATAGAAATACTGTAAAATACAGTGTTAACCCTCCACCTGTATTACATCAGTGGTCTCATTTTCACTTGTTGTGAAACTTGTTTTGTAGTAAGAAGTTGAAAAATTCTTAATCAATATCAGATCAAACTTCACACAGTACATTTGCAATAGGTGATGGGGATCCTAAGGAACAAAGAACAAATGCAGTACTTCAATATACTGCATTCAACACTTTTATTATGCTGTACCATTAAAACTATTTGACTTAACCCGCTATAAGTGTAGTTTTTGGACGTCTGAGATCAGCATGACTTAATCACATGTCAACGTCACGTTCAAGGCTGCAGGTTGTTCATGTTGTTGTTGGATGTTCTAAATTTAGACTATTTATTCTAAATTAAACCACTTGTCAGGCTTTTGAAAATTAAGCCATGTATGACAGTCTTACGTTTTAATGATTTAGCCACTTACACATAATAGCTCGGCTTTGTTGTGAGGCAGAAAGGCCTTGTGACTCAAGAACAGGAACAAAACAACAAATAACCAAAACAAAACGGAAATAATCTTTTTCCTCTAGTTGTTTTGAACCGGCAATACTTTTTCATTTTACTTTTTACATTTCTCAAGCGAACGGGTCAGTGACAGATTTTTAACTCGCTTCGTTTTGAGTATTTCCCAATGTACAGTCTGACGATCCATATATAAATCTTTGAATTTATTGTGGACGTGACACAGCCGGCTAAGTAATTGTTCTTTGTTTGAATGTGTCGAGAGATGCCCTTGAGACGGTCAAGGATATTTCTTGGAGTTCTTTGAGGCGCCGTAGCCCTCGGGCGTCCCTTGAAACAACTCCCATCTGAGGCGTATAAGCCAGGACATCTGAAGTGAGCGGGGCTGGTGACATCAGTGTTCCTGTCTTCTCCTTGCAAAGTGTCACACTCGCCAAACTGTCTGGCAAACTTTCCCACAACTTCCTGGCATGGATTCTTATATAAATGTTGCTGCTACTGTACTGATCACCTCATGTGGTTGTAATTTATTTGGGTGTGAATTCCTTTTTTTATTTTTATTAATCCATTCCAGTGATATTCTTCATGTTATTGCACCTACACTAGCGGAGCAGGCGATTATTTCTTCCATGTTATACAGTAGAACCAAATAACTGTATCTCAAACAACTAATTTCCAGATCATTCCTTGTAACGTCCAAAAGCAACACTTGATTTTTCCAAACAATTCCTCTTGAGAACGGAGCAAAAGCATTCAATCAGCAAGCCTACATCAAAAAGTGGGACTTCATAGCACAATAACTACATCTGTACTAATAACCGGAAATGACAAATGATGACTGTACTGGGTAAATACATTTGCGGTAAGGTGTGTGTGTGTGTGTGTTTGTGGCATGCTGGGAGATATTTAGCAACTCGATGGATCTTTCACCAGGCGGCACCTAGCAGTAGGCCTGTCATCAGAGAGGAGGGTCAGCGGCGCGTGCTGTCGATACTCAATCAAGTCATGCCTGGTGGTGGTGGTGGAGCTCTGGACTTGATCCTGGATAATAACGCCATCCAGCCTCATACGGGGGAAAAGTGGAGCTTCTTTCCCTGCGGCAGTAGGGATGGTGTTAGATAAGCATCCTCCGTATGGCTCCCATCTGACTGACTGAGCTCACTGGGGCAAAAGGAAATGGTGGGCGGTACTAAGCCTGTGTTTAAGTAGGAAGAGAACATCTCAAACCAGAAAACAAGGAGAAACCAGATGGATTCCGATTTTTTCCATGCTTAGACTAGTCATGAAAAACCTACATATTTTCTTATTTATATATATATATGCAGCCTAAGATTAGCATGTGTACACACAGATTGGGTTTGGAAAAAAGTTTGTGCAAAACTCAAAACCTGTAAACAAACGAACACGCAAACAAACCAAAACCAAATAAAGGCACCTCAAAATAAAACAAGTACAGTTGGAATGTGTGTTCTAATAATTGCGCTGGGTCAGCACTTACAGATGCCAGTCAGTCAGATTACATCATTTGTACAAATACAGCTTGGTTAAAAGGATAAACTCAAATCAAACTGAACCAAACTACCATTCCAGTTTCCGCCCTTTGTGTGTTTGCGCTCGCACCAGAAAACAAGGACAACTGGCACAATATTGACGATCATCAAACACAGATGTTCAAACCCATGCAAAGGTATGGCTGCTTTTTTTGGTTGCATTCCAATGTGCAGAAATAGATATGAAACTAACAATCAACACAAAGGTTATCAGTCATATGAACTGACATAAAGGAAACCGGGGAAGGTGCAACACAGATAAAATGATCGCTTGGATCAAAGTAAAATTGATTACAAGTTACAATAGTGACACGTTACAGTAATCGTCTCTGCATCTTTTCTTTCAAAAATGTTATATTGCAATTTGGAATGAATTCCTTCAATTATTGCTCCCCTTAATGCAGCAGAATGAATGTGTTGTTTGTGAGGGACGAGCCAAACATCAATTCCTCAGTGTGACGCTTGATCTGCATCGAGGCAGACGGCGAAAGCAAAGAATGTGAATTCTCTTGTTTAGGGAAAAGAGGGTCCACGGGGGCCTCTCTGAGGTGGCACTTATCACTGAAGGAGTAGAGAGAGATGACCTGGGGGCCTGGAGATAAGTGAATCTAAACACCTCAATAAAGCCTGAGCCACAGGGGGAGAAAGACGTGGGCAGGTATTAGTCCATCCATCATCTCCCTCACCGGATCAGAGACTACAAAAATCTTCCACTTTCATTGCATCTGCCTAGTTCTCTCTATCTTTGTCATCCATTGCTTCAGATAACCAGCAGAGACCGATCCCTGGATCACCGATGACTAGAGGTGGTGGAGAATGTGGCTTTACTATTGATTTACTACTTTGACCCCCATTTGTAATTGTTATTGTTAATTTGCATTGGGCAGCGGGCATACTTTATACAAGATACTACAATGGCTATCACGATCATAATCCCTCATATAATCGGCCATAAATTTGAAAGGAAATTGTTTGCTGGTGCAGAGATGTATTGATGAATTACGAAGTCTCACAGGATATTCCGAACTACATTGTATGGGGACAACAGGATCACAGCTGCAATGCAAATGGTACAAGACACGCTATTGACAGCACTGGCTGACTGGCCATCTGGAGTACTGGGAAATTTCCCGGTGGGCTGGTAGACCTGTGGGCCGGCAGCAAGCCAAGCAAGACTGATAGAAAAAGATAAGAGAAGTTCCCGGCCTTCTGGCTTGTCCTGTCTACCAGCTGGCCAGCTCAATAGAGAGGGGGGGGTTGGTAATAAATACAGTACTAGTCAATCATCCATTCCATCGTCCATCTTTAATGCGGCGAGTTGAAAGTGACAGACTGAATGTGTTGTTTATTAATGGCGACAGAGTCTACCCGACAAATCAACATGGAAAAGCAGCGGAGCAGAAACTCAAAGGTAGGGCTGAAAAATGAAGAGAAAACAAGGCAGATGTGACCAAATGCCACATATTGATTCATTTATTTGGCAGCACTAGGACTAACATCAGCGCAACAAGTATCAATTATGCTAACATCATCATGCAGCAGCATAATGTGGCCACTTAGTATTCCAAGTATTGTGCCGACTTCAAGCGCGGCCTGAAATACTGTAATTATTAGATGAAAACACATCAGCGATCACAGACAGTGGTAAAACGTTATAATGATGGGATAGAATAATGGTGCAGCAGACTGGAGGCTGGATGCAGGAGAGAAACAAGCTGGTGTGCCGGTTCTCCCCGCGGTACCGGCTGCTGCAAGTTAAGACTGAACGGCCAACTGCAACCGGGAACCTTTTCAACCTGTTTTTGTCTTCCAGTCGCGAGGAGAGAGCACTGGCCCGGGAGCAGGCGGGTCGACCTGAAGGGCAGCTGGAAAGTTGACCTGGTATTGGGGCTGGAAGCTGACCTGGTATTGGAGCTGGAAGTTCACCTGGTATTGGAGCTGTTGAAGTTGAAACTAGCAGGAGGTGCGCTGACTGGGGGACTGAGCTGGAAAGCGGCAGTCAAGACCTGGTCAATTTATGTTTGTCACGAACAAATATAAAAGTGAACCCACCGTCTATCTGTCACGGCCCCGGGAGTCGCAGGTCCGCTACAAATGGATGTCAGAGTTGTAGAGATGTGACATCTAGGCGGTGCAGAGCATGACAGTCATGTGGAAGTGATGTATTATGTTATTACTTGACATTCTATGTAAATAATTCTTACTGTTATATGTTTCTGTCTTCATCTTTAGATGTTACATGTACAGTAACATTGATTACATGCTTGAAGTACATTTTCTCCTTTTCATTGTGCCGCTGCACCACAAGGTACAGTATCTCTGTGCCTCTTGACTTATAAAGTAAAACGAAAGCCACCAAACAGCTACTTTTGTTATTGATTCCATCTCGTTATTTCCAACCAAAAGCACCTGAATGCGTAACTATTACTTGGACTTGAAGATGGAAATACAAGCTTACAAGTTGCACTTGAAGGCAGCATCATACCATCTGTTTTTACCCCAGGCTTTAGATGATGTGATGCAGAATAATTCATCCAAATGTTTTAAAGTAAAATGTATCAACCCATAAATATAATACCAAATATAATACCAAAAGTCCAGGACCATTTCTTTTTTATCCCCATTGGACATTCACCTCAGGCTGTACTACCATATAGCCCCCCCGCACACATTATATAGCAAAACAATTCCCTGTAAATGCCCACATTGCATCCTGTCAAAGCACGAAAGGAAAACCTGCTGAGGCTCGCTGACAGTGGCCCGATCAATAGCGAGTTGACCTTTGTCACAATCTACACACCGTTTAATGTCTTCCTTTAAGGTCAGCGTAAGAGATCCTGGTGTTCCTGCCCCCTTTGATCTTTTATTGCGGGCTTTGATGAGGAGTATTAAAACAGGTCGTTTGCTTTATGTCCCTCTTTGTCCCATCAGCAGGCGGATGATGTTGGCTTCACTAAAACTCAAGTCAGAGGTCGACGTTGGAGAATTAATTGCGGAGCGCAGGAGACCCTATTCCCGGAAAACATATCGATCCTCGGCTGTTGAATATGCTAACCGTCTGTCTGGCAGAGCGAGCCCTCTAGCCGACCACCTCCCCAGAATACCAGGAGCGAACCTGGAGGATGCTGCAAGAGGACACATGCGTAACTTTCCTCATCCATACATGCTCCTTTGAAAAACG
The DNA here is from genome assembly GCA_034670385.1 of Hoplostethus mediterraneus. NCBI lineage: Eukaryota > Metazoa > Chordata > Actinopteri > Trachichthyiformes > Trachichthyidae > Hoplostethus > Hoplostethus mediterraneus. The sequence goes on along the minus strand of JAXDDW010000050.1, from coordinate 1,086,103 downwards.
GCAACACACGAGGATGCAGCATGTTGTTATTCCTACATGTGATGTTGACGGTAACAGAATTTGCGCTGTCTAAAAAACTAGGCACACACTTGAGACTGACTCACTCCTAATGTGAGCGTTGAGTCACTCAAAAAGAGTGAGAATCTGGTACTGGTAATACTGATGAGGTTCTCGGCATTGACTGACCCATATGAACCCAATCCATATCCATTAACAGATGGTCCTGTTTAGAAACCAGCTAACTAAGCTGACCTCTGAGCTGCAGTTACAATAACAAGGGCCTTGATTGAGATTCTTCAGATAGTTAGGTCTCTAAACTTTCCCAACTAATACACAAAACCTCCTAACATTGAATGTATGTCTGTGTGCACATAATCATTCAGACTATAAGGTTCTGCTCCATGAACCTACGGTAGAAATATCAGAATCCTGCAGCCTAGAAATGTTGTTTTAAGATGCCGAATGTCAGTCAAGGTCTTTTTTTTTTTTTACCGAACACTCAGGTTCTCTCTCTGTGATTCACTTCTCAGCGCTGGACACCACTGGGTAGAGATTTTGGGTTCTGGTGACACCTGCTGGTATGTAGTTTGGGGGGCAGGGTGATTAGAGAGACCATGACACAAAAGTCACAGGTTTGATCCCCTGTGTTGTGGAAATTTGGTCAAGGATGATCAATTACCTCTTTAGGCTCTATTGCAGGAGTGAAGTGTATTCATGCAGCGTGGAGAGAAAACAACACAGTACAAGACAAGTACAAGCTTTTCTCTGCCTCTCTTAGGGACAGGGCAGACTATATACACAGTGGAGGAATGTTAAGGTTTCGGACTGTCTTGTCCCAAGATTTGTTAAGTTGTACTATCATGAGATTATCAGTGGTTATAGAGGAGTAGCTGCAGTTCAGCTGCTGGTCACAGTAGCCTTACTAGGGTAGTACAGTTCAGCTGTAGGTCTCATTAGTAATTACTCACTATGAGAAAAGGAAATTTACTTCTACACCTGCAGCAGTAGATGTGTGAACTAGTTTGTTGAACATATTTCAACAAACTAGTCTATTTCACCCACTCCCAAGCCCTACATAACACACCCTACATAAGCCCATAATGGACTTTTGAGTTTTTCCCTGTTGACCAGAATTCCCCTGAGTAGTTAGCATTTGGTGTTTTTCGCAAAATACCCATTAAGCTCCAAGTAAAGCACGGTAAAATGAAATGCCTGCAAATGCTATTTATTCATCTCCAATTCCTTCCATCTCAACTTGAAAGGGCTGCCTTATAAGCCGTGGACTTTTGTTCCTCTGCAGATGCCCCCATGCTGTGCCGCACTCTGTGACTGAGAATACATGCTTTTGATAACCAATCATGGTTATGCTGTGGGAATCCGTAGGAGGGTAGAATTTGGAAGTTTCCTTTATATTCTCAGAATTGGTCATGACACAAATAAATGAAGTATCAATAATGTAGGATTTTAGATCTTTTAAATCTTAAATATTAACTCCCCACTGTTAGCATCAATGTCAAATTAGAGCTGCAGATTACTGCTGCACATTATAACATCAAACAAGCCACTTCTGGCGGATTGCATTTGTTCCATTATCACCAGTAATCGCCCCAATACCTTGTTTTCTATGTTGTTTTAACTTTAGTGAGTTAAAACAGAGTGAATAAAGAAGACTTGAAGTCTATTGCTGAGGATGATAGAATCTTGTCGAGCATAGGTCAGTGCTAATGAGAGAATAAACCTAGCAGCATATAGCTCATTATTCTTTCCCACAAACTGGGTCAGAATCAAAGGTCTGTTGGGGAAAGAGTGCTAACCACCGGGATCAAAGTGGCCAGAGCACTTTCACTAACAGGCCTTTGAGAGGCCTCATTAGCTACATATACATTTGAACTCAGAGGACTGCAGCATGCAGCAAACTGCAGATTTAAACCTATCTCGCTAAGAACACACACAAACAAGAAACTTGAGGGAAAGCACATGTCCATACCAAGAGATTACTAGCCCCTGTTCACCATACAACTACTGTTACCCTTATGGTTATCATTTGGAAAATCATTTTATGAAAATACATTGGAAATTATTCTTGTTTCATATATCGTTTAAAGTGATACTTTTACACAGTAGCTTCATTTTGACAATTTATACCACATAAGCGATCAATGATGGATTTATCATTCAGGGGGATGATTTAGATTAAAACTCTGATAAAACTGGGTGGGCCACAGCGCAAATTGGACGGCACCGGCCCACCCAGGTCTGATACGTACACACTCTCAAACACAAGCGCTCATCCTCCCGCTGGTACACACACTGGTGCTAACTTTCCTATCGTCATAAGGTGCAAATTAAAAAAAAAACTTCAGTGCAAAACAGAGCCAAACTCAAATAAACAACCCATGTGTGAGCAAGGCACCGTGCTGCATCATCACTGCAAAGAGCGACCATCGTAGCAGATCATTTCATCTTCTGTTTTTATTAATAGAGGTCAATTCTTAGACTCACTTGTTGAAATAGGTTGAAGTGCATTCGGGGGCAAGTGAAACCATCATTGAATCATGATGTGTTATATTAATACGTGTTTTTTTTTTTCCCTGTAATCTCTGCTTTCCACCAGTATTTGATTATGCACAGTGCGTTCCAGCTGCTACACAATACAAACCAACCATTCCTCCAGCTAACATCATTGTCATGCAGCAGCTCCCAGTTCAGTCATATTCTCCCCTCACATCTCAGAACCAAAGCCCCCTCACAAAGCCTTATAAAAATCTGTGCCCCGGGAGGGAGCAAACTGCGGAATACGAAAGCGTGCCAGGTGCTGCGTTTGAAAAGCAGGGCTCTGCCTAAACAGAAATGCATTATTTAAAAGACAACTGAGAGGCATAAATAGAGGGAATGCATGACAAGGCCCTACAATCTGTAGCCCTTAATAGGCCCCCAGTGGTCTTGGCGTGGTCTTCTTGTGTGAGATCAGCCGATTCAGTCCCCCCCCCCCGAGGCTCAGGATAACATGCTGTTTGTCTTACTTGACCTTGAGCACCCGTTACCCAGTCAAGCCACGATAATTCAGCCCAGCTATGTGAAATCATAGTGCTGTGGTGAACGGCCATAAATGCTATTACAGTTACTGTATTGCACGCTGTTGGCCATGCCAGTAAGAGACTAAAGGCTAGGAAAGATCAAAACTGTTATTGATACACTGCTGTGTCTACGCTCGTCACTAATGATTGGATGAACCATTACCTTTTGATCAGACTAATACAACTTTCACAGGGTGGATTCAACTTCCATCACCCGGGCTCCCCTGTAGGTCGCCGTCACAATCACATCGTCACCGCGCGACACTGCCGGTACAGAACGCAGCTATGCCGAGATGGGAGGACATAGATGACACTAATCACTCAGTGTCAGCCTTGAGGCGGGCGACTGCCCAACCTGCTGCTACAGAAAGGGATAAGATAGGCTGAATCATAGATGTATACACACAGCCATGTGTCAGAGTCCCTTTGGGGCAATATCCAATCTGTATTCTGCCGTACACAATAGAGAGCCAACCGGCCATTCCCTATTCTGATGCTCAAACAGGACCAACACCTAAAGCTACCCGATTTGTTTTCTGTAGTTTATTGCCACAGAGGAAGATCCAGCTTATTTGGAGCCTTTGTCAAAATCAAGCTAGGTTAATGCATTTAATAGAGTTGTTGATGAAGTCAGTGCTGCATTTCAGACCCGTTAAAGCTCCTCTGTAGCACTTTAACCAGGTCTTCTCCAGCTCTATTGAGCAATTCTCACAAATCGCTGTAGTGCAGGTGTGCCGGAGAGACACATCTCATTAAAACGTGCGTTACCCCCTTCCTGCCTCCCCAACTCTGCTCCCACCCAACCCTGCTGTAACCATATGGACCCCATACTGACTCTCATTATACGGAATGAAGTGAATTCATTCCCAGGAAGACAAGGGAGGCCCAGAAGTGTTTGCATGTTCATAGTGGCATGTTCGTGATCAGATTCAAATCTGGAGGTGGAAGCAGCCTGTTGTATTGGCTCATCAAATCATGTCCAATACCGGGGGTGATGTCTGTCAGATGTGAGGAGGGGTGCCTTACCTGATGTTTGACTAATACAGAAAAAAACAGCATCAGTTGTAATAACATATTTTTGGGGCAGTGGGTGCAGAAACAGATATTTATACATACTAGTTGCATTTTTGTGATACAATACATGGAATTATCAGGTTGTAAGAAAGACTTTTATAGCCACAAACATATATCTGACAATAACTATTTACTTGGTTACTTTTTTCACTGTAACTGTAGTAACTCAACCATTCATTCCACAGCCAGTATAATTGTCAGCTCAATACAACTCAAATATTTACTCATGTAAACCTTTTTGCTCAAGGCTATCCTTAGTTCCTCTTTCTTGACAGCCTGCCATTCAAACAAGCCGAAGAGCCAATTAGATGTTTAGTACATTGTTCTTTTGTCCCACAGTTTTGTTTCTCTAAACTTTGACAAAATGTAAGTGTATTATGTTTTAGCTAGATTATAGAAAGAGATACTGTAGAAAGAAATCTTGCAAACGTATCGTATTGCATCGCATCGCATCGCATCGCATCGCATCGCATCGCATCGCATCGCATCGTATCGCATCGCATCGTATCGTATCGTATCGTAGTAGCAGCACTAGTAGCAATCTGAAGCTGAATATTTGCTGAAATAGTTCTGCAAAGTACATTTCAAATATTTATTTGTGAACATATTTCTGAATATGTCTGAATATGTTTCAAAACCTGCAAAAAACAGCAAAACATGTATTTATACATGCAGACGACATTCACTCTAAATACATTTTGGACACTGGAATATGTATTCCAAAATATATTTGCCATATGTCAAATATCATCTACATGTACAAATACATTACTGGACTATTTTTGTATATTTTGAAACATATGTCTAACATATTCTGAAGGAAGGAAGACCTGCTGCTGAAGAGGCTCAACAGAGAGAGCATATGGCTTTTTAAAGTCGACATACATGTACCACTCCCTTCCCCCCAACGCTTTTTTCCATTAGACACTCAAAAATCATATGTCTTGCAAGGCGGGGGTGTGCCTGAGCACTCCCTGTCCCCAGTCATTAACCCTCACTCCATCTGCTGACACAACAAAGTGAAGAAGTCTGTAATCAGATGACAAGTGATGGAAAGAAATTAAACAGGAGAAATGGGGGAGGGTTGTGCAGAAGGTGTCTTCACCTTTCCCCAAAAGGCAGCATGCAGCAGGCAGCTCATCAGCAAATTGGGGCATCAGCTAGCTGTCAGGGTGCATTGACCTAACAGGGCTAGTTTTCTGGGCAGCTGTCGTTGACATGTCAATCTTGCTCTCAGCCAATCAATCTCTGACAGAAAGGGGAGCAGTTTTCAGTAAGAAGGGAGGAGTAGGGCCTGTCACTGACAGGGCTGCTCTGACTTACCTCATCATTTTCTACTGGAGAATGAGGAGTATTTATATTCTTTTCAAATAAGACATATTCAAGTTCACTTTGAAACCACAAAGAAGACAGCAAACGCAATAACTTCGTTGAGATCTTTGATCCACAGCAGACAAGCTTTCCGTTATCGCATCATTTGCTCAGTGGTATACCTGAAGGTGAATGACACAGCAAATACTTCAGAATATAGTTTTCTTTCTTTCACTCAAGGTGAAGTTTCTGACCATTTTCAAAAGTAGCTCTCAACACACATTTGAACTTAAAGTGTTTTTCTTTTTTTGCTATGTTCTTTCTTCCCCGTAATAAAAAGTAAACTCTCTTTCCTCACTCTGAACACTCACCCAACAAACCATCTTGCTGTCTTTGAAGGTCAAGCAAGTGCTTGGGGGAAGTGTGTACTGGTGCAGCGGAGGAGAACTGCTGTATGTGTTCAGTGCTGGGTCTGTCTGGGCGACTAGGGCTCCTGCCCACGAAGCTGCCTATCTCCCCCCTTGCTCTTGCTCCCCTCAGCCTGGGCATGTCAGCTTTCTGGGGCACAGCAGCCAGGCTCCCCGGGGAGAGGAGAGAAAGAAGAAGCAGGGAGCGAGGGGGTAGGGCATAAATAAAATAACACTTCTGTTTCACCTTGGAGGGGCCAGTCGCCTGTTGTTGTTTTTCTCCATGCACATTTAAATCCAGAAAACCTCATGAATATCCCTGGGAAATATGATACCCTTGGGTTTATGTGTCTTTGGCCCATTCATTGTTTGAGTGTCGTTTGAGAGTATTGAGTAACATGTTATTAACAACTTAGAATGAGCTACGTGTGAATTGCACCATTTCTGATGGATGGAAAGCCTTTTAATTCAAGTCAGTTTTGGCAGCACACAGTGGATACTGCAGATTCGAGGGGACACGGGATGTCAGGATGAATCAGACCAAGAGGGGGAGTGGGGTGAGAGACTGATGTTCACAGTGCAAACCGACTGAAGGAATATAGATGGCTCCTCTGTGTAAAAACATACTTAAAAACACATCATGTAAAATGTTCGTCAACGTTTTGCAGTTAAAGTCGACTGAATGAATCCATAAAGTGAGTTTGATGAAATTCTGAACACCTGAATTGTAATCATAAGCTCATACTGAAGAATGCCTGTTGAAAATGGTCTTTAAGCATCTGTTTCATCTTTCAAACGGTTTAAAGGGAAGCACTAGACTTCATGTTTTTATAAATTAAACTGGGAATATAGCGAATCTAGTGGCAGAGCACTGGGCTGGCTGGGTCACAGAGCAGGTTTTGACACACTCTGTCTAAACCATGTGGACCAAGCCATACAAGTTTAATGTTATTTGTTGCCCGGGGCTGCAATGTATAATTAAAGTGTTTCTGTGGGCTTTCCCCCTGCAAAGAGCTGGTGGACGCACAGGGAATTAGGTGGGGAAAGTATATTTGAATCACTCACAGAGGTGAAAATAATATGCCATGATATGGGGGCAAACTGTGACATAGAAAATACTCCTTCCAAAGGATTTAGGACGGGATATTCATCCTTCGTGGACAAAGAAAAGAAATCCATTCGATTTCAATAGGTACTATTTGTATACAATCATTAAACAATTTATACACTACGCACTCCACACATACATACATATACACAGACAGACAAATACACCTCTGTGTAGAGTTAAGAAGCCGAAGTTCAAGAAGTCATCCCTTTTGGAAGAAGTCTGATACACAGCAGTGCTATATACTAAGTATGTCAAAGTGATGACCTTGATGATTCTGCCACTCGGCAGAATCGGTGATGATGGGCCCATTCCAGCACATCAATTATGAGGAGCGTTTGTTGAGGTAATGTGCTGCACGCAAGGTAATGGGTGGGGGCGGACGGGACCTGCTGCACTATTCATGTCACCATCTGCTCCCTCTCAGAAAGTCTTGCTCCACAGGCCTGTGGGCTGTGGAACCAGGCCGTGAGCTGGGTCCCTGGCCCAACTCCTCCAGCGCTGCTTGGAGCCACTGCACAAACATGTGATTGAGACTAGCCAGCACTGCCCTGCCCTCCCTGTTTTGGTCTCAGCTGCCATTGGCTGCCATACAAACAGCCAGCAGAGCACCTGTGCAATTGGAATGGGAAGAGAATGTAAGGGTGCACACACCGGCAGCAAGGGACCTCCACAGCAATAACAAGGATCAATAGAAAACAGTGCAGGGGTGACAGCTGAAGCCGTCATCACGGAGCCAACGTTAGAAGGCAGCACATGAAATATGAATGCTGCTGAAATACACAGGATTTGTTTTTTGGTACACATTTCCAAAGGCCAAATGTGCATTGTATTTCCAAGCTTTTCAATCAATGTCCAAACCCCCCAGTTTCCAAAAAAATAAAAATATCTCAGACATTTCTATTGGCAGCATGACTCAGGAACCGGTTGACCCGCTGCCCAATTTGTCTTTGAAATGATTAGGACCTTGCAACGGGCTAATTGAAAGCCTTAGTTTCCACTTCCCTGAGTGTGTTTAAAGTAAATGAGCGCTCTGATTAAATGTAATATCCACACTGAGTATCTAGGAGAGGATGGAGGCATCTTATCAGCATGCAAATTGAACAGCTCACTTTGCTCATTATATTAAATGAGCCGCGACTGAATGAGTTTGTCTCAATTATTTCCAAGTTGTGCTGAGCGCCCATCTCACAAACTGGTGTTCCAGCTTTGTATTAGTCCGGCTGAAATTCAGGGGTGAACCGGGGGGCTTGCCACACTGTATGTTTTTGGGATGCCTGGGGTGTATAGACCACACACACACACACACACACACACACACACACACACACACACACACAACCATAGACTGACTATTAACCACCCTGTGGGATGTCAGCTGTAAAAGATGACTAAGCCAGGCAATGATATCATTAAAGAATAAAGCATAGAAATGTATGCGAACACAAAAGGCCAACCCCCACCTTGCTCTGTGTGCTGCCGTATAATCTGTCGGTGGGGGGGATGAATGAGCTCACTGCAAGGACAGGAAAGGTTTTGGAAGAGGGAAACTTTGACACAGACCAACGTAACACGGTACTGATGTGGATTCATTCATTCACTCATTCATTCATTCATTTTTCTGGTGTCCTTTACATGGTGAGTTGAGAAGTGTGCTTTGTGTCACACTTTATTATTGATTATAAAAGACTTGATTAAATGATTATGACTGTGTGTTTCAGAATGTGGAGGATTCAACTCAAATCTGACATTTAGAGAGCGTGACAACTGTGACAACTTCGTCTTGATGAGCAATCGAAATACTAATACTGGAATCGAAACAAGTAAGTAGTACTCTGTTAGAGTACTCCTTACTGGGAACAGTAATAACATTACCGTAACGTGTTACTGGGTTACGTGTTACCCCCCCCCAACGCTGTCAATGAGATAAGATGAAACTGGGTCAAATAGAGAAAAAAAAACAGCAAAATGAACAAATAACAAATACAGCAACAGTTGTTGCTGACTTGAACTACTTTGCAGCTACTGAAGGATCAATGCATATTACAATACAACAGCTTTTATTTATTTTTTAGCATGTTTCTATCACACACGATCACTTGTAATGTTATTGGCTCTTGCTCTCCGTTTGCCTGCATGTCATGTCGGAGAACTAGGAATTCAAGCTGATTTAATCCGGATCACTGCGGATAAGAGCATCAGCTAGAGCAGATGCCCAAAATCCAAAATCTAATTTAATCTTCCTCATTTAATGGGAAGTGGTACAAAGATGTTTAGGTTTTGGTTTTTATTCTACACATTATTTTTCCTGCACTTTATTAAATTAAAAGCGGTCGTAGAACATCGCCGTGCTACTACAAAGAGTTACTGAGTGACAGCCGTGAGGTGAGGAAGCTGCGAGCTTGACAGGACTTTCCAGTAACCAGTAAAAATGGGATGAGATGCTGTGAAGACCTTGGGATCAATAGCGCTCTCCAAAATAATTAGCTGAAAATTCAGATGGTGAAATCACACAAATATGAGACAGCAGGGATCCGCATCAGAAGGGGAGAAGAAACTCAGCCTAACATGTTGCAGTTTTGTGTGTATTAAGTTTGAATGAGCCACAATATTATACATCATTAACCTCTTTTATACTGTCGTTGACAATATAATTCACACTGAATTCATAGAGTTCATCAATCATTAATTCTCTTCTCATCTTGAACAATTCTAAAATGGATGGGGTTTCACAGTGATGAAATAGATTTCACTGAGCTCAAAAACGTCTCATCTTCTTAGCAATGCTCGTTTACAAAGGTTCTTGTTCCAATACTGCCCCCATGTGATCGGGATCTGAATGTGACCCACATACCAAACCGCTCCAAGGAGTTGCTGGATGCTCTCATCGTGGTCACTGTGATAACCGTGCCATCCAAACCATGTTTACACTTCAAACAGACAGGTTTAGGCTTGGTTGTGAATTATTAGTTTCAACTTTTAGATTTGTTTTGATCTCACACCACAACAGAGCACAGTGATTAACCTCCAGTGTCTTTTGACTATCTCGGAGCTGTGAGAAAAAGGGATGAGCGGATCCAAACTCAGTTGCTTCATCCTTGAGTTGGGTGACTGTCTTTCTCCTTGGGTGACTTGACTGGCAGGTTCCCGGTGCACCATATGAAATATGAAACAGGACGGGGGATACTGTTGACAGCCGTGTCACAAAGCATCAGTGAGGATGACAGGACCAAAAGACCCTGGCCTGCTACGCTGACATCCCAGCAGCTAATCGGAAGGTACAGGCCCTCGCAGCTGCTGGACCAAAAGATGGAGAGAGGGTCAATAATTTAGCAGGTGCAATATGTTGAGGCTAGTGTAACGTTAAGGTCTCCCTCTATCCTTCTCTTTCTCTCTCTCTCTCTCTCTCCCTCTATCATTCTTTCTCTCTCTCATTCCGGTGAACAAAGACAGTATGAATCATCACCTGCCCTGTAGTAAACATGCCGAAAACCCAAGGACGAGTCACAACTTGGGAGGGCTTTAAAGCTAAAAAAAACAAAAAACGCTACCAGAGTGTAAGAGAATGCTGATGTACTATCTGTTCCTATTACATTCTATAATAGCATATGTCATTTGATGGTCACTTGTATCCAAAGTGCCTTACAGTACTATGTGTGCTTGTATTTTTAGCATGAGTGACTACAGTGGGGAACAGAACACCAACACTGGCAGTGTCGCATCGAGCCCATTAAGCCAGTAAAGCCCTCTCTCATTCACACGCTATGCTCATTCTTCCTATCCGGTGTTTAAGAATTTCCCAGGTTTTTCTCTCCTCGTGGGTCACGTTGCCATGACAACTGAGATGAGCTGAATGTTCCAGCACACATCACCTTCCCTGTCTCACCTCTGGTGGCTGGCACTCGGGCGTCATTGAGTCCAGAGCTGCTGACGGGTACTCAGTAGGTGGGCCGGGAAGGTAGAGGCAGGGAGAAAGGGAGCGGGACAGTACAGGGAAGACGGGTGTGAGGGAGGATGGAAGGAGGGAGAGTCGGCTTCTTGGCCCCCTGGGGCCCCTGCGCTGCCCTAATGATGGATGCCAGTGCTGCACTCAGGTGAAACTGAAGTGGCCGGAGTGTGATGGCGAGGAGTCGTCCCAGATGATCAAAGAGGAATACACAATAGAGGAAGGACATCTGCAGGCCTCACGGGGATCACATAGGACACTCACTGGAGCTGTCTGGCCCAGCTGTCTGCATACAATCAAGTTGGTATAAAAGATTTCTTCACATTTTCCTTTACATATCACAACAAAATAGGCCCGATCATCTATTAGGTGGAGTATGGCACCAACACAGCCAGTGTTAGGGGTTCAGTTCCCACTGTGGCCAACTGTGCTATACAATTCATGGGTTTAGTTATTCACTGTATGTCAGGGGTGGAGTGACCATGAATCTATTATATATACAGTACTGTGCAAAAGTCCTAGGCACCCTAGATTTGTTAATATGAATTTGGCCCTAGATTTTTATTTATTCTTTGTTTTTTCTTTACATTACTGCTCTTTATAGTCAAATTTTGATATTTAGGAACTTTTAATTTCATTATTTCTGAAATCAAATCAAATCAAATCACATTTATTTGTACAGCCCTTAATCACCATTACAGTCCCTAAGGGCTTCACAGTGCCCAACATGTGAAAATAATAAATTATTAGTACACGACATCCCCCAGCCTTAGACCCTCACAGAGGACAAGGAAAAACTCCCACAAAAACCTTATTGGAAAATTGGGAGAAACCTTGGGAGGGGCTACTCAGAGAGGGATCCCCCTACCAGGACGGTTGGGCGTGCAATAGATGCCGTGTTTGGGCAAGCAGAGTATACACAATATATGAAAGTTCATTTTGGTGGAAAATCCAGATCTGATGGGGACAGCATCACAGCATCTTCGCTGTACGGATTTGTTTTATACGTGCCTAAGACTTTTGCACAGTACTGTATATATGTTTATGCATGCTATGTTATTTTGTAAGTTACTGTTCTGGATACATAAAATATGGGACCTGTGGTGCATTAGTCCAATTCAACATCGCCCTGTTCATCTAAACCTGTTTGGCCCTCCAGTGTTCAGCATACTGACAGCCCATTACTGAGAATCAAGCTGAGTGACTGACTGGGATGTCAGCAGGAAGCCTGTGGTCTCTGTTTATCCCCCCCCCCCCCCCCTTCCCCGCATCCATTCCTTCATTCCCCTATCCGCCCCCATCCTCCAGTCTCTCTGCGGAGATGGTCATGAACCCTCACTGCTATGTCTAATGGGTTTGGTCTCCGGCACACGTGTGTCAGGAGATGGAAATGAATGTGAATCTTTATGTCAAAGGAGGTCTCACTAGGAAGAGGAGCCTCTGACATGATTAGGAAACCACTGAGACAATGTGAATAAAGATTACTCACTGTATAGCTGATCCAAGACCAGTACTGTAGTCACATCACATCCTGTTGCATGTAGGATTTACTTCTATTACTATTTAAGGGGTAGTGAATTTTGAGCAGCTGACTTGGGTCAAATAGCATACGCAAATTATTCTTCACGCTTGCTTTAACCAGCGTTGAGTATCAGATGAAAAGTCCAGAAAGTTGCCGATCACAGAAGAGTACAGCAAATTCAAATTCAAAACTTGACAGCATTCATTTCTACTCCAATCAGTTTAAAATAAACACTAAGAATCTCTGGCAAATATTACTGGCCCGAGCCTTTTTTCATCACATTCAGACAATTCACAAACTTCCAGTTGACAGTGGAGGTTTATTTTCCGTTTTGATCTGCGTTTACAGTTTGGAATCGGCGTGAATAGCCACAAAAGGGTCCTCGTCTCTGTTGCTGATGCTGAAGTGGGCGTGGCCGTCACCCCTGACGTTGATCTGCTTCCCAGTGCACTTGCCTCCCTCCTTCTGGCCAGAAATGACATCGCAGTAGGCGCCGCCAGGCATGCCGGTGTACAGAGTCACATTCAGGTTCCTGAAGGTGTCACAGGAAACACAGGTTAAATAGATGTTGTTCCACAAACCTCCACTATAATAACTCCAGTGGTATGTTTAAAACTGTTCAGTGTATTACAGGACAGCCAATATCAGTCATATGGACGGCCATTATTGGTGGTTGATTGTTCATGAGAGGTGTAGTCCTTATACCATGTGTGTTGATATGCCCCTGCATCAGTTTTATTTATTTGGTGGTTTGGATTTAAGTGGGTCAAATGATCCTTTTGCATGTCACAGTTAGGGCATTCAGTAAATTGCCCTCACCAGTCATCGTTGTTGAAGATGATGAAACCACGGTTGCCACGTCCAAAGGCAACCTGGTTGCTCTGGTTGTCCCACCAGTTGGTGTGTGGCTGTCCGTTGACCACGTTACGGAAAATGGCCATGTTCCTACGGGGAGACAGGACAAAAAAAAATCAGTCATACAGCAATTTCATCTCAGACAGCAGGAAGAAAGTATTAAAACTTCATTCAGGTAAATATGTAGGAAATAATTCAGTATAAATTCAGTTTTTAAGGACAAGACTTAAGTTCTTGGAGTTACAGTGTTTGGAAACATACAGATAAGTTGTACAAGACAGAAAAGTCCTCAAGTTTTCAGTGTGGGACTATAATGCCAAGCCCAAGAAGATGATATTCAGTGTACAAGGGCAGCAGCTCCCTGTCTGGTGTGTTCTGAGAGCTCACTTGATCTGACGCCATCTGTGCTCACACACCCAGCCATCCCCGCAGGTCTGGTCAGGGTTGATGGGAACAGCCTTGATGGTTCCATTACCATGGCTGGGAGGGCCCATCCAGTCATTCTGATCCTGGGAAGTAATGTTGGATATACAGCGTGAATGAATGAACAACTGAGTGAGTGAATGAATGAAAAAAAAAAGAATGAGTGAAGGAATTTAACACAAAACACGTTCTTTAAATGTAGTAATTGAAGAGAGTGTACCTTTCCATTCACAATGTAGCGGTTCCAACGGAAGCTAGACATCACCCTGGCCACTCCGTAAGGGTGGGCCAGCATGTAGGCCACGGCCATCTTGTAGAGCCTGGAGTCCCAGAAGGTAATGACGGAAGCACCGCCAGCCCCGTGGCCTCTCTGGTTGTCATGGTTGTCAACGAAGACAAGAGCATCGCGGTTGGGCATGAAACCCCATCCCTCGCCCCAGTTCCTGGGCACAAGAATGCAATTTCATGAATCACCTCGAAAAGTGCTACATACCCACTTTGGAACAAATTGTTACATCAAGTTTATCATTCAATTTCTCTAAAATGTAGATCAATGATCAAACATTTTGAAATGGGTAGCTATCTCATTTTGGAATACAACTTCAATACAATACAATAATAACGGACAGGCGTACTTGGTGTAACACAACTTCTCGTTGTTCCATTTGCGGAAGACTATTCCCAGTTTGGCACTATACTTGAACTCAGTTACCCTTCCCAGGTGGACATATTCTTGTGACGTGATGGGCTCACCACCAAGATCAATAACCTTGAGGGGGAAAAAAAAACAAAAAACAGACTTCACAGCATTTACACCAACTTGAACTAACTAACTATTCAAGCTGTTCAGTTTCTGTCTTAAATAAAAACAAAGCCCTTTAATTTTGGGGGGGCACAGGCTATTTTTACCCCTCACTCTGTTTTCCTTTTGCAAACCTAAACCCAAAAAAACCCCAAACTACCTCCTGGAAGATGAAGGGCCTGGAGCCACCGGGGAACCACCTGGTGCTGAGGTTGTGCAGACGACCGTAGACATCTGCCAGGTCACCGGGCCACATGTGCTTGCAGGCGTCCACTCTGAACCCAGCCACACCCATGTCAATCAACTTGTTCATGTAGTCGGCCACCTTGCCCCTGACATAGTCCTTCTCCAGGGCGAGGTCCAGCAGACTCACCAGACGGCAGTCACGCACCTAGAGCCAAACAGAGGGAATGGGCGTATCATCATTTATAACATTTAGAACATAGAATCATGTAATGAATGTAATCAAATGAATATATCATTATTTATTTTATTTGTATTCATAATTAATGGCCAGTGTTATGTGAATATCAAGTCAAGTCAGGCAGTGGGCAACCTGACGGTGAGTGTGGGGATTTGTGACTAGAAGGTTGCTTGTTTGAATTCCTGTTTGGACTTCTGGGTGGTTGGAGTGAATGAGTAACACTCTCCAGTGGAGCTGCTCCACGGCCAAGAATACAAGACCGTGGCACACTGTGTGAGAGTGTCTGGAACTCTAAACTCCACTCTAAACTATGTTCCCCCAGACCTGTGATGTGAATAAGAATGTACTCTTAGTCAATTTGGATGGTTAACTAACTACCCTGACCCTTCCTCTTAGCACTTGCCTATTTGTCATCAATTATTTGTCTTAGCTCTTGTTTATTTGATTTTCTTATTTGTCTAATTTGTTTAAGAAAAGTAGGTAGCCAACTTATTGCACTTTTACTCTTATTTCTTTACCTGCACTACTTATGCTCTTAGTTGCTGGTTTAGGAAGGAAATGCACTTGCAATTTCTGGTGACAAGTAGTTCTCTACCTACCTATGTTGAATGCACTTATTGTAAGTCGCTTTGGATAAAAGCGTCTGCTAAATGATTACAATGTTAAAAAAAAAGAAATACACTGTATCCCTCTAGGTATTTCTCATGCCATGCAATACCTGATTGGCATCACCATACTGCTCAATATTGCCACTGCCAGTCCTGCACTTGTCGTCGTTGAAGTCCCAGCGGGAGTAGGGGATACTGGGGAAGTCCTGCTTACTGGCGCTGAACCAGCTTCCACACACAGAGTGGTTACCCTCTCCACCGCTGGCGCCACACATGTGGTTGATAATAGCATCCACATAGATGTTGACCTGTTAGTACACAAGATTGTGATGGATAGAGGTTTTATAATGATATATATTTCATAGTGTGATTAGTTAGTTAGAGTTTAGTGACTATGGTCTCACACTTAATCACTCATGCCATGTCGTTTACCCCAACATTGTTGCATCTGGTGATCATGTCTCTCAGCTCATTCTCGTCGCCAGATCGTGAGCACAGGTTGTAGCTGGTCGGCTGGTATCTCTCCCACCAGGGTCTCCAGGGGTTGGTCACCACAATGTTCTCTTGAGGGGGGGAGATCTGAGCAGCACACAGGAATAACATTGAGCCTATACAGTATCTATTTCCCACTTTCAACACTATTTCATACCCTGTAGATTTGCCCTGTTTGCCCAGATGAAATTCTAATATTGGGTATGGGAACTTCTCTGCCCACAGGAAGTAACAAACTTAAGGGTAAAACACAATCTGTATTAGGTATTTTGCCTCTCTTGTCCCTTTGGTATTCTTCGATATAAAGCAATCACAGACCAGACCAGGTGATAAACATGAACGTGCAGTGTTCAGTTTACTGAGGTCACGTTACATGATGGGTACTGAAGTTAGATTTTTTCAAACATTTACATTTTGCTGCCCTTTGGAGCTGCCAACATGCAAAGTTGCCTAGTGCAGCTTTAAATTGAACCTAGACCCTATAATAAAAGCTATACAAGATATAAGATATACACATTATATAGAGTGTGCTATGCACCTGTATTCAGCCATACATACCTGAACTCCACCAAAGCCATTGGGAGCCAAGAAGCGCTCACACTCTGCAGCAATGTCTGCCCAGCGCCACTCAAACAAGTGGACAATGGCTGTCCTGCCATGCTTGGTGTGGGGGTTGTGCTGGGCCAGGCTGAGCCCAAAGAGTGCCACAAGAACGAACAATTTCATGTTTTCCCTGGATGAGAGAAAAGCAAAACATCGACCCACGGACAGACCCTTGTTATTTATACACACTGATGCCCTCCAGGACCAATGAGGCACCTGCAAATACCATTAGGAAAGGTAAACTTCTAACCAGTCTGTTCACAGCTGGTTCTTTCTCACGGCTTCCCAACTTGTTTCAAAACTAACATTTTCCTGCAGATCCGATAAAGATCCTAAATGTTCCAAAATGAATAGAAAATATATAGTCAAGACATTGGCAAGTTTTACTTGAAATAATTGTCCTTCCAACTTTGCTTTTGTCAAAGAATCCTCCATTTGCAGCAATTACAGCCTTGCAGACCTTTGGCATTCTAGCTGTCAATTTGTTGAGGTAAGTTTAAGACATTTCACCCCGTGCTTCCCGAAGCACCTCCCACACATTGGATTGGCTTGATGGGCACTTCTTACATACCATACGGTTAAGCTGCTCCCACAACAGCTCAATAGGGTTGAGATCTGGTGACTGTGCTGGCCACTCCATTACAGAGAATACCAGCTGACTGCTTCTTCCCTAAACAGTTCTTTGCCCATCTTAATATTCTCCTTTTATTGGCCAGTCTCAGATTTGGCTTTTTCTTTGCTACTCTGCCTAGAAGGCCAGCATCCTGGAGTTGCCGCTTCACTGTTGACGTTGGGACTGGTGTTTTGCGGGTACCATTTAACGAAGCTGCCAGTTGAGGACCTGTGAGGTGTCTGTTTCTCAAGCTAGAGACTCTGGTGTACTTGTCCTCGGGCTCAGTTGTGCACCGGGGCCTCCCTTCTCTGTCTATTCTAGTTAGAGCCAGTTTGCGCTGTTCTGTGAAGGGAGTAGTACACACTGTTGTATGAGATCTACAGTTTCTTGGCAATTTCTGGCATGGACTATCCTTCATTTCCCAGAACAACAATAGACTGACGCGTTGCAGAAGAAAGTTTTTTTTCCTGGCCATTTTGAGACCATAATCAAACCCACAGATGTTGATGCTCCAGATAGTCAACTAGCCTAGGCTAGTAACCAGGCTTGAATTACCGACTACGCCACTTAGGAAATTGCACCCCAGGAACTAATGTTCTGTAAAACATCTTTTCCATGAAATGCACACAGGTAAATTTGTAATGAAACAAAGACATGATTTCAAGCTCAAAGTTAATTTATGAAATGTTTTCTTTCAAAAATAAGGACATTTTTAAGTGACCCTAAACTTTTGAGCGGTAGTGTATAATAATACAATATTAAGTCATTTCCTTGTTATATCTTGCACATATATCAAATCAAAGCAAAAACATGAAAAAACAAATGTCTTACCCTAACAGTTTTGAATTACCGTTTCTCCTGCTTTGGTATTTGTTCGCTCGATTCAGTAAACATGATGTTGCAACAGCCAGCGTTTAGGTTTCTCCTGTGCTATAACACGTTATAAAGAGTTGGGAGGGAAATCCATGGCTGCTCAGTCAGATTCTCTGATGGGTGTCAAATAGTGGAACATTTATCAGTTACACCAAAATGTTATCTTTACACTCCAGAGAGCTAATGTTAAAAAAAATGAGATGAGTAAATTTGTTTTATTGTTTTTATGAGCAAATCATTTTTATGCTTGATTCCCTTTTATCTCATGCATTGGTGTATGTGTGTGTGTGTATGGGAAAACATGATGTTTGTGGCTGTGCATGCTGTGTATACTGTATATGTGTTTGGTCACATCAAACAAAAATGCTCCTCCTGTAAAAACTTTTCGGTAGTGCGAGATGGAAAGCCAGCACCACTGACTATGTTTGTTTTCCTTGGTTAATACTTAACGAATCAGTGAGTGCTTATGTAATGCAGCAAATGTCCTTGACATGAATTACTTGACACATTGAATTTTGCTGTGTACCAAAGGGAAAATATTCCTTAATGAAAGTATTTAATATATTCTATATTAATTCTGGATTAAAACGCTTTTCTTATTGAGAGAAGTATACATTGGATTTCCAAAATCATGCTTCATTTGGATGAATGCCTTAACTCTTGTATCAATCACAACCTGTGCACCAAATAATTATACTCTCATTGCAGCAAAATGAGGTTTCTATGGCCTATTTATCAAATCTTGCATCTGATTGGTTTTGTCTCCCTTAGGAAATTGCCAATGCATTGGACAGTTCTATATAATTGCCTTTGTTACACGCAAAATTTATGCACAGTAATTTCCTGCTCTAAACAAATTCTGATATATGTTATGAAAAATGGAGCTGCAGGCATACAACATGTTGAGTCCTTGTATAACCCCATGTCGGGTATCTTGTTATCTGCTTTGCACGAAGGAAAACCAATACAGATTAGCCATTTGAAATAGGGTGAGAGGTCAAACATGTTAACTCTCCTACTGTAAACTAGGAACTGACAAAACAATTTTCCCACGAGGGGCCTCAACGTTGATCTTCTATAGTTATGTGGGTTAAGGGTTATGCTGTCATTGCATCAACTCAGTACAGGTCTGTATGGGGTGGCACTTCGGGGAATAGTCAGGTGTCACAAGTCCAGTCTGAGGGCAGTTTCCTGGGACAGATTCAAACCAAACAGTACTTTTAATTAAATTATAACTCAAATACAACTTGACCTTATTTCCAAATAAAATCTTCCCCCATCAGCAGCCTCCCTGGCTGCTGCCCGGACGGTCTCTCATCTCTTGTGAGGCTCCGCAACTGGCTGTTGTCTGCTGGGAAATGTAGTCCTTTCCCCCAGTTTCTTTATGGCAGATTGCCCAATCTGCCGCAAAGCTAGTACACCATATGAATCACTTTATTCATGTACAGGGCTTTCTCTTGGTAACGTTCTTCAGACAAGTAAGAGCCGAGTCAGATTATAGTTTTGTATGAACAATCAGGGGGAAATCCATAAAAAGAGGTCAGAGTTACAAGGATGAGGGTCACGCTAAGATGACGTCATACTGTATGCTTATATTGTCATTGTATTCAGCGTAACTAACTCACGGTACACTGATCAGATGGACCACTGGATACTCACTGACCCGTCCTATAGGAATGGAATATATATTTATTGAATGCATGCAGCCATAGGATATTGAATGCTGAATTATCAATGTGGAGTCCTATCATACCAACCGTAGGTCAAAGGGTTCAAAGGGTTCAATATGTCAATATGTCTGTGCAGCAATATTTCCAAGACAAATTCCTGCACATTTATTGTACTTGTTGATGAAAGTGATTCTGATCTGGTATATTTGTGGAATCATATCGTCATCTTCTGCCTCTTTGGACTGTATGAGATATCCTGTTGTGTTGTACTTGGCGGTTAAAGTCATTTTGACCCTGATACTCAAATCAATCCTGTTTTACAGAACTCCTGGGCCCCTTTAAGATGGTGTATACTTTGATACAACTCTAGCTCCCCCAATGGTTCTTAAGAGATATTGCCTCATTGTTTTCAGATACCGTTCTGTGGCCTCCTCAGACCACATTTATAGCATTCTTGACTTTTTCCCCCAGAATCCATCATATATGAATCCATCCAATATGCATCATTTAAAAAAATACAATAAAATAATGAAGTTAGTCCAATTCCAACTGGGGCTTGTGACACTGTAGGGTGTTTAAGTCTAATAAAGAGCATATTGGTCCTAAGTTTGTGTGTTGAAGGCTCGTCCTGCCTTATCTCAGCTCCTGGTATCTTGCCCACCCCCAACCCCCTGCAGAGAGGGTGTCAAATGGACATCTGACCCGACTTACTGGGTTTCGTTCCGGGTCAGTCCTCTCCCAGTGAAATTGTGGGTCACAGCCATGGAAACGCGGAGGAGCCAGACACCTTCATGGCGCACAAACACCCACTCGCTCGCCATCCTGCAGACTGGGAGTGTCGACACGCCAGGAAAATCTATAATTTACCTCGCGTTTTTTTTTATTCCTGAGGTTGCGGATGCCCTGCAGCGGTGCTCTTCTCAGGTGTCGGTCGGAGGAGGAACGCTGCACACTGGTGGGGGGATCGTTGTCTGTTTGCATGTCTTCATCTAAAGAGCAACCACAAAACACACCGGAGCAAAAAAAATATTTCTGTTTTCGTTTCACCTTCACCCTCCTAAGTCAACTTTATTTCTAACGCAAATATTTTGACATTGTTATAAACAGTTTTGTAAAAAGTAAAAGTAGTCGGTAAAAGTCGGTGTCAAAGCAACTACAACCTCAACATCACATGCATCAAGGATCTTTTGACAGCTTTGATATGAGAGTACCATATCAATTTCAGAGCACCAGCGCTGGACTATCTCAGTATCACATGTTTGTTGAATCACTAGTGTGAGGTCTGCGCCTTTTCACCCTCGTGACGCAGCACGCTCTGTGGGAGTAAATGTCAGAGGGAGAGTTAAGGCTGGCGGGGTCGTTCACTTTTTCCCATGAGGCCCCAAGAATTGCAGTCAGACTGAAGTCCTTTCCTGTATGGACAACATAGGACATACCTCTGGAGGGGATGAAGGGGTCGGAGGGACAAAGCCTTCTTTCACAGCCTAATCTGAGCACAGGTGAAGGGAGAGAGGCCGGTCATTTGATTCCTGCCTCTGGTTCTGTCATGGGAAAAGTGAAAGCGAAGGTGGGGGGGGGTGGATAGACTGAAGACAGGGGAAAGAGGAAAGCAGGAGAGACAAAGAAAGAGAGAAGGAATGGTGTCAGGGGGTTAAGAGAGAAAGGCGAGGGAGAGAGAGAGAGAGAGAGGGTGGATGTGGAGTGGAGGGAGGAGAAAGAGCGAAAGAAAATAGAGGGAGGGACAAGGGTGTGTGGTGCTGGAGTTCAGGACAAATGAGGAAAAAGTAGAGAAAAGAGAAAGGCAGATGTGTAGAGAGGTAGAGGACTAGAGAGAGAGAGAGAGAGAGAGAAGGGGAAGCTGCTGCAGTCCGGGGCAAATAAGGAAAAAACACAGAGGGAGTCAGAGTGGGTGGAAAAAGAGAAAGGGGGGAGTGAAAATGGCAAAGGGGGAAAAAAAGGGAGTTAAGAAAAGGAGAAGATGCTGGACCTCATCCTCTTACACCTATGGCCAGTCCCTCCCTATGAGCCAGACAGGCTCATGTTTGGGACCTGAGGGCGTATACAGACGACTCACAGCACACTGTGTAAATCAGACACAGAGCGAGCCCAGTTCAAACAGCAGGGCTGCGAATATACACAATAGGCAGTTCTGCATCAGTCAATGTCGACATTTCTGAAAAGATGATAAAGATCCTCATTATATCAGATGAAAACTATAACCTACTTCATGTTCTAGTAATAGTTGCTTTACTGGGCGTTGAAAAAATGCACTGCAATGGGAGCCTTACTCTCTTTTTTTAATGATCCCCGTTACGCCATCCAAATCGCTAACTAGTGTTTCTTGCACTGACAAGAAATACGCAAACACATTACTCCCTTTATGGCTTTTAAATGTTTCAGTAAATGAATCAGTTTTTGGGAATTTATCAGGTTTCCCTCGGCTAAAGCAGGCATACCAGAATGCAGAAGCACAGCCCTATAAAGTGAAATCCACAGACTCTTCCAATGGAAACTTTCAGCTCCTTTTGCCATGATGATATGTTGTGCAGATGTTGGGGGAAAGCTTTCCATCTCACTGCAAAGAATAACAGCAGCAGCGGAAGTCCCCCAGGAGAGGTTCACGGTCTGAAGCTAGCTCACACACACACACACACACACACACACACACGCAGACACACAGATACAAATTCAGACACACACTCATTTTCATATGTCCATGTGAGCGCACATGGACATATGAAAATGAAAACACATTTGCAGACACACACACACACACACACACACACATTTTCATTCACAGACGAGTCACTGAATCACCCCCTGCTTTCTCTCTCTCTTTCTCATATTCTGTCTGCGTCTCTCTCTCTCACACATGCTCTCTAAAAAAAAAGGGGTATTATTTTGCACACACGTCTTTTCGAGATGTGCTTGTTCACATTCAGAAATAGAGGAACAACATCTACACGGTAATCTGTAACATATTTCCAACACTACTCATATCCACGGGGGGTCTGACCACAGTGGGGTGAGGGCTAAAGAAGACACGTAACGCGGCGTCCCAATGTGTCAGCAAGCGAAGGCAACGCCTGACTATACCCATGACGTGGTGCGTTCACATCTGACCCATGACTGATTTTCGCGTGTTGTACCCTCTCTCTCTCTCTCTCTCTCTCTCTCTCTCTCTCCACTGTGTCCTACTGAATAAGGCCAAAAATTCCCTGAAAGTACATTTTAAAAGCGATACGTCACAGCCATTCACACAAAGCCAGCTTCTTCCAAAGGATCGCTATGCAGTGGATGCCTTGAAGTGAATTTTAATAGGTTTTAATAGAAGGAATGCCCTCATGCTTTTGGTGGCTGGAAAGTTAACCGTAAAAATTACAGATGGAGTCAATTTTATGATCCTCTTTCACAGTAGTCAGCGGGAAATGAGAGCTTTCTGCTTTCATGGTCACAAGCTGAGCAACAGTTTTTACTGCGAGGAACATTCCTGAGCACCCCTGTACAAGTTGCTACTCAGATGTTGGTAGTTTTTCCTCCTTATACATTTGTTACCATTTACACTACAATAACAGGGAATTGAAGGGTGTAGAATTTCCCCCCTGGCCTTTGGGTGAGTCCAGAACTCTCCTTCTCTGCCATGTCAGTCCTGACATTTCCTTTCAGCGATCTCGTCCAACGCTGCTGCAGTATTACTCAAAAATGCAATAGTTGAACAAGTACGGTGATGCGTTGCCCAATATATATTTCACACATTAGATTAAGTTAAATTTGAGCGGGGTTGCACACAGTGAATACACACATGCTTACAGTATGAGCAGCAACTCTGTACCTGCAAATTTTCGAGAGAGCAGCAACAAACCCTTTGACTCTTTCCTACACCTGTCTGACTGTCAGGCAGTCCTCTTCACAACGATCAGCCTTTTCCATGATACCGCTGGCTTTGAGTCATGGAGAGACTTTTTTTTTTTTTTTTTTCCAGTGCTCTGCTCCTCCAGAGTGAGAAGGGAGGAGGAGGAGGAGGAGGAGAGGAGGGTGAGGGGTAGAGCAGGTAGAGCTTTTTTTTCAAATAACACTACCAGGCTTGCCTCTATCAAACGCATGCTGCTCTGAATTCACCGGCCGCAACACTTTCCCCAATATCTCTCCTCAATCTCACTCTGGAGGTTATGTCGGGTTTTTTTTTCTGAAGGTATTTTCTTAAGAGAGGTGCATCCACGGACGCCAGAGGTGACTGAACAGTACAGTGAGCGTGCAGCAACACACCAGCGTTACCTTATCAAACATCTCGGTGGAGCTTTTAATTGGCAACCAAAAGCAAGGGGCCTCGAAAAAAAACGCTCACCAGATGTAAAGGATGAACATCCATGGTACACTGCGGCAATGTGCTAGACAGATGTCTGTCTGTGGCACAGGAGGTAGGATTACAGCACCGAAACCATCTCTTAAAACCACCCCCTGTTCCCTCCCTCTGGAGAAAATAGCAACTAGTCTTTAAAGGCAAAAGGTACAGTGCTGTAGGTCTCAGGCGTATCCTTAAAGAGCATGCGAAAATAATCACAGGTTGCATAGCTGGCGTGGCGAGGGGGGAGAGGTTGGCCGTAAACCTCACCCTCATCTCACACGCTAATGAGTTTTTGCATCAACATGCTTAGCGCCGTGGTTTCGTTTCTGCAGGCTTTATTTGTTTTCAGTCATAAACTGTATAGTCCCCAGCTTCGCCGGGGCCCGTCCAAGTTCCTGTCTTCGACTGGCCGCTTTCCCGTAATTCTTTGCCATAACAGTAGCCAAGCCTCACCTCCGTCCAAGGCATTGGCATAGACACACACACACACGCGCGCAGATACGCGACGGGATCGGGAGAAGGTATGTCGAGGCGATGGAGAGAGGAGTGAGAGTCTTATCTTACGCGAGGCAACGCCTTGTCTTTCATCTCGCTCCAGTGGAGTTCAGCGGTTAGGCATGGCGCTGACGGTGCCAGAGATAAGGATGCGATTCCCTCTGGGGCTAACCATCATGCATTCACGGCACTGCAAGGTGTCACGGATATAAAGCCTACAATGAGGCATGCTTTATTCTTTGATGACATATGTTATTCATTTCCAATCAGGCTGCACGATTGAGCTTCAATGTTTAGAGTATGATTTTATACTCATGTATCATCTCTCTTCATTCTATTACAGGCCCATCTGTTAGTCACTAACACTAATATTTCACTTCAAAAGTGAATATTACACATATTGTACTCCACTCACAACACCTTAAGAAGTCTCGAGTATAGGGGGTGAGTACTTGTAAGTGCTTGGGGGGGTATCTTCAGCTATAAATATTTAGATTTTCACTGACGTTTCATTTTTCCTTCAATCCTGTCCTGCTCCAAACACATGGACTATTAATTAAGAAACAAAGCCTTGTTTCTCAGAGAGAGGGAGGAGAGAGAGATAGACAGACAGAGAGAGAGAGGGAGGGAGTGATAGAGAGAGACAGACAGAGAAAGGTGGAGCTATGAAGCAGTACAGGACATCCCTGTGCGGTATTGTAATACACTTAACCTAGTTTTGCTGAGAAACGTCTCCCTGAACCTCCCAGTTAGGTACCGTGACACTGTACTTTGCTTTCTAAACTTTCTGGAATTCAGGAGGATTGTCCTGTGTGGCGAACCCCACCCAGTTAGCGCTGTAAGTAATGTATGTTTGAACAGATGCTGCACTTTTTTTTTTTTACAGAATACTGTTTGAGCCCAGACTGATATTTGTGTGGTCACCTCCTGATCTTAGTTTCTCATCGTTGTGGCCAAGAAGAAACCTCTCACTCTCGACTGTTTTTTTCCGTCTTTATGCCTGTTTGTCTCTCTCACAGAAACTATCTCCCCTCATCTCTCTTTCTATTATAGACACCCACACACACACACACACACACACACACACACACACTGACCACCACCCAAGACTGTACAATTTGGGTATGAGGCTGACTATACACATAGAGGCCCTGTAGAATATCCAGGAAGTTACTTTTGGAGGACTTCCACGAGGCATACTGGAAAGATCGACTTCCAGCCAAATCAAATTAAAACCTCCAGAGTTGTGAGAGTTTGCATCACCCCCATCCAACCTGTCCCCCCGTCTGTCCGTCCATCCTAAAACACACCGTTATCACCGAGGACCGCGAGACGCCGATAAATGCCCGTAAACCCTCTTCACGAAGATCCACCAAGCAATTTGGGCTTGAGCCTGCACTGGCACGTTTCCAACACTAGGGGGCTCCGTCAGGATTTATGAGAGTCACGTTGCTCAGCAAACAGAGCACCCCCCCCCCCCCCCGGTTCCAAATTAAGCTCACCTCCTCAAGCAGAGGGAGGGGAAGTAACTAATCTCGTGCCCAGTGAGTCCATCAGTGAAGTCTGGAAGTGGTCAGTAAGTTTATTGACTCTCTACTTTACCAAGCGGAGGGCTTTTGGCTGAGATGTGTGTGTGTGTGTGTGTGTGTGTGTGTGTGTGTGTGTGTGTGTGTGTGTGTGTGTGTGTGTGTGTGTGTGTGTGTGTGTAGCAATCTCATGACTGGCACCTGGGCGGTTCTGCGCTTGCTTCCATATGCCCCCCAGTATATCTAGCATATCTGCAAGCAACCACCCAACATTGCTATTGTTCTCAATAAATCAACAAAATAAAAGTACCTCAGTGTTGCAGGTTCTCGTCACTTTTCCCCACAGAAACAGTCCTCACACCCAGAAGATGCCAGCAGTGTTACGACCCCCAATAAGATTAAAATAGAAACACGCCAAAAGGGGAAACCGCACACACACTGAAAACATAAAATCCTACTTATTGAAACATTTATTTGAGGCAGGGCATCACCCAGCATGTCAGCTCGAGGTCATTTTCAGGAAACCTTCCTCATACTTTCGGCGTGATGTTCATCAAAAGCGATCAAAACTTCCGTGTTGTTTGAGCGGTGACCAGTGCAATAAAAGCGGTCTGTCAGTCAGTCAGTATTTGCTTCTTTATTGAGTGTGATAAAGCTCAAGCCAAACGTCTGGAGCCAACCCCTAAGCCCGGACCGTTATTAAGTATGTGTAGCACATATCTGGAGCTTGTCTGACAAAACCACCCAGCAATGAAGAACGCGGTTTGTATGTAATATAGCTGCAGCGGGAAGACAGCTATGGGGCATCGTGCCTTTAATTACACCGAGATGATAGCAGACTGACTGGACCGCACGCCACATTAGTCGAAGGGGGTAAGCACGATCTCGAGCTATTTTTCTCCACGTTACAACGAGGACCCGGGACATCGTTTTTGTCTGAAGAACAGAGATCACGCGTTGAAATGAAATACGATGAAAAGATTCCTTCACACATGTGTCACCCCCTGCCCCAGACTTTTTTTTTTTCCTCATTTCTCTCAAACTTTTTAAAAGAACTTTAATCTCAGATCGTATTTTAGGCTGTTCTTTTTTACTATTATAACTTTTTTTGACAGACTGAACCCGCTGACACCTCAACAGGAACTTTATTGGAAAATATGGCTTCTAACTTTGTGTGTTAGTGCACTGTGTGTGTGTGTGTGTGTGTGTGTGTGTGTGTGTGTGTGTGTGCGTGTGTGTGTGCGTGCGTGTGCGTGTGCATATGCTCTTCGATCTGTAAGTGTACGATTGCATGGGTGTGCACTTGTTTCACAGTTTATGCCTATATGTGATTTTGTATGTTATATTTGTTCCAAGGTATCAATTTGCTGAGCACGGCTTGCCTCTCTGGCCAGTAATAAACATCTATTCCAGTGCTCCCTTGTGCAGTGGTGTTCACCGCAGGCAACTATGTGGCCAGCTGCCCATGCCACCACAAGGAGAGCCCTACATATGACTCACTGGCCATTCATTGTGTCCATGACACAAGGCCACAAACTGGTACGTTGGCATCAAGTTGTCAGGTTTCTAAGTACTTTTTAGTCTCAAATGATTTTTTTTTTTTTTTAGTCTCAAGAATTCAAGATTATTGTTAGATTTAATGAGTGTATATATGGTTCCACATAAAAGAACATATAGCCATAATGTGCTAAAATAAAATGTCCATTGTGCAGCTAGTGTGCAATTATAAAATGCTATGATTATGATTAGCTATATATTGTTTGTCACCAAAACAAAGGAGATGATTGTGGACTTAAGGAGGACTGTCCTATAAGTACCTGGGAGTTCACCTGGATAACAAACTGGACTGGGCCCTGTACAAGAAGGGCCAGAGCCGCCTCTACTTCCTGAGGAGGTTGTGGCCGGTGTCATCTTCTTTGCGGTGGTGTGTTGGGACGCTAACACCAGAGCCAGGGATGCCAACGGGCTGAACAAACTGATCAGGAAGGCTGGCTCTGTTGTGGGCATTAACCTGGACACCCTGGAGGAGGTGGCAGAGAGAAGGATGCTGGCCGAACTGCTGGCCATCATGGAGAATGTCTCCCACCGCCTCCGTGACAGCAGAGCTTATTCAGCCATGGACTGATCCCACCACGGTGCAACAGGGAGCGCTACAGGAAGTCTTTCCTGCCAGCCGCCATCAGACTTTATAACCCATCTCCTCCCCCTCTACAGCTCAAGTGAGGACAACTCAACTGAGGACGTCACCACTTATCACCTAGCACTTTACTTTATTCATTTTGTACCTTGCCTTTGTATTTTGTACATTCTTGGGATACTGTTATGCTGCTGCAACCCCACAATTTCACCCCAGGGATCAATAAAGTTTCTATCCATCTATCAATCTATCTATATGCTATATAGCTGTTATAAATGCATTATAAGGCTTCAAAATAATTGAAAAAATAATAAAAAACATAATGCTTTATAGGTACTTTATGGTTTTCAGCAAAAATTGTTAATGAAATATCTTCTGCCTGCTCTTTTAATTAAAAACATATTTCTTATCTGTGAGTCTTCAAAGTGTTATCAAAAGATCTTTCCATACTCAAGTAATCATGTTACTGTTCAATTTCATAATTCTCAGCGCCCCCAAACCGAGTCTTCCCTCTGTGTTCTCACATCACAGTCATAACTTCCTCCTGGATTCCGTCCCGGCACTTTTGTACAGATCTGTATAGCTGACAGGAAAAATGAAATATATAGGAAAAAATGCTACCTGAATCATGGCGAAAGCTCTGCTGTCTTTGGAAACAATGACACTCCTATTGGGAGAAATGATTCCACATGCGGGAATGTGTTCTCCCCCTGGTTAAATGATTCCAGACATGCTCCTCTCACTATCGGGTTTACGCTAGTGCACGGACAGCAAGCGCGCACGTGCATGACACCGCGCACACACAAGCATACACATGCATGCTTTCCCTCCACCCGCCACCCACCCACACATACACACACGCACACGCACACACACACACACATACAACATATTTAAACAGTCAGTCTACTGGAGCACCCATGAGTTTTCTTGCAGCATCACTTGTCAGTGAGTTGTTATGGCATTGTGCCAAAGGGAACCAGAGGACAGTCAACACTGCGAATGTGAATCCAGCTGCTCTGCCGTCTTTCTCTTTGATTCTTATTCAAAGTAGAAGCCTCCACTGGAAAAAGGCAATGGATCAACGTCAGTCAAAAATGTTCATAATGGTCTTTGATATTATTGCAGGTCCACCCTGCAGCTTCCTCTCCACACAGGCAGGACTCAGCTCTATGACAGCCAGATGTTGGAGGTGGAACTTTCTATTCCTGTGTTTACTCGCTCACACAGGCTTACCCACCTCTGTGGATATTTACACGGTGTAGCGGCGACATTAGAAAGCACTAATTCATCTCTTGTCAAGGAGAACAAATTATATCCGTGATATGTGTGCGAGCGTCTCCTTCAAGCCACCGAGTTGTTCAACACTCAGATAGCACAATGGAAAAAAAATGGCTTGACTCTGCGTACACTAATGGAAAACCCATGTGGTTTTTGGTCCCCCCTCTCACTCCTGTGTTTAAGAATGATGGCTGGTGACTGGTGTGTTGAGGAACTTTGTGGAGGGACGCATAGGCACCGCAGCTTACCGGCATTGTGGAAACAACGTTCAAGCCAGCTGGTGGTTACTGTAACCTAAACCACCATGTTGGAAACCTCCCAATTCGAACATTGCAGGAGGTGATGAACATGGAAACTAGTGTTCTGCTGCTTCTACCTTTCCCACTGTAACTGTCAGTTTACATGAAAATGCTTGTGGACATATTATATACTTATATAGCTTCTTATAGTTTTCACTCGTTATTGTTATTTTTATTATTTCCATTGTAGTTTTATTTCTTTATTTCTTGTGTTACTCTATGTCTGGCTGCTGTAACCTACCTACCATAAATATCGCTGCTGAAGTATCTACCCAAATTCCTCATTGATCCAGTTTTTTTACGGTACTTTACTCAAGCAGAGCATTGTTGCAAAGCCATCAGTCGATAGAGCGAGGGCCTCATTGTAAGCGGAACAAAACGGTCCATTCATGTTCCTCGTGTTGTGGGTGATATGATTGCAGTACACTGTAATCGACTTCATGTGTTTTTCCAAATCCCCAGCCACAATTGTCTCTTTGGTCTTCCATGGGAGCACACAGGCGTAATCAAGGAATCGAGCCAATGTGGTTTCCATTTTGACCACGTTGTGCCTGGAGCTATGGTGACATCTTCCACTGTCCCCATCTCTTCCTATGTACTGTCACACAATTCAAAATACTGAGGTTTTTTGTTTTGATTTATCACTATATTTGATATATTTCATAAACTTTGTGATAAGAACATTCAGCTATGACACAATGCGCTCGTAAATGAGATCAACATCATGTGAACGCTAATCAACTGATTGCAGCAACAATACGGACTGGAAGGACTCTGACTCGGTTGCCAGTGCTGTAAATATTGCAAGTATTATTTCAGCAATTTGATCCACAATCAGCAACATTTTCCTCACACAGCTAGAGTTGGACAGCGCCTCTTGATGTGACTAAGCAGAAAAATATGTGATCCAGGGTGTGTAATGTAGAAGCCAAGTCATGATTTAAATTCCTAATACTGCAAGGACTCCTTTAGATCCCAGCCCCGAGCTTTGGCTGCCATCGTAGCCCGAGTTTTCTTTCTTTCTTTCTTTCTCTCTTTCTTTCTTTCTTTCGTTCTCATTCAACTTCTACTTAACCAGGCAGTCACTTTGAGGATAAATCAAGAGTGACCTGGTGAAGAGAAGAAGTGCAAAACTCTCTACAAAAGGCAGTGGTCCAATAACAATAGGCTGTGGGACAAAGCTTAAATAGATATTACCCCAAATAGATATTACCTTACCTTTAAATGTTACCTGTTTAAATCACAGAGTCTCTCAGTCACCAGTCAGCTAGACTTAATTATAGTCTTTCTCTTTCTTCCTGTTTGGTCCCTACGTTTGGAGCAGGGGGTTGATACAGTGTGGGTTGTGCAGACTTAGCTGTTGGTGTAAATGTTGAGTTATTGGAACTCAAAAGGTTGCTGGTTCTATCCCCAGTGCCAACAGTGTCAAATGCTTCCAAAGTGCCCTTGAGCAAGGGTTCCCATTGGTGTGTGTTCTAACCAGCCCCAAGGACAGCTATTAAAAATGAGCTCAAAGTATAGCCACACACTGAGATACAGCTCAACAGGAAGCTGTTATGTAGTGTGTTATCGTGGCTGCATCCAAATAAATATACATCTGTGAAGAACTTTGCTGGCTGGGAAAAAATGCTTCCACAGTAGAGTGACTCCTTTTATGGCTGGAGATCCCACATGTATACTGACTAACGAAGAGATCAGAGGGGGGAATACCTGCTAGACAACAGGCATTTGATTCATCACTAGAGTGAGCAATGGTCTACAACCCCAGGAGAAGCTCGCTCTCGGTCCTGAGCAACACTGTGGAAAGAATCAAAATTCCTCTGCCGGGCTGCTAAAACATTCCCACCAATCCTGAAACATGGATGCACTGACTGAGGCAGACAAATCTAGCTGCAACACACACACACATGCAGTGATTTAGCTGATTTTTGTGATTTACTGTTGCACCCCACGATGTCTGCTTTAATTCTCAAACACGAGTCATCTCTTAAGATTTATGTTGGGTGGGACGTTTGTGAGAATGGCCTTATTGTATACGACTGCTATTGTACAAACGTCAAACTGAAATCTGAATTCTCTAAATAAAAGCTCTTGGGCAGTACATGAAAGATGATAGAGATTTACGCTGCACCACAACAAAGACGAGTAATGAGGAACATCCATGGCCCATCAACACAGCGACTCCCCAACTGCAGTGAGACAGACTTCATGAGCGTAAGCTATCGGCATCTTCGGTGCACAGGTCATTTGTCTTCTCTTGCCAAGGCCTCTTTCTTTCTTCTTGTCTTTCTTTCTCTTCATTTCTCTTCCTCCCTCTATATATCTCTCTCTCGCCTCTCTCTGCCCTCTTTATCTCCTGTCTCCCTTCATCTCTCTCTCCCTGCCTCTCTCGCTCTGTCTTCCTCTTTCTTTCTCCGGTAGTTTTAAATTGAAGTCTCTATGTCAGTAGTTCCCCAGTAAATGTTGGCTGTTCGGCTTCAGCTTCTTTCCAAGTATGATAACAGGACGTGACTTAGCAATATGAGTTTTTTTTGTGACTGTGAGCATTCTCTGTGCTTTGTGTTTGTACGCCTCTGCGTTTAGTGTCGGCCAGTCCCCCCCTCCACTATCAGCTTTTACTGCTGACGGCTGGAGACAGGGCTTCGGCCCATGAAATCTGAGATGCTTGGGGCATGTTTAGATTATCACAGACCTCTCCACTTAACTCACCATAACACTCCTGTTCACTCCTGAGAGCAAAAGGCATTCATCACGCAGGGTTGACAAGAAACACGAAAATAGGATGAATACTTCTTCCTCCAGTTCACTCCTCTGGTACATTTAGTAATCAAGAACCATGATATGATAGATTGATAGATAGATAGATAGATAGATAGATAGATAGATAGATAGATAGATAGATAGATAGATAGATAGATAGATAGATAGATAGACAGACAGACAGACAGACAGACAGATAGATAGACAGATAGATAGATAGATAGATAGATAGACAGACAGACAGACAGACAGACAGACAGACAGATAGAGAGATAGATAGATAGATAGATAGATAGATAGAAAGATAGATAGATAGATAGATAGACAGACAGACAGACGGACGGACAGACAGACAGACAGACAGACAGACAGACAGACAGACAGACAGACAGACAGACAGACAGACAGACAGACAGACAGACAGATAGATAGATAGATAGATAGATAGATAGATAGATAGATAGACAGACAGACAGACAGACAGACAGACAGAGAGACAGAGAGATAGATAGATAGATAGACAGACAGACAGACAGACAGATAGATAGATAGAGAGATAGACAGACAGACAGACAGACAGACAGACAGACAGACAGACAGACAGATAGATAGATAGATAGATAGATAGATAGATATATATATATATATATAGATAGGTAGATAGATAGATAGATAGATAGATCGATAGATCGATAGATAGATAAATAGATAGATAGATGTCTCCAAATGTCCTCTTCCGGTGTCCTTCGTTTTTCCCACTCAGAAATGGTTCGTAAATGATGACTTTGCGAAAAAAAGCAAGTAACCTCATGAAGTTTGAAAGTGAGAACACACGAACACACACCCCACCGCCTTCCTTTCAACCTTTCAACTCCCATTAGGTAAGGCTGTTTGGGTACCACTCGCAGCTATAATAAGCATGCCCAGACATACACACATTCCATTCAGCGGTTATGTGGTCTGCAATGTCTAGAATGCATCCCTCTCCACCCCCAACCAGCCACGCGTCGCTTTCTAGCCGGATAAAACGTGGTAGCGTAGGAGCTTCTGAGGTTACGTCCACATCTGAGCGCAGTATCTGAGGATGAGGGGTGATTTTTTTATGGATGCACGCATAGCAGGGTGGACCATCCTTCACCCGGAGGACCTGGGTTCAAGGCCCAAGTCAGCAAGCATCTGCCTAGTTGAAGTGTCCTTGGCTTCAGGGATGCTGACCTCTCTGCAAAGGAGAAATGAATAAAATACCACATTGAATATCATGTGAGGACGTATTGTATGTTTCTACAATATGCTTATATGCATTTAGTCAGAAGAGAGAGGAGAAATTTCCTCCACGCAAAGCGGTGACACTGCCTGTAGAAAGTGTGTCACGGGTATATCTATCTATCGTGGTATTACAGTACATACAGTATACATGAGGATGGCTTCCTTTGTGTAATTCATGTAACATGGTTTACATTTGTGACAAAACATGCAGCGAACTGTACATGACTATGGCACTATACATAGCGCCATGCTCTGCTCAGACGCTCCTCTGGCAGGTGGTTCAAAGCAGACGTCTTCTGAAATTTGAAAGCGCTCTGATTAAAAGCTGCTTCTCATAGCAAAACAAAGCCACCGGGCAACATTTTCAAGACATTTATGTTTTTATAGCTGCTTTGGGGTGAGCCATGCTTGCTGTAGATACTTATTATAGAATAATTATACAATGTCATCTTGGTACACATTGGCAGCAAATGCATCAGTTGTAATCATATGCTTCCAACTACAGAGAGAGTAGCTCAGATCTTGCTGAAAATTGAAGACTGTCCTGGAAAACAAGAGGCTATAAGGAGCACTTGGACTTATGTCCGTACATTTTGCCTGCATTGCCGGTCCTGGAAGCAGATCTGTTTCAAAGGGGAATTGAAGACTTTAGTTACATTTTGTTCAGATTTCCTCTCTGCCAGCGCAGGAGGGCTCCTCAAATTAAACTAAACATTTTGGGCCGTAGTCCCGGGAAGCAACGTGAATAAGAGGCTCTGACATTTTCTGCCAAACAGTTAAAAAGAAAAACTACAAAAAAATCGAGCCAACCATCTGTCAACAAACCAATATGCACACTATCCCCAGGCTTCTTCAAGAAACTGTTTTACCGCTGAGCAAGCACAGTGTCATAACCTGAGGTCATCGCTAATATGCCACGCTACAGTCCAACACCACAATAATATCAACCCCTCTAAACATTGTGAATAGTGATCCTCCCTGCTCGTATTCCCCAAATTAATACAGGCCATTATAGTAAATGCTTTTTCCAAAGCACACAAGTGACAATCAAACTTCTATAACAACAGAGGTAATGCCATTTTCTACCCAGTGAGGTCTTTACTTTGATCACGATTTTTTATTTTCTCATCAAAAAACATTCAGATGTAGAGACTCATTAGATAGATAGATACTTTAGTTATCTATCTATCTATCTATCTATCTATCTATCTATCTATCTATCTATCTATCTATCTATCTATCTATCTATCTATCTGTCTATCTGTCTATCTGTCTATCTATCTATCTATCTATCTGTCTATCTGTCTATCTGTCTATCTATCTATCTATCTATCTATTGCTTTACATATTTTATCCTTTTGCTATTACATGGGAACAGCCCCAAATTATAATGATTTCATATTTCCACGCTGAATCTTCACTTCACCATGATGGACACTGTGCTGTGCAGTAAACATGGCTCTAATTTCTCTTGTGTGATAATGCACATAAACACTGACAAATTTTCCAAAATGTGGTTTGGGTTTGTGTGACAATGGCTGCCATCACACTGTCAAATCCATCTTTCATCGTCACACCGAGGAAAAGCAAACCAAGGGCAGGACTCTATCGCTACCACCTGTGCTTCCATTCTTTGTTCCAGTCATCTTTTACCATTAATTATTTTCAGGCATCAGGAGCCCTGCTGTCCAACACGAAATCTAAGGGCTCTTTGAGGAAACTCCTAGAATCTGGAAAACATTTAATTTTGGCCACTGGCGCTTTTATATTAGACGTTGGCCAACGAAGGAGCTATTCAATCTCTCTTTTCACATTCTCAGGCATTCAGGAAATGTCTGAAATAACCGCTCCACCCCACCATTTGCATTTAGTGTAGCAGCCAGCGACCCTCTGGTATCTCCAGCTCCATCACCATTCTTCATCCAGATAGTGATCATTTCTTATATTAATTTGAGCAATTTGAGAAAATGGGGCCATTTCCTTTCTTTGCTGAATTAATTACTTATTTTTTTTGTATTCAGTTGAACGTAATAAAGTGAGTGTATTGTGGGTGTTTGTAGGCTACTTGTCCCACTGCGTCTTGTAATGAGGCTGCAACAGCATGGGATGGAGTGATGCTCCTCTGATGCTGTTGAGACCTCTTGCAAAGCGCGAGGGGCGGGTCCCGAGACAACTTTCCCGACTGGTGATTTGACGAACGGGAATTTTCCAGTGTCAGTTTCCTCCAGTCGATTCAGGTTCGGCGTTGCAGCGCTTGTCCAGCCTCCCCGACGGCGCGCAACTCTCAGGGAACCAAATGGTCTGCGCTTTTTTTTCATGACAGCCCTTCACCTTCAGTCTGAGAGCTGGGCTTAGGGGGGAGCGGATCACAAGGGCCCAGTTTTGCCTTCAAGAAGCATCCAATACTACTTTCACAAATGGCTCTGTAGTGCAAACACATCACATTATTTATTTTTTTTGTGGATTGTGGAAGGGACCGACTTTTTTTTTTTTTTTTTTTTTTTTTTGTAAATTAAAGCAGCCCGTTTTTTTTGTACAGCTGCGGCTGCTCAACCATGGAGATGCAAAGGTGGTCTACCAGGTGGAAAACGAAAAGGTGGCTTTGGGATTCAACGCTAACCGCCGTGGTCACACTAACTTTAGTTCTGCAAGCTGTCAGAGCAGGTAAGAAGTTGTACGTTTCTGCACCGCATCTAGTGCACCGCGTCCCGGGTCTCCTTGACAGCTTGAGGGCGTCCTTGCCATACACTCAAATGACACCGGGGATGTAAACGCGCCTCAGTTTATCCTCTTTTTAAAACTTGCAGAAATCTTTTTTAGTCTACATAACATAGTGGAAAGCAGTATCAGACTGATGTCCTTTAAGGAAAAAAACACGCACAAATTAATGTTTTTTTGAAAATATTATTGACTTTTTTTTTAGATGGGAGGTTATTTGCCTGACTGGAGGTTATAGTTTCCCCACCTTTTTTCTTATTTGCCAATGCATCATTGGATGACACCAAATGACACGCCTGTACAATTTGACCCCCCTCATCCCCACCCCCCTCACACACACACACACACACACACACCACCTGCATCCAAGTGGCAATTGGTTGCGCTCTTGCTGTGACACTGTCTCAAATGCTTGTGCTGTCTCTGCTCTTTGTTGAGGTCCCTGAAATTATTAACATGAAACTTAAAGTACAAGTATAACCATTTCAAGTTTTATGTGTCAAGTTGGATAGAAAATGATGTTTATCTGCTCTCCCTTGGTCCCCTCGGTGAGTTTCCCTTGTGGTAAAAATTCAATCCAGACATCCAGGTGTTGGACCACCTGGAGGTAGAGGGCTCACAGTGTCACTCCTAGTTGTGATGGGTCCGAAATTAAAGACAAATGCTGCATTAAGACAAATATGGGGTTCCTTTGATGTCATTTCACACTTTGCATCATTATCTCTGAAGCCAAAGATGTATCACAGAAACTATTTGTGCTTTCTCTTCCACTCCAGTACATGGTTGAAATTGTTGTGGTTTTGTGCATCATTTTTACACGACACATTTGCTGGTACACTTAGTAGCCCACAGCAAAAAAAATGTAAAAACTGAGGAACAGTTGGCTCAGATTTCACGCTCTTTGATATATTGTGCTGAAAAGCTGACTAACTCAAAACAGACCCACTGAACCAAATTCCACCTCACTGATATTGCAGTTTTACAGTTGTCAACATCTTATATGCTGGCCTCCCGTAACCCAGTGTGACACGAGACATATTTGCTTTAAGATGTATTGAAATTGTTTATCTGAGGCAATAGTATTGTAGATATAGTGATCCATTCTGGAAGTGGAGTGCATACTGGCCTGAAGGATCACCGTTTCTCCACACTATCCTGGTTCCCACTAAGTCCAAGAAGGGGCGTTGATGGAAAAAGCCCTCTGAAGTATTTTCCCCCGCTTTAAAGCACATATGTAGGTCACATTAACCGCTTCTTTCTTTGCAGAGTATACATTGCGAAGCAGCTTTCTTTTGTCCCCTGAAGTAATAGAGGCATCCACAGCTGTTCAGGTAGTCAAGACGAAACGTGTCAAGACTAATTTGGATGTGCGTTTCTTCCCAACACGTGACATTTTCACATTAGACGTGCAACAGAATCCTGATTCAACGTGAAAACACTGAGAATCTGTTTTATTTTCCTTTGGCATGATTACTCATCTTGTAAAGTGTTCATGAGAGGCTGAAGAGGCCATTGCAGGCCATTTGTGAAATCACTCCCACGATGCATTGCGTCCTGTCTGGGCATTTCCTGTCTCAAAACCCACCCCTTTCCTAGCTCCTACCACCAATTGTTTTTGAGTATTGAACTCTATGATATTGTTACATCCTGAATTTATTCAACGCGGGGCAAATTGCGGAGAGCTCCCAGAAATGAAAAGATCATGAAAGCAAATACCACAGTGGCATGGCCTGCCCCGTCGCCCATCTTTCTTCTCTCTGGCTGATATTTAAACTAACCATAATTGCATGATGTGCTAGCAAACATTTACAGGCTTTCCAATGTACTGTAATTGCCACTTATGCTGCCAAGTTTCAGTAGATGGCAGTGACACGAAAAAGACCAGCGAGACATCCCAAGACGTTGCTGCACAGCTCAAAAGCCGCAGAGCCAGAGAAGTCAAACTATCAGGGATTGAAAAGTTGATGGCGGGGCTAAGCATGAAACTGTGCAGCTCAACGCTAACGGGGTTGATGAATGTGATTGCACAAAGACAGCTGAAACTAGTAACAAGGGATCAGACTTAATGGTTTCATTGCAGCATTAAAGTGTGAAGCTGTGTTGAGTTGAGTTCTTTCTGATGATTTTAACAGCGCCTTCACGTGTCAGTATACGTGCTTCACTGCCTGAGAGACAATGCGCTCCTCTGCCGTGTTGGTAGCTTGTTAACATGGTAGGTAGTATATCACGAGTCCTCGACAGCAGACAGCAAGATGTGGGAGATTGTCAGTTTACCCCTCAGACAAGCCCGCGGACAGCCTTGAACTGCTGCGGTACCAACAGCAACGGCCTGGTCCAACTCAGTTCTCTCTGTTGTGGTTTCCCACCTTATCATTAGGTCTATGGTTTATTCCCTCCGGGGGGGGGGGGGGGGGGTGGAAGGATGTGACATGTGTCGAGCGCAGAGCAGTCTAGCTATACGTCGTAACGCTGAGCTGCTTTTAAAACGCTGCGCACGCTCATTTGGGGTCTTTAATGGTTTTGGGATATCGGCTGTTTTCGAGCGCTTCTGTGAGGAGGTGGTTGGGGAAGGAAAAGGGGGTTGAGGAGATGAGGGGGGGTGATTCCTGGCCAATTCAGCACATCTGGAATATATGAGGCCTTGAGGTATGCAGTAATGCAGAAAGGCATTCTGAAACTCACAAAGAGACCTTCAGTTCAAGCATTTTTTTTTTTCAAAAACCAGTAGCTCTGTACTTGGGACAATATTCAGAAGAGCCACAGACTATTTTCCATTTTATGAGGCATTTGGTGTGAGGTTTTAGAGCTGGCATTTGGTCCCGAACAGTTGTATTATATTCAGTCTGTGTTCTAGTGAATAGTTAGTCTAGACTCACTGTAGTCTACAGGACAAAATGGACCCTGTCCCTGTCAAACTCCTCCTTGTAAAGCCTTTTTTTGTATCTGTCCCCCGGCTTCAGCAATAGATAAAAGTTGCTCTTGGACTGAATTTTGTAGGAAAAATCTTGATTTCCCAGTGGTGCTGCTTGCTTGACGCTAATGCTCTGGACAATTTGAATTCACGATGTGTGGTATCGCATGTGTGTTAATATCTGGAACCATGTCAGCGTTCATGCCTTCAGTCCTTTTCTGTCCATTTTTTTGTGGCAGATCTGCACAACGTCAAACGAAGCAAAACTTCCTTGAGCATGTGTTTGAATCAAGAGACTTTGGTTCACCACCCAAAATCCTGTTTTTCTGGTCATTTGAGAGAGACCTATAGGGATGGGGCCTTCTCAGTTTAGTCCCGCGTGTATTTTAGTTAGGGGGGGGGGGGGTGAAGGGAGTGGTGCCAGTACCATAATGGGTTCAACATGTGGACACATATATAGTTCCACCCATCACACCCCCACCTGGTCACTGGGGGTGAACAGGAACTAGGTCTTAAAAACAATGAAACTGTAAACAGAGATTTATTTTCATGATAAAATATCCTTGAACCATGGATCAATGTTACCATTTTTTGTGGAGGGGCTGTTCAAAGGTTTGGTAAACTGTTGTTATCCTTGTTTTCAGGTAAAGAACATTCTTTCTGCCAACATCGTCCTCTGATGACAAGATCATATTTGATAGGAGAAAAAGATATTACACTCTATTTCAGGATTTTTTTAAAATCATATTCTCATCCCCAGAGTATTTCCATTTCATCCAGATCAACTCTGGTTTGGTTTTTTTGTATTATGAGACAAGACAATGAGATCTAATGCAACGTGGGCTCCCAAGGAAGGCTTCGCTGTGATCCCCTTAAACCATTTTCCCACAATGCCTCCCTGTCAGTATTGAACATATGAATGTATTTTTTTGTGCGAAGGGATATTTCCTATTAAGCCTGTTGTCTGTCTTCTCTTGGAGGCCTTATCTTCCCAGCGGGACTTTAAAGCTGACCGTTGAGACATTGTTTATTGTTACTGGGCCTTTTGAAGAGGAGGCATCCTGTCTCCTGATTCACTGAGAGACAAATGGGTGATGTGACGTCTGGACGTGGTTATCCTGGCCTTTAGCTGCTGTGGTTTTTTTCATTGGCTAGACAAGAAACTTTTAACACTTATTTAAAATTAATTGTGCTACAGCTCGATTGGGTCTACGAGAGGCGATCTTATTATTTCTCAATATATTTCTTGCTATCCTGAGATATTCTTCCCTTACTGAGGTGAAATTACGTCTCTCCAGTTTGTACATTTATGGGTAAACTATGAAAGAGCCTGTATATCACTCTCTGACTCACCTTAACAATAATATCAGAGCCTTTCTCCAACAGGAAAACCAGATTTAAAATAGTTGCAAAAGTCTGTGTGTGTTGTTCTGATGCATTTTATTGTGAAATTAGTGGATTTACTTAGATTGACACTGACAAGTACAGGCAAGTTCGAGCCCTAGCATCAACGGATTTGTTCAAACCTCCACTTTCTTTACAGACCGTCCTCAGATGGTCTACATCCACTTACCCTCACCGCACCCATGATGACCTTTAAATGAATGGCTCCCGCTTCTATTTTTACAGCGGCAGAGGTAGACCCCGGGCAGGCGGCGCGTTAAAATCGGCGGTGACGTCAAGACGCCTGTTTTTTTACGTCGCCCCCTTAAACACACCTTATTAGGCTCTCTTGAATTCCCCATAATCGCAATGTAAATGATGGTGTGCCTCAGGGTGTGAGAGAGAGCGAGAGAGAGAGGGAGGGTTAGCGTAGGGGGAAAGCGACCGAGGGTAACGGGGGAGAGCGTGAGTTTCAAGAATGCAGATAGAAGAGAGGGAGAGAAAGTAGTCCCCCCCCCACCACTTCCATTCCCATTGATAGAAAGGGGCTCAGTAGTATGAAGCGGCATGTAAAGCTGCCCCCCCCCCCCCCCTCCCTTTTGTGCTTGCCTTACTCCAAAGACCCAGTGAGCAAGCAGCAATGGGTTTTTATCATCCCTGTGCTGGGGGTTTTGTGTGGGAGGCGTTGCAGGGGGTGGGGGGGCAATTATGTCTGCTGAATGGTTCCTAACGTTTTTACTGCTCCACTGCTAGGGCAGCTCATAAAAGAACAACTGGTTGAACTGACAGACTTGGCCAACAGTCACTGGCCAGGCAAGAGGGAGTAACGGGTGTAAATGTCGATTTATCATCAAAGTGCCAGGTCCTATTAGATTTTCCATTAACTGCTGAGCGACACTTACACTATGTTGTAAAAGCTTTTACTTTATGTACAGTAACACACTATTGTTAAAGCATTCTGTACTTAAACCCCAGAGGGACATACAGTACTCATATACTCACATCATGTATATATATGTATGTTGTATGTATTGTATCTTTTAGGATCTTCGTGTATATCAGTGCAGCTCAGTGTCATTTTGCTGCCCTCATTGCAGAATTTGACCAGTTGTTTTTCTCGTCTCCATCAGCCGAACCAGTGGATGTACTCAAGGTGCTAGACTTCCAAAGCTCCCCCGAAGGTGTACGGAAAACAACAGGCTTCTGCACAGTCCGGAGAGGATCCAAACCTGACGTAGCCTACCGAGTGGGAAAACAGGCCCAGATCAGCGCTCCTACCAACCAGCTCTTCCCAGGTAACCCTGCACCTCACCACCCCGCGTATTGTCAACACATGTGTTAAAGCTGCGCTGGGCAACTTCATATGTCGGCGGCTCCAAATGGCAGCAAGAGGTAACCGTTTGAAAAATGACCCAGAAGTCATTGCAAAACGTCAGTAAACTGCACACAGTAAAAATATTTCAGGTTGGTGATTCCAGCTGATACTAACATCTTGCCTAGTGCAGCTTTAACATATGAAGAGTTTCAATCAAAAATGAGATGTCTTGGATTGCTGGGATGAAGGTGAAACTCACTGATGAGACAATTTACTGTCTTGAGTACTCTAATTGCAAAAAAAAAAATCTTTTGTGGGTTTTAAATGACTTTTGTCCCAAAGTAGATATCATGTTTTGGAATACAACTCAACACATACTGTAATAGAGCATGTAAACTGAAAAACACCCAAATTTCCGTTATGTGATATTTGTGGAGTACTCGCCATTTATTAGAATGCATCAATGACGAAGATTGTTTATGAAATTTGGTGGACTGATCTTGTCAAAAAAAAGTGACTTTCCTCAGCTTTGATTGCTGGCAGCCATGAGTATGGTGCATTTGGCTGATGCAGAGGAATCCAGCTGGGTTTTCATATTGGATGCACATTGTCTGACTCACGGCTCTGCGGAGTCTGATGCCCGGCTGTTTGTGAGAAATAAACCCATATTTATTGTTTTAGGATGGAGTCCACTCAGAGAAGCAAAACACTGTTTGATAATATGTCCATTGGGTTGCTACTGTCTTAAACTGCTCACTACTCACCAGCTAATCCAAAGATTTGATAATAAACTGTAGAGCACGGGAACTCTGTCATTACTCAGGGCTGTAAAGACACATTAAGCTGTTGACAGATATAAATGGGCTATTTGTCAAGTTGCAGACCATGCCATGTGCTTATAGTTTCCAAGATGGAACATGGGACTGCTGTATTTAAAGCACAATACCTTATGATACAATATAGGACAATAAAACTTCATACCCACTGGAGGCCTGCTAACAATTTATTGCTGGAGCATATACTGTACATAGAGCCACTAGTTGCCTATTTGCCCCATATTGACAATATACTGTTGGGAAATTCTTCTACTCTGTGGTATGTTGGGTTTCTTACAATTTGGTGTGGTTACAAAATAGTGTGACATATTAGTAATTAGATGACTTTGATTTTTGGGTGAAAATAATTGCCCACAAACCTTTAGGAGTGGCGGATTTGAAGCATATGATTGAGCTACAGGGGTGGAGCGTTGGAGTTCCCAAGGAAACAAAGTCAAAATGTCCTTAGTCAGAATAATTTGACTTTTATTTGATCAATAGCCTAACCAAACTCTATTAATGGTTGAAGAATGACATTTGTTTGAGTTGTTCTATTTACAGGCATTGTAAAATTAAATGTGGCTACAACATCACTCTTTAGTCCTTTCAGGGCGTGCCAAGCTCTGTTTCAGCTTCCTTGTTAAAGTGTGCTCCTGGTCCGGTTGTCTAGACGTGTGTGCTTTATGTGAAAAGAGAAAGTTCAGTCAGCACACATGCCATTATTCAATTTACTCATTAGACTACAATCACACATGTAATGACTGTTTGCAGTCCGTTAATGGAGAACTGCAGTTTTCATGAGCGAACACATAATACCTGGCATTAGAATTGAGTACATTTAATATAGATGGTGCAGATGGTACATAGAGTACCGCTAATTTATTTACTTCAGACTTGATTACGTCTAGTTAGGCTTTAGATGGGATTCATAACATGTATTCATCAGGGTGGTACCAATCTATAGCTCTAAAGCAGGCTTAGGACTGGAAAGTCACCGGTTTCAATCTCCACACGAATTGTGGGAGATGAAGAAAATGATCTCTCACCAACTATTGTCAAAGTGCTCTTGACCTAGGGATGTAACTCCCAACTGCTCCAGAGCTGCTCAGACTGCAGGTTGCACCGGGCAGTTCACATGTGCAAATATATACTGTAACTGTACGGGTGTGAAGTGCCTTTATCCTGGGTCTTGTAACTTGTACCTGTTCCTAAATCACAAACCGCCCAACCTTTTCCCGCTGTCCGTCCCACTCTCCAGGAGGAGTGTTCCCCGAGGACTTCTCCATCCTGTTTACCATCAAGCCCAAAGCTGGCCTCCAGTCCTTCCTGCTGTCTGTGTACAACCAGCAGGGCATCCAGCAGCTGGGCGTGGAGGTAGGCCGCGCCCCCGTCTTCCTGTACGAGGACCAACACGGCAAGCCTTCCCCCGAGGAGTACCCCCTGTTCCGCTCCGTCAACCTCGCCGATGGCAAGTAAGTGATTGACCGGTCCTCCGGAGGGCACGCCGGTGCTCAGATGTGGGTGGTTAGTTTCACCTCCTTTCTCCTCCTTTAGGTTGGGTGAGTGCACTGTTGTCCAATTGTGAAGTCAGATGAACTAACAGGCATTTTCTGTGTGTTAATATCTGAAAAAAACGTTTAGATATAAAATAAAGCGTTTGATTATAGTTCATTGTGATACAGCAGTACTGTCAGGCCTGCATTTCTGTCTGTTTGTCGAAACTAATATATCACATTCAGTTTATATGATTGGCCCAACATCTGAGCTGCACACTTTTATGGATATGTTGAAAAATTTGATTCATAGGTTATCGTTTATAGCTTATATTGTATTCTAAATAAACAAAACTATTCTTGGTAATTT
This sequence comes from Hoplostethus mediterraneus, assembly GCA_034670385.1. NCBI lineage: Eukaryota > Metazoa > Chordata > Actinopteri > Trachichthyiformes > Trachichthyidae > Hoplostethus > Hoplostethus mediterraneus. The sequence goes on along the minus strand of JAXDDW010000050.1, from coordinate 1,041,181 downwards.
ACTTTCTCATGCACTCAAACGTGTACTTAGTCTTTCCAGCCTAGTAAACTGACACATACCACCGCTGATTTATTCTCATCATGTTTGTTCAGTCATTAATGCCATATGGAACAAGTCAGACAGTAATGGCAGATCGATTATTGGCAACACTGCGATGACAGTCTTTTCTCTCCTAGATTATTTACAGCAGTGGAATACTGATGTGCAGCGTTGAGCTGGATCTTCATAAATCACACAGCTGTCCAAAGACGTTAATATGAAACATCTTTTGAAGTTGCCTCATGCATTTTGAACAAATACAAACAGAAATGATTCCATATGGGATTATCTCACTGTGATTATTGGAGAAACAAAACATTATATGTACAATCAACAGTTCACTTATCCTGCTTTGTTCTCAATACCTTCAACTTGCACTCAGGTTTCAGTAGATCAATACTCATACTGACAGTTTGATTCCGCCATCAAAATATTTTCTCTCCAGAAGCCTTGTTTGTAAAAAGGCACTTACAGAGATTGTTTTGTACTCAAAAAGCTGTGATTTGATTTCAAAGTCATGGGGCTACAAAAGTTTTCTTTAAATTTCTTTGATATATCACAATTCCACTTTTATTTTGAAAGGATGGGAAGTCAAAGAACATTTTATTAAAGGTGGCCTTGGTTGTCTAACTGACATCCTGCTTTGCTCTTGTGCTGCGCAGATGGCATCGTGTCGCCATCAGCGTGGAGAAGAAGAGCGTCACCATCATTGTGGACTGTAAGAAGAAGGTGACCAGGCCGCTGGGCAGAGGTGACCAGGCCGTCATCAACACCGAGGGCATCACTGTCTTTGGCACCAGAATCCTGGATGAGGAAGTCTTTGAGGTAGGGCGGCCATATTGAGTTCCTTCTCCTCTGGGTTGGGGTGACAATGGTGTGGATTAGTTTTGCACTTATGTTAACGTTTATACAATCTGCAGTCAGTATGTATAATAATAATAATATAATAATAACAATAACACATGGTATCCGTCTTGGGAAATGTCACTGTTTGAAAGCTGTTGTCAAAGTCTGCTTAAAGATGTCTCCATCATTTAAGCAGGAGTGTTTCTCGGTGTATTGAGTTCATTCTCTGCTGTGTTGAGGTGATGATGTTTTGAACGAGTTTCATCCTTTGCTCAGTTCCTGTGCTTGGATATCTCAGCTGGGCGCCTACGATTTACCTCACCTGGATAAATATGGATGTAATTGGAAGCATGTTGCGGGTCGTACTTTCATGTAGTATTAGTAAAAGGAACAGTTGAAGTGTCTAATGTTTAATGTCCAAATGCCTCAAGGCCAGACATTTTATTTGCCGTTCATTAGATTTGTTCATAAATATATTTTTTTTAATGGACCAGAACTACAATATTGGCTTTGTGTACTTGGCCAGAGCCATGGGCGAAGTCTGTGGAACAGCTACTTGAACACTCTGTGCTTCAAAGTGCTCTTTTTCCTCAACAGTGCCTGGATTTATTTGAAAGGTTGACTTAATAAAGGAAAATCGGCTTCAGCTCTTCACATTGTTTGAGATGCATGAATGGTGCCTCCAACTGCAAGGTGATTTTCCTCAGTAGCCCCGAGCATCAGGTATTCTCATCTCAGCGCAGGGTTACTGAGTAGAGGTCATTGCGCTATAACATGGTGATCCAAGCCGTTTTAGTGCAGGTACCGTTGAGCGCAGCGGAAAAATAGCTTAGAAGACAATAGCCTCTCTTTGATGTCTGCATGTGGAATGCCTGCTAAGTAGAACCGCCTGCTAAGCGCTAGCCTCCAGGTCGAAGACGACTTTTAACAGAGGAGCCACTTGAAAATGGGATCCATCTCTTCCTCACTTTTGAGTTTCTTTGACAAGCAGATCTTAATGCGATAATGATGATAAACCATGTGAACACTCTTTATTGACCATTTTTTAAAACGATTTATTTGTCATGCTTGTAATGGGAATCAGGGATTAGAGGCTTATAATGGGAATCTAATGGTTCCATTTCAGACATTTAGTGTTGACTTTCAATGAGCACACCAGTAGAAAAGTTTGCATTTTTCTATTTTGTTTGGATCATCAACCTTACAAGTAACCAGCAGTAGGGAGTGCAAGGGTAAGAGCCACAGTGACCTGACAATGGGTGTAACATAATATTCCCATAACCCTAGAAAAATCATGTATGATAGAGAGGTGCTTAAGGAATTAAGAGCTGAAGGGAGAGTGTAGAAAATGCGTCGCACTTTCACCAAGGATATTTTTAAGGCTGGTCTAAGGCCAGCGTTTGGCTTTTGCGGGTGTTCTTTGTTTGAACACATTAAACTAAATGGAGTTGAATTACAGAGCAATTTGTTTTATTCTCTTTTTAGAAACCTGGAGGAGAGAAAATGATTTTGTTTGTCCCAAGGGTAGCGCCTGTTCGCACGTGGGAAGGTGGTTTTAATCAGAGTATCACCCACTAGCAGTGGGGTGGTGGCCCTAGCAGAAAGTATGCAGCCACTTCCTAACGTGTAATTATTTCCACTTCAAGTTTAATAGCCTTGGGTTTGTTGATTGCAAACGGGCTATTTGGAAGCAAACTGCACACTAATGACAAAAAGCAGTAGTGTCCAAAAGTTACTTTCTTGGTTAATTATATTCCATGGGATGAATTGGGTTTGCAAAATTAGATTTAAGCCATGTTCTTGGTACACAATATGCTGAGAGGATTAACGTTGTACCTTGGCGTACACAGCTATGCAAGATTTTGGCAAATTACTGGCCACATTATCTGGATAGCAAACACATTTCTTTTCAAATTTGAAACTTGTTTGCTGTCAAGTTATTGCGGTCAGGTTGCCAAAGTCTGGGTGCAGTCCAGATTATAACTATTCCGGAGATGCACCTAAAATCACGGCTTAAATCGAACATTTGTACGTCCTTGTGAGTCTTAGGATTGTTATTATTGTAGACAGCTGACTTTTACCGCCTGCATGTAGGTCACTAGTGCCACATTGCATACAATGACAGACAATGTTTTCATTATATCCATAAAGACAAAGATATTTATAGTATGAGTTCTGTCCTTCACAATGTGGTGCAGCTACAGGATCTTTATATAATCCGATTCTTCTTGATGCTCAAAAGTCTGAGAGGGTTCATGAAAGCGAGACAGGAGAAGAGGATGTCCCACTTTCCCTGTGAGGTTTGGCTGGGTAGGTGTTGCTGGCTAATACATACTGATTAACACAGGATCAGGTGCTCAGACGGATTACAATGTGTTTGGGCATCTTGCTTTTCCTGGACTCCTAATGGTACTTAAAGAATGGGTAGATTCAGCCAAAGATGGTTTCCAACTGCACTGATAATAAATAAAATAAATAAAACCCATAATGCATAGCTAGCCATGCCTTATTGTTTGCTATGTCAATGCTTGTGATGACCAGGGAGCTAGTAGGTTCTCTCCTTCTCCTTTTTAGTAGTACGGTACTTTGAAGGAAGCTTTTCAGAGAGTGCGTTATTAAAAATCCATAATGAGGGCATTCATCATTATTATAGGTATGATGGTGATGCGACAGGCACAAGATACAGCTGAGGATCACTTTTAATTATATGTATTATTACTATATTAAAGAACAAGCTCGCTATGGTCAGAGCGTACAGTTACAACCTTATGGGCTATTAGTTGAAATTAGTTGAAGTTTGGCTCGTTTCTTGTGTTGTTTTTGTCTGGAAGGATGTGTAAATGGAAAGAGAGATGCTGTAGGTAACTGTCCACTCATCCAGTGCAGAACATTGGAAGATTGATCCCCGCGATCAGCCAAGAAGCACAACGGAGACACACGGCCTGTGTGTTATTGAGTCATCAGCGGGTTCATTATCTACAGTTGTGATAAGCTACCTGAGACATAATGGATAAAGAAATCATAGATGTTTAGCATGGCAAGCCGGAGCTCCGGTGGAAGCCTTCCCCAGTCTCATTACCGAGCTGTGAGCATGTGGCTACCTTACTGCAGTAGATTGCATAAGCAGGTGTCAAAGCTGGAAGCAAAGGGAAGAGTGAAGGCTAGGGGAAAATATGATCAGTGTGTGCTTAGTCTTGGCTCAGGCCACACAGCTGTTTAAGAGATATGCTCACTGACTCCAAATGCCTTTTTTTCCCTTTTCTTCTCCCTTTTTCTCCTTTGAAATAAAAGCCACAAGATATGTGAACTGAAATCATCTGCCCCTCTCATTTTTATGTAAAGCCCTACTCCAGATTGTAAAACATTGATGATCTTCGTGCGTGTGGTGGCATATATGTCAGCGAGCATGTGTGTGTGTATGTGCGTGTTTGTATGTGTGTGTGTGTGTGTGTGTGTGTGTGCGTGTTTGTATGTGTGTGTATCAGAGAGGGAGAGGGAGATAGAGAAGGAGAATGAGAGAGAGAGCAACAGAGAGAGAAGATAGTTTGTTTACGTGTCTGTCATTACTGCAGACTACACCACTCCAAATGTTGTCCCTCAAGCAGGACAGTCTTTGGCAATGCAGTCTGACAAGTCTGATGGGCTCTAAGCCTTGAAGTGAATCATTGTTTATAGTCGGGTTGGCAGGAACAGACACGGCCTGCCTGTTCCTCATCTGCATCAGTCACTTTTCACCCTAAACTACCCGTCACAAAGTGTGTTGGTTAGGGAGGTTTAATGGTAGTGTAGTTGTATGAGTGTTACTGTAACCGAGAACTTTTTGTTGTAGCGGTTTTTTTATCACTATAGTACTTTTGTTTTTTCGTTTTTCCACTTCCTGTTCTGATATATGCACCAAAGCTATCCCCTCCCCTCTATCACGCAATTAAGCATCTCAGATTGAGCAACGCACCGCAGTGGAAACTTCCTGCCCTTTCACAACTTCCTCATATTATGTCCCCTGTACACGAGAAGACCCCCTGTGGATCCAGACTCTTAAAAGATTCACTTTTCATAATTTATCCTGAAATTTCTCAAAAGATCTCAAAGCACCTCAAAATTGCAACTGCATCCAAACCCCCCCGACTGTCCCCCTCCGTGTGCCTTGACCAAACATACCATCCTCCCTAACAGGTCCCAGCAGAGCGATGAAATAATGGGGCCAAGCTGTGTGGCGCTTCTAACAAACTTGCTGCCGATGGAAAAGGAGAGAACCGAGGAAGAAGAGAGGGAGAGAGGTGAAGAAAGGGAGGGCGGGCGATCAGGCAAGACAGGTTCAAGCAGTTCGACGGTTTTGTGAGCTACTGTCGGGAAAGAGGCATTAATATTGGATGGGTGCAAGACGTTTGTCTGCCCCCGATACATGAAACGAAACCTGACCGCTGCCCTGACCACAGAGGCTACAGATGATGAAAGCTGGGAGAAATCTGGAGAGTATTACACGTTTGTTTCCTCTCGTCTGCTCCTCGCTTAATTGTTGTCCTTGCACGGTTTTGGAATTTCATCCGTCTATTTGTTCTCTCGCCGATGATGTGATCCCCCCCCCCCCCCCCCCTCCCTCCCAGGGTTTTGGACGATAAAGCGTGTCAAGTTTTGCGGAGGATGTTGGGACACGAGAGATAAACAAAAGAAAAAAGAAAACTGTGACTGTGCAGTTCCAAGTGTTTCAGGTGCCGGGACAGACAAAAGGCCACTCGTGAATGTAGTGGAGAGCGGCACCTCTGCAGCTGTTGGTGTGTGTGTGTGTGTGTGTGTGTGTGTGTACCTAGTCTGCATCACCTCTGAGCTCACGGCATCTGGTGCACCGGGAGGTTCAGTGTCACGGGCAGGTCACGGTGACGGCTTAACGTGCGATACATGGCAATACACTGAGTATCGTTATTACAGGGGGAACCTGACATGCTACCATAAGAAGCCCATTTCATCCTACTAGATCAGCTCTGTGTAAACCCATGTGATACTAAGTGGTTTTAAAGGGGCATTCAATCATTTATCACCTTTATCAATCTTCATTAGGGACCAGTTGGAATTGATTGATAGAACTCATCTACTCCTACACACACACTCCACTGATCTACCTACCATCCACTCATTTCATAGAGACAAGTAAGCTAGCTAATTAGATCCAAAAGAAATGTCTAGTGAGGAGATAACATATCATTTGCTTTTCTGGCATGAGAACGAGCCGTCTTAGCCTACGCACCAGAAATGTCTCCTAACACCAGCCTCCGTTGTTGAGCAGTTGAAAATGTGAGCAGCTTTAGGGGGGGGGGGAGAGATTGAGGATGTCTTGAAATTCCAGTGGGTCAGGAGGTTTTGTCCCTAAACAGAGTACGGACCAGAGGGTGAGATTTCAAAGCCAGAAATCTCAGCACCTCGCGAAGTAATCAAAATAATCCGATCAACTCCCTGCAGATGTATTATGTTCATTTTGCGCTATGTTGCAGTAAAAGTCTTACTTCTTGCCCCTTGTTTACCAGTGCCACATGAGAATGAACCATGTTATGTAGTTGACATTATTTAAAGGATAATTCTTTAACTTCTAAAATACAAATGAATCACACAGATAGATTGTGACTGTGATCTTGGCATCCCTTTTTTAGTTGGGCTTCAATATGTATGCATTCGTGTTTTTGTGGGTCAAGCTGCAAACGCCTCGGGCAAATTTCCAAATGTGAGTTCCAGGTGCATTAATATCCACCAGCTGTTTGGGAAGACTTCCTTACCTGTACTCCATAACTGCACCTGGACACGGACAATAACCTTTCAGCCGTGTAATCACATACTTACAAGTCGTTGTGCATCCGCCGCTATAAAATGTGTATCATTGGACTACAACGGAGACGGAATTCGTCCATGCTACTTGTTGCTATCGGTAGTATGCATCTGCACACTGCAACCAGATGAAAGTTGATGCATTTGGGGACTTTATAAAACTATGACATTAATGTGCAGATATGATTAGTTTTGTGTTTCTCTATAGATTCACAGATTGTCTCATTTTGATAATTTGATGTAATTGTGCCTATTCTGTACCTCCATTCCCTCACTTTGGGCCAAACTGCATTGCTGCATCTTTTAAAATGGCAGAAGGTCTATGACTTCTTAAAATGATAGTTGAGTTCTCATACCAACATAAACACAGCAAAAACTTTTTCCCATTACTGTTTTATTGTAGAGCCAAACACAAACTATAACTTTGTTTATACCAGAAAGTAATCCAGTAAGGAGAGGAAGTGAAAACGCCTGAGTCTCCTTATCGTCTCTGATCTGGGGCCAGCGGTAGCTAGCTAGCGGCATCTGATCATAGTTGTGTCTTGGTTTTTGAGGTTGGGGGGGGGTTGCTGGTGGATGAGGTAATGCATGCTCATCAGCCTATGTCAACTAGGTGCTCGATGGCCATGGCCCTACCTCTGTCCTTCTGAGCGTCATTCAGAAGCTCACGTTTGACGTCCTGCCGGCGGGTGTCGTGCCAAGGCCGGATTTCATGGTCTGCTGCAGGACTCGTAATATCGCCCGCTATTAGGTGATCAGCTGAGGCCGCCGTCTGCCAGATATTTTCCTCTGGTGATTAAGATTCCCAGAGGGTGTGGGCCGTGCACTGGGAGGGATACTCTGCATAGTAGACCTCAGGGTCACCCAGTCCAGGGAAATTCCAGAGTTGCCGCTGTGTTAGATCCCATAGCTTGAGTTTATCAGAATTGAAATCTGCACGCTTGAGAACAAAAAACCTTCTGCCGTGCTCATTTTCTAGCACTCCTGCATTGATTTCTCAATCTAAAAACAAAGCAAATCAGCCCCTTGGATGTATGATCATTCTCTGGGATTGGTGTGTGAAATATAAACAGATTGAAGATTCAATGATGATTCAAGACGTTTTCTTCTCTTTCTCTTGGACTCCTATCCTCTTCATTTTGCCTCTTTTTTAGTTTCAAATGGTTGCTGTTACAGAAAAAGATTACATTTAACATGTTAACATGTGTTGAGGTGCATTTTATTCATACACACATGCACATTGGTAGATTGATTGTACTGTAGCCTAGACAGCTGATTTATCCCAGTGTGTCTCTGCCAGCTCAGACCGGAGCCAGCATGGTGCTGTAGATCATTCCTGGAATACTGAGGAGGAACCTCAACACATGCCAGAGAGATGTGCAATGCAATCCAGACAATAACATCAACAAAAGCATTGAGACACAGAAGGGAAAAGAAGGGAAGGGAAGAATGGTGAGGGAGAAGTTGATTAGGGACTAAGTGTCTGACTGAGTGACTGAATGACAGAGAGAAGGCAGAGTTTCATGTCGGCAGGAAGTCTCAGCGAGATGAAGAGGAGGCGGCAGACTGCTGGAAAGACAGAAGTCTCGCCGTCCTAAATGTGATGCAGCTATCCTTTTTTTTTTTTTTTTTTTACTGAGAAGAACTGTCTTCGTTTCTGGCGGTGACTCTGGATCCACTCATCCTCAACTATAAAAAGGAAATATGCAGAGCCACTGGGTGAAAACAGCACATCTGCATGATTGAGACCTTCTGGTTTCTAGCTTTTGTTCATTTTAGAAGAACTCCTTGACCTTCTGATTGTAGTATTAGCGACTCCAACACAGTAGGTGAGCGCAGGCGTGTGTACAGTTCACCCATAATATTTATTTATGTTCATGTGCCCCTTTATAGCACCCTGCTGACTGGTCACGTATGATGGTGATGGGAGCACGGGGCGGTGAACGTGCTCCAGAGGGCTAAGCTTGTACAGATGTCGCCTCCTGTAATTGAATGTAATCTGCGTGGATGTGTTTCCTCTTCGGGGGGCCCACCCTCATCGCTGCGCCTCCTTCCCCTAACGTACACTTCGCGCAGCACTTAAATTATTTCCCTATCCATTCATCCTCTTTGTTACTTACTCCCAGGTGGGGTTTGGATAATAGCCGTCCCGACCCCCCTCGGAGGCAGACGCAGGGTCAGCTGAGGTACCCCTGTGGCTGATGGGTATGGTTACCATTCTCCACATCAGTGGCAAAGAGCAGTTCCCGGTTTACAAATTCCTCGGGAGACGATCATGCAAAAAGAGGGCCCTTGGCCCGGTGGAGGTGGTGGGAGCGGGGATCTAATTTCCTTTTCCAAAAGCTCATGAAAAACAGACGGCCTCAGATATTTCACATAAGTACAGACTCTGGTTATTTATCTTCCTCCGGTGGTTCAGAGGGACGTGGCGGTGAAACGGGACTTAGCTGTCCCTAATGGCTGGGCGAGGGGACAGTACAATAGCTCTTTTTGAAAGGCTTACAGACGCCCTCTTTGCCTTATGTGCTGGGAGGTCTGCGGATCTCAGTGAGTCAGTGGTCTCAGACGAGAGAGGACACCCAGCAGGACGGTCTGATGATGACAAGGCCCCGATTCATCCCCTTGAGGATGGAAATGTATTTAATGTTAAGAGACATTGCTGCCGCTAGCACCGTGCAATATCATCTGCATTGTTTTCTTGTCACATTTCATTTCCCCCGAGCTGGCACCCAAGACGCAGTCTGAGCAAGCCAGACAGGATAGACTTCCTGGAAATAAACATTTGGTTTCTATTTGTAATCAGAAGTGGACAGAACAAGAACTCAAACACAAACAACACCTTTAAGCTCTTCCTGTTGCGCAGCCACTTTGATGTAGATAGACATTTTGTTATTTTATTCAATTGCCCTGTGACACAGAACAACAGCTCTCAGCTACCCGGCAACACTGTGTGGTTTCTGCAGGGAGGCTGTTGTATCCCGCTGTAGCCAGAGAGGTTTGATGACAGTGGCTACTGCTGACAGGCTCTTCTTCTTCTCTTCTTCTTCCAGGGTGACATCCAGCAGCTGCTGATCGTGGCAGACTCCAGGGCGGCCTACGACTACTGTGAACACTACAGTCCCGACTGTGAAACCCCCAGCCACCATGACACTCCCCAGGCTCAGGAACCTGAGTATGAGGTCAGTATCCGGAGTAGGCGAGGCGAGAGGGATGGATGAACAGATATTGGCGGGGGTGGGGGTGGGAGAGGTAGTTGTAGGGGAGGGAGGGAAAGGAGGAAGTGTCGTGGAGCGAGGGAAGGAGGGAGTCGTAGTTGTAGGGAGAGATGGAGAGAAGGAGGAGGGGAAGGACAGGAAGGAGGAAGGGATGGAAAAATAGTGGGAGGCAGGGAGGTGGAGTGGAGGTTTGAGATGTAGTAAGGATGATAACAGCAGCTTGAAAAGATGCCTAGGTGTCATTAGTAGGAAGTTGGGAGGCAAAAGACGGACGATAGAGGAAAAGGGTGACAATAGAGAGAGCAAAGTAAAGACATTAACCAAGATGAATGCCGAGGAAAGACAGAGGGAGAAGTTGAAATGAAAAGGATGGGAGGAGGTTGATGAGGAGGTGTTGTGTGAGACAGCCCAGTTAGATGCACCACTACCGGCTTAGTCTCTCTTAAATCTTTTCAAACATTCAAGCATGTAAGCAATAGTCTGTGACCGCTCCAGTAACAGTGGTAGTGGGAGGACATACTGTTTTGTGTTTTACAGACTACCTGTGTCATAAGCACAAAGATATGTAGTGAGCTGAAAACATTTCCTCCCGTCTTGAGTAGCTTGACAGAGGTGGGATCGTCTCTCCGTGTTGACCCTAACCCAGTTCTTAATCCACTGTGTTCTATTGATAGAGACACACTCACATATCAAAAGCAATCCTGGAGGTTGAACTCATCTGCTGAAATTGTCTCCAGTGGATCACTTGCTTCTTCAGCCCAATCTCATAATTGAAGTACAATGCTTTGTGTCAGGGGCTCTTTTTTTTGTTTTTTTTTTGTTATTTTGCTCGTTCACTTCTCTCTGCCGGCTGACATTTTCCTTCAGTATTTCACTAAATAACTGATGAGCTCACTGGAAACTTTTCCTTTTTCCCTGCCACGAAGTCTGAGCCCACTTTGGAGTGGCCCCGTGATTTATATCGCTAACGAGTTCTGCAGGCTCTGCCCAGACTCCCAGGGAAATTTAAGCTTTTCCTTCCCCAGCTATACTCCCAGTACCTGGAAAAGTAGACTTTAGATCCCCGGGTCACGAAAAAATCAGGAGAGTCGACGTGATTCTGTGTTTGAAAAATTATTGGCTGCACAGTGGTGGATGCCGGTCCCGGAAAATGTTGCTTCATCACCAAGTAACTCTCGAGTGCCAAGACAAGGAGCCTGTCAATTCTAAATAGACAACAGGGAGCAGTTGGTGTTTTTAGTTGCGGGAACATTGTAAATCTAGTTTTAGGTATCGTCCGTTTCTGGACCGTTATTGGAGGAATGTTCTTCTTTTCATTCCAGGTAAATATCCCTGAGAATTTACGATAACGGAACCTCGGGAAACTTTAGTAGGCTACGTACATAAACGATGTTCGTAGAGCCTGACCTCAGCCTGTGAAGATGACCCCTGACCTGTAACCCATGACCGCATGCAGTCGACGGCCACATGTTGGAGTTGGGTGGAAAGAGGAAGAGGGAGTGCGGATGGGGGGTTGCGTGTGTGTGTGTGTGTGTGTGTGTGTGTGTGTGTGTTGGGGCTCTTTTTATGAGCACACTTCAATATTTATGCCTTTTATCCAAGCCTGTGGTGACGTCCTTCAGCTTAGCCAAGCACTTCAGCCCCAGAAATCTCTATAAATCTTCCTCTTTTCCTTCTCTTTCTCTCTCTGCCTGCTTGTCTTTCCCCCTCTTATCCCCCCTTATCTTTCTCTCCCTCTCTCTCTACCTCTCTCTCTCTCTCTCTCTCTCTCTCTCTTTGTCTTTGTCTCAGTCAATCTGTCAGTCTGGTCGGTCTTGCCAGAGCTTCTCTCTGCTGTGACCTCTCTCTCTCTCTGGGCCAGTGAACGGACGCCAGGCCAGCAGGCCAGCCGGCCAGCAGGCCAGCAGGCCAAGGGTCTTTTATTATTTTTATGAGTTTAGCAGTTATCCTGAGACTAATATTTATTCCTGCACTGATAGAGCACGGCGTATCGGGGGCTGGTCCGTTAACTTAATCTGCCTCTCCTTTATTTTGACGGGTCCTGCTCTTGCTGAAGATGTTAAGAGAGCCTGGAGGCCAAAACGTGGGTGCTCGACGAGGGGCCAAACAATTATCTGGACATTAAAACTGCATCAAAATACACAAAATATCTTATGGTTTAGGGGGAACGATATGAGCTAGACACAGTACTGTACAAATCCCCTTCTCATGCTAGCTGGTGTTGTCAGGTTATTCAAGTGAGAAGAAGGTGAATAAGACAGTAAAAGACTGTTAGAAGGCTTCACCATTTCCTTTAAAACAATGATTATTACCCATGAGTATTCACATGCAGTGAGTGCAGGTTTCTGTTTCAAGGGGCCCATTAGTGAAAGCCGGGGGCCGTTGTTGGCATACTGCAGAAGCAGTAGAGGAAGATACGTTTTCATTGGCACCACATTAACCCTCTAACATCCTGTGGGAAGCAAACAACAATCTTTATTGCTGTTTGCTCGGTTACAAGCATGAACCGTTTCACAGGTTATGTGAAACGAAGGGGGGTTCGGGGGGGAAGGGCTGCTCCTTTCATCCATATGCGGAATGGTCCAGTTTTCCATCATGGATGTGATATTTTCCTCACAATGTGATTCTTCAAACTATTTTTACGATCATGTATTTGATTTCTAAAAAGGTTTTGGGAATGAGATTTTTTTTGACATGCCATGTAAATAACGTAGAGTGTCTCTCAGACATTGTACTACTTTATTTACATGACGGCTGACTGGTTGTTCCCCCTCTGTCCCTGTGCAGTACACTAACTATGATTATGGTGAGGCATATGACTACAGTGAAGGAGAGGTAGCCACTGACGCTCCTCCAACTGAAGGAGCCAAGACTGAGGTAACCCTTACTAATGCCGTTATCACAGGTGCTGTTATGAGTCTGATGCATGGACACACACACACACATAAACAGTCTTTTGTTGTCAATGAACTTCTTCAGTATCTTGCCTTTCTCTAACAGGGTGTTCACACAGCGAGTGATTGCCTCTACGTAGTGTTCCTATCCTTTCAACAGGCACAATATGGTTCTTCTATTTGATTAGGTAACATTCATTGGGTTGGGAACTGTAATAAAACTGCATGCAACCATTCTCCAACATCATCATTCAGACTTTTATTCTTGCAGTCTTTCAAATAAAAGTTGTAGAGAAAATGGCTGTGGCAGATTTCTCATCCATTTTGCTCTTGCCAGGCAATTATTGTTCATAGAATGGAATCGGTAGGGAAACTATCTGATTGGCTGATATCTGATTGGTCGTTGACGGCCAATGATGACGATGCAAGCTTGTTTCCCTGGTCACTCGGCTCTATAGACAACGAATGGTGACTTGTTGCTCGCTGTGTGAATTCACCCTCAGGCTGTCTGGTGTGGTCTCTCTCGCTCTTCATCTCCCATCGCTGGCTTCCCCATTAGGTAGACCTTCCAATCTCTCTCTCCCTCTCTCTCTTTCTCCTATTTCCTCCCTCCCTTTTCTCTCTCACTCTGTCTTTGATGCCACGATTGTCTTTGGACCCTTTACCGTGCCGTGTTGGCGTGGCGCTGCGACAGGATGTGGTGTAGACAAAATAAACACATTTGCATTAAAAGAAGCTGTCAAACTGTAATTTACCCTTGTCAGAATTGTAATGTTTGGACTGTTCCTACCCTGATTTCAGACAAATGTGGGTGCAGAGTACTACACCGGTGAGTACGACTACAGCACAGTGGACGGCAGCCAGCCTGAAACCCCCACCGAGACTACGGGAACAGGAGAGGTAACATTTATCTCTCAGTAAACACATTCATCAGCAAGCTTTAAAGTCTTCATGTCGACTGACGTCAAAGGAAGCGTATAATATGAAAGGATGAACAAAGCGAGCAGCGTTTGATTCATACAAATTAAGGATCGATATTCAGTTAAACTCTTTTCAAACTCAAAACTTTAAAAACATCATCAACAACAAAAACATTTCCTTCACTCCTTTACCGTCTTCCTTGGAGGTTGAAACCCCCGAGTGGCCTCACCGGGGTCGGCCCGCTCATCCAACTCCTTGATTTTCACAAGAAACCGATCCCATCAGTAGGATCTGGATAAAAAGACCCAAGTAGGAAAACTTTGTCATTTAATGAACCGTAACCAATGGAAAATCAGCAGACGGACGCATCCTCTCTTTTTCTCCTATATCCCCGAATTTGGCAGATCCTGTCTTAATTTGTGCTAAACCATCACATAAAGCAGTACATAATGAGGACCATTCGGGGGGGTTAAACCAAAACAATACGGCTGTGTTGCTCCGGCAGCCAAATGTCTGCTGTTTGCGATGTACCTTGCGGTGGATAACACAGCTTGAGCCGGCTTGAGACATCACAGTCATTAGGAGAGACAAGCCAGAGCGCTAACCGGAGTAAACAGATCCAGTCTCGTCTGATTACTCGGGGGGCCCGTGATGCTCTGGACACGTCGAAGCCCTAACCCGGGCAGTATCAGCGCCACGTTCTACCCGACGAGCCGCACGTACATTAGTTATCGAGATGGCGATTTGCTGTCGCCCTGATATATTTCATGGTCTCGTCTAGACATAGCTGTGGATTGTGGTTCTCCGGGTCCACAGTGGTGGTATGACCTCCTTGTATTGGTATATAAGAGATGTAGCACTTTCATGAGTTACAAATTCTTTTGAGGGTGGGTGGCAGCAGCCGAGAGTTTAGAGAAGTGGGGTGGCGGACGGTTGGAGCTGTTATTCGATTCATTACTTGTTTATAACATGGAAGTGCTCTTGCTGAATGTTTCTGCTTCTCTAAATACATACCTACTTCTGCCTGAGAAGTCCTGAACTAAGACCCCAAGAAGTGAAAATCATTTTGGTCAGTTGTTGAGTCCAATGGGAACTTAATGCTTAAAAGAATTGCATGAAAATCCCAAATCTTTTCTCTCCGTTCTCCCTCAACACACTGAGTTCTGATATCTAATGCTGCATTTTGGGGGGTAACACCTCTTAACAAGCTAACCGAGGCCTCAAGTTAAAAAAAAATACACAATTCTACATGTACAGTTACACATCCAGCCTTCAACTCATGAACTCTTGTTCATATTTTTCTTTTCTGTCGGTCCCACTGAACTGAGCTCTGGTTTCCATTTCATGGGGTCTTTAACGGCACAGTAACCTGAAATATGTTTATCTGTAAACATGTGTTTCTGACTTGTTAGAAGATTGTCTTGTTTGAATTACCTCACCAGCCCTCCCATATTTTTCTGATCCTATTTCCTTGTTTTGATACACTCTTATAAAATATGTTTGTTTTTTTTTCAAAACATTCACGTGTCTAGTTTGGGACGTCACACATCCGTGCTACTTTTGCTTGAGATAAGAGGAGATGCGATGCTAACATATGTTCATATTGACGTATGTTGTGTTGAAAAGTAACATAATGGTCCCAAACTCGACATGTGGATGTACTGAAATGAGTTTTTAAGAGTGCACAACTAGGTCGAAAATTCCTACAGGAACTTTCACTTTGTTGGTGTCCCATAATTTTGACATAGTTAAGCATCTGAGCGCTAATGCTTCAACTGTGACTCAACGTTACAACATCATGTGAAAGTTGATCAGTTCACATGGCTTCCTTTCACTAACCACACTTCCATGTTCCCTTCCATCTCGACAACTCGCCCCCCCCCCCTGCCCACCTCCTTGCGATGCTTGGATCGATCCCAGAACTACGAAGAAGAAATAGTCGACGATTACATCACCGGCGTGGAACAGGTCGGGGCGGACCCCACTGTTGCCGCGGAAACCGCTGCCGCTCCCGTCGACACCGAAGAGAAGGTGGTGGACGCCGGCGCCGACGTGTCTGAGTTTAAGGAATACGACCTGAAGAATTATGACACCAATGATTTTGACAAGAAGCAGTACGAGTACAGCGATTACGGCGATTACGGCACTGCCGACGCCAAACCCACGGCCTCGGTGTACGAGGAGTTTGGGCCCGGCGTTCCCGCGGAGACGGACATCAGGGAGAGCAATGTAAGTCGGGTGAAGGTGGTGGTGGCCATGGTTTGATGGGGTGTTTGTGTTGATTCTGATGGTATCAGGTTATACCTTGGAGCATTCTGCACACACACACACACACACACCTTGTCCGTCCATCTCATTCTCACACACATAAACGGACGCTGACCCAGCTGTCAGCTCAGACACGCCCCCTCTCTGACCCCCTTGACCTCTCGCTGTTTATCAAAGAGGTTCTCCCCCCCTCGTCGTCCCACCGGTGATCTGTTTGTCTGTCTTACCTCGGAACAAACTCTGACTTAGCGAAATGTTTATCTCACCGAATGCGTCTAGATCCGAATCTGAAACCACACTGAAATATCTGGTGAGTCACCCTCCTCCGTTGTGGCTAGTTTCAAGCCCCCCCCCCCCCCCCCTTCCTCCCCTCAGGCTCCAGAGTCTCGTAGGCAGGAAGTGACATGATCCCTGTCTGGATGTGGGCTCGAGGTCTGTCTGCCTCGGGTTCATCTCCAGCATTACGTTAGTGCGCTTCACTCTTGACTCTTCACTCTGAGGTCCATTTCTCAAAAAGAGTTCCTGCTCCAGTGTGATCTAGTTGGTTTTAGACGCACTGCTGTAGGTGGTTTGTGAATTCTTCTCATGTGAAGTCATTGTGTGGATAGTGTCAGGTAACGACCCCTGCGTTTCTGCACAGTTAGGGTCTTTTTTTTTTTTTTTTTTTCAGTCACTGGCTTTCAGTAAGCTTAATAAATAGGAGTCAGACCAAAGACTAAATTATAGCTTCTTACAAAATGATTCTTGAGGTTGATTTTTCCACCGGGCAGGGAAAAAAAAACCCCTTCAGGCTTAAATCCTTTTGAGCATGCTCAGCTCTAGTCAGCTAGTCAGCATTCTCCTGAGCTTTTCTTAGTCGTTTTGTGGGCATATTAAGTAACCTCTATAAAAGAGAAGACACCCATCTGGGCAGGGCTGCTTATTGGTCTCACTTTTTTTTTTTTCCCATGTTCCCAGTTTGTAACCATTGATGCTCCACCTTCAAAGGAGAAAGCCTGAATCATCACTGTGTCAAAGTTGACCTGGTCTGTCTTGTGCCTGTAGGTGGACGGAGGTTACCCGGGAGAGAAAGGGGAGAAGGGTGAACCTGCTGTCATTGAGCCAGTAAGTGATCTATCTATCTATCTATCTATCTATCTATCTATCTATCTAGTATCTATCTATCTATCTATCTAGTATCTATCTATCTATCTATCTATCTATCTATCTATCTATCTATCTATCTATCTATCTATCTATCTATCTATCTATCTATCTATCTATCTATCTATCTATCTATCTATCTATCTATCTATTTATCTATCTATCTTCATCTGGTTGTGATTTTCTCATCTATGTCTATTTCTCCATTTTAATCAACATTGACCAACAGCAATAAAACTGCCAGCACATCAAACCACAGTCACCCACAATGCAAGTGAATGTTAAGCCTTGTTTATTTTATCTGAAGCCCTTAGAAACATCAGTCTCTCTCTCTCCCTCTCTCTCTCTCCCTCCCCCCACGAGAGGAAAAGACCACGGGGCTGTGGCACGTAAACAACTAGTTTCTATACAACATGTCTCAGATCATACGTTCTATACAGTTTACCACTAAAGACTAAACAATGACCAGAATAGCAGCTGCAGTTAACGTCTCCCACCCATACTATCTCTACAGCTTCCTGTCAAAAACGTTGACCACACACACACACACACACACATAGCTATATGTGTTAGCTATAAGTAAACTCCCCAACATCAATCCCAACGTTTCCACGCAAGAGGTTTTTTCCATCCTCCAGCGCCTGTGGATTTACAGCCTGCCCTAAATGCTACTGTATCCACTTTTTCCTTTTTCAGGGGATGCTTATAGAAGGACCCCAAGGAGCCTCCGGCCAAGCAGTGAGTATCACGTTCTCCCACACTCTTGCCCGCCTTCCTTCCACAGATGGAGAACAGCTAAAGGGGGGGAAAATGTCTTTATGGAAAAGAGCGTCAGTGCTGATTGTCGGTGAAGTTTGAGTTGAGAGAGACAGTTAAAAGTGTGTGTGTGTGTGTGTGTGTGTGTGCATGTGTGAGAGAAAGTGTGTGTGTGTGTGTGTGTGTGTGTGTGTGTGTGTGTGTGTGTATGTGCGTGCCTGCCGCTGGCGGCTTTGTTGATCTGTGTGTGTGTGTGTGTGTGTGTGTGAACTTGACAGATTGAATGTGGTGGGAACGCCGGTTAGCAGTAGTTTATGATATTACAGGCTAAGTGCATGTGTGTCTGTGTGTGGTTTCAGGGTCTCCCTGGTACCCCGGGCTCGCAGGGTTCCCCAGGTCCCACAGGAGATCCAGGCGAGAGGGTAAGTGAGAGCTGGCCTCGTTTCAGAGCCAATTCCAGATGTTTTTCGAAAAAGCTCCCTTCACCCACTCAATACTCATCATGAATGTTATTTAATGCTAGTTTCGCTGCACCGCTAACAGCCAGTTGTACTTTTCGTCACAGCTGAAAAGGGGGAAAAAAGGCACAATTGCACCAGGCAATTTAGAATATGTTCCAAATTGATTGTGTAGCAATGAAAAACCCTTTGGAGTAATAGCTCTCAGATTTCTGCGGGCCATAATTGATACAAAATGTACCGAAATACCGACTTTATACTCATAACTAGCCATCCATCATGCTGTAGAAATTGGGGGAGTCAGCATATAGGGAAACAGTGCTTCTGTTATTATCCCGCTGTCTTCTCCTTTATTGGAAAGCTGTGTAGCTGCAGCCTCGGTGCCACGGAGTGAATAATACAATTGGACGCAGCTCGCTACTGCAGCGGTAGGGGAGGATTAGCAGCGAGCTATGCAGGGAAACTAGAGATGCCCATAAACTGTCAATATCCCAACAGAGAGAGAGAGAGAGAAGAGGGAGAGTTGTGTTTGGTACCTCGCGGGGTGTGTGTTTGCTCCAACCAGTCTGCTGTAAAATGTGTCAACGCCTGAACTTTTCTCAGACCTCCTTTTCCCAGCGATGTGGGATTCCACTCATTTACTTGATTGATTGGATGACACGGAGTAAGTGCTCATCCCCTCCTGAAAGCTGGATCTCAGCTTGTTTTTCCCAAATGTGGTGAACGCCCCCCCCCCCCACACACCCCACACCCCTCCCTCCCTCCCCACACCCCTTTTTTTTCATCCCTCTTATTGCTCGTTTGTTCTGTCTCCTCACCCTGGAAATTAACCCTTCCAGTGACAGCAAAGAAAAACCCAGACCCCCCCCCCCCCCCTAACCCAGCAGGACCAGTGGCCCTCTCTCTCTCCACAAAAAGCTTATTGTTTCAAGGGGTAAGAGTGATCAGAAAATATTTTGGCGATCCACTGCCCTACCCCCCGCCCCCATCATTTCCTCCCATGAGAAACCTTCTTGCTGAGGATTGACAGAGCGATTAAAAGTGACGCTGTCGCTGTAGTCTCGCGGTTTTCCTTTGCGTAGGGTCCGCCTCGATCGAGCGTTTGATCAGCACATTTCTCACTTGATCACCCTCGCCCCCAAACCCCCCCCCCAAACCACCACCTCCCCCCACTCCCAACGCCACTTTCCCACCCATATCGCCACGAGCACTAGATGGCGCTGTGCTTACCATAACAGAGCGACGGAGGTTAGAGTATTCATCACCGCCTCTGGGAGAGAGAAAAAAAAAAAAAAAGGCAGCGAGGGGAAACACATGGCATCAATTTGAGGCAGCAGTCTGAGACGGTGGCGTGTGACTCGCCTGCTAAGGAGATGCTGGATCCCGATGTTATCGAGGCCCGGGCCTTTCAGGATGACCTGCTGTCTTTAAATCCCTCCAGCTCGGCTGCGTTAGAAAGGGGAACTGTTGGTTCGCGGGAATGCAGGATGCATTGCGATGCAGACGTTTTGCTTATTAGCTTAATGCTTTTCACGAATTCAACTCGACGCTTTCCTGCAATCAAGTAGACAACATCCCCAGGCCGACTTTAATGCAAATACATGCCTCGCCGTTGTCATCCTTTGTTGTTGCCGCATGCGAGTTTAATTGCTTCCTGGCTAATGACAGTGACTGTGGCCAGTGGGCTTCGTGCCAACCTGGATAAACGCTGGTACACTCTGTGGTGGATCAGGGGTATGGGCTCTGCTACGTGCCAGTGATAAAGGCTTCCTTGGGGAACCTACAATCTCATTTTTCCCAGTTGGATTAGACCAATTACCGATTCGGAAGAAGCCAAAACAATGCAGACTCACGCTTGGTACCTTACTTTTTGGAATTTATCGGATTTTCTGGTCCCATTAGGCGTCCAGAGTTTGTATTGTATCGTGTTAGTATTTGTTAGTCTTGTTACCAGCACATGTCAGTCTTTTTTTCAGTCTGTTATGTTACGTCATCACATCGAGACGTTCCTCTCTTTTCCCCAGGGTCCTCCAGGGCGTCCTGGTATCCCCGGTTCAGACGGTGTTCCCGGTCCTCCAGGTACCATGCTGATGCTGCCGGTAAGTCCCGCCCTCCTACCGCCGCCGCCACCCTACACACGCCCACTGGGCTGCCTGCCCTATTTCTTCCCCTCGCATACATACACACCTCTCAGCTCTCCGCTCAGCCGCTGGCCCGTGAACTCACTTCATCGAGTGAGTTTACCTCATCGCAGTACCAGCGGGCCAAAGTATCTCAGCCTTATTTGCTTTGAGTCACAAATCACTTACCTTGTAAATGTCAGCCAGTGCAATGGAGTGGAACTAGTGACTGAGGCTTTGAAAGGTTTGACGGCACATAGTTGTGTGTGTGTGTGTGTGTGTGTGTGTGTGTGTGTGTGTGTGTGTGTGCGCGCTCGTTCATCTGTGTGTGTGTGTGTGTGTGTGTGGCACGGTGGCAGCTTTTACAGGTGTCACCGAACACAAGAGAGGTGTTTAACACACTCGCCGCGGGGGGGAGAGGCTATTACGCGTCTCAGTCTGTAAACAGAGGCAACTCAATTTGTTTTTATTTGTGTTTTCTGCTCTTCTGTTGCGGCGGGCAGTTCCGTGCAGGCGGACACGCACAGAAGGGACCTGTCATTTCGGCGCAGGAAGCCCAGGCTCAGGCTATCCTGTCCCAGGCGAGGGTAAGTACCGGTGGGCAGCGTTTGTCCCAGCTCGGTCTAGACTCCAGAGGATAGGTCTCGCCGCACTCCCATTGGCTAACCTATAAGCACACGATGCAAAAAGGATGCACAGGAAATAACGTGACCCGTATGATTGTGATATCCCAGCAGTTGAGTGTCTGATCTAACAGCTAATCATCCTCATCTGGATTGCCGCCCTGTTTTTGGCAATTTCCTTATAACATAAAGAGCCTGAGTGACTAAATCTACTCAATTCAAGTTTAGCTAAACAAGTTTAAGAATCCCCAACCTGTAGTAAATGATCGATCGGAGAATCACTGTTAGCAAGTCCCATGCATCTCACAAAAAACAACACCTAGTTTATAGTGTATGTAGGGGCCACAGCTGATGTCTCCAGGGTCTTGGTAACCACAGAGCTGTTGGAAAACAGGATGTGCTATGTGGCTTTAAGCAAGGTGTGATCTACAGTACAACACGTGTCGCACAGACGTAACGTGTTCACAGGACCCTCCGGAGCTGGAGGCCTGCCATAGCAGGTGATCAGTAATGTCTAGAAAGCACTTGTCACCTTTTTATTGTTGCCTTTTTTTTCCTGAGGGTTAGCCTGAGGAAATAAATCAATAAATCAATAAATAAAATGCCATATGTCCTAATTTCCTTTTATCCCTAAAGAAATTGTTGAGCTGTATCGTTAAATAATAAATCATTACCACATTAATGTTGAGACACACAGCAACATCCTCTTTGTGACAGGAAGCAATGTGCTTTATGGGAAATGTGGTCTTAATTTTGAGGAAGAAACGTTCTGCATGTGGCATCTTTAACAATCGAACCAATTTGGTCTTTTTGGTCTTTTTCAAAACTTTCAAATCATTCAATTTGTTAGCGACCAGTTTCCTTTTCTTCCACCATACCAAGAACAGATGCTCAGAGATTGCAACGGGAGCCTCTGAGTATGCAGACATGATGTAGATGTGAAGGGGAAGACATGTTGTTTGGTTTGTCACTGTTGTTGACATGAGTGTCAACACCGTGCCCTGATGGGTTGCTTATGGGTTGTTTATGTCCAATCCACAGCTGGCTATGAGAGGTCCTCCAGGACCAATGGGCATGTCGGGAAGATCTGGGCCTGTGGTGAGTAGCTTTCACACAGCCACACCTACATACACACACACACACACACACACACACACACACACACACACACACACACACACACACACACCACTGATCTAACTACAATCCACCCATTTCACAATTGATGAGAAACACGGCGTGACGAGAGCTTCTTCCTGTGAAGGGTCAGACTCAAAGCATCTATCATACCTTAATGCACACACACACACACACGCGCACACGCACACGCACACGCACAAGCACATATGGAATGAACTGTTGATGAAAGCAGATGTTACTTTCATACAGACCTCAGACTGTCGTATTTATGACAAGTATAATCTCACAGTGTTTTGATGACAGCCTGAACTTTGTTCTTGGTCGGGCGTGTCTCCCACACTGACACTGCCTTCATGCTCTCCTCCAATAACACATCAGTACTACACCCCTCAATATCCTGTAATCCTGGGATACTGGAGGGAATGTGTGTACACCAGAAGATGTTCTGGGAGGTCTGTCCTATATTCACATGCCAAAATTTAAAATCTTACATTATTTCTCTTTGGATTTACGTTAGGTTCTAGTCCAACTTTATAGTGGTTTCTGAGCCAAAAATGGTAATGACAAAATATTTGGCTACAGTGAAGACAGATATTCACCCACTGAATGCACCATCTCTCTTTTTATGTGTGTGTGTGTGTGTGTGTGTGTGTGTGTGTGTGTGTGTGTGTGTGTGTGTGTGTGTGTGTGTGTGTGTGTGTGTGTGTGTGTGTGTGTGTGTGTGTGTGTGTTTTTCTAGGGAGGTCCTGGTGCTTCTGGACTTAAAGGTGACAGTGGTGACTCTGGACCACAGGTAAGATGATGTCTAAAACAGACTGACAGAGACAATGATATCTAATTGATATTGCATGTCAGATATTTTCTGGTTTACTGTACTTCATTTACACTCACTCAGAAACACATAAAGTACTAGTACACACGGTCACAATAAGTGTCCAAAGTAATTCTGAGATGCCTTGGAGATGTACTCCGCTTTGTAAACTTATTGTTTTCATGTGTCAGTAAATGTTACACTATTGGATAGTCCAAGGATGCTCTCATTGTTTCATGTTGGTTATCCCCTTGTCTTCCTAGCCTCCTTTTATGCTCACGTTTAATATCTCAACAAAAACAAATGATGCAACATGAATGATGTTTTATGTATTCAAGCATTCATGTGCTTTCTCCTCAGGGACCCAGAGGGCTTCAGGGTCCTACTGGCACCCCAGGGAAATCAGGCAAGAGGGTAAGATCACATTCCTCGAGGTGTTTATACTCTGTCTTCTGTCTCAGGGTTCATCTTATCACGAGTGACAGTTATTGCAACAGCAGAATGAGTTTCAATTCCTAGATTTCAACATTGCAAGTTATGAGGAGAGCTGAGGACAGAGCCGTGGTGCTCAGAGGGATGAGCTTATGTAGTTTCAAATATGGCACTGTGTCCGCAGCTCAGCTGCACCCAATAATCATCGCTCCACATTGTGTACATTTATAAAGTCATGTTTATTTAACTCTAAACCAGTTAGAACGATAGCATCTTCGCAGACTTTATTCTCCGCGACCATCCAGGACGACTGGCTTTCTAATGTGATTTCTGTGTTTCCTGACGTGGTGTTTGCGTGTCCCGCAGGGTCGTAATGGAGCCGATGGAGCCCGAGGAATGCCAGGAGAGGCAGGAGGCAAGGTACGTGTAAACCCACCACACCATCCACACCGCTGCTCAGCCATCCAGCCTCCTGCTGCATAGAAAGATACGCACCATTTAGAAAAGTGACAACTAGAACAGAATTAAATGAAATCCTAACTCTCTTTTAAATGATAGTAAGCAACTGTACACACTAGATTATTATAGAAATAGAGTAAGTGATTTATAGTTATTTTTACAAAACCGACTTAAAGTCTTAGAAACAAACTCTTGCATGTGAAGCTAACCTCTTGTCGTTGTGATGCTGCAGGGCGACCGCGGTTTTGACGGCCTCCCTGGTCTTCCTGGAGAGAAGGGACACAGAGTAAGTATAAAGTAGATGTGGGGGTCTAGAGAACGGCCTCGGTCGGAGGACTCGGGAGAGCTGCACGCCTGCCAAAGTTGCCACAGTTGTTTTGAACACTTGAATGGATCATTTACACTGTTGAAAGTCTCCAAATACTTTCAGACAGCGTCGTCGTAGAGAACTATCACTCTCCGAAGATCACAACCTGCAGCCCTCTATTATTTCTACTTCCAAACGTTGTCATTGATCAGTGCCTGCCGCCCTCTATACAGCAGGATAGGTAGTTCAAAGGCCGCCTCCCATCCGTCTCATGCACACTCCAGTGTTGACAGATGTGAATTGTAAACCAGTGGAACTCATTATAGCGTTTGACCCAGTTACAGTGGGGTGGGACCGAGTCCAGAACCACTCGGGTCGCCTTTTAACCGGGGCCCGTAGGAAAGGAACGCCAAGTGCTGAGTTTGGAGTTTGTGGAATTTGAGCCTATGTAGAGAGTAAAAAGAGAGAGAGGCCAAAGATCACAGAGAGGGTATTTCTAGACAGACTCGTTCCCAATCCTATACTGGGTAATTACAGGGCACCCGGAGGCAGACCAGGGCCTATAGGTTACTAAACATAGTGAAACCGTATAGGTCCACGCCAAGGGTGGTGGCCACAATTAAAGGCATTTTTGTCGTGCTCTCTTTTCAACTATTTCTTTCTTTATCTTTTCATACATTTTTTGACTTATGTTGCTTTTGATTTTTAGAGCTCTTCAATTTCCATATTTCATACAGTGTAATTAGAACATTAGGAACATTATTTCTTGGCCGTTGCAGGGATCGCGCTCGCTAGCCGCCAAGCCGCCCTGCCACTCCCTCTCTTTGTTGATATTCCGATATTCTGAAGATATTTCCTTTCATGCGCGCCGTTGATCGTCTCTCTCTCTTCCTCTCCAGGGAGAGCTTGGTCCTACGGGTCCTCCAGGACCTCCAGGAGAGGATGGCCAGAGAGTGAGTAGTACCTCTCTCCACATACCCCCCCCCCCCCTATCTCTTCAGCATCACTCTGCATTCCTTAATAACGCTCCACTTTCCCTTTATACCTGCAGGGTGAAGACGGTCAGATCGGACAAAGAGGCGTGGCTGGAGATAGCGTAAGTGTATTTCCTGTCATCTCTTACTGCAGCTTACAGAGCCTCATGTTAAAGATAAGACCATGATGAATTTAACCTGATCCCCGTTTCTCTCTCTCTCACACACACACACACACACACACACACACACACTACACTACAAGCCACATGCACCTCATCCTTCCCTCGACAGCCATTATGACAATTACTTAAACAGGAGGCCCCGCCCTCTTCTCTCCTCGCATCTCTTGTTAAAGACATTCCTGCCTTCGAGGCCCGTCACGTTTGTTATCTCACGCTCGCCAAGCCAGAATGGGAGTGGATAATAGATCAGAAAATAGAGCCAGAGATTGTCTCGCTCTGACATTACTCATGAGGAACGGCCGTACTCTTGCTCGTTCAGATTAAATGGAGCACAGCGTTGCATGAGAAATGGTGTGCACCCAAAATAACAATGTTTTTTTTTTTAAACAAAATATTTTCCTACCATTTTGTCAAATACTGTCCATGAAATGAAAGATTGCAGTAAATGCTTGGAAGCGCATTGCCAAAAGATAAGAGGTAGCTTCTATCCTCCTGTCCCAAAGGTGCACCTGAAGTTACCACATCTCACCACATGAGGTCAACATTTGACATTTGTCTCTACTCATGTCCAAGGTTTCCTAAAACATGTTGGCTCTTCATCGTCTCCCTGCTCAGTGTCAGATAACGAATCACGAATGAGCTTTTCCTTTATATCTAAACATTTTCTCTAACATGTTGTCGTCTTGTTCTCCAGGGTCCCAGAGGTTTGCTCGGCCCCAGAGGGTCTCCAGGTCCTGCAGGACAGCGTGTACGTAGCTCTCCTTTACCACTGAGCGCTAATGATCCTCAGAGCGTGCGCTCTCGCTACATGTGTTTGTGATAATCATCGTCGATTTCTCATCCCTACAGGGTCTTCCTGGACTTGACGGCCAAGCCGGTCCCAAGGGAAACATGGTGAGAATTACTCGATGGAATACTTTTGCACGTGTCAAATATTTAGAAAGTTAGAAAGTGCGTTTTTACAGAAAAGGGACTCAAGACTAAGCGAGCACTCTGACGCTATTTGATCTGAGGCTGATCTCAGACCAGTGACCTCTGTGTAACATGCCATCAGTGGAGGTCAAAGTGCAGTTGCTGATCAGGGATATGGCAGCAGGGGGGCTCTTATCGTAGTTAGCAGTTAGCTGAATGAATGGATTGTGGTGAAAAGCCCTTTGACCTTTAGTAAAGGATAAGAGGGAGAAACCGGTCGATCCATGCATGCACTGGTCAAGACAGCTGGACAAGCCCACACGTTCTCTGTGGTCACTGACTCATTGAAGCGAAGAAACTAGCAACTCTTGAAGAAATGCAAAACAATAGAAATCACTTATACTGCAAACTCACAACGAAAAGGGCTTTGAGGATCCTGTAGGGGTTCTTCACGTTGCATTGGCAGAACCCCAGGAAGTACCTAGCAGAGCTCAGAGGGGTCATGAACCCCGGCGGTGCTCTAAATCTCTAACATATGGGTGTTTTTTATGGACTCTTTCGGGGTATTTTAACCAAATAGTGTTTATTGACTCCATTTTAGACATTTTGAACCCCCAAGTTTTGACACTTCACAGTCCAGGCCCGGTTTACAGGCCCTGTGAGGCGATCTGAAAGCCTCTTAATCAAGCATTTGTTTTGTGTTTGTTGCAACAGCTGTAGCTGACCGCTTCCCAGAGGCCTCGTCTTTTCTTTTTTTTTTTTGTTTCTGTACGCGTTCGGTTTGTGACACACTATGTATCAGCGGGGAAGCGAAACAACCCACCGCTCCAATTAGTCATATTATTCTTAATCCGCACCCAGATGGCTGCGTTGCCCCACGGCGTGTACTTTGGAGAGCGCTGTATTTCACAACCACGCTCAGATTTTTTTTTTTTTTTTTTTTTGACGAATCACCAGATTTCAAGACTGTCTTCAATAAGAAATCAACTTCTAGAAAATGCCAGGAAAACAGACAGCTCTGTTCCACGAGCCAATGTATTGAATTTCTCTCTCCCGTTCGAGGCTCAGTTGGATTCGCATTTTTGACATTGTTGAAGTCAACTCGTCCAATCTATGTAACGGTTCACCCAACGCTCAACGCTTTCACCTGGCACCGCACCATCGCTTTGACCTGGGAATAGTGCGTTTGATATAGAAACCCTCATACTTATTCAAACAACCATAATACTGTGGAGCAACAACAAGTACAATGGAGCAAAGGATGACTATCCCCTCCTGGCTTTGTCATGTTTCCTCTTCATTCCCTTTCGTTCATTCGTTACCATCTTCACCTGCAAAGACACAATCTACCTGTACTCAAATGCTTTGGCAGTATTGATTCTTTTTTTCAATAGTCATGTAATAGAATAGAATAGAATAGATTCCAGTGTCTCTATAGGAAATATTTATACATTACACTCTCTTCTCTTTCTTTGTTCCATACAGGGTCCACAAGGAGAGTCAGGACCAAATGGACAACAGGGTATCCCTGGTACACAAGTATGTATCCTCTCTCTCTCTCTCTCTCTCTCTCTCTCTCTCTCTCTCTGTTTCTCAGTGTCTGTGTCTGTCTGTCTCTTTATATATCTATCTGTCAGTTTTTATAACTTTCTTGTTTCTTATTTCGCATTTCCATCTCAATCTCCTCTCTCTCTCTGTCTCTCTCTCTCTTTGTCTTGGTTTCTCTCATTTTCTTGTGTCCTGTCCTGTTTCTCCTTCATGCTCTCTCTCCTCCCATTCCTCTCTCTCTCTCTCTCTCTCTCTCTCTCTCTATTGCTATCTCTCCCCCCTCTCTCTCTCTCTCTCTCTCTCTCTCTCTCTCTCTCTGTCTTTCTCTCTCTATCTCTATCTCTCCCCTCTCTCTCTCTCTCTCTTTCTCTCTCTCTGTCTGTCTCTCTCTCTATCTCTATCTCTCCCCCTCTCTCTCTCTCTCTTCCTCCCTCCCTCTCCTTTTCATGCTCCATCATACCTCTTTGCCATATCTACAGTTCGATGGGGAGAACGTTGACCTCAGATGATCGCTCGCACTTGTGTTTTGTTAATCACACAGCTCCTGCCATATTTTCCCTTTCCTCTCCCCTCTCTCTCCCCTCTCTCTCCCCTCTCTCTCTCCAGCTCTCATTCCCCAAATCTAGGCCACTCTGTGGGGCATCCCACAAAACTCTGAGCGTCTCACACCAAGACAAAGAGCAAAGAGTTTACAGTTGTTCACCAACACTGGCTCTCTGCTACCAAACAAAAACATCCTTTCCGTCCAGCTGGGATGACACACATATTGTCTGAATTTGATACCGCTTAACCCAATTTCACTGTCCAGTTGACGGCTCGGTGAAGAATATTCACTTCTGGAATCATCCGTAATACAAACCAGCACACCCTACGTTGCAGCCAGGGATAAATGGCCATTGCCAGGTAAAATTGTCAGACCTGCTGACGCTCTCAGCCTGGATGAGATGGCGCCGTGCCACTGG
This sequence comes from Hoplostethus mediterraneus, assembly GCA_034670385.1. NCBI lineage: Eukaryota > Metazoa > Chordata > Actinopteri > Trachichthyiformes > Trachichthyidae > Hoplostethus > Hoplostethus mediterraneus. The sequence goes on along the minus strand of JAXDDW010000050.1, from coordinate 1,012,354 downwards.
AAAGTCTTAGTAAAAGAGCCTATCCTGATGGTATACAGGTTGAATAAATAAGTTGTCCATTTTATTTTACTCATACCTGGCTAAAGGCAGATTCATGCCTTCCAGCGAAGGCATGGATCCGAAGAAAAATAACACAGCTCGCTCGGTTTAACTGGTCACACGTTTTTCTTTTTTGTTCTTGGTGCGGTAAATTCGCAACAAGTCTTCAAGAAGTTTGAGTTGAAAAGAATGATCCTGCCTCCACGCAGCCGAACGGACAGGCTTGAATGGGTTTGAAAGAGAGGTGTGAAGTGGCCCGGTTACCAAAAACATCAGGAGGACACTGAACAAATGACTTAAAAAAGCTTGTATGCAGAACATCATGAAAACAAGATGCTGAGTTGCCCAAAGTGAAACAGCAGATGCTCTTTTCCCCAAAACCGACCACTTTGTTTTTCCCTGTGAGACGAGTTAAAGAAAGAGACCTTAAAAAACTGACCTATTCTCCTTCATCTTTCAGGGTCTCATCGGTCCTCAAGGTCCAATCGGGCCTCCCGGTGAAAAGGTACGTGAGAGAGGGAATCCAGGCACCCAACCACCACCCCCACCCCCCCACCCCCCCACCCCTCACCCCCCACCACAACTCTGTTGCCCCAATAAGTGCATTTTTCAGTCAAGACCTCATAAGTGATTCAGCAGATACCCTGCTGTCCAAGCTATAGGCCTCTCTGCACATGCATGAAAGACACACACACACACACACACACACACACACACACTCCTGCACAAGCACTTATACCGTCTCACTCATTCACTTACAAGTATTTTCTTGTGGTTTTGTTTGGAAATCTCCATGTTACTGGTACATTCAATGAGTTTTGGATCTCTCTCTCTCTCTCTCTCTCTCTCTCTCTCTCTCTCTCTCTCTCTCTCTCTCTCTCTCTGCAGGGACCCCAAGGTAAACAGGGTCTGGCTGGCCTGGCTGGTGCTGATGGTCCCCCTGTGAGTAACACTTCCTGGTTCATGACGTGCATTTCCTTTTCCTCATCATTCAGGGATACATTTCAAATGACAAATTGATGAACTGCTAATAAACTGAATTATGTTTCGTAGGGTCACCCAGGAAAAGAAGGTCCTGCAGGGGAGAAAGGAACTGTTGTAAGTATCACTTCATTGACTTTGCTTTTTAGGAAAGCATCTTTCCAATTCATCACGTGTGTCAGTACACAGAGGAAGACGTGGGCGGGGTTTAACACACCCACGCCATTCAGATACCATCAGATATTTTGTCAGTACAGATACTAACCCTAACCCTAACCCCGAAAGGTACTACTACTACATTGGCTTACAAATACTTTCCTGTCTAAAGTTCATGGCACTCTTTGTGTTGTCCTGTGTGGTAAACCAAACCCACCTGGCACCAGAGAAGGAAAATACAAAGGGAATCGTGAAAAGTACTTACAAGTCTTACAGGTCTGGATAGATACAACAATATCAGCTCATGAGGTTTAGTACCGCAAAGTCCTGTATCTTGAGACGTTGAGAAGTTATTCCAATGCAAAATTTGAAATTAGTGTTCATATAATTTGTAATTATCTGTACTTGAAATGTACAGAGGCGTTATAATAAGGTGCCCTAGTGGCCCTGCGGACTAAGATGCATCGTATTGGTGATGTTGTAGGTTTGAATTTGTCTTGTAACCTTTGTGTGTCTTACCATCTTCCCTGTCCACTGCATATTATCTAATCCAGCAGGAATATTTGAAAAAATCTTGAAGATTATCACACCCTAATACTCTTTTCACATCACATAACATTGCTTGTTTTGTCTTTTAGGGTCACCCTGGTCCTTTGGGATCCATTGGTTACCCTGGGCCTCGTGGTGTGAAGGTAACAACCATCTTCGTCGTAACGTCATGCTACCGTGATGAATTCCCGTTTTCCCCTGAACTCCACCCTGACTCTGTTTTTCCCTTCGTCCAGGGTGCCGAGGGCATCAGAGGTCTTAAAGGTGGCAAAGGAGAAAAGGTAAACACCACTCCAGTGCCCTGATCTTCCTCAACATGGCTGACAGATGTCACTCCTCTAAAAACGGCCCGCTTGTAGTTGTAATTCCTTTTTTTAGACGAGGCTCTCTTTGAATCCAGCAAGTGGAAAACCTCTTAAAAGCCCATCAGGCCGACAGTGAAGGCCCCATGCCACTGAGTTGTAATGGAGTGTAGAACATTAAGCTAGAATGAGGCTGTTTGCAGGGCAATTTCAGTGGAGATTGATCTGTTGCCATTGTTTTCTTTAGCCGGTGTGGGTGAACTTCGTAGTCTGTTGGTCCATGCATCTTGATAGACTTTCCACTAAATCAGCAAGAAACAGAAGCTCTTCAGAGATTACCTGAGATATACTGAACATGTTAGAAGTTACTTCACTATGTTATTTCTGTCTCAAAAGCCAATGGATCACATACCCCGCCACTATTTTACCAAACCCAAAGTGACAGTGTAGATTATATGCTTTGGAAATGCTGTAATATGCTGCTGGTTTCAGGTGTAGAAAGCATGTCAGAAAATTGGCATCGCTATATGATTTGTAGAGAACACCAGTTGTAGTTGCACCGTCCGAGGCGGCGCCCTGGAACAGGTTTGAAAACTGCATTCTGACTTTGCACCAGCAGATGTCAGTAGAATAACATCAGGTAACATCATCAACAGAGTTCGGCCCATTTTTCTTCAAATAAAAGTATAAATTAAGTAAACTTCATAAGCTTTTTAATCACAACATGTAGTTATAAGTCCTACTTAAAAAGAACATAGCTAAAAAGTGTTTTGTGGTTAAAATAGGTTGTTAGTGCTGTAGAGTTAGTTGGCCACCAGGTGTCAGTATTAACCTTTTCTAACAAGCCCTCATACTTCTACAGGTATTAAAACAGCAACACTAACCATAATTAGTAACTGGTCCTCACATGATATATCAATTATTAAGATTGATATGATTGATATTTTATGTGATGACCATCTCCAACCGTTTTTCTCCCTCTCTATCTCTCTCTCTCTCTCTCTCTCCCTGAATTTGGAGGGACATCAAGACTTCCCCTTTCTTGCTATTTGAAGTATTTCAGGTGTGAGCTCTTTAACTGACATGTGTCAGCGTGGCCACTGTTGTACCGGATGAAACACTCAGTCCTTTGATCATCCCTAATCACTGCTGATATGTTTCTCCTTCATCTCCAGGGAGAAGATGGATTCCCTGGCTTCAAAGGCGACATGGGTCTCAAGGGTGACAAGGTGAGTCCTCATCTCTGAAGGGAATATTGATGTCACCACTTGACCGTGTGCATACTTGTGAAAGTAAGTGGCTTTTCTTTGCGTCCAGGGTGAGAACGGTGTACTAGGAGTCAGAGGAGAGGATGGACCCGAGGGCCCCAAGGGCAAGTCGGGCCCCAACGGTGAATCTGGCCCCATAGGATCAGCAGGAGAGAAGGTAACTTAGTCATACCTGCCAACCTTGACTTGTGAAAATAAGGGAGGTGTTTCCTTTTGGAGCAATGTGCTTTGTTGACCTACTGAGAAGGATTAAGGAATAAAAACAATAATGGAGTCTTGTGGTAGATAGAGGAGTATTGGCAGCTCTGAACTTCAACTGGAAGTTATTTCAGTCATTTAGCATTTGCCATTCAGTCTAGCTAATCTGACCTGGTGCGAAAACAGACTCATTTCATGTAATGCATTTTGCAGAACCCATTTACTCCTACTTTATCCATAATACACTCCTACTCTCTGGCTAGGCATTTAGCTGACACCCTCATTCAGAGTGACCTACAAAAAAAAAAAGGAATAAGCATAAATTCATCAATCGGTAACAGCACAAGCAACCGATAGCTGGGAGTACAAGGAACAGAGGCACAGTAGTCACCAGTATGAAATGGGAGCTCTTCTGTGATGTGGTGATGTATATATATGCCGGGTACGGAGCTCTTTGAGTCGCTGCAGAGGTCTATCACTCATCCCCGGGTTTTCCTCTGACAGGGCTTACAAGTCAACTTCCCACGTAGGCGCTCGCTGCAGCTTAATGGCACGAGGGAACGTTACATCAGATTCTGTGCACTTGTCAGTGACCATAGGCCGTCGGAGACCAATAGGACGACAGTGAAGTCATGTTGCAATGAAACACTCAAAAGCCTCCGCGGAAATGATGTCACGTTCATAAACATAAACATTAAAAAAACCGTGGCACACCCAGAACTCAGACTTTTACGGTTGTAAGTTTATTTCTTTTTACGATGCTGCTGTGAATTTTACTGCTGCCTCAGAACAGAACAGGTCTCTCCGGCGACACAGTGAGAAACTTTGACGTCTTTCTTCTGTTTTTCTTTGCTCTCTCTTTTGTTTAGGGAAAACTTGGTGTCCCCGGATTGCCTGGATACCCTGGAAGACAAGGCCCCAAGGTATGTGATAATAACAATTATGTGTTGCTCTACTGATCCCTGGAGGGAAATGCTCTCCTCCACAGGGAGGTCAGGGTCAGCCAGAGAGCAGCACCCCTGGAGCTGGGAGGGATTCAGTGTCTCGCTCAGGGAGATGCTTTAACACAGGGGCATCACTATGCCACCCATGGTGAAACTGTGTGTGTGTGTGTGTGTGTGTGTGTGTGTGTGTGTGTGTGTGTGTGTGTGTGTGTGTGTGTGTGTGTGTGTGTGTGTGTGTGTGTGTTGTATATTTTCTATATCTGTGTGTGTGTGTTTCTATGCATGCATCATGTGATTTTCCTCAGTGTGTGTGTATCTTGCTATTCATGTCTGTGTGATCGCATTCCCGCATCCACGCACATCCAATCTTGAGAATGTGCTTTCCTAAAATGTGCTGATTTGCTGACTGACACACACACACACACACACACACACACACACACGCACACAAGCACACACCTCCTCTAGCCACTATACTTCCCTAGGCAGCCTCAGTGGCGGGGTCATCTGGCAGAGTCATCAGCTGTCCTCCCTCCTTACCTCAGCCTCTTCTAGACATCATTTAGCCTCCTAGCGTTGCTCTGACGCCCTGACCATTGTGCCACTGCTCCACTATCACGATGTGCTGCTGCAGCTGCTTCCTCTCTGCTGCTGTCAGCACTGGCAGATTGGCACCGTTATGATGGGTCGGATACGCCTCCTCGCAACCTCCAGATAGGCGAGTCTCTGCTCTCTCTGAAATCCCTCTCATGTCAGCAGGATCTGAGTTGAGAGACCTGAACAAATGAATGAGAGACCTGGACAAATGAATAAGAGACTGCACAAAGGAGTAGATACCCAGATGAACAATGATGAGGGGTTTTCATCCTGAAATTCATCGGTCAATATTTATAAAACGGAGGTGTTTGTTCTAAGCTTAAAAAGCTATTTAAAGCCGTTTGAAGTGCTTCCACATGCTGGACGTCTCATTTCAGACGTTTTCAGACTCTACATGCTGATGATGGCAGTGTTGGAAGAGACCGCACTAAAGGGATTTGAACCATATGGTCTGCTGTGCATTTCAAGAGTTTCCTTCTAAAATGAGACCATTTGAAAAAAGTGGTACCTTTTCTTACGGGATGATTGTTAGTGAGAAGTACGATGATTGTAGTGCTTTTTAAGATAACACTACAGACAAAACCCTCTCTCATTTTCAGAGATGTTGATTTGAATAATTTCCCCAAATTATCGAAATTTCAGGATTAAAGTGCTTTTTACTGTGTTATGGGAGGTTCAGCAGTATCATCAGAGTTATCAGTGACCCTGAGGTAATGGTACAGGGTCAAAATCCTGCCCCCGTGCTGAGTCTTTATCCCTCACCATCACCCACTGTGTGGATCCCTCCTCTGGCTGCGTTTTCAGCCGCGGTGCCCCATCGCTCTCCGTTAACAGCTTTCACACTGTTAATTCTGGGTGCCATTTGCAATAGCTTCAGCGGACTGTCTTATCTCTGCGGCGCAAGTCAGGCCTGCCCAGTATCGGCTCTCCATTCAGTTTACCATGACTGCAGTTCTGTGAAAAACCAATTAGGCAGCATAGATCTCCCTTCCTGCTGCCTCCACAAAGTTCATCTGTTTACCTCTTGCCATTCTGCCCACGTCACTGTGCCGCCGTGCCCTTGCTTATGCTGCACAGCGATTATGCACAATATACATATGCGTACGAGTCATAATGAGCATTACAGATACAAGCAAAAATGTTTCAAACACAAGAAAACATCCATGCCCACGCAAGCCCATGACCTTGCTGTGTTAAATGCACAGATGTTTTCCGTTAATTGTTCAAATATGTGTATTTTTCCTAATTAATGCTGCGTAACGTGAGGCTGCATTGGTAAGCCGCTTGCTACTCCTCTTATATCCCTCCAACAGTGATTCCCCTGGTACTCTGTCCCACGGTCGGGCTATTTGTTTGACTGGCACCGCCGTTCCTATCACAGGGCACAGCCTGTGAAAGTCCAACAACTAAATTGCTGATGGGTATCAAAGGGGATCTGCTGTTTTTTCAATCCGGTGCCTTTATGTGCTCCCGCTGCCTCATTTATCTTCCTATTTTTTTTGCTTTCTAACTGTGCTAACAAGCTAACGGCGCTACTGTCTGTCTATGTGTCAGAAAGTCTCTAAGTGGCCAGGAGGAGACTTTTCCCTCGGGTTCCTCTGAGGCTTTCCAACCAAAACAAGATACCCATTTATCTCCAGGAACCCACAGCTTATAAACTGTAGTCCTATAAGAAACAGTCACCTGGAAACATCTCCATAGCGTCTACCGATCAGATGGATGTTGGTGGTAGTTCTCAGTTTCTCCTTTAATTATCTTCGCTCATTGAAGTGCAAAAGGAATTGTGCCTTTTCATATGTGATGTCATTGGACGGAGACTATGGTAGACATCTCTTCAACTCTCTAACCATCTCCAACCATCTCTCTCCCTCTCCATCTCTCTCTCTCTCTCTCTCTCTCTCTCTCTGTACTTGTAGGGCTCCAATGGCTTCCCAGGCTTCCCGGGATCAAATGGAGAGAAGGGCACCAGGGTGAGCCGCCGCCTTATCGTGATTCTTCTCTCTCCCATTAGAGACATGTTCGCTCAGTCACAGTGGGCTTTTTTTTTTTTTTTTTAAGTCTCAAGAGCATGTCCAGAAGTAGCAGAAGTGAAGAGTGTAGCTAGAGTACTGAAACGCAACTTGGAAAAGTGGAATTGAAGCTAAAAAAAAAATGAAGACATCCACGATTATTGATCAAAGTTGGGTCAGGGGGCTCACAACAGCATCTCTCAAGGCCTCTTGATACGGCACATCCAGTGGTCCAGTAGACACGGGTTGCGGGTGAAGCATTGATGAGGAGGAGGAGGAGGAGGAGGAGGAGGAGGAGGAGGGGTGGAGGGCGGGTTTGTATTGACGAGACAAGCTGTCCTCCACTCTCAGACAGACAAGGAGAGGCAAACACCCCTGGACCCAGCATGCCAGAACTGACAGGTAGTTCAAGCTGTCAAGCGCCTCTGGGCAACCACTTAACCGCCACAACTTGATTATTTATTTTTTGCCCAAAGATCTTCCGGATGGTTCTATTTCATCCCTGACTGAAACCCCCCACCCCCCAGCGTAGGCGTCGGCTCTGATGTTCGACTGTATGTCTTATAATAGAACGGTTTCGGCTTAAAAACTTCAGAAAAGAGAAAAATGCTGCATTTGGTATTTATCAAAAAGTAGTTGATGCCACGAGGAAGGATTGTGTCCTAAATCAAGATTTCTCTCTCTCTCAGGGAATCGCTGGCAAAGCTGGCCCTAGAGGACAACGAGGCCCGACGGTAGGCAATTCAACTGTCTGCCAAATCACACCGAGCTTTCCACATAAATGATTTATTGTTTTCAAATGAAGTCCCTTCACCTTTGTGTGATTGTGTATGGGCGTTCTGAGGGGCTGGGGGAGGTGCACTGGGGATTGAAGGGAGGGGTAGGGGATGCAGCAGACTCATATGATTACCCGCCCTCAACGCTTTCACAACAACCATAATACAGAGTGATATTTCTTTTGCTGACTGTTACTGTAATGCTTCACGTACAGGGTCCACGTGGTGGGCGCGGTGCCAGGGGACCAACAGGAAAACCAGGTGCCAAGGTAAGGGCCAGTAACCCAGACATTTACAACAGTGGGACTGATGACAGGATATTACAGATACTAGCTCATATCACGATTAAGGTGATAAGGTGTTATGTTGTTGAATAAATATCTTCACATTGAAATCAGAAATATTCCTGTATAGAGATGATAAATGAGAGAATATTCTACTTGCGCAACCAATAAAAGCAGCAGTAAACTAGGTAAGGCTTTCATTTGCCTCAATACACATCAGAACTATCACGTTCAGGACCGTACATCATGATGCTTCCTTACCCCTGGCCATGGCTCTCACATGTCATAACTCTTACACCACCGCTGTCCATAAATCCCAGTGTGCTTTGTGTGTTCATCGGCGCTCAATGATGTTCCACTGATATCTGTGTGCGTCCTGTCTCCTCAGGGTACTTCAGGCAATGATGGACCTGCCGGTGGGCCGGGCGAGAGGGTAAGTACCAGATTAGTTGGTTTTAATAGTTTTAATCAGCACCTCTTGTACCTTTTGCGCATTCGAGGTTTCGTACACGGTGCACTCATGCACGTCAGTGAGAGTCAATAACAACAGCTTGACTGTATTGGTGTTTTTAAGAGGTTTTAGTCAGCGATGTAGTGGTAACTCAAAAGGTTGTGTAACAATTTACTGCAGGTTCAACAAAAATATTTACAAATAACATTTTTTTAAATTTAATTTTCTTTAAGAGTCCTCATTTTGTATAAGTTACATTAGTCTGATACCACTTACTATAATACAAATAACTCATTATATATTATGATATATTATATTATAGTGATGCATTATACTATCGTAAAAGTATTTCTCAATTAAAAAGGTTAGAAAGCTGAGTTGTATTTACCCTCCATTACATTACCACAGGTGTTAGTATTGTTAAGCATCCATTTCTTTTTCATTCAGTCGTTCTGTTCATGTTCATCTTACTCCAGGGACCTCAAGGGCCCCAGGGACCAGTCGGCTTCCCCGGACCCAAAGGCCCCAACGTAAGTAGCGGCTGTCAGTCTGTCTGTGATTTAGCCATGTTCACACCAAATCCACGTTGACACTATATTATTAAACATTGATGCACAGTTGTGACCTGATGCCTCGTTCTTTATTAACTCTCTACCTGCCCCCCACCCCCACCCCCACCCCACCCCAGGGCCCGCCAGGAAAAGACGGGCTGCCTGGTCATCCCAGGACAGAGAGGAGAGACGGTGAGTGAGTAAATCTGTCCGTGGACGGATTGAGTTGTGCCATTTGACCCCGAACATCATGCATCAGCTCCCGCTCGCTACCCACTCAGTCTGGCGCACTTTTACAAATAATACTTAAGGCTGGAGACAACTGCAAATGCATACAAATGTTGTACTTGAGGGTGAAAGCAAAGGAGTGTTTACAGAACTGGCACAGGATGATACAGAAGAGAAACATATTCCAACCAATATGAGCGTTTGTTTAAATGAGATCATGAAGCAGATCAGTCAGATAGTATTTCCACATACTGCTTCTAATTTCTCACAATTACTGCCAGAAAATGTAGAAAATCACAGGGAACCATTTGAGTTTGTCCTTTTGTGCTAAACTACCAGACAGGTTCAAATGAATGCTAAATATTAGTAACTATGGTTCCATATGTGTTATCACGTGTGTACTGGATGGTATGTGCTGAGCAACAGCTGACCAGAATGTAACACAGTTCATGCTGACTACAAGGACAGCAGGACCTCACATACAATACAATGGGACAATGGAAGACATACATAGACGGTATCTCTGTTTTTCCTATCAGGGCTTCCAAGGAAAGACTGGACCCCCGGGACCTGGAGGTGTGGTCGGACCACAGGTAGATTTACACGACTACTTTGGGCTTACATGTCCTGTGTCTGTGTTGTATGTTATGCTTTAAAAAGGTGTTGTTATGAGATGTATTGATATTAGAAGTATGTAACAACAGAAGTATGCACATGTTTGGTATTGGAATGATTTAAAAGCATCACTAGGGATTGAAAGGTGTCGAAAAACTTCCAGTGAGATCTCTTAGTTTTCTAATAAAGAGTTGAGCCTGGTTGTTAAATCTTTAAATAGTGCAGGAAGTAATTTATAATTTACCACATAAGATTTTCATTCAACATGAAAAGGTATTGAATAAAAAATAAATCATTTGTGTATCAAATTAGAACCTGCGGTATCAGAAAGTCTCCATCAATACATATGAGGCCTATGAGGAAGCCATATTTTCTCAGCACTTTGACCTAAATGTGACCTGTTGTTCCTGAAAGGGGCCTACTGGAGAGACAGGACCCAGCGGAGAGAGAGGACACCCTGGCTCCCCTGGTCCACCGGGTGAGCAAGGTCTACCTGGAGCTGCTGGAAAAGAGGGTGGAAAGGTAAACGGTCCCCATTTCATGTTCACCTGGCCAACATTCACTACAGAAGCAAAAGCACTGTGCAAAAATCACATTTATTATCCTCATATTATCCTCGAATCGGCCAATGTTTTGGAAACACAGCACAAGACACTGAGTCTCTGACTATTTTGTTTTATTTTGCACTTTAAAGAAGTATTTTAACTGCAGCATGAAAGTACTCTTAATTATGTATAAGTTTATATAACTGTATAAGTTTTCTACAGAATGGTGACCAAAAGCAAATTCTATTGTAATGAAATCTCTAATAATTACATGGCATAATAATGGCATAACGACAGCAACGGATTCACCTTTTTAAATTGTTAAACATCAAATATAACAATGACAAATTAATGAAGGCATTTTATTTGGCATATTTATTTGTGTTTTTTTGAACAACCGACGTCCAAGTGTGTATTTGTGGCAAAACAAAAAGAGGCAAAAGCCCAAAAGCCTCTTTAAGCCATTATATACAGTTGTTGCTTCCATTGCTAAAACACTGAGTGGCCTTAAAAGCTGCTAATTGAGCAAATTATAGAGGAACTGAAGCAATTTCATATATTGTTACATTGCAGTGATTGCAAAGGGTGCCTCAATCAAACACTTGATTTGGTTTCCCTTCGTTTAATATCTGGCTGATCCATTCGACCTCTATTAGATGGGTGTTTCTGTTAAAAGTCAGTCGCTCATCTATCCACTCATCACTTCGTCCTTTGTCACTGCTTCTTAATCATTTGTAATTTAAGGTTTGATAAAAATGGATTAATTGCTTTAATTGTTCTTTCTCTGACTTTCTGCTACCGCTTGCACAGATTCAACTTCGGTAATGATTTTGACCCAAAGCAATTCAGCCCCTTATCGATTACCTGCTGGGATATCAGAACGTCAGGATAAGCTGATGTTGTTTTTTCCGTCTCCCTCTGTAGGGTGACCCAGGTCCCCAGGGTCCTTCTGGGAAGTCGGGCCCGGCCGGCCTGAGGGGCTTCTCAGGAGCTAGAGGTCTTCCAGGAGCCATGGTAACACACACACACACACACACACACACACACACACACACACAAACTCACACACACTCACACACACACAAAGGTGAATTTCGCACAGCTCCAAAAACCCAATTACATGGCTTAACTACCTGCTGTTCAACCAAATGGCGGTCTTGGCAGCGGGCCGGACTGAAAGGTGTGGTCATCGCAGAGCTGGAGTAGACTGGAGGGTTCAGAGAAGATAGAAATGCTAGTAGCCGCGACATTGACGTGCTCGGCATCATTTGTTTCAACAAGGCTGAGTCCCTGTGCGCATGAAAGACACCTCAAGGTAAATCTTTCAACCTGTTTTGTGAATGAGAGTCGCAGCAGAGTGTGATAGCACAAGTGTCAGTGCGTTGGCATAGTATGTCAAATCATCAAATGTCTCTGCTTTTAGAGGCAATTCACTCAGCCTCTTAGACCGACCACATTACATGGTAGAGATGAAAAACTCTCAGCTTCTTTTTAGCATTTACTTTGTAGAAAAATATCTTTTTTTTGATAGTGAGTAACGGAGACAGAGGCGAGGTGAGAGACAGTAAGGGCTCATGCAACAAAGCCCATCATTCAGATTCAACCCATGAGTTGCTATATTGCATGCGCCATCGCCTGCTGAGCCACCCGGGTGGCCCTCGCCTTATTCTGAGTCCAGACAAAAGGCAGTGAGTGTTAGCGGTAAGTTCAAGGTGATAGAGGATGGCTGGTAGAGGCTGACTTGGGATCAGCTCGTGGGACCGAGGCTGAGCCCCATTTCAAGGCTGACCATTAAGGGAGCCCACGACAACACTGCCAAGACTTATTACCGCCATTATGTGTTTGTCCCATGTGTGGAGAGGGATGACCTTTTCTTCATCACACACACACACACACACACACACACACACACACACACACACAGTCTATTCACTCTGGGGGAGCGTGCACAGTTTCTCACTCACTAAATGTGCATTCCTATGTTCCTATAGACATACACAGGTAGTCTCCATCTCTCTCTGTTGAAGACACTCATGCAAACACAAGCAAACACACACACATTGCACAAGCAAGAACACACACACACACACACACACACACACACACACACACATAGTTTATTGTTCTCTTTTGGCTGCGCATGCACTCACGTACAAATGCACACATGCACAGACTTCATCCCATCTCTCAGTCTTGGGGAAAGGCACAGTAGCGATATATGAGCCAATAAATAACTTTCTGTGTGATCCTTCCAGCCCCCTAATGCACTGTGGTAAAACGTGGAAGCCGGGGCGATGAGGAGCCTGCTTGGCAGCGTCTGCACCCCCTTGGCGCTGTCGGAGCCTGTAAATTAGTTATTATAATGGAAGTCTTTACTGCCTCTGGCGAACAGCGTTTTCCATATGCCGTCTTAGCTCCCGGTGCTATGATTCAACACAGGCGTTTGCCACTCAATATGGCCGTGGTCTAGAGGAGATGACAGGGGGTGCCGGAGATAGATGGACTCTACCTGAGCTCCTGGCCCACTGGAGGCCTCAGACTCTCAGCGGCGGCTCAATAATGAGGTGTAATTTAAAGAGCTCTTGTAAGATTAACGGTGTGTATTATACCGCCTGTCAGTTGACACACCGCCGCGGCCCGCACATGCGCCGTCATGTGGAAGCACACACACACGCACATGCACAGACTCACGCACTCGTACAGACTCGTAAACACATATACACACATGCATGCAGGCACACACACACACATACAAAGATACACCCACTATACACAAACACCTGCACGCTCGCATGCACGCACACGTTAACATTTAAGAGCCCGTTGGACAGCTGTGATTACTGCTCTTTGAATGGCATTGAGCGGGGGGGCCCGCAGTGAGCGAGATCTAACCCTCTGCTGTCCTCTGCTTTCAGGGTCCATCTGGCTTAAAGGGAGGAGAAGGTCCTCAGGGTCCCGGCGGCCCCATCGTAAGTATCCCCGTTTCTATGGTTACCTTACCTCTGCTGCCACAGAGGTAGCAGTGAAAAGGGACGTGAGAGAGCTGCACATTCCGTAGTATAGGAAATGACAGATTAAAGATTAAACAGTGGTCAAAATCGAATCTATTACCTAAAAGGCAAGAATGTGAAAGTGCATCTTAAAGGTGGTAGGAGTAGCATTTTTAAATGTTGATGTGTCATATAGCAAAATAGTAGTGAAACCTTGGAATGATGAGACTGTGGTCAAGACCATTAGTAGCCTCTATCTCATGCCAGTGGTATTGTTAGAGCTACTGTTTCTTCATTAAGACAACGAGGGTGTTGCCTCTTTGGACAAAGATTTACTGAACAGGATGAAGGATGTTGGAAGGGATTTTTCCACAGACATTTCAAGAAACCCTGAAAGTTTGAATTCTATTTGTTCTGGTATAACAGCGCCCTCTTCCTGTTTTGTGCCGTAAAGCAATCTTATTTTTTCCTTTATGACTTAATAATACAAGATTTACAAGATCAGATTTCTTGGATGAAACTATCTATTGGTTGCTATGCCAACTCTCGTGGTAACCAGGCAGCTAGTTGGTGATTTTTCCTTTTTTTCTCCCATTTCTTTCCTCTCATTTATTGTCCACTACTTTGTGGAAGACTTTTCTCCCTTTGACTGTGCACTTCTTTACTATGATCATGGATAGTTTGATACGGTGCATTGCAACTATTTCATCACCGGCTCACCCGTAATCACAGCAAAGAATGCCCTCTTGGGTGTTATTGCTGTACTCATGCACCTTACTGTGTCATACCCTACTCACTTCTGCATAGTTTGTGACCCCAAAAAGGAGCAGCAGAAGCAGCGTAATCCATAAATAAGCGGGCCGTTTTTTTTTCCCTGTCTTTGTCTCTGAGCCCTTCAGCTAGTGGTGTGTGCAGTGAAAAGCCTTAGGAGCTCCAGTGGTGAATCTGAACAGAAGGCTGACTGACAGGCAGCTTTGAACTGTCTGACATTTTGTTCAAGCGTTAAACGCAGGCTCCCGATAATTGCCCCTCCTCACCAGCGACAGAGCAATACCAGATTAGATGACAGCGGATATGCAGAGCACGGATGAAAGATGATGAAAGAGAGAAGAAGGGCCTCCGTTGAATGAGTGAAACCATTTCCACTGCAAAATGAGATTGGCTTGGAAGTGGGGTATTGGCTGAAAACATGTGATAGACTGTTTTCGCAGTGGTTGAAAAACTCCTTAAAAAGGGGCCAGCGTGCAATGCCCACGCACACTAGAGATCTGATATTTTCCTCCATCGATTTCCTGCCAGAGATTGGACTGCTGTTGAAAGTTGTGAGTGGTGTGTGTGTGTGTGTTGCTATTTCATCGTCTTTTCAGAAATTCAGAAAATTGTGCGTACATGTTTGAGAGAAAGAGACAGAGCAAGATAAAGAAAGCAGAAAAGAAAGAATTACATTTGAAGAGTTGAGTCACACAAAGCTTGTGTGTGTGTTTGTAGTCCAGTCCATCGTGTGTGTGTGTGTGTGTGAGAGACAAACAAAGATACAAGGAGGGAAAGAGAGAGAGAAATAAAAGAAAGACAAAGTGTTATGAACAAAGTCTTCAGAGAAACTTGGGCGTGGATCTGTGCATGCCTGTGTGTGTGAGCATATGTGTGTGTGTTTGTGTGTGTGTGTGTGTGTGTGTGTGTGTGTGTGTGTGTGTGTGTGTGTCCAGGCATGCGGGATGGCAGGCTGGGGATGACAGTTTGGAGCTGTGTGTGTCACAGAAGATGTTTGTCATGAAATGGGCCAGGGCTATGAGGGCCAGGTGGCATCTCACATCAGCAGCTGAGTGTGTGTGTGTGTGTGTGTGTGTGTGTGTGTGTGTGTGTGTGTGTGTGTGTGTGGCCTGTGTGCATTTGAGAGCATCTTTTTTTTTGTGTGATGAAAGCCTCCCTGGGACAGGAGGATGCCATAATGGCCTGTTGATCAAAGATAGAGTCATAGTTTATGTGATTCTGGCCACCTCCACACCGCTGAGCACACACCTGGGCATAGCGAGGAGGAAGGTAATGAGACAAGCTGACGGGAGAATGAATTGTGAGACCTTCCACGAGGCCTTGGCGGAGGAGGAGGAGGAGGAGGAGGAGGAGGAGGAAGGGTCCCTGAAAGCACCAAGAATCCCATTACTAGATAAGAGCTCTCCTTCATCAGCACAGGTGCTCTCATCCCAGAGAGGCTTTGAGGCTGACAGCGAGTTCATTACAGTTGTATTATTTCTATCGGTTTTTATTTTTTATTGTAGTTCGCTGAAGTGTCTGTGGGAACACTTTACATTACAATGGCCTTATTACAGGAGTATTTGCCTGAGGGAAAGGTGCCAAATGAAACTCTCCCTAATGAGTGGGCTATCTGACAGCTTACAATCCAATGCTATTCCCACTGTTTCTTCCTGTAACTACTACATACTATACTTTTTAAATTTTGTACTTTTTATTCTTTTAGATGAACTCTTTCTAATGAGTTTAACTTTTTCCCGTCTCAAGTGAAAGGAAGCACAGTTCCTTGGGCTTTCAGCTAGCCCAAGCATTTTCTCCAGGAAATTGACTTTTCTAGTTAGCGACAGTATAATAACCATCAACTGCCGAGCTATGTCTGATGAGTCTTTGTGCCTGGATGACAGGGTTCTCCTGGAGAGAGAGGCGCTGCCGGCCCCGGCGGTCCCATTGGTCTGACAGGACGCAACGGCCCCCAGGGACCCCCCGGCCCAGCTGGAGAAAAGGGAGCTCCTGTGAGTACTTCCTTGTGTCTTTCACACACTCACCCAGTCACAACACTTCCTGAGTTTTCCATTTGAGGTAGCAGGCGGAGACGATTTGATTTTGACTGCTGATAATTGATAACTGTGGTTCATGTTATGTTCAGGGAGAGAAAGGTCCCATGGGTCCTGCTGGTCGTGATGGTATCCAAGGTCCTGTCGGGCTTCCTGGTCCGGCCGGTCCTCAGGGACCCCCCGGAGAGGACGGTGACAAGGTAGAGTAGAGACGGTTTGCCACTGTCCGCAACATCAGTGTGATACACTTTACCCCGAGAATCTCAGAGGTAAATATCAACTCTAGAGAATCAAATACCGTTTCAAAACACCACAAAAACACATGACGGTGAACAATTAGAGACACTTGTTAACATGGAGACAACCATCACGTCTAATGTGATCACAACAACAGCTTTCTATGGGAAATTATCTTACAGTTTGGCAGCATAAGTGAAAGCAACGCATGTCTTTGAAAATGTGAGGGTGTCATATTTTTTACCCCCGTCCGTCATTATAACCAGCAAAGGCAGAATTTTCACACGTGGGTTGTTGCACTCAAAAGCTGAAATAACCTCGCTTTCCAGAGACATACAAACAACTTGACATACTATATGAAAAATGCAGTGCTTACCACACGTACCACAGATAACTCACAACAACTACGCTAGCACTCTCTGTTTAGCCGCAGGCCAGTAATGACAGAAAACATCATTATCAGTGAAAGGTTGTTGCACTCAATAACCGAAATGAACACGCTTCCTACTGAAATGCACTTCAGCGTGCGCTGGAATGCACGAAAGACTCAATTCTTTACAGAAATAAACAAAGACAATGTGCTCAATAAGTCATGGCTCTTACATATTCTATTGACCCTCAGGCCAGCAAAACGCCGTCTCCACAGTTAATGCACCTGATCACAGATCAGCATCTTTTAAATTTGTGATCATCACATCACAACGCTTCCAATCCCTGTCACGTCCCCTATCGCACCATTTTGTCAATGATAGCGCCAATGGGGGGTAGACAGGGAGCCAAGTAATCAATTAATTGCAAACATTTGCCCAAGGTCTTTGTGGGACAATCAAATTAGAATCTCTCAAGTAATATTTACCACCCCAATCACGGTAAAGGTGACATCTAAAGATATTGGATTTAGACTAAACACGGGAGAGGCGAAAGCTTTTTTTTTTAAGATGGCGAGGTGAGATGTGAGCTGTGTGTGCTGTTTGTCTTGCACTACAGGGAGAAGTCGGCGGACCCGGCCAGAAGGGAAGCAAAGGAGACAAGGGTGAACTGGTAAGTCTCTGTTTTTTTTTCTCTCTCCATCGCTTGATATTGTCATGATGAGGAATGAGTTTTAAATGCCGTTGATAATCTGTGAACATTGAAGAAATAATACGCTCTACATCTTAACTCAACCCGGCTGCTGAATCCTCAAATGAACACAGAATAAATGAAATAACGCAGGTTGTTATTTTTGCCGGTGGCGCGCTGAATAAGGTCATCCAGCCCTGAGCAGCATGCAGCTCATAAAATATAATATTTGATTAACGCTTTATTACATCTCCCTTCCCACACAGTGTAAATACCAATGTACTTTGTCCACATCGTAAACCTCCTTTTTTTTTGCTTTTTTCAGTTTTTAGTCGACAACATATTAAGAAAATCTCATTTATTTTCCAGATGGATAGTAGACCCATCACGGAAATTAATTAAATATTGAACTATATTTGCTTTGCCGAGGGCGATCGCCTTGCTTCTATTAGACATTCTGCACGAGGCCAACGCGCTGTGCAGTCTGAGTAGATGAAGACAACATGTCTACCTTGTGGAGGCCAGTGATCTGACTGCCTGTCTCTTTGTCTGCAGGGTCCCCCGGGTCAAGCCGGTCTCCAGGGTGTGGTCGGAGCTCCTGGTCCAGCTGTGAGTCTCACTTCCTCTCATCACCTCACAGAAACTTTACTCCCTTGAAACATTAAACATCTCGCTTTTCATGGTGGATGGATTATACCGCCGAGGGTTGGCAGGGCAAGCACGTTCTATCCCCTGAACATCATGCATGCACCCGTGCAAGTACCCACCCTGTCTGCTCGTTATACAAACAAGGGCTCATACAGACAGCATCAGTTACATTTGGATCGTTTAACCACACACGAACGTGGGTCCACCTTATCTCATGTGCCCAGTTGGTAAACCATGCATGCATTCACTTCAAACATCGATTTTCCCCAATGAAAAAGGTTCCTAACCTTTATTGGCAGATTGCACCGTAGTCCCGTGACCCCGGCATTTCAAATGCATTGAAATTGTTCACTTTCTTGTACCAGTGTTCGACTGCATTAGACAACAGGGCGGCCTGAAGATTCAAAGTAAGACTGGGTGTCCCTAGTGGTGGCTGGGCCGTTCTGGCCACGCCTCCAGACACGCACACTTCAAAATGTTAAATTACCATTATGTTAGACCCCAGAAAAGTGTTTCATTTCCCAGTTGGGCAGAAATCAAGTCGCCCTTCTAGACAGGTCAACGACACAGGCAAACAGCATGGCTTTTTACTGTTGGGTTCTACACGGCAAAAGCCTTTGGAGGCAGTTTTTTCATGCCAGGCAAAATCCCGTTGATATTATTATTAAAAGAAATTAAGGTTGATGATGATTTTTACCTGGGGCCCTGTGTTAACACCAGGGTATTCTGCAGATTCCCTTCACCAAGGTTGTAACAGCCTGGTGTTATTTTTAGAGCACAGGATGTAATGAGTTCATTTCTTTGCGGATTCCTCCGAGATTCACATGCAGGAGTAAACCTGTGACCTGCCAGCCTTGAGACATTCTCACTAACCATTGCTCCGCTCTTCCAATCATCTTCATGTATGACCTGATATGGCACCGAGAACCAGTTGAACAGATTGCCCCGTATACTGCAACACATTTCCTGTAGTGTTAATGAGATGGATGGGAACAGGAGAAGTCCTGTTTCTACAATAGCTTATGGCCCGAGGGCAACTAGCAGCTCATTGCTGTAAATGATCAGGCCTTAACAACCATTCCAGCACAAATTCAGCATTTGCAATGCTCTGTAGGGGCCAGAATGGGCCTGGTGAGATGGATTGCCGCTAGCAGGTAGCACACACAACCTGAATAACAACAAATTATTTAACAGTGGTTTGTCCTGGTGAGTCACTCTGCTCATGTGCATTCATACCTTCACTACTGCATAGATTTAACTTCTGGCTCGTGCTGTGCCGGTTCAACTCTCTCTGCCCGTTGTTCCTCATTACACGCCGTAATATTGTTGTAATCAATCGGTATTGTATCCGTTCCCACGTCTACAGCCGGGAAAAATGTTGGCGTTATTGGGGAAATGAAATACCACATTTGCACTCGTTTGTATTGTAGTGTCAGATAAATGCTGACAATGTAACATAGATGGAAAAGACTATGAATGGAGCACCTTTCAGATAGGTCCATATGAAAAGGGCTACGAGCACAAGCAGGACACACGGCTGGTTATGATCCCCCTGACTTGCTGTTGCGGGGCTCAGGACAGTCTCTCTGACCCACACCTCCAACACTTTCTCACTCTACCTGTAATGGCCTCACACTCACTTCTAAACTAGTCTGCATTCACTACCAGCGCCCGAGGCTGCCTAAATGTCCCAGGGCTCAGCAAGAGCCCCCCGGAGCTCTTTCAAGTGCTGACATGTGTTTGAAATGAAAACTCCCCAGTTTGTCAGCACTTCACTCCCTCCCTGTAGCCTCCCCCCTTCTCTCCTCCTTAGCCCTATGCACCTCTGACTTCACAGATGTAGTCAGCATATTTCACACACTCTCTTTACCCTAACCCTGTGGCTATTCTGTACTGGAGCCGATGTTCCCTGAGCAGGAGCTTTGGTAGGCTGGCTTCTGTTCCTCGGGTATCCAGGCACCATGATGGCTCAGTGGTTAGCACTGTCACCTCACAGCAAGAAGCGTGTGGTTTCAATCTCCAACTGTGTGCAGTTTGTGCATGTTTTCCCTGTGTTGTCGTGGGCTTCTGGTTTCCTCTCACACTCAAAAGACATCCAAGTTAGGTGGATTGAACACGCTAAATTGCCCCGAGGTGTGAAGGTTTTTGGACCCTAGGAAGACTAGCGGCTAACGGGGATTCAAATAAAAAAGTACACATATGTTTCGGCTCTTATGAACTTTGACCTCCCACAGGGCAGTGATGGTGAATCTGGACCCAGAGGTCAGCAGGGCATGTTTGGCCAGAAGGGAGATGAAGGATCCAGAGGGTTCCCCGGGCTGCCAGGACCCATCGGACTGCAGGTAAGTCAACAGAAAACACACACACACACACACACACACACACACACACTGATCCTCTCTCTTTCTCCTGAACATAACCTGATGACGTTGAGCCCAACCTAGGTGGCATGCATGTTGGTTAATTTCTGTCCAAACCAGCCGTAGCAGAATGAGCTCCTCTGTTCCTTAAGACCCTGTAAACCCCCAACCTTTCATCTCTCCTTTACATCATTTACATCAAAACAGAGCATCATTTATTAATGCAGCCTCGGCTCCTAATAACACTTTGTATAGCTGCTGGGAAAATGGTGCTTTTTTTTTTTTTTTTTTTTTTTTACCCTTGAAGGTCTTTCCCCAGCACAGACAGTGCTAAAAATCCATCACCATTGCTAGCATTTTGCATTTGGCATTTTGCCGCCGCATTAATGGTAGAGGAGGTGCCATTGGTTTTCCGCTCATACTTCATCATTATCATGCAGTAAATTGCAACCCTGCAGCACTCACAGGCCCAAATAAGGGGCCAGCTGCTGTGACAGGCCCCCGTGTTAGGAATATATTTTTAGAGAACTTCGATATCTATATTTTACACGATGTACAGTCATTTATTTCAACTCATACACATGCATTTCACAGAGGTGCGCAGGGGCAGCCCTTAGGGGTTCAGTGTCCTGTTCAAGGATACTTTGACCTGGATGACCGCGATGTTGGTATTGAATCGGTGACCTTCCAGTAATGGGATAGGCTCTCTACCCACCAGGCCACCATGCCTACAGAAACATAGATAGAGATAACTAAATGGGATGGGAACTAAAGGGATGAAAAACGATGTGAGGACTGTTAATAAATGACCCACGCTCCCATTCTGCATCTCACAACTCATCTGCTAATGGCCATTTATCTTCTTCTTTGTTGATGGTAGTAGTTCAATAAGGCACAGGGATGTTATTTATATTATATACAGTGGTGGCCAAAATTATTAGAACACCTGACAGATCTGAAAATATTGACCTTTTCTTGCCTCCAAAACATGATTTCATTTCATAATGTTCATGAAACATGCAGATGGTTGCTCTGAGCACAACAAATATCAGATGAAGTGAGTCCTACTGTTTTTATCCACTTTTAACTTTAATATTTGGTATGTCCACCTTTTGCAGCAATTCAAAAGAATCACACAGCTGTGTCCTAAGACTCTTGCATCACCATCAATTTAACCACCATCACAATGATTACACAAGTAATTTGGCTTCTTCTGTGAAGGAACATGATTGTGTGACATTGACAGTGAAATAGGCCTAGCTTGTTTTTTGTAAGGAAAATGACGTAAATCTCCTTATGATGGCTCTATTCTATGGTTTATAGAGCATAATGATGACTTTGTATATATTTCATTCGTTTTATGGGTATTTTATTGGCCAATTGAACAAAAACAACTGAAACCTCTTAAATGTATGCCAAGTGTTCTAATAATTTTGGCCACCACTGTATTACATTGATATATTAATGTTGTACAAATCTTACATGTAAGGCAAATGAGGATACAGACCAAGATTTACTCTACTTTCCTTAACACTGCAGAAGAGGGAAAGGAGAACAAAAGGACAGAGCACATTTAAGCCAATCAGCTGAAGCTGAGGAAACTTGCCTTGGTGGCGACAAATAAAGAAACAGCACACTTCACAACGTCTTCAAGTCAATTATCCAAGGACTCACTGAGGATGAAATTAGAGCGAAGCCCTGCTGGTCAATGGGGCCAGATAACGTTGTTATTAAGTGCAATTGGCTTTTAATTGGGCATAATGCACTCAATCTGCACTCTTTTAATTATGTTTGGCTAAGATGCCCTTCAATAGATGGCAGCAGCCACTGCGAGCTCAGCCCTTCAATGCAATTATCTGTTGCATTAATGATTTTTGACTGTGGAGGAATGAATGGCTTTTGATTTGAAAGCCTTCCGTCGGGCGGGTTTTCTGTTTGCCGTGGGATATTGGACTCCTTGCTGAGCGGACGAATTCTTCCGATTAAGATTTGGACATCAAGGAGAGTAAATATCAGATTTGATTATACGGGAATGTCCTCATAGTTCAAGGCTAGCGTGGTAAGAGGAGGGAAATGCCAAGTCATAAGTAAACATTTATCGATCTGCTCCAAGTATCTGAGTGCCAAAGAGGAGTGTGTGTGTGTGTGTGTGTGTGTGTAGTGTGTAGTGTGTTTATGTCGCTCCAGACATAATACGTCTCTTCTTTCCTGCCTTCCAGTCCACTACAACACATCATTTCCAAACCAACATTCATCATGTCTCCATCATATTCATACATTATCCATAAATTCAGTCGCTGATTTATTTATTTTTCCATTCTTACTCCCTGCATCCTTCATGACCAAGGTCCCAATCAAAGCCATTTGTAAATTAGCCTTCTCCTCCATGGTAGCCGTGCAGTAAATCAACCAAATGGGCTGAAATTGCACATGTATGATCGCGGTGACTGATACCCCTTGTCGTGCTGCTTTTACAGTAACGTATCACCGCTGCCTGTTGGTTATGGATGAGTCTAACTAACGGGATAAATAGTAACTGCAATTACGCAGGTGGACAATAAACTACAATAGCAAAGTGAGAGCTCTTTCATTCCCATCACTTATTGTCCTGAAGACACACCCTTCCCAAGTTGTGTTCAAACTGTTTCAGTCAAGCATGATTGAATCCCCCGAAACTGAATAATGCGCCCCTTTTGTTTCAGCTTTACCCGCCGACGTAGATGGATGGAGCTCCCCCCCTCTAATTTACACAGGCCGATTATACCCGAGCCTCCTGTAGCCTTTAATTACAATAGGTGTTGTATTTGACTAATTGTGTGTTTACATCTGAGGCGTTCGGTGTGTTAATGTGTTCTCCGGCGCGCTGAATTATAGAGCCCCCTCTCTTAATACGCACCGTCAGAAAGTATCCGCTAACGAGCAGCCAAAATGTGTTTTCAAAATGTGACGTCTCAGGTGTCGCCCCGAGATGACCTTTTACTTTGCTCGCAAGATTTAAGAGGTGTTTTTTTTCTCTCCTCGCCAGGGTTTGCCCGGCCCACCGGGTGAGAAGGGAGAGAATGGAGATGTAGGACCGATGGTGAGTTGCGAGCTTTTCTATTATTTTTCTCTCTGTTGTACCGATTCGCATTGTCTTCACGTACAAACCCATCCAGGTGGGGAAATTGTAATGATTGTTCATACGTTTTTGGCTGGTGGCTGATAAGCTTGGCAACTCCACCAGTCATTTAGCAGGTGGGTTTGAAGTCCGTGGAAGATCTATTGTATTCAAACAACCATTTCAGCTGGTAAATGTTTACAGTGACTGGTGAAACCTTTAAACTCACTTGCCATGGTTGTTTCCATTTTCCACCCCTGCAACACATAAAATAAGACAAACGTAGTATACAAGTATATATACAAGTGTACTGAACATCCATCTTTGCTGACAGGGTCCACCTGGTCCTCCTGGCCCCAGAGGTCCTCAGGGTTCAAGCGGAGCCGATGTAAGTCTTGTTGTTTTCTTGGATTTTTTTTCAGCCACAAACAAATAATCAAAGCACTTAATATCCCTGTGTGCTCGGATGACACATTACGAAACATTGAGTGTTTTGTTGGGTAGTCGCTAACAGAGGCTTCTGTGTTTCATCCACAGGGTGCACAAGGTCCTCCCGGTGGTATCGGCTCCATGGGAGGCAATGGTGAGAAGGTAAGAACCAAACACATCCAGTTGATTCTTCACAGGCCGAAACAAACATTTCTTTCCCCTTCTTTGGCATTTTTGGCTTAAAATCAACATTTTTTTGCCTTAGCATTTACTACCATAGTAACTCACATATAGTTTAGTCTATATGAAAGCAAATATAGAGTTTAAGAGTCTGCCGATTCTGCAGATCCTCAATTAACCTGTTAGTCAGTCGATAGAGCCAGGCTGTTTACTGTCATGATGATAATCCACACTCTCACTATGATTCAACAGGGAGAAAGTGGTGAGGCTGGCAACCCTGGACCATCCGGAGAGCCTGGCGCTGGAGTGAGTACAGCATCGTGTTGGCTGCAGATGGGTGTTGCTCTGTTTGTCTCGACTCACTTCAGACAAACATTTTGAACTCCTAACTTTGAAAACAAGAGAACGTACTAGTCATACTCGTGCGTGGTCCCCTGGTCCTACGATGACGCTGACTGAGCTGCCGTTTGCTGTGATCCCACACATCAGATGTCCCACCACAATAAACTTTTATGGATTGTGTATACGCTGCTTGCCCAAACTCGGCATCTATTGCACGCCCAACTGTCCTTCTAGGGGGATTCCCTCTCTGAGTAGCCCCCTCCCAAGGTTTCTTCCAACCCTTAGAGACTATAACGGTGATTAAGGGCTATACAAAATGATTTGATTTGATTTGAAAAATGTATAGCAAATACCATAAATATTGTCCAGCAAGTTTGCTAATTTCCGTGTTCAATCAAGAGTCGGCATCCTGAGTCTATTCATCTCCAATTAGAGCAGTGCCATTGATCCAGGCTAAGCAGTTGACACTGGTTGTGCAGACCTGAGGAAGCTCACTTCGGTCTCGGGTATGGGTCGAGCTCCCCTCCTCGGGCCTGAGTCCATCAGGTCGTATTGACGTAGCTGTCAGCTGCTGTGTATCTGTTTACAGTGACAGATAGGTCCCGGTGTTGCGCAGCACATTGAGGTCGATTAGAAAAGGTGCCGCGCTGGCATCGACCGGAGAACAGCACTGCTCTAATGGGCCGGCTAACGATCACTCTTAAGTGTGCGGCTTGTAATTGTAGTACACCTGCTGCTCTGAAGACGTAGCCAAGACTGGAACACATTTCCTCCCATAGTGGGGAAAAACACAAATTGAGATTGTGATGACAAGACTACGGGAAAAATAGTGTTTGACCCAACTGTGGATCTACAACAGATGATTTGCTGTACAGTCTTGACATGTACTTTGTGTTCCTGTTGTTGTTTGGAGAGCCTCTTATAGCCGTGTGGTGAGCACAGTTTGCTGCACGTTTTGATGCCAGTGGGAGTGACAGATCCGCTAACACGTTTGTCTCGTCGCCTTATTTTAGCATAGCATTGTCAACGTCACGGTGATGCTAACCGGTGTGGTCTTCACGGTGACAGCATGTGACGCCTTTCTCCCCAGGGTCCGAGAGGAGAGACCGGTGAGAAGGGAGAAGCCGGCCCACCTGGAGCTGCCGGGCCCCCTGGCGCCCGAGGACCCCCTGGAGATGATGGTCCCAAGGGTAACCCTGTATGTCAGCTCCACACACACACAGACACACACACACACACACACACACACACACACGCTGTCAGTGATAAACTACACGTTGTCAAATGTCTCTAATTAGAGCTGTTGTTGATGTGCTCTGTGTCAAATATCTGAGCTCAGTTTTCTCATTGACTCACTCTGTCTGCAGGGTCCAGTTGGCTTCCCTGGAGACCATGGTCCCCCTGGTGAGCCTGGTGTTGCTGTAAGTGCTATATTTACACCTAAATCAGTCTGATGTTATCGTGGCATGTCAGGGTACTATACTTTTCAGTGACTATGCATTGCTCTGATGATGCATATGCAATGTTAAATACAAGTTATACTGTAGGGGAATAATATCAAAGATGAAATGAAGAGCCCTAAGGATGAATTTCCAGCTGTATGTTTTCTTCTTCCTCCCTGATATTCACCTTTTATATAGTAGAATTTGAATTTAATGTTTTAGATTTTTTGCTCGTTTGCTTCTTCTCCTTCTTTTATTTTTCCTGTGAAATCTATAATTTGTTCTCTTCTTTCTAAACTCTGTCATTTTTATATGTGCACATAAATAAACTCCAAATTGTGTGCTCAAATGGCATTATACTATATGATATATAACTATGTTGAACAATTCCACGTTTGAGTCGCCTGTCTTCTGTATTTCCCTCAGGGTGTTGACGGTTCAGCGGGAGACAAGGGAGATGATGGAGAAGCTGGTCAACCTGTGAGTCTGCAGTTATTTATATCCGCCGAATCCATGGAAACGGCCATGTAAACAAATGAAGAATGTACAAAACAGTTTTGAATTTAAATCCTCAGTTCACGAGGCAAGGCAACGTTCCCATTTACAATTGTATGGGAAGGTAGTGGTAACAAACCACAGAATAATAATAATAATAATAATAATAACAATAATAATAATAATAATAATAATAATAATAATATAATGATAATAATAACAATAATAGTAGTAATAATAGTAATTATATCAATAATTCACTAAATTCAGGAAGTGGATTTTCTTCAAGCTTCAAAAACTGGAAATCGTTTGTAAGATTATTGAGAATGGAGGCTCTATCATTGCTGTGTGCAATCCTGAATTAGTTTACTGTACATTTTGAATTGGGTGATTTGGAAATGAATTCACCCCAATTATGATTTGACGCATGTGGTAAAGCAAAGAACATATAACAACAAGTACAACAAGTAGGAGATCAAAAGAGAACGTGAAGTTGTTGATGCTATATATACAATTTGAGAACAAATCATTGTATCATTCGGATCTAGTCTCTAAATGTGTGATAATGTTTTATAACCAAAGGCTTAATTTACCTACTGCCCTTTTAAAATGGATCATAATAATTATCAGAATTGTGCTAATTTTCTGCTGTCCATCATTTTGCAATGGTGGGTATAACGTTTTCAAAGGGTGGATATCACAGATTGTAACAACAGATGTAAGTTGTGTCTTGTATCTGCTCTAATTTAGGGCCCTTCAGGTCCATCTGGTGAGGCTGGAGTACCAGGACCCCCTGGCAAAAGGGTGAGTAGATGTCCAAGATGATGAATGAGAAGATACTACTCTCTCCTCCTCCTCCTCCTCTATTTTTGTAGTCGGCGTAGTGATACAATTACCTATAGTGGATTTTTCTATACATGAGCATGAAAAAAACTTTGACTAACTGACTGTCCTGACTGTCCTGAGCAACCGCAAATTTGGAGATGACGATTGTTCTGTAAGAGAATATTGACCCATTGAGTGTGACGGGCACTAATGTGGAAGCAGTAGGACTAGCTACTGAAGTCAGGACATTAAGTTGTCACTTTCAGCTCTGGCACCCGACGCCATTTCTGTCACATCAGACTTGAGCTGAGATTATTTCATCTCACTGTAGCGTAGCGTTTTTACGATCCCTTCCATTTACAGTAATAATGTTTTATAGTTAGCAATAAAGCACAACACTAATGCGCTCTAATGAAAGGTTGGCACAGCATGGCAAGTGAGACTAGACTTTGATATTTAAAGTCAATTCATCCCGTTTTGTCTACTTCAGGATGGAAATGTCTTGTTATACTGCAGATGTCATGCTCAGTAAAGTCCCCCTCTTTGATTTGAAGGGAGGCAGTAGAGCTACTTTACCTCAATATGTTCACTCAAAATAGCATAGATATAATTCATGTCAGCTAAGCTAATAATACTATAGAAACAGTAGAGTCCACCACCAAGAACTGTTTTGTTTCATCATTTATCATTTTTTTCATGAAATTATATTTCTCAAAAAAAATAACATCATTTTCAAAACGAATTATTAATTTAAAATATTTTTTAAGTCCTTTCTCTTGCAGTAGCAACAATAACACGCAGAGGACCATATTCATTTAGTCAATATCTGATAGTAGTTGTTAAAAGACCAAAATAATTCACACTGTGTATTAGGAGCATACATGTGATAAGATTTGAATTAAATGTGACAACAATTTGAGAAAACCAAACGGTGTGTGATATATGTATTTCAATTTCATACGAGTATTTCTCAAAGATCTAAAAAATGTTGATTTGTATTCTTGAATAAGAAGTATCAACTGCGTAAAACTTTGTATTAGCTTTTGATAAATGATTTGGACCCTGCTGTGATAGACGCTGACTTCCTGCCTGCTATCATGAATCGAAAGGGATCAACAAATGATGCTTGGTCAAAAGTTCTGAGTCATCGTTTACTACAGAGCTTGCCCAAATCGGTCTCGGTCAAACGTGAAAAATCTGTAGAGAACACATTTATCTCTCTAGCTTATCATGATCGCACAGCTTGTGTGTAGATACTGAAGGTCTGGACAGACGGGATCAGTGGATACACAGGAATGTCTGAGATAAGATGTCTACCGGCGGTGGTACTTTCTGGAAAAAAACATTGAAAAACTTCCTCGTTAAGCATTAGCCACACTCCTGTGCGTGTTTTTCCAGGCAATTCTGTGTCTTGAATTCATAATATAGACTTGATGGGTTGATAATGCATTTTGTTTTTTAGACTTCAGCGTGGTAAGCACTTTTAGGCCCAGAATTTGTATTCCAAAGGCTAGCAACAAGGTGGCAGAGGCTGCAGAGCAAATTAGAGCCAGGTCCATGTCCATGTTAATGGACTTTGTGATATGATGTTTTTTCATCCTGCTCTATGGTAATGCCTGGTTAGTCTCTTTCCCAATATCTCTTTCTAAATTGACTGAGGTCTGGCAGTCACTGATGCATGGGGCTGCTTAGCTACATTAACGCACATATGCAACCACACACACATGCACGTACACACTTGCCAATGCACATAACCTACATTGAAGACCGGTCTCTTTTGTTTGGTCTATTAGATTAGAGTTTCTAATGGCAAATGGCAGCCCACTTACAAGGCTCTGACCAGAGGCTCTTCGGTGAAAACACCGATGTGCTTTTAGCTCAGTCTGTTTGGAATGGAGGGCAATTTACTTTCACTGACGTTGCCTGGACCTGAATGCCCCCCTCTCTGCTACCATTCAAGGTCGGGGCATGAATCACCAGAGCAATTATCGTGCACATGCAACTTCTGCTTGTCAGCAAATGTCGGACAATTGACTCATTTCCCTTTTAGAGTATGTTCAGGTATTTTGTGTACTTTTAATTTAATTTCAGGCAACATTAGCCACAGATAGCCATGGGTGCTATTGGTACTTAGTTAATTACTTAGTTAATTAATTTACTTGGTTAATTGGTTAGTATAGAATCACGTGTAAAAAGGGTGCGTTACAGTGATACACCTATGTACAATATCATAATGGCATTTGATTGATGTTCTGTCCTGTCCTCCTCAGGGACCCATTGGACAAGCAGGTCAGGAGGGCAGACAAGGAGAAAAGGGATCCAAGGTAAGTTGTAAATTTCACCTCCTGACACTCACTTTAGCTTGGGTCTTAGAGAGAGCAGGTATTGAAAGGGTTGGATAATGGCCGCCAGAATTTACTGTTGAGCCGCCTTGAAGCGTTATTGACCTGATTTAATTGATAACCCAAATGACAGTAAATGACTCCCACTCAACCCCTTTCCTCTCACGTCCTCGTTTAATAGCACAACAGTACCCTGTGTATTAGTGAATATTGGCAAATTAGTCTCAGTGCAGAAGAGATGGTGTTCCTTGTGGCTATCAGTGGATTTGATTTCTTTGTTGAAACCCATAACGTGAAAGTGTTTGCAGAGTGCACTAGAATAAAATTGGAAAAACCTTTCCGTCTCCAGATCAATCGTTTCAAAGGAATGCACGCGCACAAACACTGACAAAACTCAGACACAACCACTCTCTCTCTTTTGTTCTTGCATGCTCCCTGTCTCTCATTTCTCTTTCACACATGCACACGCACACTCTCTCTCTCTCTCACACACACACACACACACACACACACACACACTTACACATACACAAAGTGCACATTCTATCCACACTGAGGTGGAGGATTAGAGTTGATTTGATGGAGACAAGCCAAAGCCTGTGTGGTGATGCTAGAGTGTCAAATCCAGGCCTAATTGGTTGTCAGAACAATTTAATCCCCTTATGCTATCATCCTAGCTGATATGACATCTCTGGAACCTCACTGCATAAAAGCTCCCTATTGCTCTTCAAGGACAATAGATGAGATCCAGCATTGATCTGTTAGGGGCTTTATTCATCTGCAAGACTCCTCCAATCTGAGTTTTTCTGAAGGCAAGCAGTGTAGAATATCAAAACAGCATCACTTTAATTGCCAAGTACCATAAAGGTCTTGTCATTGCTGCAGGGACATATTGACAACTTTCATCCTAATGCATATGGTACAATATTTGATAATATAGTATTCTGCTATATTGGCCCTCTGGAACATGACATATTGAAAATTGAATGCATTGTAATTGTGTCCTGTTGTCCTCTTTTTATAGGGAGAGACTGGAGCTGAGGGGCCAGTTGGCAAAACTGGACCCGTGGGACCCCAGGGACCCTCTGGAAAGCCTGGTGCCGATGGTCTGCGCGGAATCCCTGGCCCTGTTGTGAGTAGATATTGGCTGATGAAAATCCATGACTTTTTATGCCTATATTGTGATGGTGATACAGTGAAGGCAGTGGCAGATTTCCAATGGTGAATAAATTAATGTATAATGCAGGAAGATAATGTTTGAAGAGTACCTATTCCAAAATGTTATAAATACATTTAAAAAAACTCATCTCAAACTGAAACTCCTCATTCAGTATCTCTAGTATCTCAGAAATCAGAGATATCAGTATCTCAGTATAATCCACTCGGTTAAAGAATTTTCTTTTTCTCAAATAATTGAGTTATTAACTATCCATTAATTACTGTTATTTGTTTTCATGTTGTGCTGTCAGTCATTTTGTAAGAGTGGACAGTATTTGTTCACAGTAACGAGACTCTTTGTTCTCTCTCTCTCTTTGTTCTCAGGGTGAGCAAGGCCTTCCTGGTGCTTCGGGTCAAGATGGCCCTCCTGGACCACTAGTAAGAGACTGTTCCTCTGCCTCCCCAGTAGAAAATCTATCTACTGTACAGATACAGTTATCTTAGAGGTCCCACACTGTGCTGAATGCATGCAACTGGACCTATCCTACCTAAGAGGAACTGATTGGAAAAGTAAAATGTTCAGCTAAAACTTTTCAGCTATCAGAAGACATATGAATTGTTCTGGGCAACCAGTCATCTGACAGTTTTGTGTTGCCATATACCAGTTTTGTTCTGATAACATTCAATGAAGTATTGTTTACAGCAGTTGCGGCAGTACCTATGCAGGGTAGATACAGGCACAAACATGGAGGCCGCTGCAACGGCGGTCACTGCATGATAGTTTTAATTCATTAGTTTAACTCATTTCACCGACAGCTGTGCTTGACAAAGTGATTATATTTTCTCCATAGGGACCCCCTGGACTTCCTGGTATGAAAGGTGACTCTGGCTACAAGGGAGAGAAGGCAAGACATTATTATGATGCTAATCTGAAATTGCCTCATTGTGTATTTCTTATATCTGCTCACGCGCTTTATCTGAAGCCTCTAAAGTAAGCAAACACCGAGGGGCTATTGCCTCCGTCTCTTTGTTCAGTTTCTCCCGGCGAGGTGAAGAAAGTTTTTTTTGCTCTGTTGGAGTTTTCCAACACAGTGATTTAATGCAGTAGATGAATATGTATAGGTTTGAGAATATCATCTTTGTAATGGTCATTGGTTTAATGCCAGCATGCAGCAGTCAAATGGGATAGATGCAGATGGCCATAACTCTGTCTAGCAGCAGGTGCCGAGACTGACCACAATTGTTAAATATGACGACCGCCGTAAACACACTACTTATTTATAGGCAGCGCTAAGACAGCGCTCGGGTCCTCTGGCCAGACATTGTTCATAAATAGAAGTGGATTTGTATTTATGATTTGTATAAATTGCAAATTTTTTTTTAGGCTCTAATTTTGTTTTTCTGCTTTTGTCTCTCCTGTTGTTTTTTATTCTGTCCTCTACCTGCCACAGGGTCACCCAGGTCTAATTGGTCTGATTGGACCCTCTGGTGAGGCTGGAGAAAAGGGTGACCGAGGTCTGCCTGGACCTCAGGGTTCTTCTGGTGGCAAGGGTGATTCTGTAAGTCAACCTGTGTATCTAGCAAAATATGTCTTCTTAGTTTGCCATGGTCTCCATACGAATGTGACTGCATTGACTTCACAAAATGTTGGTCCTGCATAGATATATGTGTAGCGTGTGACACCAACACTGCCGAGATTAGGGGAAACATTACCAGCTATGCTATATAAAACTGTATGTCATAGTAGTGTTAATCTCTTTGGACAAACACATCTGTCAAATATCACGTTTCACATGGGACCTCCATTCTTTGTAGTCTGATTGATGTCTTCTGTTGTCTGTCATAAGGGTATCGGTGGTGCTCAAGGTCCTCTCGGTCCTCCTGGTCCTCCTGGTATTTCTGTAAGTTCCTCTTCCTGTCAAACAATCAATATTTTCTTTCCATTCTGTCACATCATGCCTGTTGTGTAACTCTCTTAATAATGTCTTATCTTCAGGGCCCTCAAGGAGTGAAGGGATCAAAGGGATCAACTGTAAGTTATGGTCTTCTCCTTTTAAGTGATCTGATACCCAACTGTCTATTTACTGCCGTGTGCCTCATTGGACACTCTCTCTCTCTCTCTCTCTCTCTCTCTCTCTCTCTCTCTCTCTCTCTCTCTCTCTCTCTGTCTCTCTCTCTCGCTCTCTCTATCTCTCTCTCTCTCTCTCCTGCTTCCTTTCAGGGTTCACAAGGTCAAAAGGGAGACACTGGAATGATTGGACCACCTGGAGCACCTGTAAGTTCACTGATCAATTCACTGTTTAAATATGAGTAGATCCAGATGTCTACCCAAGCATGATGTTCACAAATGCTCATAAGGACGGGACAATAATAGCTTAAAGGTTAGAGAAGTATTGTTTAGGTTCCCTTAAGCAAGATATTTAACCCCCAGTAGAGTAGAAGATTGCTGTATTGGACAACTCAGTGGTTTGAATGTACGCAACTGTCTGAATGTATGGAAGGCTGTTGCTGAAAAAGAGCTTTAACAAACTTTGCATTAATAAAAAACAGTTCATGAAGATCTAAACCTGATCTGGCTATGACCTTTCACCCCTTTGCTACAGGGTCCCCCCGGTGACATCGTCCAGTCGCTGCCCATTCAGCAGGCTTCCAGGAAGACCAGGCGGCAGGCTGAGATGCAGGGAGACGAGGCCTTGGCGGACTACGGTATGGATGCCGGCATGGAAGGAATGGAGGACGTCTTCGGCTCCCTCAACAACCTCAAACAGGACATTGAGCGCATGAAGTTCCCCATGGGTACCCAGGACAACCCCGGCAGGACCTGCAATGACCTGCACCTCAGCCAACCTGACTTCCCAGATGGTAGGGTGGAGATGTTGACAATAAGACAAAGTTCATCTGAGTCTCAACGTAGTAGAATTTGGTCTAGAGTTGTGGTGGTAGTTGTGGTGATAGTGGTAAGTTACTGATCCCACAGCAGGAAATTTCCGTGAAACATAAATGATACCGTACAATACCCAGAGCAGATCGGAATCAGGAAATTGCTTACAGTGCGTAATGATCAGTGCATATACTATTGATGAATAACAGGCATCAGAATTCATTTCAATGCCTTACAAGGAACGTACTGGTTGAACCTCCCTGTAGATCTTCTGCCATGTAGACACCTATTGCTGAAATAACTCATGTGTGGCATCAGTGCATTGTGAAACGTTAGAGCAATCTTGGCCAGGACGATGTGAACTTTAGACAAGAGCACCAGAGGACCAACACAGTACAGAATACCACTTCCTTCAATGTTATGTGTGTTCCCCCTCAGGTGAATACTGGATTGATCCGAACCAGGGATGCATAGGCGATTCCATCAAGGTGTTCTGTAACTTCACAGCGGGAGGAGAGACCTGTCTCTATCCAGATAAGAAATCCACAGGAGTACGTAATGTGCAATGACTATGTTATCGTCCGGTATACATACAGTACCAGACCGGGAACAAATGGTATTTGCAAATAATTCTCAGTATTTGTTTTAATCTGGTTTGGCTCACTTAGACCATCACAGGAACATATTTGAAGATAACTTTACTTTTCTACCACTCACACTTGACAAATTACATGACACTATCTGAATTGCACTGATGCCATTTGGTAATTCTAGGAGGTTGAAATAAATAGTAAGAATTATTTGCAACTACTATTTGACTGAAGTCAAGTGACATGCTTTAGGAGTTCTCGGCTTGTCATCGATTTGATGATCTGTTTGTTCTTTACTATAGGTCAGAATATCCAACTGGCCCAAGGAGAGTCCAGGTTCATGGTTCAGTGAATTTAAACGTGGCAAAATCGTAAGTCACCCCAAACTGGAGTCCTATTTTCTCTACTGTTTTCTATTACCTTACAGTAGACAGTCACATTCTTTTTCAGATAAGCTTTTCCAATTCTGCTAGTTTATCAGATACTTTGTCTCAGTGCTCATCTAAGTCTTCCCACCCACACACACCTATCCTCCCTCCTTCTGTCATACATCCTCTCCCTCCCCTGACCCCCTTACCTCTTTTCCTGTCATTTTCTTCCTCTTTCCTTCTCTCCATCCTTCATTTCCTTCCTCTTTCCCTCTCTTTTCTTCCCTATCTCTCCTTCCTTTTCTCCATCCTACTTTCTCCCTCATTCCCTCTTTTTCTTCCTCCCCTTTTGCCTCTCTCCCTCTTTCCTTCCCCCTGTACCTCTTTCCCTACCTCCCTCCCGTCCTTCTCTCCGTCTAACCCTCAGTTGAACTACGTCGACGTGGCAGAAAACACCATCAACACGGTGCAGATGACCTTCCTGAAGCTGCTGAGCTCCTCGGCGCGACAGAACTTCACTTACATCTGCCATCAGTCCGTGGCCTGGTATGACGCCAAGGCCGATAGCTACGACAAGGCGCTGCGCTTCCTGGGCTCCAACGATGAGGAAATGTCCTACGACAACAACCCCTTCATCAAGGCCCTGTCGGACGGCTGCTCGGTAGGCAGAACTAGCTTTCCTTTTACTGACCTTTTCCATCCTACCATCCTAGAACATTCCTGTTATTTATATAGGTTATTTCTTAGACACACAGTGAGTCAATTTAATGCAACTGCGAATGATTATCATGTACATTTTTCTTCCTAAAGCTACACAATGCAGCTTTAACACCTCCGCTAAAACATCAACATACGTAACCCTCATAACCCTCTCCTCCCTGTCTGCCTACCCTCAGCTGAAGCAGGGATACTCTAAGACGGTGATGGAGATCAACACTCCCCGCATCGACCAGGTGCCCATCATCGACGTCATGCTGAATGACTTTGGGGACCCCAACCAGAGGTTTGGCTTCGAGGTCGGCCCCGTCTGTTTCCTTGGCTAGACACGCCCCCCCACCCCCCTCCTCCCTCTCCCCCCTCCCCCCATCCCCGCTGAAGGACAGGGTCACAGGGCGCAGATTAACACCCACATGCTGAGATCTGACAACCTTCGCCTTCTCTCCTCGCGAACCAAACCTGTGTTTTTTTCGTTCACAAGAAGATCCACTCAAGCCCGGAGAAGAAGAGTGCCCCCAGGCCCTGTCGGGAAAGCATTGACCAGGGGAAACTACTCCTCGCCCTTGTAGGGCCAGAATCACATGACTTTAACTTAGTAATGGGAGTGACATCAGGAAAAGGACATTTGATGCCGTGGCGGACAGTGGCGCACTTTTAGCAACAGAGAGAGGATCCATACATCCCGAGCCCCATCCCCCCCTTGCCCCTCCTCACCCTTCCTCCTCCCCTCCCTCTCTGGATGCTCCAGGTGCTGCTCTGAATACAACCACAGAGGTGCTTTTGTGCAGAATCACAAAAGACCCAAGGTGCTACAAAAAGTGCATTTTGATAAACTGTAATTATTATTATTATTTTGTACAATACTGTTCCTTTCTGAATCCACTTTCAAAACTTGCATGTGTCCCAGCTCTTAAGGTTTGAATAAATGTTTGGTAAACTATATAGAAATAAATTTGCAATAAATATATTTGTTTGTTTGAAATGTCTGTTAAGAACTAATTTGGTAAGAAATATTATGTTGTGATGGTATACATCAATTTGACAAATCTCCCCCCAATTGGTAAGTATATAAAAAAAAACTCCTTTTGTAAATAAGAAACATTTCATTTTTTGACCCCTCTAAGATGAACAAGCAAAACTGGAACACAACCACCAACTCAAACTGCATTTTCTCAGAACTGACTCCTGTTGTTGTTTCTTATATACTACTTGGCAGACCCATTAAAAAAATAAGCCATAGTAAAAATGAAATAGTAATATAAATATTGCTGAAATGCAGCGTCAACTCAATAAGTGAGTTTTCCAGACAGACGTTATTCTTCCAGATGGTATACCTCAATTGCTCTAAAAAAAAAAAAATGTTGAGCTATTTGGATGTTCAACCATGTATATATCTTGATTATACAATTAAGTTTATATATGTGGATGGAGAATCTTTTTTTCTTTTTACAAAGGAAGAAACCCTATTTGTGTAGTTCCATCTGTCCAGTTTTTTTATGAATGCACAAAACAGCCCTGTCGATAGCAGTTTTTTTTGTAACAATGAGGAAATGTTTTCATGTGCTTTGGATGGTTCGTTCAAAAATATTAAAACTGGATTCTGAACAATGTTGGGTTGAACGTCTGTATTGTTGGCTACTTGTGTGCAGAATACTCATACAGTACTCTTGTTGTGATTCTATGCTGCCTTATACTTTATTGCTTTCCTTCGCCGTAATAATTTAAGTTTAGGAGAATTGATGGTACCAAGTGTTTGGGTTTCTATGATTCTACCGAGTCATGCTGAGCCCGGGCAGTGTGGTCTCTCCCTGTGTCTTTCTCTGACTCAGATTTGACTTTGATCAAGATCTGTCTGCATCTCCACCTCCTTAGCTTATACGGCTATAATAGCAAAGACTTCAGAGCCGCTTTCAAACCTGTGTAATTACAGTATGTTTACAACCTATGTAAAACTGAAATAAATGTTTGGTGCCTTGCCAAATGCACATTGCAATGGTTTGCATTCACTTAAAGATTATGCTCTATTCATTAAATTGCAATGAGGGGATCGAGTGAGCAGAATCGATGTATTTGGCTACGCAGTGATGCATGTTGGTCCTACGATGATTATTTATTGACATTTGCTGTACCTTTCTATGTTCAGACAATATGTGCAATTACACTACAATTGCAATTTGTCAGGCACTGAATGACAACAATAACTGGCTGTGTCAGGCTCCCGAGGCTAACTGCACTACTGGGTTCTCTAGGCAGCATGGTTTGACCATAAAGCCACAAAGCGCCTCCTGTTTTCCAGTACGCCTGATGCCTTCCAGTAATTTCAGATTGATGGACCGTGCATTGCTGAAATTCTCTAATGTTTTTTGAATGAGTTTCATGGGACCCAAGGGTCATGATATCTCCGCTACCTATGAAGGACGACGTAAACCTTCAAGTAAAAGTGTAAAAACCTCCAAAACTCTTTTTTTTTTTTGACAGCTCCAATACAGTTTAATATAGACACACAATATGCTGTGACAGTCCAGAGGTTTTCCAGGGCCATTTTTTCATCCATGCTATTATTTCCACATAAAGACATAGCATTGACATAGCATTGTCAATTTCTTGACGCTTTGTGCAATACTTTTCTTTCATTCTTCCAAGGTGAAATGGAATGGCAACATAACCCAGCCTGTTCACGTTTACTGCCATGCGAAGCTTTTGTCAGCGCTGGAGAGTGTCTACAGCAAATGCAAATTGAGAGTAATTATCTTCTCTTCCCAGGGAGTTTGTTATTTTAGCAGTGGCGGGTGTGAAGAAACAGGTTAGACTGTTGATAATAAAGTATATAAATCATGGGCTAGAGTTTGAACAATACTTGGTACATAGCTGTGAATATTGTGTTCCCTCACTATGAAAACAGCAACAGCAATAACCACTAAAGTAGCAGTAGTGGCAGCAGCAACAAAGAAAATCTGGATTTCTTGTTTCACTTTTGAAAGCTTCAAAGCTTTGAAAGCTTGAAAAGTGGTTATTCAACAGTTCAAAAATAAAGACGATTCCTCAAAATGTCAATATTTGGTAGGCAAAGGTTTTAAATGGACCATAATTAAGAAGTCCCGTAGCACATAACGACCATAATATACCAGCGGGGGGTTGATAGGGTTGCTGATCAATACCAATGACTCAACAATTATTTTGCCAAGAAATGAGATTTCTGGCTTTCATAATTCATTTTCCAGCCCTGTATTCTCCGTTTTCAAACAAAAACTCCCCACCCATTGGGAATGAACACACTTTCCAACCTCCTCCCCACACCTACTGGCTAGGGCAGCACTACGAGTGAGCAACCAGCACCGCAAGACCTACGAAGACTAAAAAGCCTTGTTCTCAAAGCAAATAAGCAAATCTATTTATTTATCAAATCTATTTACAGTATTATGCATCATGATTTATTACTTCTTCACTAGACATTTCTGTTGGATCTCTGATTAGCTAGCTTACTCGATTCTACGGTTGTCACAGTTCCTACTGGTTGCCGATAGAGGTCAATAAAGGTCATTGATTACTTAATGTCTCTTTAAAATAGCTAAAAATAACAAAACTGTTTATCCAAAAGGAATTTTTCCCTACATGCGTTCTGGGTCCCTTCAGGGCATGACATGAACGTCAGCAATAAACGAATCAGCTGATTTGAACTAAACCTGGTGGGGACTTCACTTTTTGAGCAAGTCTTTTTAACTAGTTGTTAACTTGTAGCTGACACACGGTACTGCATCAAAGGAACACTAGCTTCATCACTTCAAGCATTGGAAACTTAAAAAAAACATGAATCTGTATTGGAAGATTGTATCCGAATCAATTGTTTGTTTGTTTATTTTCAATAGCAAGCACAACAATCACATGGCAAAGCTCTGTTTCACGTCTTACTCCTCTGCCATGTCCCAGCAATGCTTAATGGAGAAAAAAACAATCAGACTTTCGTGTGGTCTGTTCGGTGTTGGGCGCCTGCATGCATTCCAAAGAGGGTTTTTCATGTTGTTGTGTGAATCATTACATCTGTTCGTAGATCTCTCCATGTACTTAATAAACCACAATACTGTCATCGTGGTCTGGCCAGTGAAAGCACATATGGTGATGAGTAATCATGGAGTTTGTGTGCTTGACAATTTGGCTGGCGCTGACGGACCGATGATCAAAAATGTTTTCGCTTTTGGTGTTACATAATAAAGGGCCACCTGTTTCTGTTTTTGTTGGCAGAACTGGGAGTTTTAGGTGAAAATGGCTTCATATTTGAATCAAAACATGGAAAGTCAGAGGAGAGAGGAGAGGAGAGGAAGACAAAACATGCAAAAAACTGAATCATTTGAGCAGATTTGTACCTATAAATGTAAAAAAAAAAAATCAGTTAAGGTCTTTTATTTTTCTGGTTGATTCCTCCTTTGCTTTTTGGAAAATGTGAACTGCTAAATTCCTTTTCTTTACCATCTTAATGCTTGTCAGGGACATGGGGGACGGAGAGGGCAGGGAAAGACCCAGGACAAGTTGCCAGTCCAACACGGGGCTAACGCAGATAGACAGACACTCCTGCTCAGACGTATGGACACCTGACTTGCCTGTCTTTGGAATATGAGAAGAAAGGATGGGAGATCAAACCCAGGTCCTTCTTGCTGTGAGGTGACAGTGCTAACTACCCATATTCTTGTACCCACACACACAATAATGGTGTCTTTATAAACCATCTCACCGTGTCTGTGTAGCAGGGTTGTGAAAATGGTCTGGTTCGATGGGGTAGGGCAAGAAATTGAGGGAAATGAATGATAAATGAGTTGTATAAGTGATCTTTACTGAGGCGTTTAACCTCTTAACTGCTTAGTGAACAGGAGTAGAAGATGGTTGTTGTACTAGGGGGCCCCCAGGTGCTGATGTGTACACAGCAAAACACTTCCCCGGATAAAGGAAGCTAAAAAATGAGTAGTCTATAATGGCCAGCAGCATGTATTTTTCTGCACTTTCGAAAGGAGCGTTTGTAAAGGCCAGTATTGAGCAAGGCTGATATTTCCTTTGTAGCTCTTCTATATAGATCGTTATTTATTCTCTCTAAGGTAGAATTCCCCAAAAACACAACTGAAATGTACTGTGTCTGCAACATGAACATCTTTCAATAGCTTATTGATTTGGGGCTTTTTCATTAAATATATTCTTTGTAGCAATTTTGAAGGCACATTTGAATGGCCATGGATAACGTGTGCTCATCATGTGTCAAAATACATTTTTTTTAAAACTAAAAAAAACTGCATTGTGCAAGCAGCAGCCACTGTTACCCGCTGAAGAGGATCTCATCAGCAATGCAGGTCATGTCTGACAAAAAACCCTCTCTTCAGGTATGCCAAGAAACTTTTGTCTCTTTCTCCTGTCAAAGACACTCCTTGAGTTCAAGTACTCGTTGTTCAAACTGTTTCAGGGGGAAATGCTCCAAAAGCACTGCGCTCCATCGCCCCACCCTCAACCCATCGCCTCACCTCATACACTTCCTGCCTCCTATTGTGGAGTGGGCCTTGGAGACAGCCCTACTCCTCAGGTCCCCCATTTAAACTATCTCTCATACTTGACAGGTATTAGCATTGACTGTAGTGCACAGAAATAGTCCCCGCCCGCCTCTAGCACCACATTTGCGCCTCCATTGGCTTATAGGATCAAAATCTGACAGAGCTTTCCATCCTTTGTGTCCCTTGCTGCTTCCCCCCTGTCTGAATAAAGAAGAAAAAGTTGTAAAGATGTGCAGGTTGTCCATTCTCCAAAGGAAAGCATTGATTGGACCACTAAGGTGCCAGGGCTTCCCACCAGGGTGAAGGTGACTCCTGCAGTCAAGGACATGCGCTTGCTGCAGTCTATGAACAGCCCGTTCTCTAGGGGACGGACTGGAGGGCAATCCAAGTACAGCAGCCCTGGCTCTGGCTCAAGTCAAGAGCTCTCGATGTGAGTATTTTTCCAAGCATATTTCAGAGCTGGGGGAAAATATATTAATAAGTATCATGTTGTAAACCAATAAAGAACTTTGTTCCAAAATGAGATATTCACCATTTCAAAAAAGTGAAACCTGCTCTTACAAAATAATTGATAGCACAAAATTAATTAACTGTTCAGTAGTTTACTGAGTTTAAGTCATTGGTTGATAAAATAATTATTTTCTAGACTGGTCATTTACATTTCAAAGATACTAAATGATACTAAAGGGTACTAGATACTAAAGGGTAATGGTTTTTCTTTTCAGATGATTTTCTTTTAGTTTTGGTTTTGGAAATCACTTCTTCAAATTCTCCAGAAAATGCATCAAAAATAATAGTGAAGCCTATATTTTGTATTTTCAAAACATAGAATATCGTCAATCAGAATATCTTCATCAATCAAAATATTAAATTCTGGACGTTTATAAAGTGAATTGAAGTGAAAAGGTATGAGAGCTGAAAGCTAGGCTAGCTGTCCAGTGTCACTCTGCATGAGACATTCATATTATTTAATTATCTATTATTGAGGTATTGATTGTTTAATACCTGTCTTTGTTATAAATAGTGGCCATGGAGGAACAGCAGTGTGCAACATAATTCCACTGTACTCTTATAATAACTTAAGAGTCTCAGCTTCAATTCAATTCACTTGTCAGCTTCAGTAATGTGACAGAACATTTCTTCCTCTACATGGACATTAGATTTTTGGGTAATCAGGAATGTTTCTCCTGTTTATTTATCCGAGTTTCAAAGTATCATCTCTACTATAACATATATATGGAAACTATATGCGTCCAATCTGCACAGGTTGATGAGAGTTGAGTATCTCTCTCTCTCTCTCTCTCTCTCTCTCTCTCTCTCTCTCTCTCTCTCTCTCTCTCTCTCT
The DNA here is from genome assembly GCA_034670385.1 of Hoplostethus mediterraneus. Classification (NCBI taxonomy): domain Eukaryota; kingdom Metazoa; phylum Chordata; class Actinopteri; order Trachichthyiformes; family Trachichthyidae; genus Hoplostethus; species Hoplostethus mediterraneus. The sequence continues at coordinate 970,024 of JAXDDW010000050.1, read as the reverse complement.
CTGTGTGTGTGTGTGTGTGTGTGTGTGTGTGTGTGTGTGTGTGTCTGTCTCTCTCTCTTTGCGCGAATACACACACACGCAGACACGCACGCGCGCAGCAGCATCCCTAACCCCACGCGTGCCTCTATTATTCTATCCTGTGGACTAGTGCCGGCAGTTCCTCCTCAAAACAAAACAACAACATGACGGATTAATTAGAAGCCGAGAGAGAGCGAGCCAACCGGGTGATGTCATATCCGTGAAGAAGGGTCCCTAACGCAGAGATTTTCACCGCTGCCCACAAACTTTTCCTCCTTGCAGTGACGAGGTTTCCCCGCTGCTAGCCCACATGGCATGCGTACCGGGGATGAGTGTGGATGTGCCCTCGTCAGGAAGCCAGGGATTTTACCAACGTGTAGTGGACGAGAGCGCGAGAGCCCACGGGCAACAACTTGCGTGAAATATCCCGGTAAAGGAGGCGGGGGTGAGAAACATATTTTTTTTTTTTTGCAGCCAACAGAATGCGGTCGCTGTCCGTGGTCCTGAACCCGCTGTTGTTTCTGCTGCTGTTCGGATACTGCCCTTCAGTGGTGAGTTCCCCTGACTGCCTTCACACATCTTTCCAAAACAAAAAAAACAAAACTAAAAACATAGGTGCCTCAGTGGGGTGAACTTCAACACCATGGTCTGTTAGGCATCATGTGAATGTTTAGAACTTCAGTTTAACGATTGGAGAAGACTCTTAATTGAAGAGGAGCATTTCCGAAAGCTTGGGGAATGAGTCATAAAAAGTCCAGTGAGTGAATCTAGTGAAATGAGTCTAATTTCAGTTTTATTTCTAGTATTGAATGTTTTGGAAATAATTGACACAATACTAATATGACATCGAAATAAATAATTTAGGGTGGTGTTGGTGGGGGGGGGGGTCTGTGGGGAGGGGGGGCACTCTAATGTTTATTGCCTACATCAACCACATAGTATTGATATTGATCCTGGACTATTGCCAGGGATGTAACTCACTTTTAAGGGAGGGTTCAATCATTATAAAAAACATTATGCTGGTGAATTACTTCCAAATCCTCTCCCAGATAGAGGGAGCTGCACAAAACATCTTGATACTGGAAGATTCTGCACAAAATTGACTTAATCAACTAATTAACAAATATCAGACGCAGACTGTACATACTATCTATCCATGCTACTTTGTTCTATGTAACATTTTCACTAATTTGTATCCTGGCAATCGAAGCCTTTGAAAATGGGATGTATTTGAGACCATTATGTTAGGAGGAGCAGCTTGCAGATCACCAAGCCGTTAGGACAAGAACAATGGTCGATTAGGTCCTCCCTGCCCATGCAGGGTACCATCCCTGTGCCAGTGTCTTGATTGTAATGCAGTGCCCTCATGTAGTATCTCCTTGCCATGTGTAAAAGTGCTGCACAGAATTAATCATAAAAACTGGGGGCATTTGGAGGCATTTGTACCATCTTGAGTGCGAAAGTCTAAATCGCTGCCCAAAACAAAAGAGGAACCAGCTGTCTGAACAATTTAATGAGAAGAAACCCTCGCCCAGAGTTCCTTACAAAAAGCCTCCTTGGAGGGTGCATCTGACTTGGCTGAGCTGCAGATTCATCTTAATGTGAGGAAATGTGAGTGTGAGGAGAGGACAGGATGTGCGTCACTCAAGAGACAGAAGAGAGAGACCATTTCAACAGATTAGTGAAGCTGGCTTCTCTTTAGGAGCCTTTCAAAGCATAGTAACGAAGAGAAGAGCCGAGAGTGGCTTTTTCCTCTTTAATCCCATTCAGCCATGATGCCATGAGAGAGTGGCAGATTTCAGCTACACTCTTGGTGCACCAAAGGACCCTGTCAGTGATACGATTTCATGGTCTGCTATGATGTGTCCTTACAGTGTACACATGGCACATGCAACTCTTTCAGTGCAACAGCCAGCGCTCTCTCTCCTCCCTCTTTTCAGTGCTCTTCATGCAGTGTGCATTTTATCCCTGAGATTTAGAGTTCAAAGTCAAATTATTTGCACGTAAAGAAAAATTAAAAAAAACTACGAAAAAATGAAACAAGAAAAAATAAAGCACACCATGCAAGTATGATTAAAAAAGCAGCAGGCTTATGGAAAATTTATTTGACATTTACATTTTGTATTTGTAGATCACAAACATTACAAGCAACCAACAGCTAGGAGAGCAAGGGTCAGGGCTTCAGGGCTCTGATAATATATCTAACAATATTCCTGCAACCTGAGAATAACTATGTACGAGAAACATGCAATAAATACAAATAAAAATAAAATAATAAAAATAGGAAATGAAATAAGAGCTTGAGGGAGTGTGCTAGTGTAGAAGGGATTTTATTTATTGACTTCAGGGAAGAAAATTTAAATGTTCAAAGCAACTCAACAAAAAAACAAACCGTGCCTGCAAAATAACAAACTGATGGTCTTGAGCATCCATTTCATCCTGAAAAAAAGGACACGTTAGATGCTTTCTGTGGCAGTGGCATAAACTGGTATTTCAAAGTGATATACTGCGATGCCAACGAGAAAAAACAATCTCTCAGTAAGTGAATGCGATGAGTCAAAGCCTGTGCTTTCTTCTTGCCGTGACGTCTTTGCCTCCTCAGAGGGGACCTGAGCTTTCATGGCTGATTCCAAAGGCTCTTTAAACCATTCAGGCAGACAGGCAGGGATCAATTGGATAAGGGAAGGATACCGTAAACAGTAAACTTCACTTTTCTCCCTGCCATCTGCAGTCGCTGTTGGATGCCAAAGTTCATCCATTGTTATCACTATTTCTCCAGCCAGATTGATTTTTGGAATGTAAAACAACCTCCAATTAATATTTGGTTGTCTGCCAAAGTGGCTGGTAGTGTCACAACCGCAGTCAAAGTTTACCAGCGTTTTGGCTGGTGTTTTTTTGTTTCATTTCCCACCCTGACAGTAAACCAGGACTGAAATGGTCTGCCAAAGCTGGTGATGATTCCAGTGTCTGATAGGCATCACATTTTCTGGCTCTTCTGGAGGCTGTATAAAAACTTTGATCAATAGTTTGGATCAAAACTCTCTTTTACTGTGTACACTGTGACATTGGTTGATGGCACTGTATTGTAATACGTTGCACTGGTTTATGATGCATAACTGTATGTTCTTTAAGCTTTATACTCTAGCTCTGTGGAGCATATCGGATGTAATAAGGAATGGAAAGAAACTCACACAAATCAGGTTTATCTGTTTCTCCCAGCGGGACTTTCTGCTGAGGCACTGGAAGGCCAAGTGGGGAGAAGCAGAAGAATTTCAGCACTCAGGTTATTTATCAAGGCCAAAAAACAGTATTTATTGTTGCGGAGCAAATTCACAGGAGACCATATACTGTGAGCAGAGGAATATCTTACAGCAAAAGCATTCTGCTCGTCCAAAGTTCAGGACAGCCTTTTTACAAGTCAGTAAAATTGGTTGGTGTCAGAGCTTTGGGGCACAACACAGAATGGATGACCCACTGGAAAAAACATAACAGCTGTGTGCCAGGATTTTATGATAGTGATAGTGAATTTATTTCAAGTGTGTGTGTGTGTGTGTGTGTGTGTGTTTGCACCTGTGTCTTTGTCTCTGTCTGTGTGCAGACCATCAGACCCAAGGAGGGCTGGCAGGTGTATAGCTCAGCTCAGGATGCAGATGGGCGTTGCATCTGCACAGTGGTGGCACCCGAACAGAATCTCTGCTCCAGAGATGCCAAGGGAAGACAGCTCCGCCAGCTCCTGGAAAAGGTGTGTGTGTGTGTGTGTGTGTGTGTGTGTGTGTGTGTGTGTGTGTGTGTGTGTGTGTGTGTGTGTGCGCGCACGTATATATGTGTTATGATGCTTTGCAAACCCAATAACACAATCATGCACAAATCTGTTTCTCTGGCCACATACATATTGTAGACTCACACACACACAAACACAAAAATACATAGTTCACAATCTCGCTCTTTCTCTCTCTCACACACACACACACACACACACACACACACACACACACAAATGCCACTTATCATTTTTCATGCACACACTTAAATACATATACACACATCACACCGATTTCTATCTTTATTCATACTCCTGTTGCCTTAATCCTCAGAGAGATTGCACCAGCGAGGTCCTTAACCCCATTTTCTACTTCTGCTTATATATTACATGGATGACATCAGCTGAATGGATCCTTGTGTGGACCAGACCACTTCCTTTCTCCGTAGCAGCGCTAGAGTGCCCTTCTTTTGCAACTAAGCATTCAAGACTTTTGCTGAAATATTATCAGGCTGTCAAATGCAACACCCTCTATGAAAGTTCACTTTTCAGGAATCTAATAATAACAGCCTTATTTTTAGATCCAGGGTGCCTGCAGGTCATGAAAAAATATCTTAAATTACATTAACTAAAGGCATTGAAGCCTTACATGGTCTGGAAAACAGTTGTATGTAGCATTTTAAGTCTTAAATTCAGTTTTAGAGGCCTTAAAAATGTGTTTTCTTGGTGCGCTGTTCCTCCATTGAGAAATAAGTCCAGTGATGCAGATCATCTGATAGGTCTACAGTTGTTTTCATTTTCATGTTTTTTTCAAATGTGAAATCGATCTCATTCTTAAAAGGGTCTTAAAAACTCTTATATTTAAGCAGTTGAAATTTGCAGAGATCTACCATGATGCTTTTTAAAAATAATAGTATGGATTTGGAAATGCTTTTGACGTCCCAAGGTCATTAAATTGCCTCTAAATATAAAAAGCCATACACAAATAAAAGCCAACATCAATCAATTCAATTAAAAACAGGAAAATCCCCCAAATCAAAGTGGTTTTACATGACAGCAGTTTATCTAAAACAATAAACCAACAACACTGGAGTTGCTTTCCTCCATCTGAACGGCATATATGGAAACATTGCTTTAGCCTACATTTTAATGTTGTACGCCAAAGGGTGTTCTCTGTCATTCACTGGGGTCTTTGACACTAATGTACTGAGCTGCCTCGGGGCTTCAGCGAGGCCATTTCAGCATCCCTCAACCAGAGCTGCAAAAGAATACAGAACACAATGTGTGAGCACGATGCCACTTCGCTGGTGATCCCGGTGCTGCGATGATGCTGCTTGGGTACAATAACAACCAAAGAGAGAAAGAGGAGCGAGAGAGAGAGAGAGAGAGAGAGAGAGAGAGAGAGAAGAGAGAGAGAGAGAGGAGCACTAAGTTGAATGCTTTGTATACTGTACCACGTATTTTTTTGAGCTCATGACCCATAAACCTAGTGAGCTTTTGTTAAACCAGAGAATATCACACTTTCTGTGTTGGCATTATCTGCTCTAAATCCTACTTGGGCTTTGCAATATGTATGAAATGTTGAAGAATCCAGTACACCATATACACTGAATGGTCAATATGGTATATGAAAGTATATTGGATTGTTTTTTTTAGCTGTAATGTATGATACACTTCTGAAGTAATTTTTAAATGAGTATCCATATACAGTTTTTCTCAGATTTGCAAAACAGTAAACGCATTTCTCGAAACAATTGGTACAAACAGCACCACACAATGGATTACCTGCAAAAGCCTGTAACTTGCTCAAAATCCTTCATCCTTCAAAAGTTCATCTCTCAAAAGTAAATCTTTACTTCAATGAACATGTCAGTGCCATCAGAACGACAAGTCCTTGTGTCATTGAGTACAAACAAGATAGTCAAAATGCTTAGCCATGTTGTCAATATAACAGTGTACTCTGATGGAAACTATGGTGAAGGGTTTGATGACAATGATTGAAAATGCACAAAGCTGCACTTTTTTTGTATGGCATTATTGACATATATCAATTTCAAAAGACATATACAGCCAATAAGTCATAATTGTCATTTGCCTAAATGTGCTAAAACATTTGCAAATGGTAACAAAGAGAAATGCTCTTTCTGTTGTGCACAGGTAACAAAATGTTGTTAAGAATTTCACATTTTGTTTTGACGACTTCAACTGTCATTGGAGAGTTGAGTCAAAGCAACTGAGAAAAACTGTAGTGAGTCAAGATTCATCAATTCAGAACACATTTACAAAGACAGTCTAATAGAAATGCTTGACATGCTTGATATGCTTGACAGATTATGACAACTGGTTCAACCATTTTGCATGTAATGACTTATACAATGAACTAATGCCTAGATGTTCTGGGGGGTGAGACTATTGAACAGAGAACCAATATAATACATTTTGATCAACATGGCATAAACTACTGATAATGTAGGAAACAGCAGACAGTTGGACATAATCATTTGCATGACTGTGCCAAAGCATTTGCAATTTGTTCAAAAGAAGCTGCTTTTATGATGTGCACAAGTGACTAGATGATGTGGAGGTTGAACAAGTAGTTTTGAGGATTTCAATTCTGATCTGAGATAGCGACCAAAGCGACTGAGAAAAACTGTAATATGAATAGGTCTTGCAACTGAGAGAAGAACAAAAAAAACTCTTTAACATAACAGTTCCACAGTTCCACATATCATCTATTTAAAACTCCATTCAGTTCACACATGGATGGTTCAAAGACAATCACAGTGGAGGTCAAAATGTTGATTGGTTCCCTGGAAGTTAAAACATGGCCGACCACTGCAAACGCTAAACATAGAGGACATTACAATCTTGGCGCCGATGGAAAAAATCAATGCTGTGCTGTTTCATTCTCTTCAAAAGGTGCAGAACATGTCCCAGTCAATCGAGGTGCTGAACCTGCGGACGCAGAGGGACTTTCAGTACATCATGAGGATGGAGAGCCAGATCAAAGGACTGAGGTCAAAGTTTAGACAGATTGAGTCGGACAGGAAGACACTTGTCAACAAAAACTTTCAGGTATGTTTGGTTTGATGTCTAACTCTACAACAAACATGACCAGATAGTTAACAGCCTTGTACCACAAAATCTAGAAACAACTGTGTTGTAAACAAGTGGAATTATCTCCCCCATTGGCTGAAAGTTTTAAGAAAATAGATTTTTAAGACAAATTGACTTGGTAAGATTGACATGTTTTCTTTATAGGAGCTGAAGGGGAAGATGGAGTCCCTGCAGCCCCTGATCCCAGTCCTGGAGCAGTACAAGACAGACGCCAGGCTCATCTCCCAATTCAAAGAGGAGATCAGAAACCTATCTGGTGTGTTGATGGGCATCCAGGAGGAGATGGGAGCCTATGACTACGAGGAGCTCCAGCAGAGGGTCCTGAACCTGGAGAGCCGGCTCCGCAACTGTATGAGCAAACTCAGTAAGTCCACCACAGATAGCGGCCCCAGACTGCCCCATGTCTGGGGGCTCACAGGTTCAATTCTTGCAGCTGCCAGCAGATTTGTCTGCTAATATTGTGAAGCCTAGCACTCTTGACAGTTGATGCAATCTAGTCGACCAATCTAGTCGATCAATGTAGCCGATCAAGCTGACCTTCCAAGTTCAAGTCATTACTAGTTAGATTTTGTATTTCTTCAAGTTTGCCAGTTAGCTAACTTAGCTAACTATGCTTCCGAGAAATGTTCGTATAACTAATATTGCAATCTGCCTACTGTCATGTGTCGATCAACAGTGATGTGGCCTGTCAACCCTCACTTGCCCACTCAAGTCGTTCTAGATAAGAGCATGGCTAACATGTAAATACAAATGGGATGTGGCTAGAGATCTGACTGATGGCTTTAGCATTCATTGTGCATGGGCCATTATGGGCCTGGGTAAAATAGCAGTGGAATACTTCATGACTGCTTCACTTGCAAGCCATGTGTCCACATTTGGCACTGTTTCGGTATGTGGCAGGTATCAAGTTGAGGTTCGGTATCAAGCGACCAACTAGCTCAAACATTTGAAACCATATGAAGTACAGGTTCCCCTGGGTCTGACAGCTGGTGAGTGGGTATTATTTTATTGTAGTCTGTGTGTGGCAGATTCTCAGGTTTTTCTTTGGCAGTATACCTCTAATGGAGAGGACAGCATGTGAAAACACTCTGCTAGTGTCCAGATGTTCAACACAAACTGTCCAGAGCCACGTCTTTGTGGACCCCTGTGTTTTTGATTGAAAAAAATTGCCACTATCAGAAATAAGCAATCCAGTCCTTTGTGATTGATTCCAACAGTAACACCATAATATTGGCTGTTGTTGTATCATGTGGAGGGGGAGCGATATGAACTGTATGTGACCCCAGTGTGTGATATGTTTCCAGCATGTGGAAAGCTAATGAAGATCACTGGGCCGCTGACAGTGAAAACGTCAGGGACTAGATTTGGAGCCTGGATGACCGACCCACAGGCGTCTCCCAAAAACAACAGGGTGAGTCGAGTTAATGTGCTTTGCTGTGTGTTACTGCCAGTGGTTCAGTAATTTACCGATAATTGCTGTCCTCCTGTTGTTCGGAGGTGAGATGTTACTGAATTTCAACATCACAGTCACTAAAATGTTTTTGCATTGCACTACTGAGATCAAATACAAACCATTTGCTGCCACTTGCTGACCATTTGAATGATGACCATTTTAAACTTTGTTTTTTAAACTTAAACTTATTTTCACTTGTTGTCTACTGTATTTGCAATTTTTTGCCCCCAGGTTTGGTACATGGACAGCTACACCAACAACAGGATAGTGAAAGAATATAAATCCATCAGCGATTTTGTGGTAGGAGCTGAGTCTAGAACCTACAACCTGCCTTTCAAATGGGCCGGTACCAACCATGTAGTGTACAACGGGTCTCTGTACTACAACAAGATGCAGAGCAACATCATCGTGAGGTACAGCTTTGAGACGGGCCGCGTGGTCACCCAGAGGGCCTTGGAGTTGGCGGGCTTCCACAATGTCTACCCCTACACCTGGGGAGGCTTCTCCGACATCGACCTGATGGCAGACGAGCTGGGCTTGTGGGCCGTGTACGCCACCAACCAGAACGCTGGAAACATCGTCATCAGCCAGCTAAACCCGGATACGCTCCAGATCCTCAACACGTGGAACACAGAATACTCCAAGAGGAACGCCGGAGAGTCTTTTATGATCTGTGGGACGCTCTACATCACCAACTCCCACCTGACCGGTGCAAAGGTGTACTACGCCTACTCCACGAAGACCTCCACGTACGAGTACACGGACATTCCTTTTCATAACCAGTACTTCCACATGTCCATGTTGGACTACAACGCCAGGGACCGCGCCCTCTATGGCTGGAACAACGGCCACCAAATCCTGTTCAATGTCACGCTTTTCCACATCATCAAAACCGAGGACGACTCTTGAGGGGAGAAACATGCACTTGGGAGAAATTAAGGGAAAATGGTCCAATGGAATTGATTCATTCGTTTTTTAATGTTTTTATTAATTGTATTAATTTATTTCTTTGATTGGCCTGATTGTTTGTGCTTGTGATTGTTCATTGATTTACTTACATCTAGCTATTTGGTTGTGTTTAGAGTTCAGTTCCAAAATGAGATGTTTGGGCAAAAGTTTTGACAACTTCTTACAAAATGAATAACAGCACAACATTAAAACAAAGTTTAGTAGTGTTGGTAACTTATAAACTAAATGATAAATGATAACACCTCCACCAGGTGGATGAGTGATGACCTTTAAGTCATTTCTCAATGTCATTCATTTATTCAAAATGAATGTAAAGCATTTTGGAAATGAACTCTTCATTTTTTTAGTGGTTTTCCTACTTTTTATTGCTTTTATTCTTGCTCCTAATTTATTCATCCTTTTACTGCCTTCACTAATTGTTCTTTTTTTTTTTCATTGCTTTACTTTCCATTTATGCCTCATCAGCTGCTAATTTATTTCTGTCTTTCACTGCCTCCATTTAAAATCTGTCTTTGTTCTTTTCCTTTCAAAATGGTTTTGCACTCGAGACAATGAGAAATTTGATGAACCATGATGTACCTGTACAGTTACTTGGCTTTTTTTGTATCTTCAGCAACAGTTTGAAAAAAAATGTATGCCTTATTCAGTGCAGTACGTTCTGTAAGCCCAAGGAAAACAGCTCTCGTGCATGAATGTTGCCTAATAGCATTTATACTGTAACTCTACATCTGTGAATTTTGTATTGCCAAACATCACATTATCTCCCTCTATAGCTATATTAATGGTTATTATCCATTTATACGGAAATCACTAGATAACTTTAATAAGCATTAATTCGCGTGAATAAGTTGTACATCAGCAAAATAAAGTTATTGTTTTGATTAAGTCAGCATTCGGTGTATTTGTGTTCTCATGATAACAGTTGAGTTAATGGCAGCAGGATGGCCTATAGTGTTTAAAACGGTAATCCTGTAAACGAAACGTCACAGATTCTACTTCTTCAATTTGATGAATGATAACTGACATGTTTCTGAACAAGCACAACTAGCAACATGTAGCCATAACATTATAGTCCCCTGGTTGGTACAATATTTTTACTCAATAGTTGAGTATTTTGAATACTCAAGTACTCTAAATACTCATATACTCAAACAAGTTGATTTGCTTTCGAAACAAGCGAAATTATCTCACCCCGTTGGCAGATTTCTTCATGTGTTTTAAAATATACATAATTTAAAGACTCAATACAGTAAATAAATTACTTAAGATTGATATGTTTGCTGCGTAACAGGGAAATGTAAGTTTAGTATTCAAGATATGAGCCATTAGATTTTAGCAAAACAAGGCTTCAGTGGTAAACAATGGGATTCTCATATTGCAATTAGTACATACAATAGAGTACAAAAATAGAACAGTTAATTACGGAGCAAATACAATTCACAGGCAGTCAGAATCGACCTAAAGCTAATGAGGAGAGGGAGATCTATTTAGACCAAAACTCATGTTATTGTTAAAACAAGTGAATAAATCTGCCGGCGGGGTGAGATTATTTATTTTGTTTGTGAATTAACCAACTAAGTGACATAACCTTGGGCAAGTGGATCGATGTGGCTAATTTCATGATATTGATATTGATATTGTATTGATTAATACAAGTGAGATGACATTTGACGCTAGTGAAACTATCTCACCATACTGGCAGATTTGACCACTTGTTTAAAGACACGATTTGTAAGTTACTGCTTGATTTAAATTGCCTTGTTAAGATTCACACTTTCTGCCGTGCAGCTCTGAGGACTCATCTGGATGTTGACTCATTAGGGAGGCTTTCTGCGGAGGAGAAGTGTGACTGCATTGTGTACGTGTGATAACCTTGAGCAGTTTTAGCCATCCCACGCTGCCTCCCCAGAGAGGATTGACAGCTTTGGACAAAGTGACCGCACACCTACACGCATGCACACATACACACAACGTGCACACATGCATACACACGCGCGTAGATACACTGATCTCCACTGCAAGACCACTGACCACCCGCGGTTTCTGACATGTTAGTTGCTGACACTCCTCTAGGTTAGATCAATGCAGTTCTAGTCAGCCAGACAGGCAGCACCTGAAAGGTCAGGGAGCTAGCTGCAAGCCTTAGGAAACACAGTATGGATCCCCTCTGATATTGATCCTTTAAAGACAATGTCGAAAAACCTCCGGCAGCATCAACTTAAAGCCATGCTTCCTACAGAAATTGAAAGGCGATGTATATGGATTCTAGTTTTGTCATATTGTGTTGTGTATCAGGTGCACTGCTAATTCTGGACCCCCTGACAAGATGTTACCCCAATACATCTAACATGTTGCCTCTCTGAAGGGGCCCCTCCAGCTAGGAGTGTTCTCGAAGCACCAACCTCACCCCACTGGCGATGCCACTGGGTAGAGTGGTATCATTCCCAAATTCAATCTCTACAAGGTGCAGGGGCGTTGTACACACACAGATTTTCATACAAACAGGGTCAGAATGCAACATCAGAAAAAAGATGTAATATATATTAATGTTACAATGTGCAACCTTTCGCCTGTAACGGTAATCCTGTTATCCTCCCCCTCAGTTGGGGAAGTTTGAACCTTGAAACGACATCCGGCCTGACTACAGCAACTACAGGCATTAAAGAAGAAAATGGTGAACACAAGCAATCTGGAATAAAAAAAAGTTGCTGTTCACTCATGTTTCTAAACAAGTCTTGCATGTTTAGTCCAAAAATTCAAAACATCCAAAAATGTCCCGAAAATCATTAAAAAAACAATTTCAGGCAAATGGAGAGAGATTTGGACATGTACAAAACAGGGTCACAGACAGACACAGACTGATAAAGTCTAATACTCCGATTAATTATTGTAGTTTTAATGCCAATACAGTAGATATCACCAGCTTCACAATAGATACATTTTCATATACAGCTGTAACTGGTGGTGCCATCTTATTTGAGGAAGGAAGGGGGGTGGATCAGTGATTACACAGTGATTTACATAGAATACCAATTACAAAATATGCCAAATTAAAAGCAGCAAAAAGATCCCTGTTAATATTAAATCCTACAAATGTTATTCATCAAATATCCGAGGGGGGCATGTGATAGGCATGGAGCTAGTGACAGGGTGTAAACATTGAGGATTATCCAATAGAAATGATCGTATTTCTGAGAGCAATATGGACAAAGTAAAATTGCTTTAGTAATGACACTGCATGGCCCATTTGACTTGGGTTGTGGATCTGGTATTGCAAAAACAAAAGGATTAGAATTGAAACACATGCTCAACACCGTTGGGCAGGGCGAAATATCTATTTACTGCAGCTCTGCCCAAATCCAAAATGTATTTCTGATCCTGTAGGTGATAGTATGTTATGCTACAAATCACCCTGACAGCTAATCCTTCAGGGAGGAGATCAAGTATTGTCATTGTATCACTATGTTTCAAAGAGTTATTCACACTGCCTTTCAATAAAAAATCAGGGATGTGATCAGAAACACAAGAGGCAAGACAAAGCACAAAGAAGAAAAAAGAAAGGAAACTGATATCTCCCAGTTGAGTTGTGTGTCCAAAAAAAAAATGAAAGAAAAAAAACCCTGAAAATTCACATCTCTGAGAAATGGGATTTTTAAAAAGCAGTTTTTCAGTTCTTGTGTCAATTTCCAGCCTAAGTGAGACAGGAAGTTGCTTTTAGAAAGCACCAATTCAGTCTTGATCCTGTCAGGTATTCTCTTATGTAATCGAGGCACGTTTGAGGGCACAGGCAAACAGTTTCAGCTCGAGATAAAGCCACCGGCTGATGTCTCTAAAACAAGTGAGCTGTGGTGATTGAAGTCATTAAAGTTAACAGCGAGTGGTGGCAGGGAACACTTAGACTTTACATTTAAAGCCAGGGTATAACGAGACAGGATTTAGGCTCTATCAAAATCCTCCCTAAAATATATCAAACATTGTGATTGTGTTTGCTTCCAGATGGAATGAAATGGAAATTGTGCTTTGATTGCTGTGAGCTTTTAACAAACGACACGGCGTTTTGACAATAGGAAGAGTGAATTAAGTGAAATGAATTACAGTTTTTCTCAGTCGCTTTGCTCGCTTTCTCAGATCAGAATTTAAATCCTCAAAACTACTTGTTCAACCTCCACATCATCTAGTCACTTGTACACATCATCAAAGCAACTTCTCATTCTTTTGAACAAATTGCAAATGCTTTGGCACATTCATGCAAATGATTATGTCCAACTGTCTGCTGATTACTACATTATCAATAGTTTGTCATGTTGATCAAAATGTATTATATTGGTTCTCTGTTAAATAGTCTCACCCCCCAGAACATCTAGGGATTAGTTCATTGTATAAGTCATTACATGCAAAATGGTTGAACCAGTTGTCATAATCTGTCAAGCACATTTTCTATACATTTCTATTAGAGTTTTGCGTTGATGAATTGCTCTAAGGTGAATCTTGACTTTCACTAATCAAGGAAGGGGAATGTGTGAACCAATCAACCAATCAACCAATGATCAACTACAGTAAAATAGCTCAGAGGTGCATATCATCAACCTTCAATTGGCAAGCATATATAGACAGAGCACAAAACAGAGTTACAATTTCTGACAATGGAAGAACAACAAGGAAATGAACAGGCTCAACAGCCAGGAATAAGAAGAGGAGTACGGCTGCGTGGTGGAAGGGTAGGGAGGCAAAACAGAGGAAGAGGAAGGGGAAGAGGAAGAGGTAGAGGTAGAAGAGGCCAAGGACATAGGCACGTTCCCGATGAAATAAGGGCCACAATTGTGGACTATGTTCTCAATCATGGCCTTACAATGGCCGAGGCTGGTCGAAGGGTGCAGCTGAATATTGGGAGAACAACCGTGTCCTCAATCGTTCAAACGTTTCATAGAGAGAACAGGTATGTAATCCAACAATGTGCACTGTACTGTAATACTGTATACTTACTGTAATGCTTCATATTACAGTATTCCACTTGCATTTTACAGTATACAATAAATATACTTGTGTGTGTGTGTGTGTGTGTGTGTGAAGAAGTGATATTTTCTGAAAGCTTACTCAATCTTGTGTTTTGCATTACTGTATTTTTCCCACATAGGACTGCAAGACTACCTCACAGTGGTGGCAGAGGGCCCCTTTTCACACCTCAACAGGAGGAGGCTATTTGCACCATGGTCAAAGCAAATAATGCCATTAGACTAAGGGAGATACAGAGCGCCATTATAGAAGACAACAATGTCTTTGAAAACATCCAATCTACACTGTTGCCCATAAAGTTCATCTCAACTATCGACAGGGTGCTGAAAAGACACCAGATGAGCATGAAACAGCTGTACCAGGTATCATTTGAAAGGAATTGTGACAGAGTGAAGGAGCTACGGTACCAGTATGTACAGGTAAAACTATGTGCATACAGTAACTGTACTTTACAGTAAACAGTACAACATTGTATAGTGATATACAGTACAGTAAGTGTGACCTGTACATATTTGCTATGGATGTAGAAAAGAACATGCAATATACATTTGATGTAACTGTATCTTGTCCAAAATGAAAATACATGTAATTCATGAAACAAATTTTGTATCTTCTGGGATATAGCGTATAATGGAACTGGAAGCAAGTGAACCACTTCACAAGTTCATATACCTGGATGAGGCTGGCTTCAACCTGACCAAAGGCAGAAGGCGTGGTCGAAATGTCATCGGCCACAGAGCTACTGTGGATGTGCCAGGCCAACGGGGAGGGAACATCACTATGTGTGCTGCTATTTCAGAGCATGGTGTGCTAACTCGTATTCCCATTATAGGGCTATACAACACACAGCATCTCTCATCCCTGATGACAGGGGTCTGATTAGGGATGACTTACCAAAGTATGTGGTTATTTGGGATAATGTGAGTTTTCATCACTCAAACACCATCAGGCAATGGTTTGCGACCCCATGACAGGATGCTGATGGAATTCCTCCCACCCTATTCCCCATTCCTTAACCCAATTGAGGAGTTCTACTCAGCATGGAGGTGGAAGGTTTACGATTGCCAGCCACATACTCAGATGACCCTGCTGGCTGCCATGGATGCAGCATGTGAGGACATCACAGCACATGCCTGCAGTGGATGGATAAGACATTCCAAAAGATTCTTTCCACGCTGCATTGCAAGTGAAGATATCCATTGTGATGTGGATGAGAATCTGTGGCCCAACACACAGGAACGTCAGGAGGTGTAGAAAGACTGCACTGTAATTCCCCATACAGCACTGCATGTTCAGTTCTGTGTTTCCTATGTTTACATTTCTAATTTTGTATTTTTTTCCTTTGTGATATGTAAAACAGTTTTTCTTTTCTGTATCGCAATGACATGGTCTGTCAATAAATTACAATACAAACAGTAAATGTGAATCCTATCCAATCTCTTGCAATCAATTTCCCACATACAGTAATGTGTAACTTTGTACTGTTGAAATTGATATATGCCATACCGAAAAAGTGCAGTCTTGTGCATTTTCAATCATTTGCCATAGTTTCCAACAGTACAAGTACAATTGACAACATGGCTAAGCATTTTGACTCTCTTGTTTGTACTCAATGACACAAGGACTTGTCATTCTGACGGCACTGACATGTTTGTTGACGTAAAGATTTACTTTTGAGAGATGGACTACGGATTTTGAGCAAGTTACAGGCTTTTGCAGGTAATCCATTGTGTGGTGCTGTTTGAACCAGTTGTTTAGAGAAATGCACTTACTGTTTTGCAAATCTAAAAGATGATTTGAGAAATGTACCAAAGCGACTGAGAAAAACTGTATTTCCCTGCCAAAACTAGTTTCAGAAGTGTAACATGTTTTGCAAGAGCGAAAAACTATTTGAGCAAGAAAAATAAATTTGTATCTGCAAAGAACTATTTTCAGAAGTGTAACTCATGATTTGCAAGAGCAAAAAACTTTGAGCAAGAAAAACTTTTTTTTCAGTTACGCTTTTACACTTACAAATGTCAATTCTGCGCGCACCGACTTTTGTCACGACTTCAGCCTGCCAAGACTATTTGGCAGGCTGGAGAGCATGGTGATCCCTCCATGGACCAATCAGGTAGCACTCTGATCTAGCCCCGCCTTCCCTTTGCTTGCAAATCTTGTCTCTCGCTTGCAAATCTTGTCTCTCGCTTGCAAATCTTGTCTCTCACTTGCAAATCCTTACACACACACTTGCAAATAGTTTTGGCAGGCTTTGCATGCTGGAATAGTGACAAAAGTCGGTGCGCGCAGAATTGATGTTTGTAAGTGTAAAAGCATAACTGAAAAAAGTTTTGTGAATACAAATTTGTTTTTCTTGCTCAAATTGTTTTTCGCTCTTGCAAATCATGAGTTACACTTCTGAAAATAGTTCTTTGCAAATACAAATAGTTTTTCACTCTTGCAAATCATGATACACTTCTGAAAATAGTTTTGGCAGGGAAATACCTTCATACACATATACCAAATCTCTTGCTTTATTGTGCCATTGTTTTTTGGTGTTGGATATTATTTGATCTATTGCAGAGTAAAGATGATTTAATCTTCCAATTGAAATAAAGGCTTGCTTTTCTGCATGTTCAATGCTTCAGACAAGTGCATTATTGGCATGAGCCTAATCAAAACCCTAAAGTTGCAGTGGCCCTATTTGAGAAAATTGACTATTTACAAAGCCGTGAAGAAGGAAACAAAACCGCTACCAAGTTTTACTGGGATTCTTGAATGGTGTGTACTGAACTGAAGAGGAGGAAAACTTCAGCTAACAAAACCTATTTGGTGGTGCTTTCATCCTAAGCCCCTTGCAGTGCCATTTGTATATACATATTATAGCACGGATGGTCCTTGTGGGAATCAAACCACTAATCTATTAAGATAAACACCAAGCAACAAATAAATATATAACACAGGGACATTAGAGAGCACTTAGAAGAGATATAACAGCAGTACATTTGCTCCATACCTGCATAAGCCACGTCTGTTGATAGGGTTTCTCACAGTGCCCTCTGTGATATTTCTCAGTCTTTGGCAACACCTCTCCTCATCTCTTCAATCATCGCTTCATAATCCCTCCAACAGCAATTATTGACAAAATCCATGTACCAATAAATGAGCTGTGGAAATGTCACATCCCCTCAAGCTGCTACGGATGATCAAAGCTAAACTCCCTGTTCTATCTGTCCACCCAGCCGGACTACTGAACCCTGAGGCGGGAATTATCACCAAAGATTCAGAGAGATATCATGTTGTCAGATAAAGTGGAGGAGAGCAAAGTGAGGTTACTTACTTATCAAGTTCCTGTTTTCTGGAAACTTGTAAACTGAAATTGGAAACCATGAGCTTCAAAAAACATTGATGTGTTTGAGTCAGATAGATAGATAGATAGATAGATAGATAGATAGATAGATAGATAGATAGATAGATAGATAGATAGATAGATAGATAGATAGATAGATAGATAGATAGATAGATAGATAGATAGATAGATAGATAAATAGATAGATAAATGGGTTTTTTTTGCAATTCTTTGTGCTTCATACAGTTGCTTTCTACCTGTCACAGAAATGTGTTTATTTTGGAGGTCACTGGTGGTTCTCCGGTTTGCCTTTCAGTGTTGGCTGCTCTCCTCTGCAATCATTCCTTATCTGTGTGCGCAGCAGCTAAGGATTGGGCTCCCTGAATGAATGGGCTCCATAAACCTGTCACGGCCTAGACTTGTTGACTCTGTATTGACTCAGGTTACGGGGATCCATTCTTTTTATTAGCTTCCGTTTGGCTTTGCGGTTGCTGTGTAATGTTCTACTCACACATGACAATATCATTAAAAGCCAAAGTCAGTTATTGTACTACAGAGGTTTGTTGTTGCGCTCAATTGAAAGCCATTAATTCCCCAATCTCGGCACCACGGTATGAACAATACAACTGTACCTCGCCCCATTATTTTTCAGACAGAGCCTACAAGCCATTTTCATGGCATACTGCAGGGTGCCATTTTCTGATGATGCTTGTGGCCAATAACAACTCTCCTTTAGCTCTTATTTTATTTATCCTAGCACTTCTCTCTTACATAATCATATCATCACAGAAATACTCTGAGGGTGTTGTAGCTTGCACTCCTTACTATTGGTTGCTTGTAATGTCGGTGAGCTGTGAATTTATGCTTATTCTACTGTTGCATTGCATTGTAAGTCTCTCAGGATAACAGCGTCGGATAAATGCCTAAGACGGAAACAATAAAATCTCAATGTAATTGATTAGCAGTCAGGGATTGGCTCAAATAACATTCAATCAACTCAGCTCAAAATATAAACTAAAACTGCAATTCACATTTTCAGAATAAAAGCATTTATTCTAAATGTTTTCTTCATAGATAGAAGATAAAGAGATGACTTGGACAGGACCTGAGTGGGGTATTCGGGATGTCAGCCTCCACGGTTGTCAGGACAGGTGCACTGAGATCGTTGACTGACAGCCGAGCATGTCCAGGCATAGAGGAACAGCCCCTTCTTCCAGATTAACTTTCTACTGCTGAGCCCCTGAGATTGATCTGTGCCAGGGGCTGGCAAGGCCTTGGTGTGGGCATTGTAAAAAGAGATTGGATTTTTATTTTTCAAGGAACAAGCTCCCAGGGTTGAGGGAGAAAGTGCATGGTAAAAGAAATATGGCGCTTTTATTAAATCACTTACAATCATTGTGTGGGGTGTGCTCACATAAACACATACACGCAAATACACTCACTATGGGGGTCAATTCAGTTAATTCTTCAGTATTCAAAAACTGGAAATATTTTGCCCTCAAAAGGTTTTCAGTTGTATTCAATCTAAAAATAAATCACTGAGAATTATTATTTCCATTATGAATTGAGTCACTGAAAAGTAGATAAATCCCAACCATAACACACATTAGTTAAGGTCATCCTATGAAAGCTACTGGGGTCCATTCAAAGGAGAATGTTTGTTTCTGCTTTATCTTCATACAGGCTCAAAATTGTATGAAAGTTGGGGCAATTATATTTGGCAACTTCACTATTTACTCTATACACACAAGACCTCCATACCTTATCTAACAGAACTGAATGACTTTGATGTCATTCCTATGGTAACTGAACTCTTGAGTGGTTTTTCAAGCTTATATGTTATTATTTGTATGTAAACTTGTTGATGATGATTTTAAAATTGCTCTGTCTTGCGCATTTTCACTTCTGTTGAACAGATCTTAATGGAGCCAGCAGTGCAGTTTTTCCCGTTATTATAGCTTATAGTTTGTTAATATCATTGTTTGGTTCCTTTATATATTTAGTCTATATTTTACTTAGTATTAGTATCAGTGGAGGGAGTATTAGTAGTAGTTGTAGTATCAGACAGTGATCTGCAGGCTGCAGTTCAGTCAACCTTATTTTCTTTGACATTAGAAGCTAACAGTAGGAAAGGCATATCACCTCCACTGAGCTCAGCTCCTTCAGCAGGCCAAGGGGGCCACATTTGCTGTCACGCTACTGTGCATTAGGATTGATTGAAGCAGACCATTACTGTGCACATCAGCTCTTTCTAAAAGTTGTCACTCAGCAAGCGGGTTGTGTTTTGTTTCGGAACTTTAGTTTCCTTAAAAGCAGGTGAGATGTCTGTAATGGACATGTAACATAACGTGTGCTATTTGAGTACCTACTACCACAGTACCACTTCTTCTGACTGTCATATTTAACATGGTCGACATTATATGAATAAAATGTTCATGCTACATGATGTTTGTGTAGTGTATATCTGTAGATTGTGTAGAGTGTAGTAGCCCACGTGATTTAGCTGTTCCATTTTCTTTGTGTTTATTTTAAGTGTACCATTGGGTGGAGGGTATACCATATCAGTACAATTCTGATAGCATCAATCACAGAAGACACAAATTGACCTTCAATTACCCTCCTGTAATTATATTACATTTTTCACACTCATCTTATGTGGCAAATCCCACCATATGGCATCTAAATAACATGTAGGATCAAACAACCATATGAAGTCCTATACACTGCCAGCATCAAAACCCTGCCTAACATCTCCACTGGGAGTCTGGATTGCATTTGACCCACATGCACTGGACCACATGCCATCATTCTGGTGTCAATGGCGACATAACACAGCCTAGTGTATGGAGAATATTGTATTGTACATACTTAGAAATGAATTAATACATTAATTAATACATTTTCCATACATTTTCAACATACTTTCTATTAAATGTTCATTCATAAATACAAAATAAGCAAAAAATAATAAATAATAATAATAATAAAATGCATGGAAATCTGTAAATTAATATATAAAGAAATAACAGTAGTCATAAATTAATAAATAAAGCAACTGCATATTTTATTAATAATATAATTATTTATTTACTGACACGATGGTGCTGCTGAACGGGTCATGTGACCTGAGTGTGATTTGGCTGGACAAGAGGAACATACCCACTCAAGCATAACCACACTGTACAAATACATTATTGAGAGAAAGGTGCTTTAATCAGGGTTTAAATAAATGATTCCAGGTTTATGTTGAGGTGAGCTATTTAATTTAGTAATAATAGTCTGAAATATCATATGGCAGCTTTAAGGCATTGAGATTAGTTTCATGTAAGTCTCCAGTAAAGAATGAATTTCTGCTTCAATATAGTATTTTACCAACTTAACTCCAAAATCAGTTTCATGACAGGTGCGAACAGCGGCACCCAAACTCTTTGAGAGGACGCCAGTTTCCTTTAGCCGTCATAGATGCTCTTACTTCATTTTACTGACCTGAAGCCGAGACAAAAACAACTGTTGTTGCTGTCAGACATTTTTCATAATCACAATCAATAGGCCAAGAATAGCTCTCGAAGGTGAGCCGTGTCGATCCGTCTTTCTCAATCTTCTTTTCCTCTATTACCCCTGGGGTCGATACCGCAGCCATCGGTGCCAACAACAGAGTTATTCACATTTCCCCCCCCCCGAGGAGCCGAGGTGCTACAGAGCTCTGGTGTGAGGAAGCTAATGAATATATTTGTCATCTCTCTAATGGCTCACTACATCACCACGGCACCTTGGCCTGGGCTTCATGGTAATCATGACTGTGGAAAACCAAATGTGTGCCGTCTGAGAATGTTTAGTTCCTGTGTAACGGGCTGCGCTGATGAGCCACCTCGGGAGAACGGTGACTTGACAGCGTCTGACTGCAACCGACGTGTCTTTAAGCCATACTTGTGAGGACTTTGACAACGAGCCGTGGTTAAAAGAGTTGGGAAGTTGAGATTTACGCAGGCTAGAGTGCAAGAATGGCAAACTAATGATGAGTCAACTCTACTATTGATCAGAACTGGCTTATTTTGGTCCCCCGAGGCCCAAACAAGCCCACACACACACACACACACAGACCGACGATACCAGCTTGCCCTCGGGTGATGCTGAGATGTCTGAACCGATACCGTCCCCACAAACTTTTTTTTTTTTTTCCTCTTGTTTTTTCAGACATCTAACCCAATATACCAGGACTTTGTCTTCTTCCATTAAGTCCCAAGTGACTGCACTTTGAGACAGTGGTAGCTTTATCTATGCACTCTAAATGCAAATGACTCAGTGTCTCGGATTCTGGCGAGTACAGAGCAGAACCGAAGAAGATGGCAAACACAAGTGTTCCTATGAAGTCTATTAAGATTGATTAAGAAATCAAAATACTTGTCGGCCAGATGAATTTTTTTTCCCACCCTTCGGTCAGCCATCTATTTACCACAATGTGCGAAGGGGAAGTAATTAGCATTAACAATGTGAAAAAAACTTTTAAAAATGTTGAGTGGCTCTGGAGGGGGCGTTGGGTTCAAGGGAGCATGAATAAGTGAGGCTTGAGCCAGCTGCATATTTTAGTTACATGGTTTCAGAACTTCGCGAGCACCTTTCGTGTAACATGGATATCAGTGCGTGGGTGTGAGGGGGAGAGGGTAATATTTGTTCAAGATTCCTCTTGGTGCTGCTTCTGTGGAGACACAGACACACACACACACACACACACACACACACACACACACACATAGAGGCGAGAAGTTGCAGGCTGGCTGTTCTGACACACTTTAAAAAGACACACTTGATCAGCAATTCCTTCTATGAGCCCACGCAGACCTCAGACTTCAAATGCACCTCCTGAAGGTTCAGGGCACAGAATGAAGTTGATAACAGGAGGATGCCTTGCTTTGTTGGCATAGACATTACTGGGGCATTTTCTCAAAGCCACTGCCCTCACGTGGTCTGGGCCGGGTCACGGGCGTCACGGAAACATCCTCGAAACTTAGAAAAACGCTTCGTTGTTTTAGTGTATGAACTGCTATGGACGATATTCCCAAGCACAATCATGTTGACACGTCTGCTGTCAACTTTCTAGACATACACCTTTGATTGGGTCAATACAGCGTGTCGGATAATTGATTACCAACAAATGAGTGATTCAAGCCCTCTCAGGGAAAAAAACACCATCATCAGGCTAATTCAGGAACAGCTGACTGTAGTGATGGGCACATCCTACACAGCTACCTGCTCCTGCAACACCGTGGTCCCATACGAGGTCTAGAGGGCTTACTGGAGGCATTAGCCATCTTCTGAAATGAAAAGTATTTACCTGAAGGGGTCGAAAAGGGACACCAAGCCTGACAGACCTAACAGGACCATGAGTAGAGTAGGCTTTCTTTGAGGTAAGAGGCAAAAACATTTTAGTTTGTTTGTTTGCATGAATTATCAATTGTTGATTTTATTTTTTTTACATCCTTCAGACCTGGAACAAATAGAATAGAATTAATTTGCAATGTATGGGCGGGTTTTATCCCATCAGGGTGGTTCAGATAGGGTCAGGTAAGCCAAGCTGCAGCCAAACCCCATCCACCAGGCATCTACTCAGGCTTACTCAAACCACAGGAACTCTTTCCTGATACCTCTTGACCCAGGTCTGGTACCCTTTAAGCTCCCTGCAAGCAGTACTCAGCTCAGCTCTTACATATTTGTATGGAATTCAAACCCAATTTGACTCAGCTTGTTGATGCTCAAGGTGGTTATGATAGAATAAATCATACTCTGGTCGACTGACATTTTGGGTGTCAAGATGAATTGATGTGCCCTGTTATCCAGTGGTATGTGAACCATGCTGGTCAGTGCACAGAGACGAGCAAATTCCTATCATGTTACTCTCTCGAAACTGTTTTAATAAGACCTTTGGGTATTTAATGTCTCTTGCACAATCAGTTTTTCCTTTTCTTTGTGCTTTGCCTTACCCCTAAAACTCTCAAGACCCATGTTGATACCTTGATGCTCACACACAGCCCCTATCTGGTTCTATGGGAAGTTTTGACCTTACGGATCTACACACAGTTGGCCAATTCATAAGGAGATAAAATAAGATGTATTGATGGATTGAAAGCTACAAATGATGTTTTCTTTGAGGTGGAGATTTTGGATTCAAAGAAGTTACAGCTTTGCTTCTTGGACAAGGTAAAAACTACCTTTTCTCATCACTTTGTAATGTTTCATCTTTTGTTTGGAATGACGCTGCACTTCTGTAACTCAACCTCACACTTGCAGGTGGAGCCGGACGCGACCGTAGGGGAGATCAAGTTGCTCTTGCACAAATATTGTGAGTGGACTTTAGAATCTGATGATAGTATCTGGCATTTTATTGAAACGCATTTTTAGAAAACAATTTTCATTGCCTTTGCTCAAGTTCAAATTCAAGTTCAAATTCATTTTCATTTGTACCAAGGCACAAAGGCATACTTAATAAAAGAACTATATCTAACAAAAAGCCAGAATATACTTGAGAATAAATTGAAATCATGTAGCTATGTAGCTGTGAGAAAATGTGGCCTAATGTCTGACGTTTTTGACTCTGACAGATCCAAAATGGTATCCATCCAGACAGTCTCTGACACTTCATCCTCGTGAGTAATATGCCTATAAACATCCTATTGTTAATGTGTTATCCTATTGCTATATCATATCTTCCATTTATATGCCTTTGTATCCCTTTGCACAAGAATAAGAATAGAATAGGTTATTTGACGTTGACAACAGCTGAGATGGTTTCTGCAGTTTCCCTGGTAATGCAGAGGGCAACAGTTCACAGCATAGATTCTCACTCTAAGTGTGAATGATTGACAGAATGAGGAGGCTATACTGAGCCAGTTCCTATTTAAGGGACACTGACTGTGTCACCCTTAAAGCACAACCCAAGTTATTTTGGGCTAATGCTGTCCCATACGATTAAATCATAGGCTATATGAAAAAAAAAGAAAATGAGAAAATAAAGATTCACTTAAGATCTACTTAAAATATTTTTGCCTTCCTGTGTCAGGAAGCTGATGCAATGAGTACAACAGTCAAATCAAGTCAAAATCAAATCAAAGTCAAATCAAAGCAGTGCTTACTAAAGGGTCAAAGCCAGACTATAGATGTACTTTTTCCCTACAAGCTCATATATGAAAAATAAATCAGAGGCAAAGCAATAATAACCAAGCAGAAAAGGGAAAGTATTTTTGTCTTGATTCTTTTTTCATAATTTGCTTTCCATGTCATGTTATAGTACTGGTGACAACTTCTTTTCTTTTTCTATAGTTATGGTAATGGGAACTGGGTTCTCTGTCAATGGGACAAATCCAAATAGGAGAAATAAAGATTGATATTTTCTCAGTCCAGGTTTTCCCTAGAGGAGCTGCATCAGGCTGCAAGAGAGTTCCCCTCTGTCCTGCACACTAGTGCATGAGTCCGTCTGTGGCCTGAGGTTGTGACCTGGCCCTGGGCTTGGAGTCATTATGGCAGGGCATTTTAGGTTCAGGACCAGTGAAAACGTAATTGCAATCTTAGTGCTTGTATAAGTATTCAGTATTTCCCCTGTGATTTTATTCTTGGTAAAGTGGAAAAACCTCTGAAACAGCATTCAGGCAATGGACTGCTAAATATCTCCAATGAAACAGGAATTGAATCAAAATGATGAGTTCTTGTTATGTAATTCCCATAGACAACCAGTATTAGTATCGATCAATAATATGCATCATATCAGCAGTGGATGACTACTGGCTGATATCCGATTTTTCAGGCCAATATATCAACTAACCAATATCGGTCTAACCCTGGTCTTATGTGGCAAACCCCACCCATCTGGGACATAAGTAGTCTAAAAAATAAAAAGTATTTGCAAATACTGTTTGAGCCAGGTCTGTTCTGGTGTATAGGAACCGACCTGACCAGACTGATCCATTATATCCAAGTTAGCAGGATCAGTTGATTCACTGTGGAATTGAGCCTCTGGCACGCCCAAGGCAACCTTCAGGGCTACAACTGGGACAGCGGCTCTCAGCTCTAAGCCAAGGGGGCGTCCAAAGGAGACTATATACATTTGTCAATTATGGGATAGTTATTGTCTAGGTTATAGTGGAACCAGTAAAATCATATTTGGTCTGTAAAACCTAGCAACCTTGGGCGTATTTATACATGTTCATGTTGTATGGGTTGCATGACAAAATCTGCTTGTCTTTCTCAGAAATGTATGTACTAAAATGACTTTTCTAGGCCTAGAACGTTGTACGATTCACCTCATTACTGACTTCATACTCAGCTTTCAAGCCTTGAAACATCAGCTCCTGTGTGGTTAATATTGGTTGCTTCTAACTTTCAGATGGCAAATCTCTCAGAGATGACGAGGTATTAGAAAATCTACCAGTAGCAACCACAGCAACAATGTTCTTCCATGACCTAGGTCCACAGCTGGGATGGACAATGGTGAGGGAGTGCATAGTTCACAAATAAAGGGCTGTTATTTCACTTAAAACCTTGGAAATATAAGATTCAGTTTGATATTTTGGTGAAAAAATAGACATTCATATAAAGTACTTCTACAAACATGTCTTTACAAGTAAGAAAAACTTTGACAATGTTTATATGGGTTTAAAAACAACCAATTAAAAATGTGCATTCGTTTTGCACCATATAATGTCAAAACATAAATGCTCAAAGTCTCACAACTACAAACACAAATGGAACTTTATAATTCCAACCCCACAAAATGTAGTCTTCATGCATTTCATCCCTCTGACTGTAACTGTGTCATGGTACGTCAGACCAACGCATGGCTGACACCCATCAGATTCCTCTACAGCTGCACCCATATTGTATGCATGCTGCCTGAATGCACACAGTGACATGGTGACATAGTGACATAGTGCTGAATGTGTCTTTGAAGAGTGACATATATGTTCTGTTTGAAGTGCAATCAAGACAAATCCCTGTACGTTTATCATACTTCTGTTCCCTCAGGTGTTTCTGGCCGAGTGTACCGGACCTCTCTTCCTGTACCTGCTCTTCTATTTCCGTCTTCCAAACATCTATCTGCCCAAGCATAACTTCACCACTAGCCCCTTCAAAGTGGTCATGTAAGTATATATTTTAAATGAAAGCAGTGAACACTTTGCATTCAGAAATGATATCCCTAGAAAAAGCGTAATATTGTATTAATAATGCATCAAGACTCATTTTTGGAATACAAATGAAATATTGTGCCAATGGGGTGGAAAGATATCACTTCAAATGCAGCAAGTTACCATCCCTTGAAATAACACAGATCACAGATCTCTCCATCTGACTTTTATGCTTTCCAGCAGGACAAGCATCTCCATCTAGATCCTGTAGATCTGCTGAGGTCACTAAGAGATTGCATGATGTTTTATTTGGTCCTTGATGAACTGCACATGTCTGAAATGGCAACTCTCCTTGGTCCTTGGCCTTTAGTCCCTGTTTCCTGCCCTGTGCCACAATTGTGACCTATCCTGTGTCACAGGATTCACACACAATTACACAGCACCCTTATTTATAGATGAATAACCACATGAATACATAAGATGTGACATCTTAACCTGCATCAATCGTAAATAAACACACAAATTCTATTTAAGAGCAAAAAAGCATCAGAAACCTAAGTGAGAATGAAACCCAGGTCAACTGCATGGCGTTACATTGGCATTACCATTGCATCATGTTGCTCTTGTCACATGACCATGTAGGTTATTATGCAATTGTTCTCAGTATAAATCTCAGTCTATGACATTTTCAAAAGATATTGGATCAATTGATTATTCTATGCATAGATTCTGCTAAATGATATAATAAATAGTGATCTAAAGACATTCAGAGTTACCTGTACAGACTGGGCTACATTCACAGCCTGGAGAAAATGTCACAAATGTTACACACATTACACAGGATAGGACACTAGCTCACTCAGGACCAACACAATTGATCCAACCACTACTGGAGGCTGAGTTAAATTGGAGTCAAATGTCAGGTTTTTCAAATTGTTTTAAAAAAGATTTTAACACTGAATACACAATTAACCTTAACATACTGCAGGTTGGCCTGCCTGTGCCATTCATCCCACTACATCAAGAGGGTGTTTGAGATCATCTTCATACACCGTTTCTCCCATGGTACCATGCCGTTACACACCATCATGATGGTGAGTAATTCAGATATTTGCCCTGTGTTTAGCTTTGTTTCAGAATATCTTTTATTTGCAAAAAAACGTACATAAAAGTGTGTAAAATTAAAAGAGAGAAAGACAGAGAGAGAGAGGTGATGAAGCTAATGACCTTTTACCTGTAAATATCAACAGTTGCTATAATAGATTTGACCACACTGAGTAGTGAATCTCATCCCTTGCTTGGATCAATACATGTGATAAGTGGAGACTGTGGCACTATGTGAGGAAGCTGAGACTGCAGTGCTAATCAAGCAGTCAAGGCATGGGCTCTCTCCGGCCCCCAGGGGTCCACAGTCCAGAATGAACAATGTCTTCTCCCCGAGCTATCATACTATCAATAAACTCTGGCTGACTTTTAGAAATTTAACCTGCTCTACAGAAAGTCGTTTGCGCAACCGGGGAACTCAACGTGAGAATATTTGGTCATTATATTAAAAAAACAACACAGGGGTCTGAGAGTTTTCATATTGATGAGCACGCTGAAATTGTTTTTTTCATATTCTCCCTCTCAGAACTGCTTATATTACTGGGGATTTGCTGCCTGGATAGCGTACTACATCAACCACCCCCTGTACACACCACCATGTGAGTAGGAGTACGACTTTAATCTAAAAATAATACTCAAGTACTTGATGGATAATATAACAGCACAATGGGACTGTGTGTCTCTCGCAGCGTATGGCAAACTGCAGATTTACTGTGCATTGGTCGTATTTGTGGTAC
Source organism: Hoplostethus mediterraneus (assembly GCA_034670385.1). Taxonomy (NCBI): domain Eukaryota; kingdom Metazoa; phylum Chordata; class Actinopteri; order Trachichthyiformes; family Trachichthyidae; genus Hoplostethus; species Hoplostethus mediterraneus. Next base: position 941,412 of record JAXDDW010000050.1, on the reverse strand, counting down.
GTATAGCACTTTCTTCATTAAAAACCAATATAGTCTTTCCACTATTATGCAGTGGATGAGACTGATAGAAAAATCTGCCCTGGTTCCTTCTAGCTGTGTGAGGCCGGAAACTTCTCCATTAATCTGGTTCTCAGTAAATCAGGCTGCAACGGTATGTTGATTTATTATTATAACAATTGCATGCATGGTGTTCAATTTTTTACTTTACTTTCGTTGCTGTTGTGCTACTTAAGGTTTCAGGTAAGGAAACTACTTCACACAATGTATTGAAGTTTCCTTCAACTGTCTCAGTTCCACTACATTTCCATTATAGGTATTTGGCTGACACTGGTTTTTACTGGTTTGATAGAATTAGCTTCAACATCTACATTAATATTAACATTAACATTACAAGCAACAAATAGTAAAAAAGGTCTGAGCCACAGTGTCCAGGAAATAAGACAAAATATCCCTGTGTAACAAGAATGACCACAGTTGCCAGAGGAAGGTAAAGAAATAACAACCAGGTAGATTTAGATCAATGTACCTTTGATGATTAGAGTATAGTATAAATAGTAGTAGATAGTAGAGTATAGTATGATATAAGTATAGTTTATTGTGCAACTTCTGGCGTTAAAATAAGCAGAAACCAATCATTTATTTCACAAGAATTTCAGTAGAATGACAGAAACCTACAGCACATAGTAAAGGAAAAGAAAGAGAGTCGCCTCCTCCTCACCTCCTCACTGTGTGTGTGTTAACGAGGATCACTTGGCGTTTGGCATGGATGCCTTCATCACCATGATTATGAGAGGCTGTGTGAGGTTATTTATAGGACTCTTATCAGAATGACTCTTTGCCATATTGGAAATAAGGCTCAACAAAGGCTTCTCGAGAGTCACCGGCTCTCGACTGACATATGAAATTAGCTGGCGGTGGACGTGCTCCCTAACGTGCGGGCGACACTTCTCATCTCATCTGGTGTCAGTGAGTTGTCTTGCAGGGAGGATATTTCCATGATGTCTTACAGTTTCTGTCCTGTCAACAGGTTCCCGGCCAAAGAGTGTCCCTTACCCTGCCAAAAACCCCTTCACTTGGCTCTTCTTCTTCGTGTCATGTCCAAATTACACGTATGAGGTCAGCGCATCTAAAGTCTAATGCGTCCAAATGTCACCAATGTCACTAAGATAGATTCCTGCACATTTATTGTATTTAGTAAGTAAAATGATTCTGATAACATGAGAAATGACTGTGGGGTTTTTGTGGGGTTTTTTTTGTGCAGGTGGGTACATGGCTCAGTTTCAGCATCATGACTCAGTGTGCTCCAGGTAAAGCTCGCCCTGCATTCACCAAGCATACAAACGTACTCTACAACACTACTGCTATACGGTATGCACCTCTCGCTCTCCCCACAGTGGCACTATTCACATTCATCGGCTTCACCCAGATGACCATATGGGCGAGGGAGAAGCATGAGATCTACACCAGAGAATTCATTAGCTACCCTGAACTCCGCAGTGCCATCATCCCTCTGTTTCTTTGAGCTAACCAATGAAGTTCAGGCTGGTGGGCGGCCTGAGGCGATGACACCACTACTTACAGCAGGAGAACAGTAATTGGACAGTGTGTCAGATAAATCCGGATTATGACAAGCCACTCAGCACAGTTTGCCTTGGCCCTGATGCCAAGCCACTTCTCAGCCACTCCAGTGAGCTAGGGAGTAGCTTCCTTTTCCACTTGCTCTATGGATTTCTAACAGTAGCTGCTGCTCAGTGCTCTGTGGCTGTGTGTGTGAGAAAATCAGACAATGCAGCGCCGCTCCAGCGCCGCTATTAGAGTTTGGATTAGTAGGAAATACTGTGCTGCAGGAACATTATGAAACCCAACACGGTTTTATTTGCCATAATTGACGATGCAGTACAAATCAGCTAGACAGTGTGCGAAGCATAAGCAATAAAGCATGTTAATGGTTTGTTTGGTCAGATACAAAATACAATTCCTCTTCATCTGCAGCTATATTTATCGAATAAACTTTCTCAATTTCAATCATCCTAGAGGAATGTTTTGCAGTCTTTCCAGAAGTCCATTAAGCCTGTGAACGCACGTCTGAGTTTCAACGTCGACTGAGGCGTGGCGTAGGAGTGTGACACGGCATGGCAGTGACGCAGTGAACAAAAACATGGCAGACAAGGAAAACGCACGACAATAAAAGTACAGAAAAAGAGGAAGAGTAAACACATTGTGGAAAGGATTTGTCACAGAGGCTCATTTCTTCACAGGTCAAATGACTGAACTAAGGATCACCAATATTCAGTGATGCTTCATGTACACAGGGGTACAAACATTTGGGATGTGTGTGTGTGTGTGTGTGTGTGTGTGTGTGTGTGTGTGTGTGTGTGTGTGTGTGTTGATGTGGACATTAAAAAAACGGCTGCGTCTAATGTTCAATACACATACAATATGTACATATTTATACAAGCCAGGCATGTTTAACAGTCAATCTAAGCATAGATCTGTTTGTTTCATTCATTTCAGAAAAGGAACAAGGAGCAGCTGGTGGCATTCAAACACACTCTGCACAAACATATGATTTCCAAAGTCTAAGCAATGTGCCAAACATCCCTAGCCGTCTCTTGTTCAAAACCATGATAAAAGGGTGGGGCCCCTGCCAGCAGCCAACTGCTGGTAAATGTTGGCTGTGGATGGAAAGTCGAATTGTTCTACTCGTCGCTCTGGCAGGCCAATCGGTCTCTTTTCTACTCTAAAAAGCAATTTGGCTAGCAGAAGTGGCTGTTTTGAATTGTGGAGTGTGGCCAGCGGATGAAAACACATATCCGTGTCATTGTGTGTGTTTCATGTTTTCTTGAGTGGCGATATCCTGATTTCTTTACGTCCGCCGGCTGCCCGTCGATGTAACGCCACGTCCTCGTCCTCTCCCGACTGCTGCTTGGCAAAGTTGACAAACACCTGCACAGCAAACACATACAAACTCTAACAACTGATGCAGTGCAATGATCTCATCAATCCCTTACATACTGGTACTATTTCCAGCATTATCTATCAACATTTGGTGCTATCTATAACTGCTAACAGTTGTGTTTCAATAAGAGGGGGAAACTATTTAAAGGTACTAGACAGCTACTAGAAATACATCTGTCTTATCGGCCAAATGAAATCATGGTGCCGGTATGGGCTCTTCTCCGCCCAAAGGCAATGAAATACAAGTTTGCCTCCTAAATAGCAGTAATGGGACGGTTCACCCAGAATGCTGGATTAACCAACAGTACATCTTTTTCCTCTCTCCTCCTTTTAGTATCCTTTTAAAGCGATCACAGACCGGCCAGGTTGGTAAACTTGTGTGCTGCGTGCAGTTAGGTTACATACATTTTTTTCATGAACGAAAGAAGTTGAACGTTTTCAAATACCTCTTGCTGCCATTTGAAGCTGCCAATGTGTACAGTTGCTCGCGCCGCTTTAATATTTTCATATTTGATATATCAATTTGTAAGGTTATCAATGGGGCTGTGATCACCAAGACCAATTCCTGTACACTCAGCGAATGAAAGTTTAGCCAACGGGGGATTCAGAGTCACATCTGTCATCTTCTCATTGCCATGGTCCCTACATACCTGGTCTAGTGTTGTCTGGGAAACAGAATAATCCTCGATGCTGAGCCTGTCCTTATTGGCCACCACCAGCTGGAAGATCCTGGCTAGGGAGGAGGAGGCGATTTCATACTGCAGCGTGTTGTAGTGCTTCTCCCTCTGAACACAGCCGGGGAAGCTGCTCTCCATGAAGGTCTCGGCAGGACCCAGGTCTGGGGACCTGCCTGCTTTAGCTGCCTTGATTTTCATGGTCACTACGTAGCCGTCGCCAAACCTGGGTATGGTAGACAGCCAGGAGACATTAGACATTCTCAAGGGAATCATGCACCTGACTAATGGCCATACTCCGGTTAAGATTATTTGAATAAAGCTGCTTACATCTCTACCTGTTGCCTTGATCAAACCAGTTAACGGAACATTCCTCTCTACCAACAGGCCAACAGCTAGAACAGACAGACAGCTAGCCTGTATGACTGAGCAGATGTAAGTACTGCTCACCGTCATGTTTTTTGTAAATGTAAAAGGTTTTGCAGGTGGCGTGAATCAAAAGTGAGGAGTAAGGTGTTGACATGCTACAGTAACCTGTTAAATATTGGAGCCAGGCATTACTAGGTTTCTCATGATCGGAGTATGAGCTAAATCAGGTTATTCTAACAGAAGTATGACATTAGTATGTGTCAACACAAACCTGGGTTACTTGACTAACTGGAAGGTTATCATAACCTAACTGTAAAAAGGCTTACTCTTTAGCCAGTGGTGATACCAGGCCCAGTAGTAGTAGTAGTAGTATCACCACACCACCCTAAATGATACTGACATTACTGATGGTGCAAGGCACAAATGCAGGCTAATGGCACAGCCTGGCGAACTAATAGCTCTTTTACAAGTATAGTCTTGTCATTTAACACCTGCTGTATACTTTACACATTTTGATGATGAAGTTTTTTTTGTGTTAATCTATTTTTTATTGAAATATTGCACAAGCCTAGTATACAGAGAGATAACCATACTTGTATTTGAGATGCTGGATGGTGCCCAGACACTTGAAGGTCCCATTGACCATGATGGCCAGTCGGGTGCAGAGGGCCTCACACTCTTCCATACTGGTGGAAAAACAACAATAATCAATCTTGATTTTTAGCACGGCTATTTCATGTCTATGGGTAATACTTCATGTTAACGTCAAGCATATTCAAACCTGGCCATGATACAACCAACAAATTGTTGTTGCTGAAAAGCTAGTTGAGCGAGGCAGCTGTTGTGGCAGACGCGTGGCATTAAGTAATTGAGTCACATAAATGTTGAACCTGTGTGATGTTAGCACCACCGCCCGCCCGTCCTGAATGACGCTCATGATGGCATTCCACAGGAAGCGCCGAGAGTGGGGGTCCATTCCCGTGGTAGGCTCATCCTAAACACACATGCAGGCACAAATAAACAAACGTGCACCTCCAAGCTCATGATTCCATATGAACAGGGAGCAAATCCTTATCTCTACCAGCATATGGCGCACATTTCACATTTATGCCAATTTGAACTGAACTGCGCAGTTTCCTGCCAATCTATAAACATTCATGGCCGAGCTTGACTGAACCCATATGGCTTCCCATCTGGACCCATGGACCATTTCATTGACAGATCCCTGCATAAAAACCAAAAACCCAAACAATGGGCCCCTGCGGCACTATGGCGTTGCCATTGGCTAACTCACCAGCAGCACCAGCGCCGGACAACCAATCATAGCGATAGCTGTGGAGAGTTTGCGCTTGTTGCCTCCGCTGTAGGTTCCTGCACAGCGGCCAGCATATTCTGTCAAACCTAGCTTCTGGATGCCCCACTCTGCCACCTACAGGGGAAAGGAGATACATGCCGTTTGATGCACACTTCAATCCAAAGTACCTTACAGTACCATGAGTGCAGACATTTTTTAGTGGGTGGCTCCATTGGCAATTGAGCCCTTCTTAACAAAGTTACAAAGTGCTGTAATTCAAAGGGAACAAACCATCGTAAAGGAAGACATGTACCGCTGGTTAAACACTAGAAATATTGAGCTCTAGGTTCCACCTTGTGAACCGGAGTAAGTGCTCAGCCAACCAATAATTTCATTGGACAATTGAATGAAACACACAGAGCTGGTGTAAAGTAGCTGGAGTCCCACTCACTCTGGGGATTTCTGACTCGGGTACTCCTCTGAGACGTGCGTAGAGGTAGAGGTGCTCCCTGCCCTGTTAGGAGATCATCAATGGCATCAAACTGAGGGCAGTAGCCCATGTTCTGGTGCACGTCCAGGATCTCTGACAGGATACTAAGAAACAAGCCACAAGGTTTGCATTGAGTTGACATAGCGGACAAATAATTGTTTGCGTTTGTTTTGACCGACTCGGCGTGTCAAATGGGTTTACCAGCATCAGGACAGTTCAGACAGCATCATCACAGCAGATCATGCTATTAGCTTTCCAATAGTTTCCAATAGTTTAAACTTACAACTACAACTACAACTATCTGGTACTCCATGCAGGATTAAACAAATGCAAACAATTATTTGAAAATACTATTTGATGCAACGCTTTACAGAGTATGTGTTATAGAGGCTTTCTGTTTCCTTCTGATCTTTATTTACCTGTAACCAGCCACGGTAGCCTCCCCAGAGCTCACATCCGTGTCACCAGTCAGCATTTTGAAGGTTGTTGTCTTCCCAGCGCCATTCACTCCCAAGAGACCAAAGCACTAACAGGACAAAAAAGATGACCAGGCTTTTAATATGAGGACACGTTCAGCTGAAACACAGAGCGGGGTGAAATGTTCCCACTATTCCAAATAGTAACTAACAATATTCTGGTTAAAGTATTTAGAGATGTTGACACGCATCTTCATATTCTGATTACAATGTCTCTGTGTGTACAAAAGACACATTATTATCACAATATTAACACAGAAATTGAACTAACACAGACAACAAACAGCAGTAAATGGGATGAGGTATAAACAAGCCTCTGCATCCCAACCAATAATAATACATGACAGCTATCTTATTTGAGCTTTGTCACAATCTGGGAGAGAGCTTATGTGTGCTGGTGGGAAATTATGTTTACTTTAAGCCAGCAAAAAGTTGAGTATCTAAAATACTAGCTTGCATGTAAGTTCAGTCAGTGAGTCATTTCGTGTCTTTACCTCTCCTGCAGGAACGCCCACACAAATCTGGTCCACAGCTGCCCTCTTCCTGCCCACATAAGTCTGTGCAGAGAAGGCAGGAGGACCACAATAATCACCTTTATTTGCATTGCACTTTTCACAGCAGAGTTAGAAATAACTACAATAATAACCAATGAGAACCAGTGAGATAAACAATACAAAATGCCAGATTTTTTTATACACCCTCATATGTATATATGTAGAGGCCTTCTGAACACCTGTTCATGTGAATACATCTTGCACACCCTGTTTATAAATGCTGTAAATGTACATGCTTTTTTCTTTGCAGTCTCATATTCTTTGCATTTGTTATATAGTGCATATATTTATTTATTTAAAAAAAAAAATTTCTCTCATTTTGTACTACAGACATTTCATATTTTCCGTATATTTTCATATTGTACTTTTTTTCTTTGTAAATTTTACTGCTGCTATGTTGTACAGCCATAATGCTCATAATGCTGCAACCCATGCTTTTTCATATCTTTCATTCATACATTTCTATTTCTGATACATATTGTAGCACTGAAAATGTTGGTTGCATATGGTTATATTCTTATTTATATATATATATCTTATCTTACATGATTGAAATACAGCCACAAAGGAATAAAACAGGTAAATACAACAAGAACAAAATTGACAATAACTAATCCTACTAAAGCCTGGCCAGGAGGGCCTTGCCGGAGAACCTTCCCAAGGAACTTATCCATTCCATATAACCCCTCTTTACAATATAACCTACCATTCAGGCATCATGCAGGCCTGTAAAGTCACACAGACAGGGTTGGGACAGTGGTCGTACCTTGGACAGGTCTCTGATATGCAGGATGTCTGACTTGTTCCCTCCATCGTAAATCCTCTGCCTCTCCTCTGCCACATCGTCGTCTTCGTCTCTCATCGCAGGTCGTTTGTAGTTTGATAACCTGAAGGGCACGAGAGAAGCGTCTAAGGTTTGAACTGAATTGAATACACTGTGTAAAAGTATTTCATTTGTATTGGTTTCCATGGAGACTTTCAGTATCACATGTTCTAAATACTGTTTCAGATGCCTCTCCACTTACGTCCACATATTATCATACTCTCTAGGATTTGACCAATATCGATTTTTGATAGCTGGTGCTGATACTGACACTTTTGTATTGAAGCTCCCAATAGCAGATATTTTGTGCCGATATTCAGCAACTTTAAATGTGTTTAGTGTTTCTGCCACACTTTTATTCTTGTTAGGGTGGAAAAGCCTCTAAAACCATGGGACACTAAAACTCTCAATTGAACCCTATACTAATATTATATTATATTATATTATATTATCAGTCTAACCCTAATATGCTCAACTTTCTTCTCTTTTTTGACTACAAACACCAAAATACAAAGACTGTAACAAGGGATTCTTGTTGTTTTCCTGACATTCCAGATCCTTACCAGTGGTCCAGGAAGAAGCGGTACTGGATCAACAGATTCAGAGTAAAGTAGACGAAGCCTTCCACGGCCATGAAAGCAACGTTTTTCCCCACAAAGTCCCATCGGAACGGGTCCATCGTGTATTCCTCACCTGGAAACAGAGACAGCACAATCTAGTCAATAAAAAGGAAATCCTACAATATTGTTCATACCTCAGGCTGTACAGAGATAATTCGCTCTTGTTCAGTGGGCTGCAGCGTGAGTCAAGGTTTTATGTTGATAAGGCGAGACTAGAGTATAAATAACTGGAACTGAAGTAATTGTGAAAGTCATGCAATTTGATTGTCAAAGATGCTTCTGAACTGCTAGGAAACAGTCAGGATTTGGGCCTTTCATGCTGTAGTGTAGCACTTACCAAATCTTGCGTAAACATCAGTAACAGCCTGGTTCATGGCCATGTCTATCAGGCCCCGTCCCAGGCAGAAGTGAGGGAACACCAGTAGGATTTTCTTCAGCCACTCATTAAACTTCAGCAAAGACTGGCAAGACACACACACATACACACATCATGCCCTGATCTTGGCAATTTGTCTCGGGTGTATAGAGGGAGAATTCAATCTTTTTTTTAATCTAAAACAGGACCTGTGGCAGTTCTATGATCATGGACTGTTCGGTTTGTTTGACAATGTTTGAACATGAGATCCAAGAATTGGATGATGGGATTCAAGAATCTTCAATCAAGTGTCAGGTTTTACAGTGGAGTGATCTCCTTTATTCTTCTACTTCAAAATAGACACTTATTTCTAGAACATTTCTAGAAAAAAAATGAAACTATCGGACAAAAGTGGAATTATATGAATATGAGAGCTAGTGACTTATAATCCTGGTTCTCTGCAGTCTATCTTTGGGACAGAGCTGTTTATGTTCACTAAATACTGATTGGACTGTCTTTACTGTGTGTTTGATGCTGGATTTTCTCACTCCACTTCCAATTTTTTTCACAAAATCTTAAAGCGTCTCTATGGCCTTACCCGATTGTTTTCAAAAAGCTCCAGGATGAAGGTGATGGCGCTGCTGTTGATGCCTATGAACAGGTTGATACAGGACAGAGAGACGTACGCCGTGCTGGGGATGCTGAACATGTAGGACATGGGATACATCATGGGCGTCACTGACCAGCTGTGAGGAGGGACAGCCAGAGAAAAGTTCAGGGGAAATATCAACAACTTCATCAACAACTTCAACATCATTTGTGCATTTTGTTTGTGTCCATCGGTTTTCCTCCTTGTAGCATTTGGTTATTATTTAGTTATGAATTTGTTTCTTTTGATGTGAGATGTTTTAAGTCCCTTTGGATTTTAGCATTTCTTTCTCTATTCTTTCTGTGTTTTATCATTTTTATATGAACTAAATGAAACTAAACAAAGCCTTACCCATATAACAGGAGCAGTGCTATCAGTGCTGGCAGGTTGGTTGGTGATGTGTAACACTTTTTGTTAAAAGCCATGAAAATACCAACGACCATGGCAGTACTGACAGAGTAGTTCATCTAGGAGAGAATGAATAGAGATATCACTGATGTGAGGTACAAAATGACTTTAATCAATCAATTTAGTTCAGTCTGTTTAAAATTTTAATTTCAAAAAAATAATATTTAATAATGATTTGAATGCCATTTAACATTTAAATATATGAAATAATATCTATGTGCAATATACTGTTTGTCCTAACATCAAATGATTAGACAAAACAAACAAACTAAGAGCGCCATACAGCAGATTGGGCCTGTAAAAAACCTGGAAATCTTTCATCATAAAAAAGGTTGTTGTATCCAATACGTAAAGAAATCAGGTTTTACCATCATGATTGTTTTGATCTACATTCAGGATCAACTCCAACCCAGCTTCACCTACCATGTCCCAGAAGAAGTTGGCCACCCAGTACACCAACGGGCTGACCCCGCTGACAAACTGTAGGTGCTTGGCCTTGTTCACACGCTCCTGGATGAGGTAGAGGACAAAGCTGGCAGGGATGAAGGACATGGCGAAGATGACGCAGATCGCCACCACCGCGTCCACTGAGGTGGTCAACCTGCGGCAGGAGAGGAGGTTCAGATAGAGGCAAGAAATAAATACATTTTGGTCAAGCAGTTGGATCTCAGGCTGCTGCTACACTCATCACTCTTTGGAGTGATGTAGATGTGCAATGCTCACACAAACAGGGAACAAAGTGAGACTCTGGGTCAAAAACGGTTCCGATGGACCTCTTTGAAACCTTTTCAAGACATTTTTAATGATATTAATCATTTTCCGAGACATTTTTCCAGCATATTACTGTTTAAATTGTGTCATTACATTATTGCAACTTGCAATGTGGTTCCACTACAAAACAAAACCTGAAGTATGACAATATGGTGACACATAATAGAGTTTCAAAAGATATTTAAACACATGTTATGGCCAAAGAAAATTTTAATTTAAAAAGAAAACAGCATCTCAAACCGAACTTGAGCAGTTTTGAGAAAAGGCCATGTAACTTTGATTTCCAATAATTATCCAAAGTTTTAGAAGTTGTTCAATTAAATTCATACTCTAATTTGTTTTTCATGATGGGAAAACTGCTTCAATGGAGGTTGCATTAAAAAATGATTTTGTATGCAGCACTAAACCCAGACAACAGTGAAACAGTGAAACACTACAGCAAAGTGCACTGGAATCCCGTCATTATAAAAGCATAACACTCACACAGTGACCTCGGAGAGCTGCTCTTTGGTGAGGTTGAGTGGGTGGTTAAAAGCGGTGATGCCATATTCTGCAGGTCTGGCACCGCGGGGGAGGAAGGCCCGCAGAATGGCGTTATTGGCCACATTCATGAAGGCTACCACCGAGTGCCAGCCCTTGTTGTTATACCACACCTGATAGAAAGATGAGTAGAGTTAATACAACACAACACGTTTAAAGAACCAGGACGATTCAAATAGAGTCAGAAAAAGACGTCGGCCACAGAAAAGTACGACTAATCGACTTTCATATACTTTCTTCCGCTCCCTCAGATGCATGTGCACTGTTAGATATGATCAATCTGTGATGTTCATTTCAGTTATTTTGTGATGAAGTGTTGTAATTTACCCAGTTTCCCCCAGCATGTCTTACCTATTTCAGTTTCCCACATTTCCAAGACTGCCCCATGGTCCTTACTTAAAATGAAACATGTCTTGTGGCTGCAATGCATTATGGACTATTACTATTACTGTCTGTGGCGTTTCTTCCCCTTCTACGATGGATTTCTACACTTACCTTTATATTGAATTCACTTTCCATGTATCTCAGAAAAGGTCCAATTTCCCTCAGCACAAGTCCAGAATAGTAACCCTATGGAAGACACTACATTATTAACTGACTTGATGTATTTCACACTATTCTCAAGCCGGCAGTAACAGTGCTACCAAAGGGTCATTTCTATTAAAATAGGAAGTACCCCTGTGATGTTGAACATCCGTCCCAGTTGATGGAAAACATTCTGGATGCCTCTGGGGTCCACGTCCAGGATGGGAAGATGCCCTCCTACTGACAGACCTCCATATCTGAAGATAGAAAAGACTGGCACTCACTACCCCACACTGACTCGTCTTTTAGAGCTTGTAACCTATTGTCCTCCACTAGAGGGAGACAAACTATGTGACCAAGGGTACACAGAGGGATTTCCCCTGATTTGTGGCAATAAGGAGCAAATGATTACCTTTGTTCATTCACCCAGTATTTGCTCTTCAAACTGTGAATTAAGATTAAAAAAGGGTTTGATTGAGTAGAGAGCTGGTTAAATTAAACACATTAAAAGAGTGGTAAAACAAAATGAAGTACAGCAATCAAACTGTGGTTAATGCATTTCTGTGAGAAAATAATGTTTCATTCCCTCTTTCCATTCCCAGGGGTATATATTTGTTTTATCTTTTATCTTAATGTTTTTTTTTATGATCATTCTCTGTGATCTTGATTTTTTTTTTACCCTTTTTTATTTTGGGGTGAGACATTTTTATAAGGCCCTTGAGGTTTGTATTTCTTCTCTCTTTTCTCCAGTTCTTCATCATTTGAGTGTGCACGCAAGCTAAATCCAAACCTACCTGGTCCTGATGAGACTGGGGTAGGTCTTAACCAGGTAGTCGGAGATGTTCCTGTCCGTCAGATCCAGCATCGTGTCTCCCGTGGCTTCTAATCGCCGGCGAGGGGGCAGACCCCCAGCGCCGATTGGACAGATGGGCATCATGGTCAGTTTCTTATCGGTGCTGCACTGGCAGGACGGGGAAGGGTTATGCGGGTGCCACTCAGGACTCAGTAAGATGTTGCCCACCACAGGGGAGACATCAGGGTACTCCCACTCTGAGGAGTTGTTCCTGCAGGGCATTCTGGGAGGAGATTAGGGGAGAAATGCACATGCAAAGGGGTGAAATCAAAAAGCATTCAAACACTGGGGCCTGTCTATGATTGTGTATGTCTTGTCAACTATGTCAACTACATTATTTGTCAGTATATTCCAGCATATGATGCCAAAGTATGCCAAGAAAAATTCCTGTACATTCATTGAACTTGACAAATCATGTAATGCTGGTTAACCGATTTAAAAACACATGAGAAGAAAACTATCAAGAAAGGTTTGTTGTTTGTTGTGGTTGCTTCTATGTTTATATGCACATCGTTATATCACCGTACTGATCATATTACAACATGCCTGGAAGGATGCACTGTATCGTATGCACTGTAAGACATGTGCTGTATGGGTGTGTTCTTGTAAGCATATGTTTGCACTGTGACAAGAAAACAAGACAGGCAGGTATTGTGCTTTGCGTGTCTGTAACTGCTATTTTGTATTCAAGACAAACCTTCATGTCAACAGACTTGTCTCGTGATCCTACCTGAGCTTACGTAGTGGTACTCACCCTAGTGGCTCTCCTTCCATGCAGCGTGTCCCAAGGCCCGGTCTGCCTAACAAGCGCTCTGTAAAGCGTTTCATCTTGGGGTCAAACGGTTGCTCATTACTTCATAGGGAGGAGGAAATGGAAGGAAGCAGGTTGAACAAATTGAGTGAAGAAAAACAAGAAAAATCCTCACCATATACTAGTGTATAAACTTGTGTGTGACTGAGTGCCCTTTATCATTTGCTAGATATATATTTCTAAAGCACATGATGGTCCAGTGACAGGGGTTTTTAACCACGACACCATCTGAGGAAATTGTATCACTAATTCTAATAAAGCAACAACCTGTGATGTGGTAGTCATGTAGTGTTTGTCATGAGGTCTGACCTGAAGAAGGTGAACTGTGGTCCGTACATCCATGGGGTCAGAGTCAGATTGGGATACTCTCCAAACGGAGGCACAATCGTGGTGAAGATCAGGGCTATCAGGACAAAACTGGCAGGTAGAACAATCTGAAAAACCCCAAGAAACCAGATCAGTCACAACACTATTACTCATGATGGTCTATCGAATGGGAAGTTGAAATCATTTAAGCCAATGAACACCTGAAATATTATAAAAACAGTTTAACATCATCGGATGTATCCAGCAAACCAGGATACATGGGTCACATAAGACCACATGGCTGGGTTTTCCCACATCAGAGACAATTCAGATGGCATCAGGCAGGTCAAATGGCACTTAATGTAATGTCCTATTGGTACAAGCCACTCATCTGGTGCCCAAAAGCAGTTTAAAATAATGGGAATTATTTGCAAATACTATCTGACACAGGTCTGCTGTCAATCACACGCTCATCATTTCATCTCACCACTAATCCATCCATACATTCACTCATCACTCCATCCCTTGATTCATTAGGTCCAGTCTAGTTCATCTACCTGTGCCAGGAAGTCGTTGCGGCTGCGTGTGGCGTGGTGGATCCTCTTCACCAGCAGGGCGTGGAACTGCTTCATGACCAGGGTGCATCCTTTCACCTGCCTGGAGCCCCTTCCTGCGCTGCTGTCTGAGGCACTTGAGGGGGCGCCGTTGGCCTGCACTTCATTAGGTTCTGTGGTCATCAGTGAACAAGCAAGCAATGTGTTAGCCATAATTACATAAAATATCTTGAGGCCAAACCAAAACATCTGTTCCAGGGGCAACTGGGGTGGGAGGGGGTTGCAGCCTAAAAGCTAGAGACGCAGGCTTGTGATCAGATGGTTGCCAGTTTAAATCCCCTACTGCTGAGGAGCCATTGAGCAAGGCACTTAACCCACAATGAGCTCCGGACTGTGATTATACCAGGCAGCTCCCAGGTGCGAATGTGTGTAAATGTGAAGCAGCGCTGTGCTGGGAAATAGCATGCAATACTGAATAAAACCTGAAACCTGAAAAACTGAATAAAAGATAAAGGTAAAAAAAAAAAAGCATGATGCATTCATGGCATTTCATTTAAACTGAAAGCAGAGCACTAGATTCCTGACCTGGGTCATTTGAACTACTTGGAGATGGATAGATGAATAGATGGGATTTACCACATATGAAAATGACTGCCATAAAGTGTAGACAATCACAGGAAAGTATCTAAGAGTTAGTTCAGTATACTTTTCTGTGATTGACACTAACCTGAACCTGAAGGAAGCAACTTAAAAAAAATTATAGATGAGAATTAAAAACACTATTTGACCCAGTTCTGTTAGATTCGGGTAAAGCAAGCAGACTTTTATTTTGCCAGTGGTCTATCCAGTGGCTCTAGCGTCTCTGACCTTTGTTGACCTCTACACCATCTCTGCTGCCACTTTTCCTCTGCTGTAACATCCACTGTTCTAGAGGTAGGAGTTCATAGGTTGAGACACAAGACACAAGACACAAGACACAAACAAGCTACATGGTGAAAACTGACAAATGATACATCAAACTACATGTCAAGACTAGACAAGGATCTTCCATCGGACTCATATAAGTCGGTGAGGGAATACATATGGCAATAATAGGTAACAGAGTAAGAACATGTGTGTGGAAAATGGGTTCATGCAGTGATGCAGAAACAGAGCATCGGGTTGGAGATTTAACACGGGGAAAAGGCCAAGGATCAGTCACAGCATTTACCAGGAGTCGTGGCATTATTCGCTGCCTCTCCGTCTGCAGTGACCTTTAAGAAAATCTGGAAAAGGGAAAAGAAAAACAAGGATTAAATAAGGATAAAGTGTATTACAATGCATATTGAAGAAAATAATTTCATCAGATGGGGATAGGGTTAGGGTTAGCGTTAGGGATAGAGTTAGGGATAGGGATAGAGATAGGGATAGGGATAGGGATAGCCCTATAATGCTGCATTCAAGTCACATGGGAATAACCGCTGCAACAACTTGATGTTTAAAAGCAACGACTTGGAGCCGTCAGATGCCGTGATTGAAGTTTTCTTCAGACTTTGAATTCTTGTGATCGGCTGTATCACACATAAACTCAATGAGTGATACATTTGACTGTAGCAAACCAAATATTGCAATGCCAACCACTTGCCATGGCATTTTAAGAATTATGATCACAAAATTACTTACTACTGTATATGATGGAAATTGTTCATTTTGTTTGTTTTATTTCAAATAAATATATCATTCCCTGAACTTGACCAAAGGAATTTCATGTCACAATTCAGCTGGAGATATCTGGGTTGATCGGGTCGAGTTCACGAGTTCAGACAGTATTTACTATCTGAAAGCTGAAGTAGGAAGCTCATCTCTACCATCTTTCCCATATGATGTGAATGTAGGACGACACCCTCACCTCCTCCAGTGAGGTATCAGAGATGCCAAAGCTGCTGAGGCCGATGTCAGCCAGGGTATCCTCCAGCTCCCTAAACAGACTGGCGTAGGCCCGGTGCTTGAACCCCTTATTGGGGAGCAGGTAGGTCAACTCCTGGCCAATCATCTCGATCAACTTGGCTTCGGGGACGTGGTGGTGGATCAGGCTGGTGATGCTGTCTACATCTCCTGGGGTGGAGACAAAAAAAATCAAACGTGGAGGGTGGAGAGAAGGGTAAAGTATTCCCGAAATGGCAAAAACAAAAAGAGGACAAGGGGAAGGAAACTGCTTATTCTGCAAAAAAAAAAACATTGCAACTGCAACATTATTCAAGCGTAAAGTTTCACGGGTAAATCTGTGCTAACGCTTTATGGCATTGCATCTCCAGTAGAAACTTTTCCCCAGGCAGTATCAGGAGAAGAAAACACATGGGTCAATATCACCACTAAAGTTATAAATATGATAGAAGAGTGTACTGTATCTGTTATAGAACTTGGCCAGTCATATGAGTGTGTTGTACACACACACACACACACACACACACACACACACACACACATACACTCCCCAAGAAGAATAGCTCCTGGGGTTTGCAGATAAACAAATACACAAATAAACACACATACCATCCAGAGCTCTGTCTAGATGCTGAGAGTGATTGTGAGACTGGTCTTTGTACTTGGTGCAGATGGAGCAGGCGCAGTCGCAGTCTGAAGCGCAGTCACAGTCATTCTGACGGAAACAACAAGCAAAGATAACAACACCTTTTACAATGCAAATAGTACAGGAAAAAATGGAAAGAAATGTCAATACAAATCTATAACAGAACAGATACTGTCTCTACTGTCTCAACACAGGCATACAGGCCAGAGGTACCCTGCAGGACCTTGCAGCCGCAAGGTCTTTGACAGCCTCACCTCTTTCTTCCGGAGGTCCTTCATGCGGCGCACCAGGGTGAGATAGAAACCCACCCCGAAGCAGTTCTTGAGGAAGAGGGGGGAGCCGCAGCAGTGGAGCTGTCCTTTGGAGATGATGGCGATGCGGTCGCTCAGCAGGTCGGCCTCGTCCATGTGATGAGTGGACAGGATCACCGTACGGCCTGCGCAACGGGTCAGATGTGAAAACATGTTACACTTTCATCTGAGGAAAAGGAAAACCATCAGCCTACACTTGGTTAACAACAAATGTAGAAACTTTCAGCATTAAACCAACATTGTGTTCATGAGCCTTCGTTATGTTAGACAAAAAAAAACTCCCTTTGTTGTTCACCAAATGTAGCTGAATTTTTCCTTTTGATCAGTTCATCACTTGATTCAAGTGCCTTAGGAGAGCTGCAAGGCTGCGAAAGATTTTGTTTCATTCTTCAATGTCATCTAAAAGAAGTCATCGAGCTAGTAGACGCTGAAACCTGCTGGTCAGCACTAAGAATAAATGATGGACCTTTAGGGGTGATATGTGCCCCTGTGGGGGTAAAATGTGGACCTGGAGGGGTAGAACAAAAACATTACCAGCCCGGTACTTCAGTAGGAGGTCCCAAATAGATCTCCTGGAGTAGGGGTCCACCCCCGAGGTGGGCTCGTCCAGGATTATGATCTTTGACCCCCCAACAAATGCCATGGCGACAGACAGCTTTCTCTGCATACCGCCTGTAAAGAGTGTGAGAGGCAACACAATGAGAAACACAGTGCACGGGTCTGCATTCTCTCTCTCTTTGTGCCTTTGTCTCTTTGTCTTTCTTTCTCCCACACACACACACAAACACAACGTGGCCGACCTGAGAGGTTCTGTGCCTCGTCATCTCTCTTGTGCGGCAGCCCCAGGTCCTCCAGCATGTGCTCGACCTCCTTCTGTGCCTCCTCCTGACTCCGGCCCTTCAGCAGGGCGTAGAACAGGATGTGCTCTTCCACTGTAAGACTGGGGGAAAAAAAGAGGGCAGGTTAGAGAAGAGGCCTTGTGACTGGAAGGTTGTTGGTTTCAACCCCCCCCCCAAAACCAGTCAGGAAAATCAGCATGGTGGAAGTGGATGAGTAACTTTCTCTTTTCTCAACAACTACTGCAAGATGGCACAGCTCACAGGCCAGCTGAACAAGACTGTAGTTGTACTGTGTCTGTATGTAAGCCTCCCTTCTCCCGCGACTAACTAACCCCCCAGGCCTTTGCTGTCTGTAGGTAATTTGCCTGGTTACACAGAGTGGATAGCCCATCAGTCAATTAGTATGTCACACTGTCCTACACCACACTTGGCTGACATGGTTGAGGTCAATTCACTTTCATCTTACTCAGTTCAAAATGTAAATTGAAAGTGTAATTGGCTTGATAACCACATGACTATGAAGTTCTGTGTATTTGCCGAAGAATTGCGTTCATGGCAAAAGATTTCCAGAGTTTCCATCGATTGAATACACAACAAATGTCTGAATATCAGACTGGAGACAGCTGTCAGTTTGCTGCCCAATGTGGTGATGTATTGACTTTCAATGCACAGTCAAAGCAAACTGACCCCTGCCCTGTTGGCCGTGGCTGAATGGGAACTCACTATTTGAAGAGGATGTTGTACTGAGGGCACATGCCCATGGAGGTACGGATGATATCCATGTCAGTCCTGATGTCTCTCCCATTGATGTAGGCTGTGCCAGATGTAGGCGGGAACAGCCCAGTCAGGATGGACCTGGAGAGAGCAGAAGCACATACTGTAGCACAGAGTTTAGCCTTGACCCCATGTGGGCTCCCCAGGTATGAAAATGGTATCCCTAGGAAAAATTGCTTATCATAGTAATTGATTGTTATTTTCAAATGAAAAACTATTGCCAGCAGCTTCTCGACTGCATAGAGATCACAGTGAAAGCCATGCAGCCTGTCCACAAATCCAATCAAGCACATCATTTTTATTTTAACCTCAGTATGGGATCCTCAGCCAATCTTGGAGACCACATTTGATCAGGGTGATCAAGTCTAATGAAACCTTTGAATGTTGAACTCATTCCTATTTGAAAGTAATTGCTTTAAACGTTTTGCAAGAGACACAATGATGCATAGAGATATTTCTCGATTCTGATACATCTGGTTTCAGCTTACAAGGTAGTGGTTTTCCCAGCCCCGTTGTGTCCCAGGAAGGATGTGATCTGGCTCTCGAAAAAGGTAATGTTGAGACAGTTGACAGCTGGACGAGAGCTTCCATCAAACACCTTAACCAAGTCCTGGATCTGCACCCCCATCACTAGCCCCTGTGGGTCCGGCTCAAAGAACAACTGACCTATAGGAAACAGACACAAGATGGTTCAGAGTCAAATGTGTAATGAAGCAGGAGGACTAAGATTAGCAGTATTGAGTCATGGCCATGATTGTACATGACACAGCACAGTGGCTGGGTTGCCAAATCTCCCTTGAAGGAACTGAGAATAAAGAGGCCACAACAAATTTGAGACAAAGGATCAAGAACTCAAGATAGAAAGTGGGAACCATCTAGAAGATTCAAAACTCTGTATGGACATCATCAAATTTACAGCATGTGCCTACCAGCTTTACTTGTTCCTTGATCATTGCACTCCTGCTCTTGATGCGGTTCTTCCTCTTGTCGTCTCAGCATCTCCCTCTCCCTCTCAATCTGGTCCCTCTTATTTTGGTGCTTGCAGACGTTCCTGCTTCCTGAACCGTTACACGTCTCTGGCATCTCCCTGCTCTCAACATCCTTCTCCACGTCCTCGGGTCCAGGTTTCCCAGGATCTGGAGGGTATAGTTGGCAGAGTCACTTCCTGGTTAGGGTGTCTTACTGTATGGCAGTGGTCCTCAAATCTGGGCCTCGGAGTCCAGAGTACTGCTGGTTTTCTATTCTGCCAGGTAGTTTCCAGTCTAGCTGTCTAAAGATTAAGATTAACTTTTATTTGCAACATCAAACACGTTTCAACACATGCAGGGGAAGTGTCCGCCGACACAACACACACACGCAGGGTAAGTATAAATACCAGGAGTGGGACTTGAACCCACGAGGACTAATGTCCATTGCATCTTGAGTGCAACGCCTTAACCACTCGGCCATCCTGGTTACAGGGATAACTGTACTGGTAACAGGGATTGATTAAGACCAGGTGAATGCAATTAACTTCCTGGTAGGAGAGAAAACCAGCAGCACTCTGGACCCCGAGGCCCGGATTTGAGGAACTCTGCTGTATGGTATATAATATAATCTTTATCTGAAGCATGTTCAAAGACCCTTTCTGGCAGTAGTTGCAGGGTACAGCTACCTTGCTACAGATGCTAACAGTCTGTTCAAATCAAAAAGTCATATAGTCTAGCCATTTTACTAATGTCATTCTAGAAAAAATGAAACACTAGGTATTTCAGTTTGGTTCCCCATCACATGGCTTGGATGGGACTCTAGAAGAGACATTCACACATTCATACGCAGGAGCTGTCCGGTACCACCACAGTCTGACACAAGTGCCTTGCTTGAGAGCACCTCGTTTTTGACTCACTTTACCCCAGAATCTCCAAGCACGTCTGGCTATATGAAATGACAACCCTCCAGACACAGACCCGCTTCTCAGTTAGCATATGGCGGGATGTAAGGCATATCGGAGCCAGTGACACTAACCTTGATCAGCAGCATCTGGCAGTGAGGGTCCAGGTCTATGCCAGTATGAGGGCTGGAAGGGGAAGTAGAATGGCCGACCGATGCCATACTGCCCTGTGGAGTAGGATTGAAATACAGTTATCAGTAGTAGATATGTGTTAATGTGCAACGTGCATCATACAGCAAAGAGAATCACACATCGATTACCACATACAAGCAGACGGACATACACACACACACACATGTATCTCTAGGGGTCTGACCTGGGAAGACATTATCCAGATACCAGGCCAGGACGGCGTAGAGGACAGCATCAAGCATCATCATGCGTATAGAGGTGAGGAAGGAGTAGGCGTCTCCCTCTAGGGGGCTGGTCTGGATGTTGTCCCACTGCAGGCCCAGACCCTGCTCCTCGTACCGAGACAGGTACTCCGTCCCGAAGCCAAAGGCCACCGGAGACAGTAGGCTCTACGGCAGGAGAGGGAGGCAGACAGGACGTTCACCGCTGCACTTAAACTGGTGTGCCTCATCGGTGTCTCTCATAAGAGATGATGCTGATATATATATGCAGTCACATTCCTTGAATTGATGTAATATGTGTGAATGATGATACACAGTTAGTTACTGTTACTGCCTGCATTCTAGCGCTGTAATTGCATCAGTAAATGAAAGGTAAATGAAAGAGAGGTGTAAATTCTTCCACAGGTATTATTTCTGTAAAAAAACGTATGTGCAATGGCTTGAAATTGCATTTGAAAACAAGATCCCACTACACCTGGGAGTCATAACTGTAGCTTGTACAGTGTGCAGTGCTTTTGTCTCTACTTGTACAAGTCCATGTACAAAAAAAAAGGTATGGGTTAACGTACAGCGGCTATCTTCATGTTCTTGGTGATGCGATCCTGCCAGGCGAAGCAGAGGATGTGGGGCAGATAGAGGGTGAAGTAGATGATGCCACTGCAGGCTGCTGCCAGGTTGGCCTTGTTGAAGAACACGCTCATCAGGAAACACTGCATGATGGTGGTGACGGTGAAAGTCAGCAAGAAGAGGAAGACGAGTATGGAGTTGCTATAATTCAGCACCCTCCCACCCTGAGAGAAAAAGAAAACACACATACAGTGATCTTTATTACCCTTAAGGGGAATTTTACTAGCACACCAAGAGACCCAGCGGTGCACAAAAACAGAGATTCAGCGCTCGCTCGTTACGTAAACTAGAAAACAGTCCGTCCATTCATTTCAGAAATTATGTAACTGTTCATCGAGAAACCGCAACTTTTAAATGACAACACTCCAGAGAGTTCAGCGGTTGAGGTTGTTGGTTGCAACCTCAGCCATTCAGCGCTTCATAGGGAAGGGGTATTAGAAGATACCTAGCACAACTACTGTGGTGTATGAATGTGAAAGTACAGTGAAATAAAAGGAGTACAGCACCAACATTTCCCCGTACATAGATCTTTTCCAAACCATCCACTGGAGGGCCTCATAACACCCTAATAAAGGTTAAACCTCCAAACCTGCAATCTGGAAAACAGACTTTCATTTCACCCTCCTCCCTCTGCCTCCCCCTCTCCTCTCACCATGATGATGGAGGTGAGCAGCACCGTGCTGGCGGTCATCATGATGAAGCTGTCGATAAACCAGGTGTACCAGATGACCCCGTTGGTGACCCCCATGGCCTTGAGGGTCTCCTTGAGGCGCAGCTCCTTCTCTAGCACGATGCTCTTCACCAGCATGGACACAGAGTAGATCCAGGCCAGCACCATGAACATGGGGAAGCAACGGTTCAGTGTGATCATGAAGCTGGAGGAGAAGAAGAGAGGGAACAGGGTGTCACCCCATGATTGGATGGGATAGGTAAGGTACTTTGGATGAAAGTACCAATGTTATATAGTTGTTACGTCATGTGAAGTGCTTGGGCCACTCACAGGTCATCTACGTAACAAGGGTAGGGCATCTGCTGGATATAGACCCCGAGTGGCCAGTCGTTGCCCGTGTGAATCTTGAGAATGCCATGTTCAATCATGTCCTGCAGGTAGGCAAAGCCTCCCCAGATGTACCTCTGGTCCTCCATAGGGTCTGCCCTAGGGCCTGGGTCCCAGTACCTGGGAGAGGATAGAGGTGAACGGTAGATGTGGTTAGAGGGACTTGTTGTTTTCATACCGAGAGAATGAAGATCATTCAGATGAAGAAATGAAGAAAAATGACTTATTTAGACAATTTGTGTTTGATGAAATAATATCCCAGTCACAATCTCCAATCAAAACATTGAAACAATCAACCACCCCAAGTCTGAAGCCACACACACACACACACACACACACACACACACACACACACACACACACACACACACACCACATGTACACTCCTTTTGCTTAAGCGGATAAGTCCACTTTCAAATCCCTCTGTACAATCTGATTATTCACTTGCATAGAGCGAGAACTCCAACTGGGTCCTCACAGCCCATTGGTGTGCTATAAACAGCCAAAGCTGTTTGTTCATCCCTGGGGCTGTTGACACACTGACTGGTTGTGAATGGCAGATCAAAGGTAGTAAAATGCATCTAAGAGCCTCACATGGGAGGGATGAAAGGCCAGGTATTGAGCTAATATTGGACCAACAGGCAACTCCGGGGGCCAGCTGAAGAGGTTTCCTCACTTTGAAGTCTGTGACAAACCCGTACAGACTGCCTCAGCAATATGGAGGAAACAAATCTAGGAGCAGCAGGTTGGCAGGGCAACTGGGGAGAGCTCAGTCTAAATGTTGTACCAGCAGTACCCAAGGATGAGTATTGGAAACCAGCTAACATTAGCTAAAAATATTCAGTTGCAACAAAACAGTCCATTGCTTAGAATACACATTTGCACACAAATGGGCATTTCACGAATGTTTCTCTTGCTGCTACTGACCTGTCTTTGATTTTGTTGGTGCGCTCCACTGCGTCAATATCCATGCGGATCTTGTACTTGACATGTGGGGGTACGCTTGTGGTCCAGGGGTACACGTCCATGAAGACCACACCGGCCCAGAACTTGTTCTTCTCTAGCAGGTACAAGGACCGGTGGATCATTTGGGACTCATCCGTGTGGGCCACAAACTTATCCAGGGTGATGCACTACAATCAGAAAGGGATAGAAGGAAGGGAGCATGTGGATATTATAACATTAGTTTGTTTGAGTGCAGAATGTCCGTCTGCAACAATCTGGGTTTGGCATCAAGTTATACTACCAACGTAAATAGCTGTGCCTCTGTATGCTTGGTTATACATGTAATGTGTACAGTGATGCTCTTCTCAGGTGGTTAAACCAGGAATAACTATCCAAACAAAGACGAACATATCATTTTGTGCAGTACATGTATGTGTTTGTATCAATTATGTGCATGCAACACCTGTTATCTGCAAGTGTAAATATACAGTATGTGTGTGTGTGTGTGTGTGTGTGTGTGTGTGTGTGTGTGTGTGTGTGTGTGTGTGTGTGTGTGTGTGTGTGTGTGTGTGTGTGTGTGAGTGTCTGTGTCCAATTTGATCATGTTTTGGATGAGGAATGTATGTGGCATCTGCTCAGTTTGGCTCAGCACAGTGTGGGTAGATATTGTGAATTTGTTGGTGTGACAGTCTCCACACAGAGCCACTCATGACAGAGCCCTCATTCACTGAACTGCTCTGGTGACATGGGAAAATCCGAGCTGCATTTACACATTTATACACATCCATACACACACACCCACACACACACACACACACACACACACACACGCACGCAAGCACACACACAAGCAGACAAGCAAGCATACACTCATGCATGTAAACGCACACAGATGCACACAAGCAGGCATATACATACACACACACACACACACACACACACACACCACACAATTGCTGTGTGAAACTCACACTCTACTCTCACTCTACACACATGCACACAGGGAAACATACAAGCACACACACACATTATTGCCCAGTGAATCTCCCATTCTACACATGTGCACCCTCTATCTCTCTCGCTCTCCCTCTCTCCCTCTCTTTCTCTCTCTCTCTCTCTCTCTCTCTCTCACACACACACACACACACACACACACACACATAATTGCCCTGTGAAACTCCCACCCTACACACACTGCCCCCCCCCCCCCGCTCCATGTAAAGCGTGTCTAATGTCTCCATTCATATTACTGTACAATGCCCTGAGACTCTCAAAGACAGACTGGAGGCCGCTTCCCATTCATCCCTGTAGGCCCATACATCCACAACACAATAATACTCACTGAGAGATAGGATGAGAAAAAAGAGCCTCACTGATACACATGTTCCAATGGGCTTTCAGTGTGAGAAACATACCCCTGACAGAGTGAGAGGCTCTACTGCTAACTGTAGCAGTTATCCTATAGCCAAATGCTAGCTGACAGCTATATCGAATTGGCTAAATCGCCTGGGTTTGTTTGTGGGGTACCGGAGGGCTTCGGGCCGGACCGGGTGACAAAGGACGGATTGAGATGCGCTGCGCTGATGTGGCTCTCCAAAACCACAACCCCCCTGCACCCCTTTAAAATCGATTACAGAGCACCCCTATAGATCGGATTGGCCTGAACGTGGGGAGGAGGAATGAGGGGAAAGAGTGAAAGATGGATAGAGCGATTTGCCCCCTTTTGTTTCCGCGGGTGCAGGGGTCCGTTTCAATGTGGGGCCATACACTAAAACAACATTGAGCTCATAGGGGGGTGGCTCGCTCCCACCCACTCTCCACTTCATCACCGGCCCCACAAAGGCAGCCCGGGAGGGAGATGACAGCAGGCTTGTTCTCCCTGCCTTTCAGCCTGCTGGAGTGGAGGGCGGCTCTATGGCGGTGCTAAGTGGCCTGCTCTGTTTCAAAGGGGGGCCTGGCTACAATCTCCTGGGAGCAGACCTGGAAGACTGATGCTCCTGTCTGGAGAACTGAAGCTCGGCCCGACAAAGAGGCTGAACACCTAGCGCCTGGGAACACGAGGAGAGAGTAGACGGCCCCGAGTCGGAGAGGAGAAAACAGAGTGGAGCATTTGCAGCCGTCATCTCCGTCATTCTCAGAAGATAGATAGATAGATAGATAGATAGATAGATAGATAGATAGATAGATAGATAGATAGATAGATAGATAGATAGATAGATAGATAGATAGATAGATAGATAGATAGATAGATAGATAGACAGATAGATAGATAGATAGATAGATAGACAGACAGACAGACATATAGACATAGATAGATAGATAGATAGATAGATAGATAGATAGATAGACAGACAGAAGACAGACAGATAGACATAGATAGATAGATAGATAGATAGATAGATAGATAGATAGATAGATCGATCGATCTTCTTCTTACCTCTCCATACTGGTTCAACGTGCTGATGACCTGGTTGGTGAGGTTGAAGATGTTTCTCCAGTCAAAGTTGGGCATGCCCGTCTCCCTGTACTCCTCTGGACCACTGTACAGGAAGTTAAGGATGTCCTTACTGGAAAACCCAGAGTCCTTCAGCCTATGGTCCAGGAAGTCCATGACTGTAGGATTCCTCATGGTGTCCTGCCGAGATGGGGACAGAAATATAGACGCTTACCACCTTAAAATGAGCCACGTTGTGAAGTGAGCGATAAAAGCACAAAATTTGCTACACTTTACTCTTCTTCTAACAATTCAGACCATTCAGACCAGTTTTTTCCGACTGCTAACTCGCATCAATCAATACCGAAGTCACATTGTCAAAACTCTTAACACAGTCAGCAAAACAGAAGTCTATGTGGACCAAACTGTGAATCATTTTTCATTGCTTTCACACAAAATGCATTCAATGACCACATTCTCCAAAATCCATGAACTCTTTTCTCATTCATACTCCACCACCTGCAAAACACTTTATATTAGCAGCACATTTTTCAAATGCTAACACACTGTTTTCAAAACACATTCAAAACAGAATGATTTCTGCGGTAATGATATTGAAATATAATAGAAAATTTTAGCAGAGGATATACAATAAAATTAAATAATAATCATTCCAAACACAGCTGATTGCAATTTCAGCTGAAAGCTGAATAAGGGCCACAATTATTGACCATGTTGTAAACCATGGTCTCTCTTTGAGAGAGGGCTGGTTTACTGTAAGGGTGCAACCAAATCAGTTGCATCAAGAGTACGAATTTTCCAACAAAACAACAGGTGAGATGTGCATCCTTCAGTTGAACTACATATTACAGTACAATACATCTTTACATTTTTACATGTACATTTTGAAATATATTTTGTGTTTTAGGATCCAAAGGTTGCCTCCTAGAATTTCAGTATTTTGTTTTTGTTTCAACCTTTTATTTTTCACAAATACAGTAAATTACGATTTGAAGCAAATTGCTGCATTTCTGATTCATTCTTGTTACATATTGTTACATACATTACTTAAAGTACAGTCAATAAAGTGAAAAGGTGTTATTCTTATTCTATAATGAAATACTGATTTATGTGAAAAATCATTCAAACTTCGAAGATAAAAGTTCATCATTTATGTAATGCTCCCTGTTGTTAGTGTTTTTTATGAGTAACAATGGATGCTTTCTGAGTGAGAAGTGTGTCCAGTGTTGTGGTTGAACAAGCTTATTTTGAGACATGTATGAAGTGTTTTGGTGGTCTGAGTGAGTTTTGAGTGAGTGAGTTTGGCCAAGATGCATGTTGGTAATGCAGACTGTATGAAGAGTTTTGACAATGTGGTTTCAGTATTGACGGATCTGAGTTAGCGATCAGAAAAAACTGTAGAAGCATTGTTATAGAATAAAATATAATAAAATATTAAAAAATCTCACTTCATGAAGACACATTTAGCTGTTGAATGTAGCACATGTATGATCGAATGCATCTGTTGTGTACTTTCATAGCTGAATGCATGCTTGCGTACATGTGTGGGTGTGAGTATGTACAGTATGTATAGTATGTGTGTGTGTGTGTGTGTGTGTGTGTGTGTGTGTGTGTGTGTGTGTGTGTGTGTGTGTGTGTGTGTGTGTGTGCGTGTGTGTGTGTGTGTGTGTATGTCTGCAGGAGTCCAGATAGTGTGTTTC
This sequence comes from Hoplostethus mediterraneus, assembly GCA_034670385.1. Classification (NCBI taxonomy): domain Eukaryota; kingdom Metazoa; phylum Chordata; class Actinopteri; order Trachichthyiformes; family Trachichthyidae; genus Hoplostethus; species Hoplostethus mediterraneus. Next base: position 913,822 of record JAXDDW010000050.1, on the reverse strand, counting down.
ATACTTTGATCATGTTCATCTGGACACTGTTGTGGAAGAAAGCCCAGAGCTGAGGTCGCACCTCCTCCCACGCCTTAGCCATGTTCTGCAGCCTCTCCAGCTCCTCGAACGTTGTGTTGGCCTGGACAACACACACACACACACACACACACACACACACACACACACACACACACAGATACAATTTCAAGTCAATGTTGTGCAAATTGATGCAAAGTTCACATACTTTAGTTCTACACTGACAGAATTTGAGCACATTCATTCATTCAAGAGGAATATGAGCCCCAAACGAACATGTACCTGCAAGTAATTATATGACATGTTGGTGTGAATCCAGTGAGCTTCTGCCTAGCCAGACCATAGAGGTGCTATACAGACGTTCTTACCCAGGAAATGTAATAAGAGGACTCTCTCAAGTAAAACAATAAGCAGATATAATGAGATAATGCTTTTATGTACATGTACAGTGAGATATGTAGCTCACTATCAATTGCCTTGCACTAAATGTGAGGTGCTATACTTTATGTGCCAGCATGTACTCGTGTCATGTGATTCTCTTATTTTGCTTGGGAAAGTCCTCTCATGAAGTGTTTTGAGTAAGGTCTTGACAGTCAGACAACACCAAGAGCAGTGAAACGCAACACTCTTCTAACCACATAGGTCCTCAAGTGGACAGTCACATGAGGTCATTTTCTGTTCCTGAGCGGCGAAATCCTCATCAACAGAACTGCCCCCAGATCAGATCTGTTTCGTGTCAGGAGCAGTGAATGAGACGTGGCAGATTGAAAAACGCTCTGTTTTTCCTTCACACCCCCCCCCCCACCCACCTACCCCTCCACCCTCCCTCCCTTCACTTCAGTTTGATAGTCAGCTCATTCCTGAGAAGGGTGGGGGTTTGGAGAGAGAGAAGAAGAAACAGATACAGAGAGTGTGGAGGACAGAGAGAAAAAGGAGAGAAAGAGTGGGAAGAGAGAGGGGGGTGACAGAGAGAGAGAGAGAGAGAAAGAGAGAAAGAAAGAGAGAGAGAGAGAGGTGAGGGGTCGGCCTGGAGGTGGTCTCTCTTACACTCTTTAATATCTTGCGGACGGCAGGGGAGTCGGGGGTGTACAGGATCTTTCCCATCAGCAGGGGTTTGACTGAATTCCACACAATTTTCGTGATGGGGTTGGATTCCAGGCTCTGCATCAGGGCGTTGCAGAAGGGAGCTGTGGGGAGGAAGAGGAGGAGGAGGAGGAGGAGGAGGAGGAGGGCATATCAAAATTAGAAAAACAGTGAGTGAAGAGGAGGAATAAAGAGGAAAGAAGAGAGACTGGTCAGATAAAGGAGCATCATGTTGAATGATGACAACACACTCTACACCCTGCTGAGCTGGGTCTCAAATATAAGCTGCAAATCAAACAATGTTTGTTTTAATCTGCTTGGAGCACCAGGTGGGTGGGGCTTACCACAGCAGGACAATTCAGATAGTGTCACGTAATTCAAGTTTTCTGAACTGACTTCACAATACTTTTCTGTGATTATCCAAACTTTCTGTGCTGTCTTGTACGTCAAACCCCGCCCACCTGGCACCTAAAAGCTTATTGACACAGTTCTGACATCCGCACTTCTTCACTCACTGGTCGTGTCGTCATAGACATAGTCGTGGTTCTTGGTGCCGTTGACCCCCAGGAACACCTTGTAGTTGTTGTCCTCATACCAGTTGAAGGACAACACCTTGGAGCCGCCCCCCTCCGGGTAGCCGCAGAAGAGGCTCGATACAGTGGACATCAGCTGGGTGAAGGAGGAGGGACCCCCGGCTTGGAGCAGAGGGTAGAGCGCCTTGAGGAGGTCCTTGGTGCTGTCCCGCTCCATCAGCTACACAACAGATACAGATACAGGTTAAAGGAATACACCAGGTTTTGGGGAGATCCATTAAGTGATGAGACCACAAGACACCAAAACCATCCATGTGTCTCTGGTAGATTGTTTGCTCCACTGCTTCATGCTAACACTTTAGCATACAATGTGTTGAGTGATAGTAGGCCACTAGCATTATTTCAAAAGTGAGAAGGTGACAACATGCAGCAGCTCTAAAGCCAAATGGTAAGCAATCTGAAATGATATGCAGCCAAGTCTATCAGTTTTGTGTAAAATGTACACAAAATATGAAATGAAAATAATTGAGTCCATAGGAAGTGAATGTAGTGGCCGACAGGAGACTGGACAGCTACAAATCATTGCCCAGCACCTGAAATAGATCAGAAGACAAACCTACATCAACTATATCGACTTCTGATGAAAATGTATGAATCTACAGGCCATGTAATAAAACCAATAACAACCTTTTATTACTACGAGGTTAGTCTTCTTACTTTGGATAATGCCAGCCATCTTTTTTTCAACTTAGTGAATTGTTAACATGGACCACCGGAGCCAATAATCTACCAGGGACTCCAGGATGACTTTCCTACAAATTGTATCTGAGACAACATCAGGTCAACATTAGGACCAGACCAGGGTCAAATCATTCTCAAGGTCAGTTTGTTTTGAGTACATCTTACTCTAATGTGGTAGACCCCACCTATCTGATGCTCCAAGCAACAGCACTAAGTGGCCCATCTGTGAGGTACTGGACCTGCTATGTCTGGTCATCTTACGCTAACGCCAAATATCGACCTACCTCTAAGAAAATGATTGATTTCCAAAGAAACCCAGTATTGTGGGTAGGTGTGAATTATTTGTTTTAAGTTATTTGACCCTTTTTTCAGGTGATTATATAAAAAGCCCCCATGTTTATGTTTATCATATTCAGTCATGCCATGTGAATTTCATAACATAAACGCTCACTAGAAAACAATAGTCCTGAAAGATAAGCAAACATGTCGAAGAACGCCTCTCTCTCTCTCTGACAGGGATAGTCTGAGGGCGGACTAAATATCCTCCCATTGATAGACCCAAAATAGCTTCCTCCACGTGCATTTCTGCACCGTATGTTTCATTTCCTCTTTAAAGAAATGGAGAAGAGGTTGCCAAGAAGTTCCCCACACTCAATACGTAAAGAAATAAGGAAAGAAAATATGAAATCGACCCAATATGTCTCAAAGCGTTACCTGACCTCTCTAGGGTGGAGTTGAGTCATATTCATTCACAAGCCTTGACTTTATTTGAGTGTGTAGTCCCACTAGGCTGTAAGACAAAACGCTGGTCTGGTCTGTGATGAAGTGACTCACTACCTAACTATGTCCCCCCTCAAAGCAAAACAGACGCACGTACACAGACAATGCGCACCCTCCGTTTCTTTCTCTCTCACTCCCTTTTCCTCCCTAAATCTTTTTCTCCCACTTGTATACTCACACACGTGCACACACACACACACACACACAAACACAAACACACACTAAATTAAAGGAAGAAGAGGTGGGTAATAAGTTGGCTCGCCTTTCTGTCACCACGGTGATGCGGAGGTCCCACCTACAGGATATGTCACCTCCAAGGAATGTCTCTCTCTCTCTCTCTCTCTCGCTCTCTCTCTCTCTCTCTCTCTCTCTCTCTCTCTCTCTCTCTCTCTCTCTCTCTCTCGCTCTCTCTCTCTCTCTCTCTCGACCCCTGGCCAAGATGATGATGGGACACTCTCCCATGGGGCATACAGTAAACGTGCCGAAACACAACCTCTGTCCTGCTTTCTGTTTGTCTTTGTCTTTGTGTATGTGTGTGTGTGTGTGTGTGTGTGTGTGTGTGTGTGTGCGTGTGTGTGTGTAGTAATCGGTACGAAGGCTATATAGCAGAGACATGATTTGTTTTTATCCTTAAATGAAACCATTTAATTTTATTTTCATGCAGAAAATGATATACATGCATCCACATACACCATCATACACACACATACATGTCCACCCCACACACACACACACACACACACACACACACACACACACACACACACACACACACATTGTTGAACCTATCATTCTGTGAGCTTTTGTCAAACAGGGACCGGCGGAAGAGGCTAGTTTCCTGGAGGCTAAAAATACTGGGGGACTCTGATCCTATGAGAAGAGAAGAGATGAGTAGAGTAGAGAAGAAGAAAAAGAAGAAGAAGAAGAAGAAGAAGAAGAAGAAGAAGAAGAAGAAGAAGAAAGAGAAGGAGAAGAAGAAGAAGAAGAAGAAGAGACTTGGGAGCCCTTACCAGTTGGATCTTCTGCAACACTACTGTGAGAATCCGACCCCAGAACTGCAGGTCAATCCCCTCGGCGCTCCTGTCCATTACCTGGGGCATCTGGGAAATGAAGTCAAAAGATGCATTGGACTTCTGAAGACAGTCGGGTCAAATTCATTAAGGCTGGTTCATCGCTAAGTGCTAGGTAACATTCTCTGCCCATGCACGCTCTTTCTCAGCAATACATTCATACTATTGGCAACGGAGCAACTCCATTGGAGCGGTTGGGGATTAAGAAGGGGAGAGTGTTTCCTTGTTCACTTCCTCCACCCACAACGAGGATTAGAACCATCAACCTTCTGGCCAGAACCACTACGCTAACCCTTAACCTTAACAACACTGATTTGAGGAGTCTAGCCTCTATCTCCTCCATTTACGGAGCAACTGATTGATACAGAAACATGCTGACATTATCCACCATACTTCCCTCAGCCACTTTTATCTCTACTACTGGAGGCAGAAGCCGTTAGCATTGGGTGTTAGAGAGGGCCCGGTCAGGGCAGAGTGCTGAGGGCTACGGAAACGCCCAACGCCAAGACAAACACCCACATGAGATATCCTTCCTCCCGCATTCCTCGCGCCTGCATTTCAATGAACGAAGGAAGGAGGGAGGAGGCTGTGAGGGGGGGGGGGGGGGGGAGAGGGGGAAGAGAGAAAGCGAGGGAGTAGGGAGGGAGGGCGATGAGAGGCTGATGAGAGAAGGGAGCCGGGGGGGTGTGATGAGGAGAGGAAGGGGTTAGAATAAAGGAGAGGTCGGTGACTTTACACTCGGGCTCTACTACACTTGTAAAGGCTTCAGGCTTAGTGGGCCTGGTAGGTTAGTGGTGGGGTCGAGTGTTGGTCGGGAGCCAACTAGCAACCGACCAGGTGTGCTGGCAGCTCTGTAGACATGTTGGTAATGTATTTATACTAGACACAGCGTCATGTCTTAAAGACTACCTCACAGGCTGTGGGCGGGGCCTAGCTAAGCCCATTAGAGAAATAGGCCAAGGGGGATAATGCCATGCCAAACCCCTGAGCCAGTCACCTGACTCACGCTGGCTGAACCCTAACACATATCGCGGGGAGGATCGGAGGAAAAACGCTCTATTCTTACAATCTGTGACGCATCTGTTCTCTTTTATCTTCATTTCCTTTTGCTTCTGTGTAAAGTTCTGTCTGTTTTCTTAAAATGACGAATAAATGCATTTTTCTTGACTTGAAAGGAAAGGAAGGAAAGCAAGAGAAGCAGAAGAAGATGGATAGACTGAGAGGAAAAACAGATGGGAGAGGTGAAGGTGAAGATGAATACAAAGGTGTTAGGAAGGAAGAAGGAAAAAAAAAAGAACGAGAAGAAAAAACGGAGCAGAAGAAAAGGTCAAAAACAGATTATCAGAGCAAAAGAAAACGATCTGTCGGTTTATCTCACGTGTAGATAAACACATAAAGAACCAGCGCTGCTCTACTTCTAACTACTCCTGTGTTTACATACATGTGCTGGGGTATTTGGTTATTCTCAGCCCCAAATCAGGACCGGTGAAGGGGTCTGGCAGAATCACCAGCCAAGTGTTGGCATCACCACAAGTCTCTCTATAGACCCATAAGCTCTGACACCGTGCCACAGTTCACAGCCAAACTCCTCCAGGAACACTGAGGCAAGACAACAACGATACGCCCTTCAGGGGTCACGCAAAAAAAAAATCCCTCATGCCACTTATAGTTTTTGGCAGCCGACTGTACGGAGGAGGAGGCACACTGGTTATACATTCTCCACATCCTATAGGGATTCACAGTGTTAGTTAGGAAGGTTATGGTTAACCAACAGTGACACAACATCAACTCGGCTACTGTGGTTACTTTTCTATTATAAGAAGGTCTGGCTGGGAATTTCCAGACCAGTGTGGACCGGACAAACCCAGTTCCAGTTTCAGTGTCCATCAGTATTCACTGGTTTTACTGGGCAGCTCCCAGGTAGGGATGTGTGTATTTGTATACAACCCCTCTCTGCTTAAATAAATACAATAAATCTGATATAACTACATTGTTGTCTTCCATATGATTGACTGTTTGCTCTATGCCTCCTATAAGACTGGAGTCTTGCCCTTCGAAAGACCCCAGCCAATCACAAATCATGTTCCTTCATTGATGCACATTAGACTGCACTACGTGATTGGTTGTCTGCTTTAAGGCCTCCTTGGATTAAATGTCATGATTTGAATATTCTCTAGATGAAGGAGCATTTTAGCGGGAGAGTGTGGCTCCCATCCATGTTATACTTGCAGAGTATTTTTGTGGTTGCACCTCTGCTCCTGTTGTTGGAGCCTGTTTTTTTTTTTCCTCCTATGTAAACAAGGGTTTCAAAAACAAAATCTGTGATGACAGATGGTGTAGTAGTGGAACCACATGCACCCCTGCTGGCCTGGCATGGACCGCAAAACTGGCCACTAACCAGCGTGAAGATTTTGAAGAAGTCCAGGTTAGCGTAGATGATGTCCTCTATCCTCTGCAGCTTGTGCGGGCTGAGGGCGCACATGGCGTTGCGCACCCCGTACAGGCCCCTGCGGCTGGGGAAGATGATGAAGCGCTCCAGCAGGGCCTGGCTGCAGGCGATGTCTTTCAGCTGCAGGTCCGGGATCCCAAACGCAAACTGGCGAAGACGAGAAAGAAAGTAGGGGCAAAGGAGAAATCAAGTTTTTAAAATGTCGAGTCAGAGAAGCCGAAGATGTTGGGAGTCAAGCTTCTGTTATGCCTTGAACCAAACCAGTCCACCACCAGGTCAGTTTTACCCTCCAGATTTACAAACAAATAAAATGTATTTTTTTCAAAGGATTATGTCTGAAGGAATCAACAAATATCATGTTTAGCATGTTTTTTAGAATGTACTGCCCAGAAAAGGCAAATTTCAATGGCCTCCACCTATTCTGCTGCTCTCTAGGGAAACCGTTACTGTTTTATTACACAAGGATTCATCTTAAACCCTTAACCATGAGCAGGGAATACGCCAGGCTGACCACACCTAAGTCTAGGTCTCAACTTCTCATTCATCCCTCCCCATTGTACCTGTTCCAGGCGGATTTGTGCGTTGACCAACTGGTAGACCAGGGAGTCGGAGAGGCTCGCATCTCGCAACAGGAAGGCCGTGAGAGTCTCATCATCCTTCAGAATGTCACCTATCTTCAGCCCGCGGCCTGGACGGGAAGTCGGGAGCAGAGCGTGAGGTTAGACTCACTAGAGAGAGAACGTCAACACAGGAAGCGAGCGAGCAGGACCCAGCAGTGCAGAGGAAATGATCGACAGCCAGACTGATTGATAGGGATTCAACAACAACGGGAGTGTTTACACGCACAGTTATCCCTGCTAGCCGTTCAGGTGACCTCAGTCACATGACCCGTGGGATTACTTTCAGGTACTTTCAGATTACTTTGCCATATTTATTTGAGGTATAAAGGTACTGGATGAGAAAAAGTTTGTATACAGACACAAATTTTCATCTGTGTCACATTGTATGAACACATGCCACTATTCAATGAGTTTCTTTCTCCAGTGTTATTTTTTAGGTAATGGAATGGACTGCAATTCCATTTTTGTATTTGTATTTAGTATTTCACCTGGCTAATCTCGGCATATCACAGTCAGATATTCTTCATAATCTGAAGTTATCCGAGCAATTGTAAACGTCATATGTGGTTTACATGTACAGAGAGAGAAACACCGATAGAAAGAGGAGATGAAGACACCAAGAGGGGTACAAGAAGAGTCCAACTGCTACATTCTTGAAAATTGATAATCATAGAGAATGTGTTTGTCTCTGTTTAAGGTTCAGGTCGGGGTTAGTTTCATAATTGTTAGGTAAAGATTTCACAGAGCTCCATCTTTACAGCGTGGCCAGAAAGTAACAATCACCAGTCCATGGGAGAGACCGTCTGTTCCTGTTCCCATCACAGAGTAAATACAGAAAGAAAAGAAACAAAACATAAACAGGACTACTTTTAGAAACGGTGCTACCGGCTTGACTGTCTCAGTCTAGTCCTCTACCTGAAACCAGAGATGGGTTGTATCGTAAGGTGTCCATGAAGTTTGAGAAGGTGGACAGTTGATGCCACAGCCGGCCGAGCTGCTGCACCTCGGTGTCGTTGAGGAGCAGCTCCTGGGCGTCAACGTAGAACCGCGCCAGTCTGCAACAGAACAAATGAATCTTCTTTAATATGCAGTGGAGACTTTATTGTTGATGTAATTTGATATAATCTTATTATCAGTCTAATTGAATCATCTACAACCAGCTGCATGGATGTGAAGCAAGAGGAAGAGTATGCATGGTCATGAAAGCTTCAGATTTGATCAACCATTAAAACATTGAATATCAGTGGAAGGTTTCATGATGGAATAGTGAGAGCAGACAATGCAACACAAACAATCCAAGAGAGGAAAAGAAAAAACACCCCAAATTACAGTTCCACAGGTTTTCCACCACCACAGAAATATGGGTTTGAGTCCTGAAGGCTTACATGGAGTTGTTATAGTTAGAGACGACCCCTGGGGACTCTCCTCTGGTTGGATAGCTGAAGCAGGGGTTGTTGGCGTTGCAGAACATGCCTTGGATCCAGGGGAGGATCCCTGTCGAGGGCATGGCCTTGTTGGGAAAATGACCTGAAGCAGTAGACATGGTACACATGGGAAGACGTGTGAGGGCTGTCAAAGGGATAGTACGCTATACTGTTCATTCACACAATATTAGTGGACACACTGCCAAATATAAGCAGGACATCAGAGTTACTAGTAGTAGTCGTTTAGTAAGAATACTAAAGGGATTAGTTAGTTAGTTAGTTAGTTAGTTAGTATTTCTTACACTCATGTTGCCTATACAGTGGGTTGGCCTTCCTCAGCCACACCAGACCAATGAATAACAACACCGGCCAGAGGAGTTCAACCAGGAAGCGGATCTGGACAGAGACAGGTGAAGTGACAAATCACTGGTTTGTCTATCAAACACAAATTTCAACATAAATAAATAGATCCAATAGACTTATTTTATATAGCAATTATATAGCAATTATAGCAATATCAACATCCCAGCATTCACACTAAACAGCTTTGGAAACTGTTTTGACCTGAAATCAGCAGCTGTGGTCGACCAAATACCAGCTTTATGAACACGTATACTGTAGTTTTTGTTGATTCAATTCTCTGCTTCTCTGCTTGGTGAGCAGTTGTTGGTCATGACTGTTCTCATTGTTGCTTGAAATACATTTGCTTTTCCTTTTCTTTTTTGTGACTGATGCACTTGAAAATTGGGCACCCACTTTTGGACCACAGTTGCCTCATGTAGGTTTGAAAACTCACATAGAAATGTGATGATTGTTAGGCCTCTTTTAGAGTTGACACAGTTGTGATTGTGTTACTTCAAAGTTAAAATACTTTGTTCTGTGGTGTTTCCATTATTTTGTCCTTACAAATTAAATAAAGAGGTGACCTAAAAGAGGACACTAGTTTTACCAGCTGAGCTCCTTAGGCAAGATGTGTAAAACCTAAATCTGCAAGATGTGAGACATGACAAGAGTGTTTCAAATTCAAATAGACATGGGTCAGATTCTTTACTTTTATCTACTTAGAGTATCAGATGTGTGGGGTTTAAAACATCAGCAATCATAGAAAAATACACCAAATACATTGATTGACAATTCAAAAGGTTGCTGGCTCTCATTGTTGAGTTCTGTGTGGTAAATCCCACCTATCTGGTACTCGAAGCAGGTTGAAACAAGAGCTCTAGTAGAGTAGTAGAGTATTTTAAGTGGATGTGTACACGTAAGGCAGATGAGAGAATGTTAAAATGATACCTTCTGTCTCTTGCGGAGAGTCCAGTTTTTCCAGAGTAACAGGCGAATCTGAGAGCCTGTATTCATCGCTCCGCAAGCTCAACCCCTGGAAGGGGTCATCAGACTGTGATAAACCTGGGGATGAAGGACATTCAGTTGATACCTTGTTACAAGGGTACTGTACAAACTGGTCAGGGTTATTGGGACTAATGGTCAAGAGGAGACCATCCATTTGCCGAAGTGTCCATGAACCCCTACCAGCTTCACGGGTGCTGCTCTGTAGCTGACCCTACAATCTGACTCCGTTGGAAGGGCGGCAAGAGAAGAGAATATCCCTATGTGGATCAATAAATCGCTATAACTGCACTAAAATATCTCACAACATTAATCCCAACACGTATAAGTGAGTTGGTCTACATGTAGGCACTTACTCCACAACCGATCTATTGTGTAGATACTGTATAAAATGAATTACTCCCATTGTCAATAACATGTCCAGGTTATGTGCAGATGGCCTGAGGGAACGTCAGACATGCAGAGTAATTTGTTCAGAGTGACATGCCCGCTAGATTAACCCTGCCTGTGGATTCAGACACAAACACCTGTCTAGAAAAACAAGAGGGAAAAAGACTACGAGGCTAAAAGAGGAAAGACTGTCATTACGTGTCTGACTTCTCCAAGAATCTCTATATTACTCAAACAGTAATTACACATGACAGAAGAATGAGAACAACATCCAGCGTGTTTGTGGCAGACATGTCCCATACCTGCAAATGACTGCACGTCTAAAGCACTCACACACACAATTAGATGACAAAAAATACACCAAGTCACACTGATGAAAACACTCCAAACCACCAGAGCCTCTGAATTTGTAAATGATATTTAGAGAATCAAGGTGTTGAGAAACTATGGCGCAGGCTTTGGCGACCGCATTACTGTCAGCTCCTATGTGATCTAACATCTTGCATCCAATTTGCCACAACCACAGTAAAAACACACCTTGTGAAAGAATAAAAACGGGTTCATCCTGCGACTTACCTCTAGTAGAATGATGTAAAAGTCGTACGACATCTAGAGAGAAAAAGGTTCACAAACAAGGAGAAGTAATGAAAGACATTAAGCTAGGTAGGAGAGCTGGGTGACTCCCCGCTGCCTACTCTCTCCTCCGCCTCCAGGTCAGCAGCACTCCTAATCTGATTGCTCTAATCTCCCAGCTCAACAACGGGCAGGCAGAAAAAAGACAACAGTCATCCATTTTGAGACAGAATTAGGGGGGTATCTGCTAGGGGAAGGCAGGGTGGCCTGGAGGTTGGAGACTGACCCATAACTGGAGGGTCACAGGGGTGATTTCTGTGTCTTGTCACCCTGCTGTGAAGTGTGGAGACGCTGAACCACTAGCTGTCACTCTGAATAGGAGATATGAGCTTTCAGCTTAAGACCCGCAACATAAACGTGTGTGGTTGCGTTTGTTTTGAGGGGAAATAAACAGATGCATTAAGGAGCAGGTTTGTTGTCGGTTTTGTGTCCGGCTCCTCCGAGGTGAGTCACTCCACTGAGCAGCTCGGCTGAGGGGGAGAACAGGTGACATAAGTGATTAAGCTTGAAGAGTGTGAAGGCTTGACGGCAGCACCGTAAAAACCACTTGAACCTGCTGTGAACTGTGTGGTGGAACAATGGCGGTAAAGGTGCGAGTTTACCCTGAAGCCCTGTTTCAGTCTAGCAAGGTGCTTAGCATGTAACCACACCATCTTAGGTTTCAATCTGACCAGGGACCTTTGCAGCATGTCATCTCTCGTCACTGTAAACTGTCCAATAAAGTAAAAATGCCATGAAAATAATCTAAAAAGCTCTGCACAGATCTGTAACCACAGTTGTAAATAGTGTCTGTCATGTTATAATGACACTGTTACAAGCCCAGTGCAGCTCAGAGAAGACAAAAAGGCTTGTGAAGCAGCATCAATAATACACATTGTTGCGTACAGGGCAGCAAGAAAGACTTAAAGCTACAAACGTAATCCTGGTTGTCCGATATTACATTTTAATTTGCAGCAAGAACAGTTGCATGTCGTTTGTTTTCTGTATACTCAAAATAATTTGATGAGACAAAATGACTCTGGCAAACAGTATGAATGGATATAAAACGTAAACAGATACATAGGGTTTACATACTGAGAAAGATGTACCAATCACAGGCTACATTGGAGAAACTTAAGGGTAACAATGTTTTTTTTTTTTACAATTAAAAACCTTGTTAAAAATACTTCCATCTATTCCTTGTGGAATAAAATACAAACGCCATCTAAACACAATTAAACATTAAAAGGCAACGTAAGAATTTGAACCTGCATTGAGTAAGTGCATTGTGTGGTTACAATAAAATATAATTTCGTAACAAATCAGTCGTCGTACATGTACTTAATAACTGTTGAGCTAAAACAGACATGATAGGTCTCCGAGTCCTCTGAGTTACAGACGCGAGACAGGTTTTGTGGCTTGTAGAATTTCTTTGATAGAAAAAAAATACGATGAATCTGTTGGTTGTTAAAAACACCAAACACAACAATGTTGGCATCGCAATTGTTTGTGTTTCTGACTGTAACAGAACATAACCAAGACATGTAACAGAGAATATATTAGCACATGTAACACTTTCATGGTTCATTTTCACAGGCCTACACTTGCTCTCGCTCACACCTCCTCTGATAAAAAATATGTTTTTTTGTCAATATACACTATGGCACAGGTACATTTATATTTACAAGTATAAAAAAAAGGTTTTTTTTGGCTTGTTCAGACAAAATGGGCCTCTCTGTGTTCGAGTTCTTGCAGCCGCCGAGGACGCAGTCTTTGGTAGATGGGTTTAGCCTCACCGGGGCTGAGGTCATCGGGGCTGCTGGGGGGCGGGGACTGGGGGGGCGAAAGGGCGGCAGAGGTCGAGACGTCGGGGTCAGTAGCGCTGTCTGTGGAGTCCTGTGTCTGGAGCCTTGTCTGTGGGGGGTTGGTGTGGGTAGGGGATGTGGTGACGACCTGGGTGGGGCTTGTAGGGGCAGGGGCGGAGGTGGTGTTGGTGGTGACGGTGGTGGTAACAGTAGTGGTCCAGTTTGGAAGTGTCCTCGCTCGGCTTGCTACGGAAAGAGGAGGTTTGTAGAAAGTCCCGGGAGGAGGCTGCAGAGTCCTGGGTGCCCTGAACGTAATCGGGTGGCTTGTTGAGCCGCTGGGCTCGCCGACTGAATTGTCTGTCTCGTCTTCCCGTTTGGAAGTCCAGACAGGTTTGAGTGACACTGTGTAGGGGTTGTTGGGGAATATGGTGCTAACGCTACTAGTGGTAGGAATCACCGATGAAGCGGTCTCAGCTTCCGGCCCAACAGTGGCCGGCGCTGTCGTCTTTGCAGGTTGCACTCCAGTGCTGGCCGCCGGCAGGTTGGCGACTATCATGGCCGTCCTGGGAGTGACATTGTAGTGCTTGTACTTCCTGTCCCAGGTCCTCCTCTGCATTGTCTGTGTGTCGATGAAGGGCGTGATGTAGTAGGTGCTGACCCTGGACGAGCCGCCGGGGCGGGGCTTCTCCGGCTCAGCCGTCTCCAGTATGGTTTCAGAGGTGAGGTCCCGCTCGGCAGGGTTAGCGTCAGGGCTAGCGGCAGCGTTGCGGCTATTCCTCTCGCTGACCTGCGCAGGGGGTGGGCAGGCGTTCGAGGGGCATGCTGATCGGCCGAGACACCTGTCGGGCGCGCTGGGTGCGTAGCTGAACCTTCGGTGGCGCCGAGGTGGAGGGGAGGTTGGGGCTGGGACGGCCAAACACCAGGGTTGACCTCTGGATGTCGCCGGCACCAGAGGTCTGGACCCCGTTGAGTCTGTCCAAGATGGAGACCTCTCTTCTGTCTGTCCCTGGCTGGACCTCCTGGACCTCATCCAGGATATGAGAGGATGGGATCACTGAGGAGTGCCTTTTGTACACTTTGGTACTCTGCAGGGAAAGGACACCAAAATCAGTAAATGCACAACAGAGCACACCCTCCCCATACCCTGTACCCGAAACCTCAGTGAGTCCATTCAAAAGTCTACAAAGGTTTTCCTGTTCTTAACCCGCACCCCCAAAATCCTTCCTCACCTCTTTGATGTCCACCAGCGAGGTGGAGTGTCTGTTGAGCCTCTGCTCCTTCTCCTGGGGGGTGAGCCTGGGGGAGGCCTGGCCAGCTGTGCTGAGGTCCGACGACGACAGGGAGGATACGTCGAAGATCATGTGGAAGTGCCGCACCAGCAGCTCCACCATCAGGGCCTGGTAGGGGTAGTCCACCAGGGAGGACAGGGACACCTCGGCGTCCGTCTGCCGTGGCTTGACCAACGTGGGGCCGAAGATGATGCCCAGGTTGCTGGCGGTCATCTTGTTCTCCTCTGCTTGTTCAGTCACTCTGGGGTCGCAAGGATTTATCATAGGTTTAACAGCAATATTTCAGACATGTATCAATACTTTTTGCTGGGTTATGACGATTATTAGGGTTAGATAAACCCCCATATCAGGCCGATATTGTCGCCTGGAATACCTGCCTCACCCTGCCTCAAGGAAATCCTACCTAAGAACTACCCAAGAACTTCATTCCCTTAGGCTTTAAAACACAGTTTTCGAGTCCCAGTTGAGACTTTTCCACACCGCATAGAATGAAATACTGGTGGAAACACTGAATCCTTGTAATGTTTGGCATGAAAATGGTCAAATTCAAACACACTGATCGGTTGAACCCTACTACGAATGGAAATATGAGCCATATGTAGATTTTGCTACTTCCTCTGTGCTATGAGGAAGTCCAGGACTATGTTAGCTTATGCAAGTGTCTCATGAGGAAGTTCATTTGTCTGTTTATCAGCGTATGTGTGCAGAGAGCTACTAACAGGAAGGCCTAGCCGGGTTTGTTTGTTCACCGCCCTTACCTGTGTAGGTGTGCTATGAGGAAGCGCAGGGTCCTGTAGTGAGCCGGGGGCAGATGGCGGAGCAGGTCTCGGATCTTGAAGATGACTCTGTTGAGCTGGATGCTGAGGCCGGCCTTCTCTCCTGTCTGGGCCGTCTGGGCCGTCTGGGCTGTCTGGGCTGCCCGGGCTGCCTCGGCCTCCTCCACCAACACTCTCTGGCACTCCTTGGCCAGGCCGATGAAGTCATTGTAGTATCGGTAGAGGATCAATGGCTCTGGTAACTGTACATGGAAAGGATTCAGTGTATTTAGCGTTAAAAAAACAAGATTATACAAACAATCCTGAGTGTCAAAAGCATTGTACGGTAACGGTGATGCAGTAGGTATGAGGGGAAGCAGCATCAAAGTACTCAAAATAACAAGACAGAGCAGCCTTTAAGGCATTATGGTTTTCATACAACAGTTACCAACGCATGTGCACTGACTGATACATTTTCTTCTAAGTAGAACAAAAACAAGCAAGATCGCTAATTAGCTCTCTGGTTAGCACAAGAGTTCACATGGCAACCAATAAAGCACGGCCATCTGTGCATTATGGGAATTATCAGTATTGTTGGAATGCATCTTTGGCAAACAGATTGCTTGGTTGAAACTATCGGTATAGTTTGTATAATGAAGACTTGAGGCCCACCTGTCTCAGGTAGAGTTTGAGGACATTGCTGATGTCATGAGGTGAGAGGTCAGACAGCTCAACCAGGTCCTTGCCGTTCTCGAACGCCTGACAGAGCTTCTCCACGCGTGATTTGGCACCATTCACACGGTAAATGCCCTATGAGGGAAAAACGTCCACTGATCAGCACATCAACGACCAAACAGTTAGAAATCGGGTGTGTATATAGGTAGGTATATCTAAAACCAGTGCTATGTTGTATGTCTTGAAAAAGATCTGCAAACCAAAACATAGACAGATAGCCACAATCAACTCCACTGTATATCCTGACTCTGTGTTTCATTGTTCATGGGCTGTTTTTTTTGGGAGCTTGTACAGGCCAGCTGTCAAACAAAGCTTGAGCTTACCTTGATGTTGAGTGCTCGGCTCTCAATCTCAGAGGTACACTTTTTGATAATGAAGGGGATACCATCTGGGCTGTTCTTTGCTGCCAGGGAAAAGTCGATGCCGAACAAGTGTAGTCTGCCCTGCAGCTTCTTGTGGCCACACTGGATAGCCAGCGTTTCCAGACACTTCTTATGGCAGGCCAAGGAGCACTGGCCAGGGAGAGGAGTAAAGAGTAGTATTGATTCATTGACTGATAGAGAAATAATACATTTTTGGCTAACTATTATGATATTAACTGGTGCATCCATGTCCTGTTGATCTGTGTATAAACACCTAGTAGCGTCAGATAATTAAATAGCATGTGGACTGTACCTCCTCACACTCGGCTCCATGGAAAACTACCAGACTGTCACACTCCCTGCACTTAGACGGGGCTCGCAGCTTTCTCAGCTTGTGGGTTTGGGAGGCCTTGGACATTTGGGCGTTTCGGAAGGGACCGGGAGAACTGGCCGTCTCTGTCACCATCTCTGCCAGACCTGAAAAACAGACAGAGAAACTAGTGAGGACATTTAATAGAGGAAAAAAAAATCCTACTGAGGCCTTTTTCATTAAAGCCCTTGATGTCTGGAGAGCACAAGCTGGACCGTGGTTAGGGCACTTGTTCCTTAAAGAACTGACTACGCCAAGCCTTTGTCATTGTAGCTGGATTACACAAATAATATCTTAAAATAGTTTTTGGTATTATATTATTCAGACAAATCATTTCCTGGTCATATAACCAAACACAGATGTACACATTAATTCACAGCAGGATTTCAGCAGAATCTGAGAAAATAAGGTCAATTTGAAGAGCACAAACTGGAGACTGGTGAGGAGACTTGCTCATTGGGTAAGTGACATAATCATACCAACCCATGTCTCTGCAGCTAGACCACACAGGCAGCAGCTTAAAATACCCTCGTTGTGGTATCCTACTATCCATACAAATCACTTCCTGATCATGTAACTCAACACAACATGTTAATTCAGAACAGAATTAGAAAAAAATAGGTCAAATAGACGAGATTGAGCTTGTGATGCTTCAAATAACAAAGAGAAAATAAAAATAACACATTGGCCAACTGGGAGAGGTCAGCGTGGATACAGGAACTGTAACCTGACGCCAAGCGCCAAAACTAACATAACCTCCATCTGTGCAACTGTGCAGAGTGTAAAAACCATTTGATGTAAGTGACACATATAAAAGCACTACGTGTTGCAATGGTCTCTGCAACTATTTTCTCTTCTGCTTTCCTCTCACACAGACACAGACACACACAGCAAAACACACACACACAGCCTTTACCGTTGTCAGAGGGCGACGGCGGCTCTCTCTCATCCAGGTCATCGGCAGACGACATGGTGCCGGTGGAGGGAGTTCTGGGCAACCGCCGTTTGAAATCACCTGTACAAAAAAATTAATAAATAAATAAAAATGAGAATCAGAATCACTTCGATGACCAAGTACAATAAAAGTATTTCCATGGTGACATTAGTCCTGAGACGTATCGCCAACTTACAGAGTTTCAGAGTTGGTAAAGTTCAACAGACCCCCAGACTCTATGTATCGCTCTATATATACACAGTGTTCAGTATTTTATAGCTTTCTGCACATATAGTATGGTTACAGCTGTAGAGGGAAGTGTGCTGAGTGACCAGTAGTGCATGGGTCTAGTGCATGAGGAAGTTATACTGAATACACTGAGATGCATGAAATACATTATGTTGAGTTTTGTGCAAAACGCGATGCGGCTGTAAAGTTCTCATACCTGGACTGGCGGTGGGGGAGTCCATGGATCTAGACTCGCTGCTGCCTCCAGCACTCTCCGAGTCGCTGCACATCCCCCCCTGGCTCCCCTGGCTACCTGAGGCCCAGGTTCGCAGCGGGGCCTGGCCTCTCAGTGCTGCAGGACCACATACAGACAGCCAGTTACACATGAACAGAACGACAGCAGCACTCCAGAAAAGAAAATACGACTAACCGCTAAATGACATGATAACCACTCAGTTATATTCTCAGCAACAGTTTCAGTTATTCTGAGAGCAGAATGACACTCAGACATGCCAGACTTGTGATGAGTAAGCAACGACCAGTTAAAACTGTTTTGATTTGAGCCCTGAGAAATTTCCCATGACTCAGGACATTGGGCAAGTCCCAGAGAGACTCGTATAAAGTCAGGGACGGGCTGAGCTGCACAGCCTCCTAGCTGGTAATGTTACAGATCATTTTGGAGTTGGAGCTCACCTGGTCTCCAAAAAGGCATATATAGATTTGGAAAAAAATCATTACCTGATGTTCATATTTCACAATTTCTAAATTATTAAGTGCATTAATTTGTTTACATTTTGTCGTCAATCATTTTGTAAGAGTGTGTGTCAGTTATCTCAAATGGCAAAAATCTCATCTTGAGTATGCAGGTATTTATGGTGCCGGTGAATAAGGGTGCCAACCTTGTGTGGCTTGAAACGACGACTTGGGTTCACAACCTCAACTGAAATGCGAAAGGGTATGTTGAGTGTGCGCACCTTGTATGTCTGTGCTGCTGTTGGACCTCCGCTCGCCGATCTTCCCGGGCCGGGAGTGGAGGGGGCTGTCCACCTCGTCTCCGCTCAGCACGTCACCGGAGGTGACGGACGCCTGCGACAGGTTGCCGTGGGAGGAATGGGTGCTGCCCACTGACCTTTTGTTGAATACAAACCTGGGGAGATAAAAAAAAAAAAAGACTGAATGTGTTATGATGGCTACTGAAATTAAAGGTGCATTAAGTAAAGCTTATACTGCTGTATAGCACAAAATGACCATAATATATCTCAATATATTGATCAATACCAGTGATCCACTTTGCCAGGCAGTGAGATTTCAGGCTTTCACACCGCATTTCGTTCTCCAGCCAAATTACAAAGCAGTATTTTTTTACAATACATGGCTACTGGATCTCTGCTCTAACTAGCTAGCTTTCTTGTTCTATTGTGAAAATGTGAAAGAATATCATTTCATTACAGGCCCGTTGATGTTGCAATTCCTTTTCAGAAACGCAATTTGTGCTAGAGGCATAACAGAGGGATGGATATGGAAACGAAACCAAAATTAACCCCGGGGACGAATGCAACTTCAAAATTACCCATGAAACACTTCTGTGGCTAGACAATGACTGTGAATTTACATTCTTTACCAAGCACAATGTGGTTTTTCATCAACGTCTTTGATTCATGCTAAACATTGCAGAACTGGACCGATATCGTCAATCATCTTACCACGTCCACAAAGTGCCAAGAAGGTGATTATGAAACAATGCATTTCTGAGGCCACATGTGTTGATACTATTGTATCAACAACTGGTAGTGTGTGTGTGTGTGCGTGTGCATGTGGTAAGCTGATATTTGACCCTGCTTTGATAGTGCAAGTCGAGTCTTAGGGACAACGCTAAACCAGAGCCAAAATCTCACGCTCGCAATCTCCCCTGCTGCATTCAGCCTGCGCCACAGATATTTCCTGAGGAAGGGCAGCGAATTCAACACGCATTCTCTCTCTCCTTTACACACTCTCTCTCCGTCACTCCCTCTCTCTCTTCCTCCCTCTCTCTAACTCATTGTTACCCTTGCCGAAAGAAGAACTGGTAAACCGAGGATTGAAAACTTCTGAAGGGCGGGAACCACTTAAAATCATTTCGAAACAACAGCGTTCTCTAAAACTGAAACTCAAACCAAACACCAGAAACAGCACAACTGGACTGGAAAACAAACAAGACCTCCCCTGTGGCTCTATTTAGATCCATCAATACAGTGTCTCATATTCTGGCTCATTGTGCTTCAACTATACAGTAAACCACCAATGCTACAGGACTGTGGCAAGCAGATTTCATAAGCTGCTTGCTGGACGTCCTCAGCACCGAGCTAAAGAGCTGAGGTTTGACTTTGGGGCGGTTATGCTAACTTCCTGTGTTTTTGCAAATTTGAACTGAGGCAATAGAACTGAGGTCATTGGAAATGTCAAGTATCATCACCAGCTGAGTACGAATACAGCGACATCACTGTTTTCAGAGTGACAGTATGAGGGCCAGAAGCGTCGCTACCTGGTGTTGTCGGAGGAGATGGAGTCTGAGTGCAGGCGCTCTTTGGGCAGGTGTTTGGGCAGGTTGCGGACAAACTCGGCGTAGCACTCGCCCGGCTCGTACAGCTTGGCACTCTCACTCAGGGCCTGGTAGTGGGCAGGGAGGGGCATAGTCTGGGCCTGCTGCATCTGGAACCAGTTCACTGTCACCTGGAAGGGAAGAGCGATGGATTAGATGAGTGAGTGAGTGAGACTAGTATGCATTATGATAGACTTTCTCTCCAGGTTCAGTCCAGTCAACTTCAGTCCTGTAAAGTAGTTGTTCTGTCACTGTTATGTAGAGAGCATAGCACTAACATGGACAGGGATCTAGAGGTCTGATTCCCACTGGGGACATAATGATGAGTGCATAAAAATCTATGCACTAATTTTATTGTAAGACGTGTTGAACGAACGAGAATGCAACATGGCATTCACTTTAAATGTTATAGGATCAGAGAGGTTCCTTAGCCTATGAACTCCTTCAAATACACTTTTCCGAGTCAATTACTAACATGTTCTCTGGACCGCTTTATAATCGTCAGCACGATATGTAATTTAATGTGTCACTTCAGTCAAAAACTACCCAAATACAAGCTCAAATTTGGTAGAAAAGCTTCACATTTTATTGTAGAATCCTTCTGACTTTCCACTCTTGAGTTCACGAGTTAGTTAGCCCACGATCTGGTCTCCCTACTCACAGCTTTGAGTGTGAGGTCACACTGGAAGACCAGCTCTCTGATCTGTGTGAGGATGGTGCTCTTGGCGTTGGCCAGGTCCATCCTCCTGACGCCTGCGTCAGCCATACAGCTCCGGTACTGGTCCTGGGCCTCCTCCGCCTGCCACAAGCGATCGATAGAGAGAGAGAGAGAGAGAGAGAGAGAGAGAGAGAGAGACAGAGAGAGAGAGAGAAGGGAGAAAGGTGAGGTGAGCATGTTAGAGATGTGTTACAGTGAACCAGGATGTGATCAGGATCTTTAATCTGAATCGCTATAATTGTACAATAAATGTGCAGGTATTCATTTCAAGGACGTTGGTGTAAAGTTATACTGACGGCTTACAAGGTTTCACACAAGGACAATAGGAGATCACATCAAGTACAAAGGGGCAGTGTGATACTATACGATGGATAGAAGACTGTCACTGTAGTATACAGGAACACAAAGAGCAGGGGAAAAAGGAAAACAGCAATCTCCCACTAGAAACAAAAGGGGGCTGTGTGTAACAGACAACCGTTTTTGTCCCATAACTCCCTTGAACGTCGCTCTTTCATCTGCGCTAGTGTTTGGCCTTTTGTTCCTTTGGTAAAACTGGGTAAAACAGTATTTGCAAATAATTCTTAGCATTTGTTTTAACCTGCTCGGGGTACCAGATGGGTGGAGTTGGCCAAATAGCACCATACAGTGCCTGAAAGTTTGGAGTCTTCTAAAGTCAGTTTAGTATAGTTTAGTTTTCTGTGATTGAAAATGTGCAGGTTGAAAAAAGACTTAGGATTATTATTAAATATCATGTAGCATTTGTTTTCCCCCTGTCGTCTTCACCTTCTGCAGCGCCTCCTCCTCCAGCCTCCTCTTCTTCTCCAGCTGTTTGTTGCCAGCGTTAGACTGCTCCTCCTGGGAGCGGCTGGCGGACGAGTGGACTTTCTGGTACTCTTCTCTCCGCTGGGCCTTCAGCGCTCGTGCCTTGCGCACACTCGCATCCGCCTCATGCTGCCAAAACCACACGGCCACAGACACTCTCAGGTGACGCAAGTGTGACGTCTCACTAAACTCTCACAAACAAACAGGTATGTCTTTTTGGCAGATTAACCTCATTCAAATATGAAGCAAATATGCGGGTGGTACAAACCAAGACTATGATTATCAAAATAAAACCTCCCATCCAAACTATGTATTTTCATCGGTGAACTCAATTTAAACGTATTTTGTATTTTTGCTAGACCACAATGTCAATCATGTTGACTTTTACATATTTGTCTATCTCCAGAGGCTATAAAAGAGTCAGAGAGTTGTAATGTAAGGTATGGTAGCATTGCTAGTAAGTTATCTGTAGCCCACAAGTCCTAGGATGCTCTGTGTGCACCAATAGAGGGACTCTGAACGCACCATTTTCTTTTGCTCCCTCTGCCACTGCTCCTTGATCTCTTTCCTCAGCTTGTCCAGTTCATTCTTGCGAGCCTGTAGAGGCTAAGAAAGAGAGAGGATCAACAATATCGCTGAGGCAAATTTCAAAACAGTTTCAACAATATTACATAAAAAAAAACTATTTCAAAATACATCTAGGATGCTTGTGTCCTGATCCACAGATACTGATACGGAATATTATTGTCCAGTACTAGTTGCCACTCTTACCTGTGTGAATTTGTTGGTTTGGAGAGCCATCGCAGTCTGAATGAGCAACTGGCTGTACTCAATGTCATTCTTGAACGTGGAGATGTAGGTATCACTGAAGGGCATGTAGTCCTTTGACGAATGTAAGAAATAAATTGTTTTTATGAAGACATGGGTTAGGTATTATGTAATAATCACACAGTATCAATAGCCTTACAAAAGACTTACCTGTTGACTTGCCAGTGTCTTTGCAGACTCCGCCATTTTGGCATAACTTTTAGCATACTCAATATCTGAAAGAGAAACATGTACATGAGATGTACATCAGGATAAGGAATGATTTATATGTCTGCAGTTATTGTCAGCTGATGATTCATTTCTTGAGTAAAGGTATGTACAAAATATTTAATGCTGGTATTCTGGCCTCAAACAAACCCAGCTGGGCATTAGGTGGAGATGACAGCTTGGTCTTCTGTCTGGTTGATATTAGATATTAACGACTAGTTGGTGGACCTCAACGTTAACAAGCAGGCAAATGGTTTGGGCAAAGACTTCATAATCACAGTACAGATTCTGAACGTCTCATTTGTGGCCATGAGACCCAATTAAGCAGTTTACTTTGATGTGATTTCAGATCTCTGGATCCATAGTTGATCATCTGCCTTATCAAACAAAAATAAGCTTTATTATAGAATACCATGTGTTGTCTTACGATCACAACAAGATGAGCGATCCAGTACATCATTACACATCAGGGTGTTGCAGCAGTGCATGCAACAAAATCCCCACAATGAATAAGGAAGTTCTTCTTATGGGAGTTGAGGGACAATTCACAGCTTAGGTGTGAAGATCAACAGTTAATGTTACATTTTTACTTCCTCTCACTAGTTATATAATCCTCAAAAAGAAGATATGATTTGCAGAAAATGATTTTCTCTACAGTACAATGTTATTTGATAGTCCACATGACTTACCGACCTGAATTTCCTTCTTGCTGACCACAGTGTCATTATCAAGGGACGTGACCTGCACACATGCTATTCTAGCGCTTACAAACTCAACTAAAATCTTTCCTAAAAGGCTCATAATAATTCTTGGGTCTATTTGCAAAACACCTCCCGTCTTTAGCCCGGGGTCAGATAAATCTTAGTGTTATTTCAATCACTTCAGAGCACTGGATGGTGAGTTTTGCCACTTTTGATAGTCTGAATATTCTGCCACTCACTGCAATGCCCTGATGCAGTAACCATGACCCTGCTGGGACTCCACGCCAAGCAGATAAAGCTCCATGCTAAGAATCATATCCAAATACTGTCTGACTAAAGGTCTGTTTGTCTTTGGTAAGGTACGCGGCACACTGTCCACGGTCTGAATGCCTCACCCATAGCCAGTCGTTTCTCTATCCAGGCCAGAAGGTCTTTGATGTACTTGGACCAGGCCTTGGCGTAGAGCAGTGCAGACTCCACCCCGCTGTCATTCTTCAGCAGTGTCAGGTCGACTTCCTCCTCCCGCGACAGCGCCACCTCTGGGCCTGGGGAGTCAGCACAGGATGTACAGGTGTCAAAACACAGTGGCGAATTTGGTTTCACACTGTACCTTACCAGAAGCATCACCGTGATCTTGATTATTATCAATGAAAAGACATGTCAATCACCAAATATTCCCTGTCGAACTAGTTTTACTTTCTCCATGTGCCTGCGTGAGAGGGTAACAATAAAAAACGAGGAAGAGAGAGAAGTGGTGGGTCTAGGAGGATATGAAAGTGCCAGGCATTCGTCAACTTACCCTTGGTCCTCTGCAGGAAGGACTGAGACTTCCTATAAGTGGCTCTAAAGTAAAGACTAATGGAAGTGAGGCAGCGGCTATAGCCTCTGCATGCATGGCAACGTCATAAAACCATTTAATAACTTCACTGCCATGCACCTCTCCCAGCTGCCCGCCATCTGATTCAACATGAACCCCATGTGTTTCCCATCCCACACGTGACTACTCCTAAACAGGCAAGGAATGTCAGATATGTGGATGGAGAAGGGAAAAGGAGCAGCTCGTATGAAAAAAGCAGCAGAAATAACAGGGGTTGAAGCAGAGGCTTAGGGCGGGTCTACCTCAGGCATTCAAGAGGCCAAAGCCTAAATCACTTAGCTTGCTCATGAGCAGACACTCTGGCCCAGGGCAGCAAACCAGCCATTAAATGCTTTGTAAAGCCACCATTAATAACCATTACATTTCATGATGGATGTATTTTACACTCGTGGTGCTCAGGGGGTAAAATAACTGAATGCGAACACTTACCCATAAGGTCACTTTTCTCTGAAACATATCCACCAGGATCCACAGAGAGATTGTCAAAAGACTGTGGAAAAGACATGATACATATTTCATCCCAGATTGCAAGGAGGACGGACATATATTCAAAAGCAGCTTGGCGCATTATGTCTAGTTTTCAACACCCTGCTAAGTAGAGAAAGCACGTCTTTGAGGCTTTTTTTAAGTAGAGGCTTAGTAAAATTGCCCCTCTAAATACACCCTTTTTGAACCCTGTCATGTTTGAAAGCAAAGCTTTGAAGAAAAATAGCCAGCCAGAAAGTTGACAGAAGGAAGAAGGCTGTAAGATGGTGTCTCACCCTGCTTCTCCTGGTCTGGGGGATCCCCAACCCTGAGCCACTGTCCACATCTCCCATAAGGAAGTCAGACACTCTGAGAGGCAGAAAACAGGACAGCACTTTGTATTTAATATAACAGAATCACTGTGAAAATATAGTATGGTGTGGTCCAAATTCAAAATCCATTAAAGAGTTTCGCAGAAGCAACTCTAAAGTGCCTTCTTTTTTACATTGATTAAAAGACAGAGGAAGTACAATTTGAAAAACAGGTATAAAGACAGAAATAGAAAAAAAACAATCCTTTTTTTTTAGTTGCTCAAGCAGATAAACATTAACCATTACTGATGCTATTCTAAAGTAAAGCAAACATAAGTCTGTCAATAGGCTAACTTCCATTGGCCCAAATCAACCCCACTGTGCCTGCTTAACAAAAAAGTCATAAAATCGAAGTGGTATTGAAAAGGTAAACAAGCATTGTACTCACACATTGCCGAATATGAATGCCAAAGTGTCAATGGATGTGTATATCTCGCCAAATATAGCCTTTTTGTTTTCTGGATTCACTTCCTTGAAGTTAACGCCTGTTGAAAGTGAATAAACCACATGAGAACTACGACCAAAATACACAGTCACATTCACAGCCAACTTTCGAGTATTCAATCATTCAACAAGAGCATTTATAGATAACTAGACCTATCATGGCCGTACAATGGGGTATAACAACCTGTATAACTAATAGCATGAATAAACAAATGCACATGGAAACGTTAAATCACGTTAATAAAAGTTAAATCACCACAACTTTTGATTATATGCAGTGTGATTACTAGTTAAGAGGCTTCTCCAGTTCAGCATGTAATTTTAAACATAGCATACACTACACTTTCTGTGTTTCTGCAAATTGAGACCAAACTGTAACTGGTCTACTTTGAGGAGTGGTTTATCGTCTCCGCAGGGGGTAAATGTTGCTTCCGATAAAGTGTAGCCGCACTCCTCAATAACATCCAGAAATCCAACTGCCTGTGCAATTACACAGGTAAAGACTTTCATACGAAGACTACAACTTACAAGCCACTACTGTCAAGAGCAGAAGTAGTATAAAGCAATGGCAAGGTACAGTTTTTGTCTTTCTTCTCAATCAAAAACAGCTTCTGGAAGATCTTCACCGACAAAGAGTACTCAAAAATGTATCCTCCTTTGATCCAATGTGTTATTATTTCATGGGTGCTCCTTCATCCTGGTCATGCGCGGACACGGTTATCATAGACGTCCTTTCCTTTTTGAGCTGTTTTGATAGTAACATGTCATAACATTTTAGATTGCTGAGGCCCATCGTGTTGTTGGTGAATCATCAACGAGTTAACTTGCGCGCACATTCTTTCACAGGAAACGGTTTATTCGGCGAGGACATTTGCAGAGAGTATAATCAGAGGAACCCAAGACACGCAGAGAAATCTGACTTTACAGAGTGCTTCCCGTCTGCCCACAACAGGAAGCACTCACACAGCTTGAGTTCTGTGACGAGTAAAACTTTCAAGACAAACCACCGCAACACTTACCCCTTTCACTCTGTCACCTGTCGACTTTGTCCAGTAACTGGGACCTCAACGTCGTATGACTTAAACACTGCTCTCAACAATCAGAGGAGTTTCAGATTGCTTTCTAGCTGCTAAAATGCTCATCTTGATCCTTCCGTTTCCTCTTCATGAGAGCAAAACCGAGAAAAAACAAATCCATGTCATCAGTAGTTGGATGATTGTGAATTCCCAGCCACTATAGGGGCAAAAAAGGTCATGATGGCATCTCGTGGGTGGGGATGTGCCCCCACGTTCCAGGGAAACCCAAGAGGACACCAAAAACAGAGGAGAGGCAGTGGCAGCTAGTCTCCCTGCTGCGCACCTCCCTGGACCTGAATGCTAACATACTACTCTGAGGCCCCTTGCGCAGGAGCACTGACTTCTTCCTCAGGACATCCTGTGGGTCTCATAACAATGATTCCAGAGTGCCCCCCCCCCCCGCCAGTCACCATTCAAATATGGGAACTGCATCATTCAAGCAGAGAGACCATTGTTTTCTCACGGTAAGCTGTAACTGGGACAATTAGCTTGTGAAAAATGTCCTTCAGAGTTAAAGCATGTCTGACAGTCGTTCTGTCTTGACCTGACTTAATTTTCCTTGACAGAGGTGCGTGATCAGCCATTCTAAGGGTTCACTCATATATAACAGCTAGGATTTTGTGGGTTAAGTAGAATGCACGCCAAAAAATAAGGTGCTAATTATCAGTCTAAATGCAGTTGCACAGAGAAACGTTTTAAATCTGCTTTAATTTTCAGAGACAGAGAGAGAACAATGTATTTTCTGTTATTTCAATTCCACAAGGTATGTATTTTCAGTAAATGGGGCTTTTCTTAGATCTATTAGATGAACCAACAAAAGGCAGAGCAGGATAAGACAATTGTCTTTGACATACACATTGAAAGAGAGATTTATTGCAGTAAATAAATACACTCTGACAGATGCTAGCATCTCCTATAGACAAAGGAGGGGGCAGGGAGCGAGGAAAGAATTTCAATAACTTGAGAAAGTTGACACTTTTATTGCACTGCCCTGGAGATTTTCAGTAGGAGGAGGGGAAAATGAACACTCATGGAACGTGACCAGGAAAGAAACCTGGTCTGGGTCTGGTTTGAGCCAATGAGAGAGTCTCTGCAAAGATCATATCTGTGGCGCGACGAAAACAGAGAAGGCAAAGTATGGACGACACAACAATAGTTTTTGTCTGTAGAGAATGAAGCCTTGTACGTCATACAGTTCATTAGGGTTGAACATGTTCTCTACACTTTCAAGTTTGTATTAACTTGTCACACTGACTGAAATTCTACTGGTAGGACTGTAGCTTGAGTAGATACCATCTGAGTGGCATTTGAAACAGGTTGTAGTATCATGTGTTGGTGGGCAACCGTCCAAAGACTCCAGGTGTCGTGACCGAACCATCAAAAGGTCGGGCTACCAGGAACATGGGTGACGAGAAAACACGCTCTGCAGACACTGAGCGCACAAGGCCTGTTATCATCCAAGCCTTTGAGTCCTCGACTCTGGGGTTTCACTGATTCATCCCTCTTTCACTCTCTCCTTTTCAGTCCTCTTCCAGCTCTTTGATTCCTTCAGTGTTGAGTTACCTACTGGCCCAGTGGACAGCGTATCCAGAGAGAGTGGTGATGTAAGCCACCCTCTAGTGGAATGTTTTTGTTCCCACTTGTCAACTGTACATTGAATGTTGAAATTCTTGTATGTTCAAAAAGTAAAACTCTCAGGAATTTAGCACAATTGTTCAGGAGGATATTTTCACATAGGTTTTTAATAGGTTTCATGGGCTATTTAAACTCACTTTATCTATAAGGGACCTGTAATAACCCTGCAGTTGAGGTAAAAGCTTGCTAATGCAAGTGACCTTCATCCATCACTGTCATTAAAGTCTCCATGATGACAACAGTTCCTCTGGGTGATCCAACACTGGTTCTCTTGCAGCACCTCTCACGGGGTAAGAGGGCAATGCATCCTTAAGGGGTAGGCCGTGGCACAAATGTTGAGATGGGGCATGTGAGCTGTCGCACAACCACACACCTCAGGAACAAAAAGGCAAGAGAATGGAGCTACGTGGACATGCTTGGCCGTCAAACGTGTTGCCAAGAGGTTTTCAGTCGCTGAAACGGGGAATGCAAATTACACCCATGAAGCCTCCACTCTAGAGATTCTTGTGCGCAAGCCAAGTGAAGAATTATCCTCGCCGTGGATCACATTTCTAGCGGACGAACTAGCGAGTTGAGATTCCTCTTGTTTGTATTCACTCAGCAGACAGGAAATGGTTCTTTTGTTAAAGGAATAATCACTTCTCCCGCTGAGCCCTTTTGGAAACAAGACTGGGTGCCAATGCTAACCAAGCACAAGTCAATAAAACAGGCCTGCAAGATATTTCTCACAACGGTCCGGAGGAGAGAAGAGGACCTCTGACCTGAATCAGTAATGCTTCGGTGAAACTTCTTGTGAAGACATGTGAACACCGTCTGTGCGTGTGCAAATGTGCATGCGTATGTGCGCCCAAGTAGTTACTGACCTTTGACCTTAGCGATCACCGTACCAGCGGCTCCCAGGATGTCCACAGAGTTGAGGGTCTGGTGTTGACCAATGACAGTCTTGAGGACACGGAGCAACTCCCCCAAACGCTCCTGGACCACCTGCTGAAGGCCCTCCTGGATCTCTGGTAAGGCAAAGAGAGAAGGCAGGGCTAGGTCAGGCAGGTGAAGTCGAGATTTATCAAGATCATGACAAGACCATCAGGTCTATGACTACCATCATCATTCGCCATCATGCATTTACAATCATCTGGCTAGTCAAAGTCACCACCATGACGTGACGCATTTTGAGTCACAAGTCAAGTTATTTCTTGGCATGGCTTTGGGGTTAACTGCTACCCACATGACACACTTCCCCATGCGTTGTCATTTTTAAACTATGAAACTATATCATCATCTGTTGCCTAATCAAGATAATTCCTCTTCCCCTTCCACTACATTCTATTCAATTCTATTCTATTCTATCTCTACACAAAGGATGTGCCAACGAATGAGAAGCGGAAAACACCAAGGCAGTGTGGTTGAGAGACACTGAAAGACCAATTTGTTGCAGCATGAAACAGCTGTGATGCAACCGCTCTGTTCAAGCAGAGTATGACACTGTGTGCAACCCAGAAGAACCTGTGTTCACTAGACAGGTTACCTAGACAGCATGACGTTCCTACACAGACGATGATGTGCTACGTGCAGATGTTGATGTGTGGTCGGATCGGTGGCTAGAAGGGACTGAAGTGACACAGGACGCAAACATGCTGTTTTCGACACCTATCAGCATGAGGCATAAGAGTGAGGCTTCAAAAGATGACACCTAAGGAGGAAAGGAATGTAGAAAATGCATCCTGATGACAATCTAAACTGACTCACACTCCGTCTGACATTGTGCTACGAGAGGCATGCCTTCATAAACTAGCAAATTGATGTGTTTTTTTAACCTTTATTTATTCTAGCGAGGATATTCCTGACTGTGTATGCTCTTCTTCAGCACTGCCAAGTACAACAACAAAACACCTACTGTACTGCACTGTTGCTCAAGGGATGGAGAGTGTTACTCATTCACTTGTACCTTGATTTTCCCATCCAGTCAGAGGATTCAAAGCAGTGCCTTATAATTAAATAATTAAAACTCATTACATTTTATAATAGTTTTATAATTATATATTTATAGTGCTTTTTATGTAGCACTTGGCAGAGCAGAGTTAGACGTTTACAGGCAGTAAAGTCTTAAAAGCCAGAAAGAGGAAGAATAAAAACACAGACTTGATTCATTTTCTCTCACTTTCAGGCCACCCCAACCTCCTCACCCACAGGGGAGGAACGTGGTCTTTCTCCTGGCCTGGTGGAGGCTAATCAGTAGTGGCTCTGCAAGTTGGCACCAGACAATAGGTGAGTTCATGTCTAACTCACTGTTTTTGGAAAGAGCAGCGGCACAGGCTGGAAACAACAAAGTCATCTGTTTTCCATCAAGGCCACCCCACCGTGGTACAGTTGGTCGAGATGAGAGGGTGAATTTATTGGAGAGTTAAAAGGAATTACAGGGGGAGTGAAAATGAGATGACAGCCTTGGTGTGTGTGTATGTGTGTGTGTCTGTGTGTGTGTGTTCAACTTTACCCCACACCACCCTCACCCGTTCTACCCCTCTTATCTTTCACACAAACACTAATTCAACTCAGTGGTGTAAAACAAAGTAAATAGACATAATCCAGAACTGAGTCAGAAGTCTGGGCTATCTGTAATGCTACTTCACGATAACATGCAGTAAGAAATACAGACAGTAACACTCGGTGAGAACAGGTTTTGAGAGTGAATCACCAGATGACCGGACAAAAGGGGGAGACACTGTCATATGGGAGTGTGTCTTAGGTAACACACTGCCCGAATACGCAAAAAAAAATCAGGAAACCAAAAAATACCACGGTCCGCCTCACCGGCCCGAAGCTGACGTACCTTTGACCCCCAGCCCCACCCAGGTCTAGAGGATGACACTACCCTGTGGAGCAGGGGGCTCGTCTACAAGACTGCCCTGAGGCGAGAGGTCCCCGACCCTGCCACTCACACTTTGAAGTCCCCCTGCTTGCCAACAGTGACAATGGGCCTTCATTAAACACCATCCCCTTCCTTTCATCCTTCCTTCTCAGTAGTGGTCAGCTGGGTATTGCTGAGCGGCTCACTGTTGTTTGAAGCCTTTCACATTAAAAGATGTGTGTGGGTTGACCATTAGCATGTAAGAACCTGGCCTAATGAGGGGCACACCTGAAGATATTCACTTTGAATGACAAAAGTGGAACGTGACTGAGGTTGCAAAAACGGCGTCAATCAAAAGCTCATTTCCCCTTCGCTCTGGAAGAAAAGATTTCAATTAGGCTTATCTATTGTTAAGAATAACGAAGGGGACGTGGGAGGAAACAACAAACTGGCGTCTGTCAGTGGGGAAAAAAGGTACAAAGAAAAAATCTCTCATCAGTTTAATGTTTAATTTTCTTTAAAAGGTCATACGATACGATGTACTGTAGTACTATAAATGAATATAACAAAGATGTATATCATCTTTAAAAAGTGGGTAAAAGGTGTTTAGATGGGTTTACCCTCCGTTACTGTGTGTAATTGGGCTAGGTAGATCATGGTTGATTCTTCACCCTAAAAAAATACAGATCAAAAAAATGCAAACAAAAGAAATCTATTTCCAAAATCAGAAGAGGGAATGAAGTTATCACAACTAGAGCAAATTTTGGGTGACAGTTCGTACAAATCGCCGCTATTGTTGGGATTGTGTGAGAGGATCTGTGCTCACTGCAGCATGAGACAGCTGGGAGAAGGCTGGTAAAATCAGCGGTGAGTGGTTTCATTGTCATCCCACCAGGAAGCACACAATGTCTCGGCACTGCTGTAAATTGGTTTTGTCACAACAATGGCATCAAAAAGCTCACTGGAAATTTGCTCCCGATGGCAGAGGCCCGTGCCATTGTTGCGGTGGAGATAACAACGCTGAGGCTTGGGGTCCGGGGTCATATTGTCTAAAGGAAGACCCCCTGCCAACCCCACCACGACTCAAGGCCAGCCCCGTCTTTCTTCACGGTGGCGAGATGAGCTGGTGTCTCAGCCACGCTTCACGCTCGGCCTGCTCTGTTTGTTTTCTCCCAGATCAAGACCTCCTCCTCTCTTCCAGGGAAAACGTTCACAGTAGGAAATAATAGGTTCAAGCTTTGTGACTGCGTGGAGCCACCTTTTACAGTAGTCAGTACAATAGAGAAACTACTGACTACTTCGATTCCCAAATCACAAGAGGGTTTTGTCTTAGAGCTTCTTCCAACATTTTATTCTTGTGCTGTTCAGCATCCGTGGAAGAAGAAAAAAGTGGGTTCTGTCATGTGTTGTGTTTTCTTTTCACCCAAATTCCAAGATGAAAGGTCCTCTTAGTCTGTGTGGGTGGGCTTCCACTTTTATTCTTCAATAATACCAATGGTTTTGCACAAAGTAGGTCATTACTTTAAGGTAGGTCAACTTCAGGAGGATTTAATAAAACAACACTGCAGTTGAAACATTTGCCTTTGAGAAAATCTCTTTACTTATAGTGCTGTGTGCTTGGGCGGGGGGGGGGGGGGGGGGGAGGTATCCCATTGTTTCTTAGAAAGCTCATTGTGTGTCTGGTAGAGAGAACACCGATGTCAACCCAATCTTCAGGTTGCCTGCCATAGGTTCCTGCCACTTCCCCTCACTGATAACAACAGGCAATCAATTGGCCTGTCTGGACATGCAGCCTCCTTCCCATGAAACAAGCCTCAGCAGCTCTGGTGACACAATACTCCTTGGGAAACAGCCGCAGGGCTTCGCTGAAAGGCCGAGGAGGCCCCACTCCTCCGGCAGCATCCCTTCCCTTCATCTCTGGCAGGAGGGAGGGTGACTGATTTACACCCGCACCAACAGATGACTTCCAGCGGGGAAGATGTTCTCTTCTTACATCCGTCCAATGACACGTCATTCTCCGTGCTGACTCAGTCATCACCCCAGATGCTCCCCATCCAGACGGAAACCGCCATTCTTGATCATTCCCCAAAGTGCAACCGGGGACAATACGAGCTAAGCGTGGATTTACGTTCTTTGCAAAATCCGTAAGTCTCTTAAATCACAAACCACAAGGCCAGGGGAACGTGGGACGGCTCACTGTAGCAGATCTCTCCGGCATTGCTGAGCTGCCTGCAACCTGATCTGTGACAGGTGGAATTGTTTGGTCAGCGTTCCAGCTCCAAACACACTAATCCCCCCTCCTGTCCAAACAAACGTCGCTTTGCTGGGTGCCTTGTCGTCTTTCTCCTTGCCTTGTTTGGAGACAGCGTGGGTTCCAGACATCACACAGACAGTAAACAGCAGGCCGCTCCATAAACACGCTACCTGCTCTCAACCTGATGGCGAACCACGCTTTGCGAGGTCTCCGCGGTCAGAGTAATTCCTTGACACTTCGTTGCATGTTTGGGTGACTTTACGACAGGCACACGGCAAGACAGCATTCTTAGGAGCGAGTCAACACGTGAGCCGACGACCTGGACGACACACTACAGGTGTAGATACACAGGGGAGAGGCAGCTAGGCGGAAAAAAGGAAAACAGGAAAACTATGCCAGCATACACACTCATCACAGCTCATAGATTCCCATCCAAACCACATGTTGAACCAAATCTAACCATCACTTTGTTACTCAATGTAGCCCACAAGATGCCGAATATTCCCCTTTGGGTGATTTCATCACGGATACCGAGAGTGAATCACCACCTACCTGAGCGGTTGAGTGCCTGTGTTATGGGAACGTGACTTGGTGGCATGTAAGTGTAGATTAGTGGGTTTGGCAGTGGAAGTAACTAAATCATATCAAACAATGTGTGACCCAATTTTGAATCTAAGACGTTAGGCTTAGAGGCTTCATTTACCATGTTTTTGTTGTGCCTGTTAAGTCAAAGTAGGCAAATATAACATTTTCTGTTTTTAGTTTTCCACAAAAAATGATAGTCTACTGATCTACAGTTTTAGCGGGTCCACCCAACGGCGACCATCTCCCGCCAGCAGGAGCTCCACAGGCCAATCCACCCCTCGCCATGACCAATCTCCTAAACCAAAGATCCAGGACCCATAACCGTAAATCCCCACCCCAGGAAATGCACCCCAACCGCAGGCTTGCACAAAAACATCCTTCAGCATCACAGGGGAAAGTTACTGCCCAACAAATCTCTCCTTTCTGTCTCCCAAGAGAAGCAGGCCATTAAACCATTACGGGCAGCGATTCTGCTTTTCTTTCCATTGAAGGCACCACCCGCAATCAGTTGTGAAGTGGCCACTTAGGTTGGCACAGTGGCACTTGTGTAAGAAGGAAGGGATATTTGCGGTCACTATTGTTGGATATGTTTTGCCCAGAGTACTGGTGGCCTGTATGGCTAGGCTGCCGGTTCCTGATAGTTCTCTGACTAACTGAGTGTTCTTGTGTGAGAAAAGCCACAAATTAAACACTTTTAGATTTCTTACATAAATATCAAGCGGACACACTGGAAAACGTGTCCCGGCAGGCCTAAACACACACGACATTATTTTATCATACGCTACACTCAGAGAGGAGACTTCCCTTCAGACAACTGTAGAATTAGAGACACTGGCACTGTGAGAGACAGAACAATGCAGTTTAACCGGAGCCAGATCTTATCAGAGTGTCATGATGACACCGACGGTTGGCATTCCTGGTGGACCTGTGAGTCAGCCAGACGCGTTCCTCCACACTTTAAAGACATTTTACGCTCCTTGAAGAATGAATTCACTGGAGCGCAGTGGGAATAAAACATGCTCCAGAGTTTTTACGTGCGTTCAAACAAACTGTACGATGCAGCTATGAACTATAAAAACCTAAAGCTCAGCAACTATGCTGCGATGATGTTTGCTCAGCCCTGGAGCGTAACTGTAAAACTCCTGATGGGAAACGCTTTTGTTTAGTCTTTTCCACCTGAAGGTAGACGGCTGACACGACTAAACTGGACAGGAGCAAAGACTGGAACCCTCAGATGGTGTGTCCCGATGGTTATCTTCTCTTCTAACCGAACTTGTTAAAGGATACAGCCTCATCTTGCTTAGCCCCGTCTGCCTATACATCATAACTTCCACGGCACATTCCTCAACACAAATTCCTAAGCTTTTTTTGGGCTTGATAATGACGGCAAACCACTGAGCGCCGCGTAACTATTTGGACATTTTCAATAAATTGCGGCGGAGAAGCTGCATTTCTAGATATAATTTACTGCTGGTATGTTCTCTCGTGGTCACCAAAGTAAAGACAAAAACAGGGGTGTAAAATAAACGGGGCCTGTGCATAGGCCCCGTTTATTTTACACCCCTGTTTTTGTCTGAGGTTGCGCAATTGTGACATTTTGTAATATGCATTTGGAAATATTTGGTCCTGTATAGCTTAGATAGGTAGAACATGGCATTAACAGTGGCAGTGATAGGGGTTTGACTCCCACGGGGGCCCTGTTACATCTGCTACATCCGTCCTCTAAGATATTCCCTCTCATTTTCCAAATTTCCCCAAACCTGAAAAGCTGAAGTGAAGGTATATACGTTTTTATATACTATCTTTATATATTATGATTTGTAGATATAAGCACAAATCGAACTGCAATTATTTCAAGGAGAGTTTCCATAGTGAGTCCGCCTCATACCTACCATTAGTCTATTGAAGGCACTATAGCTACAAGTGAACATTTGTTCTAAAGGAATGCAGAGTATGCAGGAGAGTGGGGGGATGGGAGGGGGACAGCAGCTTGGCTGTGTGTGGAGGACTCCTTTTTCAGCCTGATTAAAACCATTAGCCAAGCTGTCTTTTGCAAGGCAATGTAGCCTCAACGTAACATTTCTGATTGAAGACAAGATGCTGATATGCTGACAACAGTAGGAGTCTAATCGTGTTCTACTGTTGCTCTGGATAAGAGTGTCAGCTAAATCCCTACATTGTAAAGGTATTGCAAAAACAACAACATGAACAACGCGAACAGACTGAACACATGAGAGTGTCATTGTATGCATGGAATTCTTTACTCAAGGTTTCCGCATTCACTTGGACATCAAATTCAAGGACATCAAATTCAAGGAATTCAATGACTGGCGAGGTCTTGTTTGGTGAAATTAAAGGACTCAAAATTGGCGTGTTGGCATCGGTCAAAATCAGACATCACAGAGGCCTCGTTCTTTATATATAGTTTCATTTGTACATCTTGTCAAGTCAAGAAATCGCAGTGAAATCATTCATTTTAAACTGCTGCTGGATCACTGCAAAATATCCATCACAGGGTTTCCCTGAGGATCCTAGGACAGAGAGAGGAGCTGAGGCATATTGATGAATTTGGGTGCCATATTTTAAATGAAAATAAAAGTACTTTCAAGGCCTTACATTTATTTTCAGTACTTTTTTTCAGTACAAACTTTCAAGGATTTACAAGGTCGAAAACCTTTTTAATGCATCAATAGAAATTGGGGGATTGGAGAGTTTTTGGGGTCCATATTGTTATTGCATACTGTACAGTCATGACTGCATGGGTTCATATCCTAACACCCTCCTGTCTCTCTACCCTCTATCCATTAGCCCGCTGTCCTTACTAGAGAAACATGCTGGTTTATTACAGGCCGCTTGTTGACAAAATCAAAGGTTAACACTTT
The DNA here is from genome assembly GCA_034670385.1 of Hoplostethus mediterraneus. Lineage (NCBI taxonomy): Eukaryota > Metazoa > Chordata > Actinopteri > Trachichthyiformes > Trachichthyidae > Hoplostethus > Hoplostethus mediterraneus. Next base: position 876,992 of record JAXDDW010000050.1, on the reverse strand, counting down.
GTTTACTCTGGTAGTTAAATCTCACTCAAATCTTAAAGGGAAATATTCCAATAAAAATCAGTGGTGTGATCCAGAGCTGTGAGAGAGGAGGGTCCAGCAGTCAATGTGTGTGTTGGTGGAACATGTGAGAGGACAAAGATCATCTTGGGACAACAGAGGGACGGGGACAGGGGTCACCTCCTCGGTCACAACTCATACAGCCTCACATTCTTTTCTCCAGTTACATTCCTTGACAGCTTTTGCTGGATTTATTTTTTTCGACTGGCGACTTTCCACCGCACAATTCTTACCGGAGCTCGGAAAAGTGTAAATCTACACCAAGGACTGACCTCGGGAACGTATAGGTGTAAATTTGCGGGTGTAATGAACGTGGTGGGTCTGGCCGACTCCAGCTCACGGTCACTGATACAGTTCCCCCGTGGCTCTCCTTCAACCCAACATGCTGCGAGTGTGCGTTACCTCCAGCTAAAGGCTGCAGGGTGTCTTGACAAGAAAAATAAGCATCGTCTCGACTAAAGCCTCTACAAAGCGGAACTATGAGGCAAACCTCCCTCTCTGCAATGGGAATGCGAGCCTGCCAGATCCCAATGAGGCGCAGGCCTTTCGGGGGGGGGGAAAAAAAATGCATTGTGTCGGTTTCACACTGTACTCCAGTGACAGACCTGTCCAAATATGAAAAGAATAACACAAGAGCAAGCATGTGCCTCGCTAACCTCCTGGCCGCCTCCCTCCCATACCTCGTTCCTGCTGCTCTCAGCTTTCTTCAACCACATGGAAACCTGCTGCTGTCTGGCTGTTATTCCTTTGGAGCAAAAAGCTGACACAAGCTGTCAATCACACCCAACGCTGCGGGCAGAGTCATCCCACCTTAGCTCCGTTTACCCACCTTTTCATTTGTGGAATAGACTTTACCCACCCTTTTAAGATAGAAATTCTTATGATATAATTCATGCTATAAAAACAATGAAAATGAAACAGAAATACTACATACGTCTTGTTGTGATCACCAATCAGAGTTCACCTTTAGCTACTACTTGACAAACTAGAGAAACCACAACCTCTTTGTGTAAAGTTTGGTAAGATGGTATGACAGTGTGACCACCTGAAGAATAAAGGCCTCACACACAACAGCAGAAGAGCACGCTTAAATGGTAATAAATACAAAAATATTGATTATCTGTACAGAAGTGGAAAGTCTGAAAATCCAAACGCAACATTCAATCAAAACAAAACAAAACAAAACAAAATTAGACGTAAGTTAATATTTTGCACATTGAAAAAAGTAGACAATGCAATATATTGTGATGGATAACACTGCAATACATTGGTAATTAAAACAAATATTGCTTTTAGCACAGTTGCATGTTATTGTTCACTCGGTAGGTGAATCATATTTATCATTATTTCAGGGCTGGTGCTGCTTGTCCATCTAAATGTGCTGATGTCTAACTGGAGACCCACTAGAAAACAGTCCTTTGTGTGATGCTTTTTCCAGACCATGCAACCTGCTTGACCCCCCAGACCAAAACAAACAAACCATTAATCCAATCTAATTCTGCATGCAAACACACACACACACACACACTAAACTGGACAAGACCGAGACCGCCTGGGAAACAGAGAGAGCCTTCAGTAGCACAGCATCATTTAGGTTATCGTATCACCATCCGCGTTTTGAACGAAAGATATGTGTGAAAGGCCAAACATCCACGGCCAAAACAGAATTCCTGTTATTCCTGCAGGGGAAACGTTCAGATTATCAAGTCACCAGTGAGAATGTGGTTATACGCTGAAGGACATGCTGCATGTGCACGTTTTGAATGGGGAAAATTCATCCCAATAAACTAACTTCCTATTATATTAAACATTTCAATTCATTTTAAAAGATGAAAAACTCTCTGCTAAAGGATGAAACAAGAGAGCCTGGGCAATAATTGGTGCCTGTCTTCAGGTGATAAATCCTGGAGCTGTTTGACGGACAGAGAATTGGAGGCTGACTTTGTGGACACCAACGATGCTCGGGTAAATCGTCTGGTTCCCTCAACTCTCCTATGAAATCAAATTAAAATAATGTTCACTTTTATGAAAAAAAGCTTAAACAAACATTCTACGAGTCAAGAAAGTCAATCTCTAGTTCTCGGTCCTTATCACAGATTCAAGTCTGGGTTCCCTGGTTGCTTGTAGCTTTAGGAGAGAGTTGAAAAAAATGTGGAAAAAATATATTTGGGCTGTCTGAGAAAATAGCATACGTCTTTATGTCAAACAAAGCTAAGACTGGTGCCAAAACTTATTTTTGGCCTACTTCCATCACTCCTCTCCCTATACTGGCCTGTGGACACGGTCAGAGACACCTGGTCTGGGTTCCCACCCTTCAATTTGAAGAGTTTATGGGAAGACAGAAATGGTAGAAGTAACACGAGAGGAGGGAAGTCCCAACTTCTCCGCCAGGCTTGGATTTTGTTACCTCGCTACAACTGGAGAGATTGTGATTCGATATCAAGTTGTGGCTAGATAGCAGAACACAGCAGCGTCCTGCGTGAGCAACACCTTGTTCCGCCAAACCGCTTATGTCAGCGCCGTCGAGAAAAAGAATAACAAAACTAGACGTCCCGATGACAAATAGCTGAAAGACATTATAGGGTCATATGGGATGATTTCATCCCCACCCGCTGAATGAGAGCCGTTGTTCACAGGGAGGCAAATATCCCAAATGTTTCTGTGACGGCTCAGAGCAACACTCAGCACGACACAAGCCGAGGCTCACTCGCAGAGGCCTCACTCCTCCAGCCAGAGGAATGGCAAAACAACTCACTCCCACTGCCAGACCTGGATCTGGACCTGTGTGTGTGTGTGTGTGTGTGCCAGTAGTAGGAGTGAGAGCGGGAGTGGCGGTAGTGTTTGTAGTGGCATTAATAGTAGAAGTATTTACTTTATTGCTTCCACAGTGGGGAATTGCTCGATCACTGAAATGCCTCAAGTGATATGATAGAAACCACAAAGCACCATTGCAACACCGATCTCAAACACTGTGTGAGTGGAAGAAAGAAAGAAAGAAAGAAAGAAAGAAAGAAAGAAAGAAAGAAAGAAAGAAAGAAAGAAAAAAGAAAGAAAGAAAGAAAGAAAGATTTGTGTGTGTGTGTGCGCAGTCATAAGTGCCCTAGCAGACACCCTTAGCACTCCAGTGTGTTAGCAGTGAGCCTGTCGCCCCTCTATAAACTGACACTCCACAGGTCAGCCTGGCTGTCACTGGCATTACATCAACACAAGCTCTGGGCTCTAGTTACCACGCTGCTCCGTAAAAAAACGCAGAGCCACTTGGACCCTTTTATCCAAAGCACCTCGCCGTGCTGGGAGGACATACATATTTACTGTGGGAGGCTTGCAGTAGGAGCCAAAACCCTGGCGGCGTTTAGTGTCGTCATGCTCTTTCTCTGAGCTACACAAGACATGAAACATGAAAATATTATGATATCAGAGCCAGGTTAGTGTGGCCTCTTCTTCCCCGTTGCCTATGTTCTCTCTTCTTGTATTTCACATCTGCAGTGAGCGTTTGTGAACAGCCCTGCCAATGTAAAACCCACCCTAAATAACACCTCAACACTGTTATAAAACAGTGATGTCCCCTTTTGTTCTTGGGTGGTGCGTTTTTCTTACTCCTACAGGCCAAGCGTAGATGATATGACATCACGGCGAGGCTACCATGGAGTTTGACAGCAGAAAGTGTTTCAACGATCAGATTTTGATGTCGGTCCATCAGAATGAAAGAGCAAGTGGTTTCTTTCTGGACTCACCGTTTTGCACCAACATCCAACAATCATACAGGGAGACATCTGTCATAGAAGAAGCAGAGATACCAGTTTCACCAGTGAGAGTAGCCTCAATAGACCATAATGCAATGCAAGACATGTTGCGTCTTGAGTAAGGGGAACAATACTCGACTGGAGAACTTTCTTGCTCTTACTACTCTCAGTATTGCTATCAGTATCGCTCTCTCCACCGGCATGTACAACCAACAGCAACCAGTTCACGCCTGTTCTCTGGTGGTTGTGGAAAGGCATTCTGGGAAACAAAGGAAATCACCCACTGAAGTGGAAGTCGACAAGGCAGGTTGATGGAAACTGGGTTCACCAAAAAAGTAAATTCCACCACTTTGCACTGACCATCACAGATTGATGAAGTATAACAGTGTATCCGAGGGCAGTTTTTTCCTTTAGGTATGTGAGCTCGGGCTGTTACAGTTATCTGACCTCCACAGCCTCTGCGTCAACACCTCCACATTCCAGCTCCTCCTGAACTCACCTTTAGACTGGAAAGCCTCCTTGAGGCTGAGCAGCACGTCAGCGAACCTCCGTACGTCATTCACCAGCTGCATAACATAGTCCGGGTCCACTCCCGGCGCACCCACTACGCTGGACCCCAGGCCTATACTGCTCAGGGGGTTCTTGGAGCTGCGGCCCATATCCCAGGTCTTGGTGGAGCCGGCCGACAGAGATCCCGTGTGGGGGTTGGAGAGGTTTCGTGGCAGACCCTGGTTGCGTTTATTCCCACCACCACCACCACCACCACCGCCGCTGCTGCTGCTCTTCCTTAACATCCCAGCGGCCAACGCTGCTGCAGCCAGGCCACCCTGTCCGCAGGCCAGCTAGCCCCTGAACTCACTCTTCCCTGGCCCCTGGATGGCTGACACTGAGACAGAGGAGGATGGAGGGGTGGAAGCAAAGAGGAGTGAATGATGTGAAGAATCACAGACTCAAGAATCAGGTCTACTAAAGGCCTATTACACATTTATAATATCCACCAAAACAAAGTTGTAGTTAAAGTTGAACATACAGCACTTTTCCTGAAGTTTCTATAGGGGTTAAAGCTTGTCTGTGGTACTCAATGGTGAATTCATAGTGACCTTATGGTACTTTGTTTTCATCTCGTATGATCACTTTATTCCGGTAACGTCTCTATAACTGTGTCATGATGTTGTTTTTTCACCAATAGTAGCTGTTTGGTAAATGTTTGCTGTTAAATTAGGACGCTATCCTTCTAAAAACTGAAAATAGCATTACTATGGTTCTTTTTCGTATGGGTCTTTTTAATGGGGTATTTTCACAAACACAAAAACTACTAGAAAGAAACTTAGATAAGTGGAAAAGACCAAAACGATTAAGATAAACATGGGTTAATTACAATGTTGCTGCAAAAAAACATGAACTTCACGACTCAATGTTTCGTTTTTCAGAGAAGCTGATGCTGCTTCCCCGGTTAGGAAGAGTTGCACCCGGGTCGTAAACTGCTTTGCTGGCAATGCCGTTTCATCTATCAAACATACGCTACATAAACTCACCTGCTCTGCGGTTTAATGACATAGTGGCAAAAATCTCCAAACAAAACGTTTCTTAACGGGACCGGTTAAAAAAACAAAGGTATTTCCGTTAAAAAAAAAAACACCCACACAAAGGCTGAAAGTTGTCCGTTTTGAAGCACTGTACAGAGAGAAGTACTATCGGCAGCTCACAACTCAATCGCCGTTTACGAGTCGGTTTGTCACATGACGCTCCGAGCACGTTTTGACTGGTTGTCTCCTCAGCGGGACGGGTCTGTGCTGCCTTCAGGGACTGTCGGAAATATTGGGATTCGAATTGAACCTATCCAACAATGTGGCAAATAACAGCTAGATTAGAACTACATTCGTTTTACAAAGGGGAGGTCCTTAATGTCATGTTTACGTGCTATCTGTGTAATTCCGGAGGAGAATTCAAGTAAAAAAAACCTCGAGTTTCTGCGATACACACAATGGACAGTAAGATAACACATTATTGTATTGAGATGTCAATTCAATTTGGATATATGACCTATAGATTTGCCAATAAAACGGCAGGTTATTTGTTCCGAATTATTTTACTTGTAAATACAAAAACTACAGACTTGGCAGAGTTGTGCTATATTAAAAGTATATATGCCTTAGTAAATGCTTACAGTTACAACACCACCAGCAGTACAACTAAGCCAGTTCCAATAGTGATTCACAATTTTCTATGATAGCCAAGTTCCTAAAGTATGACGTTTAGGGGGTGGAGAGCATGGAAGACGTGATGCCTGCTGATAGTAAAAGCGAGGCATCAATTTTGGGCAAGTGAATTAAAAAAACATCAACTGCGTGCCAAACGCACGTTTTCTCCTCTTCATTCTGCCGCTGCATCACGAGAGCTCTTTTTTGAGTTTAGAACTTTAGAAAATGGAAGTACGAGCTTTCGATGAATGCATGAAGGCAGCAATAGTAGGTATACTGTTGTCTGTATCAAGAGTTGAGCTTTATTTTACTTACTTACTACTACTCAGGGGCATGTCTAAAGGGGTCTGCCGCCAATGTCACAGAACAGGGGACCCTCTGGGGGTCTGGAAACCTTCTCTCAGGCTACAGAAACCCACCAAGACTCCCACCCTGGTACTGCCCTTCACACACCTAACAGCAGAAGAGGCAGGGGAGGAAGGGGAGGCAGAGGAGGACGGTGACAAGGCATAATTTACACTATTTGCATTTCAGAGAGAAAATAAAATGCCATGAAATACGTTTTTTCCAGACATATCAGCTTTTAGTTTATCCATTTACAGTATCGCCTATTTTAACCAAAACCTCTTAAGAGAGAGGTTTGTTCAGGTGAATAAAGTGTTCAGAAAAGTGAAATGTGTTGAAAATCTTGTGCAAAGGTTTTCTAAGTTAAGAAATTATTCTGATTTATTATTCTGAACTTTCTTTTACTCTGTTCAGTTACTGGCCCCAGTGTGTGCGCTACATTGTCCGAAACAACTCCTTTGGACTGGAGAGCAGACCTCATCACCAGGAGGGGATCGAGGCCACATCAGCTATCACAGCTAGCGAGTGCCACAGGACACAGGAAATGACATCAGAGCAACTGAGGGGTTTTAACCCAGTCAACCTCTGTGGCTGCTGGAGAAAAGGGTTCAACGGGAGGTGTTGCAATGGCATCACATGAAGGCAGCAGAGAGCGAGTGATCCATCAGGGCTCCTCAGAAACTGCATTGTTGGCAGATATGAGCAAGGAGTCGAGACCTAGTGCAGCTGTGGATGCCACAGGCACAGTGGTCGAGCAGTGCATGCCACAAAACTGGAACAGAGAAGGCCAGAGAAGACATGGCGGCCCTGGAGAAGGATGACGAAGAGGTGGGCGTTGATTCCCTTGAAGAACATGAAGAGGGGAAAGAGTATTAGGAAGAGAAAAAATATTGAAAAAGGATGGTTTGTCGTTTATCTCATTGAAGAATAGTTCAAGATAGTTCAACTTCAAGAATGTTTGTACCTTCTTTTTAATTAAAGCTGTTTTAAGTGTTTCCTTTTGTTTCTATGCCAAATTCTTACTTGGGCGGGGGGGGGGGGGGGGGTAATTTCAAAGTGAATTTGGGTGACATTTTATTTAGAGCTGTAGCCTGATATTCAGTTCCTTTTTACTATTACATTGCCTTACCAATTTGTTCTTATCCTTTTATCTTGTTATTCCCTCTTGATTTACTAGTGTTAGCTCATTTAAGAAGAATAGTTCTCCAAACTTCAAGGATGTGTTTTTACCTCCTTTTTAAATGAAGCTGTTTTAAGTGTTTCCTTTTGTTTCTATGCCAAATTCTCACTTACGGGGGGGGGGGGGGGGGATGAAAGGATAATTTCAAAGTGAAATGGGTGACATTTTATTTAGAGCTGCAGCTGTAGAGATGCAGTCTGAGTTAGCAATCCCTTTTTGACAAGTCTTATTTTCGTTCTGCCTTGAGTAAATAAATGGGGTTTGTCATGAAAATCACACATTGGGGAGTATGAATAAGCCTAACCCTCAAACTAGCTGTTACCCTAACTGTTATGCTACTTAAAACTCACACAGCATCGGGCTAGATCTTACTGTAGGTAGCAGTGTCTAGACAGGCACAGTGGCAAAAACTTCAATATGTCCAGGTGAATCCTTAAATCCATCCACAACGGCAGCCCTTCACACAAATTATTTTTCTTTGCTCTCTTACCAGGCATCTTTTTCCCTTATCTCAGGCACCATTTAAAGTTCAGAAATTACAAAACCTATACTACTTATGAAACTTAATATCCATGGGTGAGATGTGGCCGGTCCACCACAAGATGGCAGTGTGACTTCACTGTGGCAGCAGGACCAAAGGAAAGCAGAAGACACAAATGAATGAAGTCACAAGGCCACCTACTACAACTATTAATAATCATAACAATAATAATAATGATGATGCTTTATTGATCCTAAGTGGGGAAATCATCTTTTAGATTTGCTACTACATTGTCTCTCAATTATATACTATATAATATATATATATATATATATATATATATATATACATATATGTGTATATATATATGTGGGGAGTGTAGTTCCAATAGTGCGCTCAGGCTGAACACACTATTGGAAGTACACTCCCCACCCTACAGGACTTATACACCAGGAGGTGCAGAACCAGAGCCTGCAGGATCATGAAGGATCCTCACCATCCCAACAACAGACTGTTTCAGCTGCTGCGGTCAGGCAAGCGCCTCCGCAGTCACGCTGCCAAAACAGAGAGACTGAGACAGTTTCTTTCCTCAGGCCTTTCAACTCTGACCTCACCACGGCCCCAACCAAGACCCACACACTGCCCCTCTTATGCACACACACACTCACACACTTAGGTAACGACTACAAACAATTTATATTATATTACATACATACGATTTCCCTTATTACTATATTTTTATTTCCAAAGTGCTCTTACTGTAAATGTTCTTTTTTTATATAGAGCTCTTACTGTAATACTGCAAATATTGTGTTTTTTATTGTAAATAGTGTGAACCTGTTATTTTGCCCTTTGCACATTTCTGTTGAGCATTGCCACTTTTTTCATTTAACTACACTGTATGTGACAAATAAACTTCTTGAATCTTGAATATGTAAATAAATCTTTAAATACACCCAAGGATGTCATTTTAGTTGTGGCTTCTGATATAAAAAAAAGTTTTTGCCAAGCATTTAAGGTAATATATAATGTCAAAGTAATATGGGGATGCTGGACAATGTTAAAAATACTGCTTGATTTTAAGTACCACTGCTGCCATCTAGTGTACAGATGTAGCCAGAGGATGAGGGATGTTGCACATTGTTTGTTTTTTTTGTTGTTTTTTTAAATGGAGAACAAAAACACAAATCCTAGCCAACAGCACAACTGCTTTTTCAGCAGCTTGGCATTGTAAAGAGAATAAAGCAGTTTCAGCTCATTCATCCAAAATGTAATTAGACCCTAATATGAACATGTGATGATGTAGCTTCTTGCACTGATGGATGATTTCACTTTAATTTTTGTACTGTTTCAAACTGACTCCCTCGCTCGTCTTGATTGGGACTGTTTTGTATGTCGTATAACAGAGCGAGGTGTGTTTTTAAAAAACAAGTTTCCCTCATGGCAAAATAAAGATGGGAACTGAAATGAACCAACACAAAGCACTTACATGGTTAATCAGTGTTTTGTCTTTATTTTGATATACAAAAAGATGGATGTACTCTCATCTAGTTTATATTTCTAAATGTTTAAGCTCACAGACAGTTACCATTCATACTGTTTTTAGTGAAACCAGCACACATGGCACGCGCTCCCACACACACACGCGCGCGCACACACACACACACACCCAGAGTTCACATAAACAGGGAAGATCACATGATTCAGTCCGACATCCATTCACACCACAAGAGAAATGAACAATATATTGACTGTAAATCAAAAGGGGATTTTGTTTTCACAGGATTCAAACATGAAAAGGAAGAAACCCTTTACATTTGTCAAGTAAATATATACACGATAATTGGTACTTTTTTTGAAGACGAGACTCTCCGTGTTAGCGAGTGTTACTAACGAGGTACTGCATGAGGTAACGGGGTTTTTTTTTTTATGAAGAGCTGGGTGTAAGACAGCATTTGGAGGAAAAAAACAACCCATCACGGTGGATTTGTCTTCTGGCACGACACGTGAAAGCACCCGGGTCACATTCAGGTCAGATATAAACGTGATCTACAGCTTTTTCCTATCTCGGAGGTCTTAAGATGTTGTCTCATCTGAACATGATCCAAGGTGTGATGAGATGTACTTTATTGATCCCCCCAGAGGAAAACTGCCAAGTCACCGCTGAGCTTCATGACTACAACTATGATACTCAGACTATTGCTGTATATTTAATATTGCTGGACCCCTAGACTCACGTCACTGTTATGCAATTCCTAATGGGGCTGCATCATCAATCATGCGGTTATTAACACATCTATGATTCCCATACAATAAAGACATCTTACTGTATTGATGTTTGTTTTTTTGTTTTTTTTACCAAGACTGCACAGGAGTGAGCGCTACAGACCACTGTTGAAATCACTGTCTTACCACAGAACTGACCAAAGCACAACGGATGGGCCTGTGTGTCGTCCAACGTGGCTAAGCTATCACTGAACAGGCTTGAACATCACATCAGCAGGTTAATATTGAGGTAATACTGTTCAAACTGGCATTTTAAGGGAGCGGCCATCGGGGTGGCCACCCACGCTCAACCATCAGGGTTTTTTTTTTTGCTGATCGAGACAATCCAACTACACACTAAGCTTCCTAATGCAAGTGCTACCTACACAGCTTCTGACCCAGAGGAACTGATACCATTATTATCATAGAAATCAGTAACACTACCACATTTCTTGAAAATTCCCGAAAAAAAAACAAAAAAAAACCCAACAGGGCTGAATGTCCAAATGACCCTTAAATACATAGCGGTGAAAGTGAGAAGTCCCTTTCTGTTCATGTGAGATGAAAACAATAATGCCCCGATACTGTGTGTATATATATATATATATATATATTTATATATATATATAAAAAAATCAGTGTTCGGCAACTGTGTGTACAGGTCTATTTACAAGAATCTGCCTTTGTTCTTTTCGGTTTGTACAGCATAAACACCTTGACGACGACGGGTCAGGCTCTGTTAATAAAAAATCTCCACAGACAGAGGCCCAACCGGCAATAAAATATCGCAACTACTAAAACACAATAAAATACATAAACACAACTTGAGATATACATGTAGAAAAAGCCTGAGGTACTTGTCAGAATATCTGAGGTCAGTCTGGAGGAGTAAGCAGCTGAGGGCTTACCTAGTCAAAAACAAAACAAAACAGAAGATTAGCCTCGCATAACATCATCATGGAGAGTTATCAACATGTTAGCGTTATATTAACAAAGAATACATGTACATCTACAAATCCTTGAGTATCCTGGAATAGTCACAGCAGCATAACGGACATTCAATGTTATGGTATTCATGTTATGGTACAACTATGGCATTGCAGTTGAGACAAAGGCAACCATTTCAGCTCTCCTTGCATGACGTACAGTGACTGAGGTATCTGGGACTGGTGTCCAACTGAGTCTATTCAACAAACACCAATGAAATTAATAACAGACATGTTGCCTACTCAAGTATGGCCCAAACTACCTGTCCATGGTTCTTACTTTTAAAACACGCACTCTTTCTGTCTCACATCATTTAGTCCTCAATACACACACACACACACACACACACACACACACAAACACACACATAAAATCAAGAATGTGTAACATTGCAACTCCAGACAGCATCCATCAATGCCCCTGGCACTGGTAAAGGAGTAACTCTGCATTTCTACAATAAAAAAAAAAAAAAAAAAATTAAAATCCAGGAATATTTGTCCATGACAGGGAGCTGGATAGCTTGGCTCTCAACTTTTAGAAAATGTTCCAAAGTAGGCCTAGTGGATACCTGAGAGGTAGTTCCCCAGGGACAACGGTGTTTGTCCCGAATCTTCAAAAAGTCCAAAACGTCCAATACAACTGCTCAGCTCCCATTCAGCTCCCTCCCTTGTTTAAAAAAACAAACAAAAACAAAAAAACTGCTCCAGTTTTCTTCGCCACCTCTTTCGTTTTTTCCCCCCCACCGTCCGCAGATTAAAATGAGGGAGCACACGCGAGTTTTAAAAAAAAAAATGAGAAGCTTCAACCCCTGAGGAAGAGGAATATACCTTGTTATAACAGTCTGAGAATAGTTCCTCCGAGGTGTGCAGCGCGTCGTCAGAGGTTTGGAGCATGGTTTCGTTTGGCCACGCACACGACCGTGACCAGATGGGAAAACAACAATAACATATGAGGTAATAAAAAATAGACTAAAACGCAAAAGAAATACATGAGGTAATGACAGAATTTAAGATTTGACACATGGGTGTTATCAAATGTGCCCATCATATAGCTTATTACTACTTCTCCTTAACTACAGCAGATGGATGTGTTAGTAAGATCCAACTTAAAACACCAAAAAACAGAAAAAAAAAAATAATACCAATATTGGGATAAAATAGCAGCTGCATTCAAGTTGCTAGTGTCTTTTTGTTCATTTTTAAATATTTCACGGAGATCCGCTGAGTTTGGGTTTGAAACGTAAAAGTCAGGAGCTCGGGCGATGGATGGCGTCACCCACTCAGGTACTGGACTCTTTGGGAGGTAGGTCCTCGTTGGTGAGCGACGTCACTATGGAGACGGGGCTGTCTGAGGTAGTGCTGTTGATCGTCCTGGCGATCTGGCCGATGCGCTCCTCCACGCAGCCGGCCGACAGGCGGGCCTCCGCATCGTGGTCCCAGCATTCCTCAATGGTCTCGGACATCTGGCTCAGACCCTGCAGCCGAGAAACGGGATGTTAGAGGAGAGCGGATACCAAAGCGGGGGCATCCGGGCACTTGTGGAGGTACAGCCGGTCCCAGTCAGTATATCAATGGTTGTCAGACATGTGTCGTCGAGGCCCAAGAGGAGGCGGGTTTTCATTCCAACCAAACACCTTTAACCAGAGAGGGAGGAAATTCTTCTGATGTAGTGTTTGGTTGGGACGAAAACCTGGATAGACTTGGGCATCTATGGCACATGGTTAAGAATCACTTCTCTATATGGGTGTTTCTCACTCTGTTGACGGTGGAGACAGACAAATATAGTCTAGTTAAACTGGCTAAAGATCATAAAAAACAAACATAAATACATGGGAATGTATGTGCAGGGGACTCGGAGGTAGCATCCTCCCCAGAAATCACCTTGAACTGTATTTTGTAGTCTAAATGTTGCAGTGTGGATCCACAGACAGAAACAAGGGACCTCTGACCTAGATCATCACCGCTAACAAAAGCTGGGGGGAAAAAAAGAGGATGTTCCTGGACGTAGTCATTCTTCCACTATTACTCACAGGATGTTTGAGCCAACAGTCCTTGATGACTGGACGCATCTTCTTGTGCACCACCACATCCTGCAGATCCTCCAGGGAGGGATGCTGGCCTATTTCATCCTCGAACGGCAGCATGTACTCGCCCGATGCGCCTGGAATAAGGGCAGCGACGTCAACAGGATGGAGAGCACATTATGCAGCGATACAGTCAAATGAGCGGTGCTGCGCTGGGAGTTTGGATAGGCAAGATAGCTACGACGAAACTAGGCCCCAATTTCAACAGCAATGTAAGCCACACTGCTTCTTTAAATCTCATTAGATGGCAAAACAGCGCTGTGTTTATTTGATCAGCGTGAGGCGGAGTGACCTTTGACCCGCGGAGCTAAGCTGAATTCCTGTGCCGTTTGACTCACCGTCCGACTCGGCGCAACGTGACACCAGCTCCCACAGCACCAGCCCCATGGCATACATGTCTATCCTCAGGAAGGAGTCTCGCTGGAAGTTGATGGCCCCCTCCAGCACCTCTGGAGCCATGTAACGCCTCGTACCCACCTGGCAGGACGATGGAACGGAGTCTAAATGAGTCTGTACTACAAATGGTCATCAAGCTGTTTGCATGCGTGTTAAAATATGTGTAAGAGAATCTACGAATGAACAAAGACTGAAGTGATCGATACTTGGCCTGGGGTGAAAGTGTTTTAGAGAGTACATAACCTAGGTGAGAACGTGCATGCCTCGGTGGATGTCCGAACCAGAAGTGAAGTGAGACGGTACCTGGCCGTGTGTATCTCCTGGAGGCTTCCCGGGCTCAAACCGCACCGCCAGCCCGAAGTCTCCAATGACCGCAGTCAGATCATCTCGTAGCATCACATTCTTACTCTTGAAGTCCCTGGGAAACAAAGTTCAGGACAAAGTGGCTACAATGTCTTGCAAATGACACGTTTTAGGCCTTTAACTTCAAATGGGAAAAACGACTAAACGAAGCACAACCAGGAGAGGGCCGTCCAGGGAAGCCCGGAGGCAGGCATCCATGTTTTTCCCTACCTGTGTGCAATGGTGGGTTTGGGCCCCTCTCCCTTGTAGCTGGGGATATCCTCATGGAGGTAAGCCAAGCCGCGGGACATGGTCTCTGCTATGTGACACAGCTCGCTCCAGGTCACAGTGTTGCCCTTCAGGTGGTCCGTCAACGAGCCCTGCTCTCACACAAACACAGCAGGACCGGGGATCGCATGAGAAACGTGGAAAAAAAAGCACCAAGGCGTAGACAGTGAAATGTACTGGGGAATGTTGGAGCCACCCTACTTGTAATCAGTGCCCAAGGTGTTAGTAAACCCTAACCCTCGGTAATCACATTGAACAGGAGTAGATTTTTTTTTTTATCCTATGTGTCACCTCTTGTTGGATTGCTTAGAATATCACCAGCCTAACTAAAAAAAAACTCTGTTGGATTTAGTCTTCATCTTCTTACAAGCGCTCCTTAATGTAGAGCGATGACCTGGCAAACCCAGCCAAACGCCTTAATGGGATTTTAGGGTGAATACTCAGAATACTTACGCACAATAAAAGATATGTTGTTCATTTATTAATGCCGTTCAGGTCTAGTTATTGAGTGCTCTGAATAGAAGAGAGTGCTTTGTATACAGCTCAGACTAAAAATGCATTTCGAGGAACTTCGCAGCAGCAGCAGAATATCAAACAGTCAGGGAGTCTTAATACTTTTCATGGCACTGGAGGAACATTTTTATGTGCATCACGCAATATTCATCAGTGTTTAGGTCCATACTGTGCAGCTCTAACCGACACCGTGGACGGATATAGTGGTCGAATGTAGGAAAATCGGGCCGGCTATGCTCTCACCCGTTCGTGGAACTCCATGATGAGCCACAGCTCCGTCTCCAGGTTGGATCCATGCTTCTCTGCAGCGATGTAGCGCAGGAGGTTTTCATGCCGCATCCCTGGAGTGATGAATATATCGCGCTCATTCTGCCATGACTGCTTGTCCTGCACGCACACACACACACCACAGAGGCATGTTCATTCACAAAGTACAGGGTTGTCATCAAGTGCTATACAGAACCACAAAGGATAAAAGACAGGTAAAAATAGAAGAACGAAAACATTGCAAATGTTATGAGTAGATAAGAGAGCACTGGGACAACAGAGAGAATTGATTCTCATCTCTTGGATTTGTTGATCTAGCACACCGAAGCGGCAACGTTGGCACACCTGAACAGGGAAGACCTTCACGGCAACATATTCACTCATCAGCTGGGCCTTCCAGACGCAACCAAAGCGCCCCCTAGCTTTGATCTCCAGCAGCTGCAGGGGTTTGAGACCCACCAAGGGGGATGGGGGAGTTGGACCAGGATCCTGAGAAACAAACCAGTTACATCTCAAAAGTTAGACCTCTGCTAAACCTCTGTATACAATAATTACAACAGTTTTACTGCCTGTAGTGTTTTACTGAGGACGATAACTGTAAATCCTCCTTACTGTAGGTTGCTTGTGATGTTAGCTATGGAGGAATTGAAGTTCAATCTGCTATTACATTTAACATGGATCACAGTCACTTGATCAAAGCTTTTATATGAAGCATGTCACAATAATAATGGATGCATTTTTTGCGTGGGTGGCCTCTGGGGGCATTATAAGAGGATAAAGGTGTCTGCAAAATGCTGGAAATGTAAAGTTAAAGTAATAATCTGCAATACTTCAAAATAAATACATGTCTGTTTCTTCTATCAACGATTTATATAACAGTGACTCAACATATACTCAGTTCAAATCTGCTGTGTGGACTGAATAGAGGAAGAACTGTGTAGTTGAGCAGCGCTAGCCGCCATGGCTGAACAGACAAAGAAAAGAGCAGTACCTATTGAAACTCATCAATAGAAAATTCAAGGAAAAGGATGTCAGAGTACGAGCCACACGGTTTGATTAGCGAGGGATCTCTGGGGAGTGCGGTGCAAAAACCACCACAGCAGTGACTGTTTCATCAAAGACATCACTGCAAAGGAAAACAAAAACCTAAAGAAATCCAAGGCTCTCGCAGATTCAGAATCTGACTTCCTCACCTCGCTCAGGTCGACGTGCCCGTAGGGGGGTTTGCGGTGGCGGTACATCCACAGGGCCAGCACCAGGGCCAGGGACAGCACGCAGAGAGGCAGCAGGGAGTACACCAGCACGTTGAGCAGGGACGGCACTCTGGGTGGAGGCCGGATTTTCACTGGCGGGGAAAAACAGAACAGTTACAGCGCGTCAATTTTAATGACATCTGGGTTATTAGCAGCACCACAAGCCTCTTTGATACGTGGAGGATGCAGCGGGGCAGGAGGGGGCCTGAGTTTGAAAGAGCAGGGAAATGTTGCATGGATGTACAAAACGTGATCTAATCTAATGATGGTAAAGTGCCAATTAGTGAGTTAATCAGTTTTTTTATTTGGCTGTTATATATATATATATATATATCTCATTGATCTTATTTGGAATTTCACTGTCTCGTTTTAAACAGTAGTTAATGATATATTATATGAAAATAATACACAGCTGTGCCTCCATCTTGGACAAAGAATCAACCTTGATTAATACGTGATTAATAGTTCCCCTGATTAGAGGAGCCGACTGCAGGATCTCCACTTGCACATCCACAACTCCACCTACGTGGCGTGAACAAGCTTCATCACGGCCCTGTGGCAGCAGACAAACGTACATTTCTTTTGTACATCGACGGGAATACACAACATTAGCAGATTCATTTTTCTGTCGTGAAGTGAGTGGGTCAGACGTGTTTACTGCCATGAACTCCCTTACAGTCAAGAGACACATCTGGCAGAATCTGTCATATCTTATTCCTCCGACTGTCATATATAACGGTGTATTTAACAGACCCAGACAGCTGCTGACACATTCCTTGTTCTACCCTGATGTTGAGGAGCTCCGTTATCCCCACCTAACCCCCTCCCAAGGATTAGTTTGACTTTTTGCCAAACAAAAACACATTAAATGCTTAATTTGTTTCACGCAAAAACAAGCTTAAATCATAATCTAGCAGGAAATATAGACAGCAAAAAATGTATCATGTCACCTCTTGAGAATGTTTGTGCTTATTTCTGTCTTTCTTTTGTCGTTCACGTCAACGCTGAGCACGGTGGATCCGTTAGTGTAATGGCTTAATTCTCATGTATGTCGATATGGACCTTTAATGGGAATTTTATGAGGACTTGATACAGCCAATTACAATTTAGCTGTGGCTCTCATTCACACATGGCAACTTAACGGCGGCGGAACAGCTGCAACGGCTGCGTGAAAGGAATTATGGTGTTGATCATAATATGATTAACATGACAGCGTCTACTCCCCCCCCCCCTCCCTCTGATTGGACGGGAAGAGTGAAGGCCTATTTTTTGCATGGGTTGTGGCAAGGATGCTTTTACCACTCACCTCGGTTGCCACTGCCGATCATGTCAGGGAGGTGGGTGAATCGCTCATTGCAGTAGTTGCCCTCGCAGCAGCAGAAGAAGACCTGAGGGTTTTCCTCCATGGAAACACACTCTTGCCTGTTGCGACAGACGACACAGCTCCGTTATTGCTCCGATAACAAATCAAAACTATTATTTTACTGTGAATGCACCATATTTAGTATATTTAGGAGCACCAAGCTAGCCACAAGCACTTGGTTGATGGAGCCCTCTGTTTTGGAGAATCCAACTCAACCAACCAGGTGACCAATAGGTATGTCTGTTAAGTGCATCTTTCCTGCCTGGCTCTTTCTATACCTTGCACTTATAACTTATAAATAAACCTTCCAGGGACACAGTGTTATTTATCACAGCTCACACTGTCTGGACACTGCGGCTTCACTCTTCATTACTGGTTCCTGGTCATGCTGCTGATGTATGGGTGGCTAAACTCATTTGGAGTGAGCAAAACGGTCCTAACTTTTTATAGTGGGGTTTTTTTTGGGTTTAAATTGAGAGTATATTATCTTTTCCTTTTATTACCTGGTTTGCAATTACCAATCACAGGGACAGAAATAGGCTCTCTGCCAGTGTCATTATGTGTTCTACAATCATTACATTGGATAGGAAGGCCCGGGCAATATTAGATGACAAATCACAAATACTACACAATCAATTCAACCTCCTCCCATGAGGCAGGCACTTTCCAGTACCCCAGAGTAAAACAAACCGAAGACAAAAAAGTACTTTCTACTATAAGCAATAAAATTTTAAATAAGATTTGTGAGGTTTCTAACACTGCACAATTACCCACTTCTATAAATTTCAGCTATGTGCATGTGACCTAACCTCTGCCAGCACTTTAATAGCACATATATGCAATATTTTTATTACGTGATATGTTTATTTTGTACTGTTTTTAGTGTTTGCACCTTTTAATTTCATCATTTTAAACTGACCCTTATAGGATAAATGGCATTTGGGGATAGAAGCTCATTCTACTGTTGTCTTCGCTGTACGTCGCTCTGGAGAGTGTCTGCCAGCCTAAAATATAGATGTAACTGCACGGTGGCGCTGACCCCACTCGGTGACCCCACCTGTCATAGCAGTTGAAGTCATCCAGCCAGCAGCCCTTCTTCACCAGCTTGATGGTCCCTGAGGAGTTGAGCCAGGAGGCGTAACAGTGCAGCCGCTTGTCCTTCTCCCCCTCGCAGCGCTCGAAGCCGCTCTGGTTGGTCCTCTCCGTACGCCAGTTATCGTTGTAGTACACGCACTCCCGGGTCTCCACCTCGCCCAGGCTGTACCCTGAGACGGGGCAGGAGGAGGACTCGGTCAGCTCGCGTCTTAATGAATTGAAACTCAATTTGCGGATGCACAGACATATGGTGCAAGATCCGCTTGGTGCCACGGGAGAGAGAAAAAAACAACAACACACACACATCTCCAAAGCAGGGCTGCTATCATCGGTTTGGCACGCGGCCAACTTGGGGAGCTCTCTGTGGTACAAAGGGAGGGTTCCTCTGGGCTACCAAATTGTTTGTGAATGGCAGTTCAGCGTAATCTCATTCACTACAAGGTCATTTCGGAGCATAACAACTACACAAAGAAAAATGACATTTAATTAGCTGGGGGGAAACAATGATATACCAAGTACTATAGAAACACGCTGGTAGGCTACCACCACAGATAAGGACTCTTGAATCCTCCTGGAGTAGGGCACATCTGGAAAGGGAGATAAGAGGTTCTTCTTTAAGGGCTTTTAAGTGTCATTTATGTAGACATAGTTACTGCCTATTGAACGTTTTGCTATCTGGAGCACTACCTAGTCACACTGTAACAATAGCTGTCAGTCTTCTGGTGCTGTGGACGTCTTTACTATAATGGTTTAATATCCAGCTGGGTGGATTACATGGTGCACCGTCAAGCACGCTGGCCGGTGGCTGGTGAACACTCAAACAGACAACAAGCTGTGGACGTCCTTCACAATATCCCTTGGACATTCATTCTCAATCTTTGTTCATAGAAAAAATAGTGCCTGTCTCTTTAAATCCCTGCCTATAGGAGGTTGCCCATCCCCCAGTGCCCCCCCCCCCACCCCCCAACACACACACACACACACACACACACACACACACACACACACACGCGCATATATTTAATTGCCCAACTGGATTTCATTATGGCATACAGAGATGCATGGACTACTACATGCCCATTATTAAGGAAGGTACGAGGGAGGGCAGCAAGTAACACACACACACACACACACACACACAGCTCCATGCTCCATTGAGCCAAGATGGCATTTCTGATATCTGTGGTCACATGATCCGGGAGGACTTTTACTACTAGATCATTCCCCAACCCCCCTCCCCCTGTCACTTACTGAAGCTTACACCACAACAACATGGATCCTGGAGAAGCAGCTTACTATATATTCCAACCCTAGTCTATAAACCATGAAGACACTAGCCCAGTACACTAACAACACACATCTGTGCCTCAATTAAATTCCTATTACAATTCAGGGGAATGGTAAAACAATTTGGGAGGAGGCGCGAGGATATATTGCTATCAAATAACTACTTAGTTGTTATGGAGCAAAATGAGATAGAGAGAAGGGGTATTTCCTCCAGGAAGACACAATGAAATCTCCCTCATGAGCTGCACAACCCGAAAAACTGCTAAACAAAAGAAAACAAACCTCATGCTCAATTTCACGTGGTACCAAGTCACACAGACTTGGAGACGGAGCCGTGTAACAGTAACCTCAATTCGAGATAAAGACCCGACTTGAGACAACACCAACTGCTGGCTCTTCAAATCAAATATGATTGATCGTGTATTCTTTAAGACCACTGTGTTTTTGAAGGCTCTTGTTCAGCCTGTAACCTCAAACAAGAGTGCAGAACTGGGATGTGTCCTATAAGGTTTCAGGTTGTTGATGCAGCTGCTGCCATCTATTCTTGCCACTGTTAAGAAAGACATGCGGGAACGCAACAGTGTCAATTTAGGGCCAATTTATCTAAAAAGCTATTCGTAAAACCGTGAAAACGTTAATTCACTTGGAAGTCACCGGGATTCGGGGGGGAAATTGGACGAAAAAAATAATCTTTACTCTTTATCTAAGTGACGAGGCAGGAACGACAATAGATAAGATAATAAGAAAATCCCATTTCCGAACAGTTGGCTGGTAAAACCGTGTTAACATACAACACAGCAAACAAAGTTGCAACACCAAACAAAAACTCGTTCGCGGGTCCAATTTTCAAAAGCAGACAATTACCAAAAACAAAATGTGTTTGCCTCGGGATGAACGACTCGAAAACTGTTGCAATTTCAGCCCAACAATAGCAGCTTACCTGCGCATAAAGTTCCCAGAAGAAGTGAACAAGTCAGCCATGAAAAAGACATGTTCCGCGTTAAATAGAAGACAGAGATTTCCTCCTCTTTCCGTCGCGAACATTAAAACTCAGGTTGTCCAAAACATCAGTCCGGGATCAAAACGACCACAGGCCTCCGGTCCCTCCAGCAGCCTCGCCGCCACAGCGCGTGTCAATAGCCGCGACGCTGCAACAATGTTGCAAGAAAAGATAGGAGCGATTAATTGGCTACGAGGCGGTTAGTCCGCTCGTGGGTGCACCGCTTCGCGTCGGAACCGGATCCAAAAGCCGAACGGGGATCTTTTCAACCATCCGAGACGAAAGCTTCGGGCTCTTTTGTGAGGTTATTCACTTGAATAGTAGCACCGCTGCGTCGGGAGGTCGGTCGGGGTTTACATGCATGTTACTGATCTGTGTCCAAAATGGCTTCTAAATGGGGAATGGGCTGCAAACAGGGAAACCCGGATGTGTAAACACAAAGAGGGGAATTCAGGCAGCCAGCGAGTGACCTTAAGACGACACCGGGGATACGTCTCTGAAATGCCTTAATTTCAACCCCACAGCAACAATACGCACATAAAACGGCGGTATAAACGAACTTAATAGGCGGTGGTGGTGTGAAATGTGTGTTTTCCACGTTGGTAATTGTTTCAGTTCCAGATGAGATAACACTTGCACTTTCTGAGGTCTGAGTTGGTATTGTAGTCAACGTTTCGGTTTCTGTCATTTTGTCCTGCCTACACATGCTACTTGCAGGTTCTTATTGTTTTCATACCCGCAGGGCAGAGAGCGGCACGTTTAGCCACTTTTAACATGATGTGTTTCTGAATGAAGCTTCCTGCTGTAGGTTAGGAACCCCGTGAAAGCAATACGGTGCTGGTAAGTAGAGAGCAGTCAGAGGCGGTATTTAGGCTCAGTTACCCCAGAATAATAAAATATAGGTTCAGCCAGCAGGGTGGTGGGGTGCCATTCTGGGGGAAAAAAACATATATATTTATTTATATATATGTATGTATATATTTATATATATGTATGTATGTATTTATATATGTATGTATATATTGCTTTTGGTACAATAATATCTGGACACTAGTTGATTAATTCGTTGTGAATCATTTGATTCCTAGTTGTTTGCTATCTGTCTGGTTGTGTTAGATATCTCTTATGGCCTCACAAATACTAGAAATGTATGCATACGTTGTGGTGCTAAAAATAGCTGACCTGATTTGAAGGTATAGGGTACAATAAAAACATTTGAAATGTATTGGTTTTAATGACTCATTTTGACAATGTCTGAAACAAAGTAGATGACACACAGCAAAACCAAAGTAGCGCCAAACTGATGGAGCAAAATGCAACATTTTGAGCATTGCTATTCTTATTAGAAAACAGGAACATCATGCTGTGTGGAAATTATCTCCACATTAAAATGTGACAAAATAAGATCCCTTTTGAAGTCGTCTTTTTGTTGGTTTGAGCTCACTAATTTGATCTACAACTATATTTGGGTTTACTATAATAATTATCTGTATCCAAACTATACGGGCAAGTCCAACTTCCACACAGGCTCAGCTCGCCCACTCATCCCAAACCCCCTGCAGCCTGCAGACTATTCCTCTGAGGGTTATTTTCATAAATTCCTACAAGCTTGTTTTTTTTCCTGACAAATTGGGCAGAGTTATCATTTCTTTTGCAATCTTCTTGGCCAGTTAAAAATAAATAGTTAATATACCCTCATGTGATTGCATATTATGCCACATTTAGCTATATTCATGAAATGCAATTGTTAGCTAAAATAGAATAAAATGGTGAAGTATTGGCATGTTTTAGTTTGATTCATTTGTTTCATTGCACACTGATTCATAGCAATGAAGAAACACAATTTCACAAATGAAGTTCCTAATGAAAAATATGCACAACAATAACTCCCGTCATCACAGAAAATCAACAGTGGCAGGGCAATGTTAAAATGCCATTAAGCCTTGCCTATAGATCCGTCTCTCCTGCATGTCTGTGGCATCAGACTAATGGCAAGTTGGTGACACCAGGCCGATTCATGCAGCAAATGGCCTAGGAATAAGGTTAGGTAGGTAATCGCTCTTAAACTAGTAGCATAGAGTGTAACTCAAGACAAAGCATTTCCTCATTAGGCTATGCTATATTGACCCTGTAACTCAATAGAGGCCACGAGGGAAACCGTGTAAAGATAGATGTCCTGTTGTCATGACAGTTGGAAGAGAAAGCACATGAATGCTGGTTAAAGGTTGACCAGTCACAACCACAAGGTGACATCCTCAGGAAACATGAAAGCGTAGGGTGAGTGAGGTAGTGGTGAAAAAGGTAGGTAAAATACAATAATAATAATAATAACTTTATTTATAAGCATATATATCATATATATCATTTTTAAAAACCTTTATTAGCTTGTAAAGGTGAGAATTTGTTTCACAAAGAAAAAGGTGGGCAAACAATGCCTCAGTTCATGTGTGATTCAAGGTTTTCCTTTTATTTACAGCACCCAAAGCATCCAGTTATGATATTCTTTATGGATGTGTGTTATAGCTGTGCTCATACTGAAAACCTTGAGGCGAACATCACGGTCTGGTATTCATAGTAAAATAGATAAATGACACTAGGGGGTAGCAGCGCTCCCTGGGGCTCGTGCCGATATCTACCTGTGCAATGTCATTTTGTTTTTCTTTCTTGATTCACGTGCTGTATTATGTGGCGACGATAAAAAAAGAAAATCCATTGTTAATGTGGGAGGGTGGCGGGGCTCAATGTATTGTGATGACTGTGTCCTATACTGATACATCACTAGGTTATATGGCATGGAGGGAGGGGGGGGGGGGATTTCAGCATTTATATGTCTTGGTTTTTATTACAGCATTTTGTTATGTTGATTATTGTGTCCCACGTTTGTGATTACAGTGAAGTGAATTTCCCTCCTGGATAAATGAAATGCCTATCGATTTATCCACCTGGTTTCAGTGGTATTCAGGATATCTACTGCCACCTGGTAATGGATCCATTAGTGTGAAGAAGAAGCAATGCCACGTTTAAAGGTTGCTTTTTATAGTTATTTTATGTAATAGAAAGCGACGACCTGAATCGCAGCCTGTAGCCATTTCTGCAACGGGTGTCGAGGTGGAGTAAGAAAAGAGGTTCACACCGCGTGACCTTAAAGGCAAAAAAAAAATGGAAATAAGATTGAATATAGTGTAATATCGCTATTTTATTTCAGCCTTCAAATTATTCGGTACAAAAATAAAACGACAAGCTTTGTAAAATATTTTCTTCATCTTTTATTATTTTACAGCTCCGCAGGGTCAGGGAGGTGTGATCTCAGCGTACCGGTAACTTGCTTTAAAAGTAGTTGGCCACCCTGCGGATGGACTGGATGTTGGGGTTCTCGGCCTGCCACTCCATGTGGGTGCAGTAGCTTCCCCTCTCCACGATGTACATGCGGCCGCGGAAGTTGGGCTCCTCGTACAGCACCCAGCTGAGGCGGGGCAGGAGGGGGGGAAAACAAAGCATTTAAAAAACTGGTCCGGACAGTGTAATATCCACTGTAGAAGAAACAGTACAGTGAAGCCCAAAGCAGACCTGACTCATGCAGTATTTGAAACTAATTCAGCAGAGGGGCGGGGTCTTACCACGCCGGGGACAATTCAGACAGGGTCAGACCAAAGTACAATGGCTTTGACGGGCAGTACAATACATTCAAAACAGGCTAAACCTTCTGGCACACACTGTAGTGTCTCGTGCAGCGAGAACACGACGGGGGACCCTGAGAGTTATCGATATACTTACGCTCCATCTCCGTAGACTCTGATGGAGTTGACGCAGTCCTTGGCCAGGCCTCGTCCCTGCAGGAACGGGCAGTCGTCGCACAGCTCCACGCACTGGCCGGTGAAATTGTCCCCATCAAACATCTCCATCCTGTAGTGCTCTCCGTGCTGGAGGGGGGGTGGGGGGGGGGGGGGGAAACAATGGCATGCTCACTGGCTGATTCATAGCAGGGATGTTTCAACTGGGACCGGGGGGGCTTTATCTCATGTGACAGGGGCCATATTGTACGCCGCGCTGCTCATACACACCGTGCCTATAGAATATACACGTACATATGTGGAGAGGTACGTACAGGCCATAGTCCATGTCCATTGTATGTTTTGTACTGTCCCTTTACACTGGATGTGAGGTCCTGTGCCTTTGTACCCGTGTGTGTCAATATATATTGTGAAACTCAGATATGTGACAGATATGCACAAAAGAACACACACACACACACATGCCAGCCTGTTTTTTTGCCGACCAAATGCAGTGAGTTTGCCTACTGTTAGTCCCTCACACACACACCCACACACACACACACACACACGCCCTTACCATCCTGATGGGCTTGCAGGAGCCCATGTGGTCATTATGGCCGTTCCAGCGCTGGAAATTGGGGTACTCTCCGTGCTCCAGGATGTACTGTTGGCCCTTGAAGTCGGGGTGGTCGTAGCAGATGAAGGCGCCGCTCTCCACGCGGATGGAGTTGACCCTGTTCATGAAGTCGCGGTCCTGGAAGTTGTCACAGTGGCCGCAGATCTCCAGTTTCCGCCCGGTGAAACATTTTCCCTCGTAGAACACAATCTGTGTGGGCCACAACAACAATTAAGATCATACTGGTTTTCGTCTAACAGGTGTCTATCATTTCCTTTAATATATAGTTATGTATTGATTTTATATATATATATTTCTGACTGACAGTGAGCAGCAAATAACCAGACAGCACCGTTAAGGAGAGTTATCACACGTTTAAAGATTTATCACACAGTACTGCTATTCTGTAACCTGACGCCGAGGTCGGACCAGTCAGCTACGGTATTGCCATTGTGTGAGGCTCTCGGTGTGCTGTCTTTTGTTGGAGGTACATCAACATGGCTGCATCACACTCCTCTTTTCGTGGTACTCACCTTTCCTGAGTACTGCGACATTTTCCAATGTTGGTTGTCCAAACCAGTCCCACAGTATAAGAGTGCAAAAATTTGGACACCCTGATATATATGGCCAATAGAAAGTGTGGCGGTATCGCGAGGCCAAGGCAACAAAAGCACCACAATGGGGGGTTTAGAGGTTTTGCCACATGGGCAGTTTCCCTTACATCTGGCAGTGCTGATATTGGACTTTGGCTCGGGAGGGGGGAACAATAGAGTGGGAGCGATTTTGCTTTGATTGGGGTTTGAGAGTAGTGCTGCACCCGGGCAGAGGTTGCAGAGTAATATTTGGGATGTGTACGGGCAAGGGGAGACAAAACAAACACAGCACAGAGAAAGAAATTTAATGCAGCCGAGGTCAAAGGACAAGAATGGCCCAGTGTAAATAATGAATGGCTTCTAGGTGTGAGTTAGGCAGGCAACTGGGAAAATGAACAAACGATGAAGGGGGTGGGGGGAAAAAAAAAAAAAAAGAGGCATTTGGTCATAGGAAGATGTCAGCAGGAGACTCTTGACGGCAACACCAGTTTGAGGCTGGACATCACTCCAGTTCACTCCAGTTCACTCCAGTTCCACCTCCACGACTCCCTCTAGCAGAGATGGAGAGTCATGATAGTTAGAGCATTTGAAGTGGAGTTTTTTTTACAGTAATGTTATATTTCTGAGGTACATTTTTTAGTGTTTACCAGAGGAGGCTGGTCTATAGAGGCAGAGGAGGTTGCTCCTCCTCTATTTTTGAGAGGCAAGAGGGAGATCAAAATATAAAAAAGAGCAATTGGTTGAAATAAACCATTACCAAATATCAGTATCATTTGTAAAACATTTCTTCTCTCATTATTGAAATTCTGATTAAAATGCTTCAACAGCGACACCTGCAGGGCAGGCAAGAGGGGAAAGGGCAGTCTGTGTGAAGTGGTGGTGGGTGTGGTGGGTGTGGGGGTCAGAGGAGGACGGGATCTCTTACATCAATTTAATGTACTTCATTTTTTTTCATGCTAATCTGTTATCTGGCCAATACACGTAAAATGATGCTCCAAGGGAGGACGTCCCTCCCTAACCAATCAACAACCAGAATACAATATTGACATCGCGTTGGTCCAATGATAGTTTCCAAATTTCATCTTCAATTCTCTACCACTGTATTGAACGTGAGTGCGACGAACTGGCGGTAAAGCGATAGATAGATCATACAGTAGCATATTAGAAAATAATGTATAATTATATTTAGGCCTTTTCAACCAGAGGAGGCTGGTCCTAAATTTCCTTTTTTCAGATTTTTTTTTTATCGCGCAGTAGCTAGCTACTTGGGTTAGCCAACGCAACAGTTAGCTTGTTGCACTGGGCACACATTGGGCATGCGCGTGCCGGTGTAAACAGGAAGCGGATTGTCTGCTCTGCTTAGTTTCAGAAAATGCCGTTATGAAGAACAGCAATGGAGAAAAGTAAGAGCAGAGGTGTCTTTGTTTGGACGGACGACAAAGTGGAACTGTTACCGACAGTAACAAACGAGTATAAGGCGGTAAACGTGGCGAAGAGTATAGTTTGGGAGTCGTCGCAAAGCAAATACAGTGACATATTATCGCGGTACTAGGAGCACTATCCATCGCCAGGGAAGGATACGTCTGACTGATAAGACCCAATCAGGAAGCAGCAGCCAGCTAGGGCAGAAGCAACAGGTGAGATTGACAGCAAACAGAGAGATGTAGAAGCAGGGCAGAAAAGCCTCATTTCTATTCTTCTGTGTGTGTATATATTTTGTTATGTGTTTGGCACAACGTGAAGCAATTGAGCTGTATATATTGTTATTTGTCACAAAGTACTTGGCAATTAAATATTTACAGTGGAGCACCTTATATATAGTATTATTTAATAATTAATTTAAGAAAGTGTGTGGGTGCCCCCCCAACCGGTCAGCTACCACCACAAATAGAATCTGATTCTGTGGGGAACACTGTGTACACTATGTGTTGTTGAAGTTATCTGGTTCATTGTGAAATATCTTAAATAAATAATGAACAATAATTATTAACAGGTGAGTCATTTTTGCTAGTTGCTAGTTGGATTATTGCTACATTAGAAAGAAGAAAGAAGAGATAAGTAGCCAACTAGTGTAAAATAACATGATGCCGTGGGTTGGTTTTTCTCCTGTCCTCCCCAATTTTTTGAGTCACCAGCCGCCACTGGTGTTTACCCCTCCTCTTTCTTGAGCATGCACTAGGGGTGGGCGATATGACTAAAAATCAATATCGTGATCATTTCAAACTTTTACCTCGATTACGATTAATGAACGATTATTTTATTTGTTTTATTTTATTTTGAAATTTGTTTTATTTTGAAATTGACCGGATGCTCTATGCCGTTCCTGTGTCTGACTTCCTGCCCGGCTTGACACATTCGCTCGCGGCTCGCCAAAAACGAACGATCCAAACCTGTCTGAACACGGCGTTATTGGACGGGGCGGAGGGACGTGACTGAATACCACGTAGTATTTTTTAAGGGGACAGTTCATGAACGCAGCATTGGGGAAAGTATTTGGCCCATTCATTCACGGGAAAGTTACGTCTGATGCGCGCACACACACACACAGACACACACACTGGTTGCTTTGCTTAACTGGCGCTTCTAGACATTCCTCGTTCTTGTAGCCTAAATAACAATCGAAATGAACGATTTGGAAAATTTGCCACGATTACATAATTCAAATCGCGATTACGATTATAAACACGATAATCGCTCACCCCTAACATGCACTGATTTCAGACACAAGTAAGTAAGTGCAATGAGATCTGGCCTTTACAGCGAAATAGTCATCCACCGGCCATAACTGGTATTTTAGCTGTGGCAATGTGAGCTAAAACAGAACCAGCCCCCAAACCTTGAGCTGATAATGACCCACAATATTACTTGAAAGGACCAGAACAGATACGGCATCTTACTTCAGCTGCACGCCACATTTGGAGAGTGTCGTTTTTTAGTTTTTTGTCTAACACGGGGTGGGGTCTTCCCCAAAATTTCCCTTAGTATATTTTTAAGGTTTATTTTTTATTGTTTTTATATATATATATTTCGTGACAGTGAGCAGCAATAAACCAGACAGCACCTTAGGAGAGTATCACCGTTTAAGTTTATCACACAGTTGCTATTCGTAACCTGACGCCGAGGTCGGCCAGTCGTACGGTATTGCCTTTGTGTGAGGCTTCGGTGTGCTGTTTTGTTGGAGGTACATCAACATGGCTGCATCACATCTCTTTTCGTGGTACTCCCTTCCTGGTACGCGACATTTTAAAGTTGGTGTCCAAACCGTCCACAGTATAAGAGTGCAAAAATTGGACACCTGATATATTGGCCATAGAAGTGTGGCGGTTATGCGAGGAAAGGCAACAAAGCACCAATGGGGGGTTTAGAGGTTTTGCACTGGGAGTTTCCTAACATCTGGGCAGTGCTGATTTTGGACTTGGTCGGGAGGGGGGAACAATAGAGGGGGGAGCGATTTTGCTTTGTTGGGGTTTGGAGTAGTGCTGACCCGGGCGAGGTTGCAGAGTAATATTTGGGATGTGTACGGGCAAGGGGAGACAAAACAAACACAGCACAGAGAAAGAAATTTAATGCAGCCGAGGTCAAAGGACAAGAATGGCCCAGTGTAAATAATGAATGGCTTCTAGGTGTGAGTTAGGCAGGCAACTGGGAAAATGAACAAACGATGAAGGGGGTGGGGTCCTATTTGGTCATAGGAAGATGTCAGCAGGAGACTCTTGACTGCAACACCAGTTTGAGGCTGGACAGGTGAAAACTGTTGTTCAAACATCACTCCAGTTCACTCCAGTTCACTCCAGTTCCACCTCCACGACTCCCTCTAGCAGAGATGGAGAGTCATGATAGTTAGAGCATTTGAAGTGGGGTTTTTTTACAGTAATGCTACATTTCTGAGGTACATTTTTTAGTGTTTACCAGAGGAGGCTGGTCCATAGAGGCAAAGG
Source organism: Hoplostethus mediterraneus (assembly GCA_034670385.1). NCBI lineage: Eukaryota > Metazoa > Chordata > Actinopteri > Trachichthyiformes > Trachichthyidae > Hoplostethus > Hoplostethus mediterraneus. The sequence continues at coordinate 846,926 of JAXDDW010000050.1, read as the reverse complement.
AGGTTGCTCCTCCTCTATTTTTGAGAGGCAAGAGGGAGATCAAAATATAAAAAAGAGCAATTGGTTGAAATAAACCATTACCAAATATCAGTATCATTTGTAAAACATTTCTTCTCTCATTATTGAAATTCTGATTAAAATGCTTCAACAGCGACACCTGCAGGGCAGGCAAGAGGGGAAAGGGCAGTCTGTGTGAAGTGGTGGTGGGTGTGGTGGGTGTGGGGGTCAGAGGAGGACGGGATCTCTTACATCAATTTAATGTACTTCATTTTTTTTCATGCTAATCTGTTATCTGGCCAATACACGTAAAATGATGCTCCAAGGGAGGACGCCCTCCCTAACCAATCAACAACCAGAATACAATATTGACATCGCGTTGGTCCAATGATAGTTTCCAAATTTCATCTTCAATTCTCTACCACTGTATTGAACGTGAGTGCGACGAACTGGCGGTAAAGCGATAGATAGATCATACAGTAGCATATTAGAAAATAATGTATAATTATATTTAGGCCTTTTCAACCAGAGGAGGCTGGTCTAAATTTCCTTTTTTCAGATTTTTTTTTTATCGCGCAGTAGCTAGCTACTTGGGTTAGCCAACGCAACAGTTAGCTTGTTGCACTGGGCACACATTGGGCATGCGCGTGCCGGTGTAAACAGGAAGCGGATTGTCTGCTCTGCTTAGTTTCAGAAAATGCCGTTATGAAGAACAGCAATGGAGAAAAGTAAGAGCAGAGGTGTCTTTGTTTGGACGGACGACAAAGTGGAACTGTTACCGACAGTAACAAACGAGTATAAGGCGGTAAACGTGGCGAAGAGTATAGTTTGGGAGTCGTCGCAAAGCAAATACAGTGACATATTATCGCGGTACTAGGAGCACTATCCATCGCCAGGGAAGGATACGTCTGACTGATAAGACCCAATCAGGAAGCAGCAGCCAGCTAGGGCAGAAGCAACAGGTGAGATTGACAGCAAACAGAGAGATGTAGAAGCAGGGCAGAAAAGCCTCATTTCTATTCTTCTGTGTGTGTATATATTTTGTTATGTGTTTGGCACAACGTGAAGCAATTGAGCTGTATATATTGTTATTTGTCACAAAGTACTTGGCAATTAAATATTTACAGTGGAGCACCTTATATATAGTATTATTTAATAATTAATTTAAGAAAGTGTGTGGGTGCCCCCCCAACCGGTCAGCTACCACCACAAATAGAATCTGATTCTGTGGGGAACACTGTGTACACTATGTGTTGTTGAAGTTATCTGGTTCATTGTGAAATATCTTAAATAAATAATGAACAATAATTATTAACAGGTGAGTCATTTTTGCTAGTTGCTAGTTGGATTATTGCTACATTAGAAAGAAGAAAGAAGAGATAAGTAGCCAACTAGTGTAAAATAACATGATGCCGTGGGTTGGTTTTTCTCCTGTCCTCCCCAATTTTTTGAGTCACCAGCCGCCACTGGTGTTTACCCCTCCTCTTTCTTGAGCATGCACTAGGGGTGGGCGATATGACTAAAAATCAATATCGTGATCATTTCAAACTTTTACCTCGATTACGATTAATGAACGATTATTTTATTTGTTTTATTTTATTTTGAAATTTGTTTTATTTTGAAATTGACCGGATGCTCTATGCCGTTCCTGTGTCTGACTTCCTGCCCGGCTTGACACATTCGCTCGCGGCTCGCCAAAAACGAACGATCCAAACCTGTCTGAACACGGCGTTATTGGACGGGGCGGAGGGACGTGACTGAATACCACGTAGTATTTTTTAAGGGGACAGTTCATGAACGCAGCATTGGGGAAAGTATTTGGCCCATTCATTCACGGGAAAGTTACGTCTGATGCGCGCACACACACACACAGACACACACACTGGTTGCTTTGCTTAACTGGCGCTTCTAGACATTCCTCGTTCTTGTAGCCTAAATAACAATCGAAATGAACGATTTGGAAAATTTGCCACGATTACATAATTCAAATCGCGATTACGATTATAAACACGATAATCGCTCACCCCTAACATGCACTGATTTCAGACACAAGTAAGTAAGTGCAATGAGATCTGGCCTTTACAGCGAAATAGTCATCCACCGGCCATAACTGGTATTTTAGCTGTGGCAATGTGAGCTAAAACAGAACCAGCCCCCAAACCTTGAGCTGATAATGACCCACAATATTACTTGAAAGGACCAGAACAGATACGGCATCTTACTTCAGCTGCACGCCACATTTGGAGAGTGTCAGTCTTTCATTCTCCCTCAGTTTTACTTTTACATCAAGCTCTAGTTCACATCAATTCAGACGTGAGGTTTTCTGGGGATTCATGACAGCATAAAACCCAGTCTAGCGCCAGAGCACTGAGACAAAGGTATTACACCTCGTATAGACCCCTTAGTAAAAAACGTTTTTTTTTGTGGGCGGAGGCAGAACCTGGCCCTAACACGTTAGCCAACTACGCTGGCTAGCAAGTTTCGTTGGCTTGTTTTTGACATGGCTGAAGAAAATAACGCTATATCTGAATATTTACTTGAACAAGTTAACATTAACCAACGGGACCAGATTGGCCAACCCGACGATCTGACAGGACTACCTACTGTGGAATGGCCAGACATTTACACCCACCTGATAGAGAAACCAAGCGTGTATAGTAAAGAGAAACTGAGGGCGTATAAATCTTTAGATGCCTATAACTATGTCCTGAATGGTCATGTACAAGACATACAAAGATTTACCAGATGAGTTTTGTGTCGTGCAATCCGAACACACACACACACACACCTGACACACATAACGTTACAACTAAAAGTTAGCTAATGCGCTAAGAGAGTTACGAGAGAAATCACCTCACGTTATTCCTCCTAGTTCCCCACTTTGTGATTAGGTGGGCATGACAAATCTTTAGACACATATCCATACCTAAAACAGACAAGACTTTATTTAACCTATGATTGATGATCGCCTCAGTCCAATCCTTTCGTTTTATCGCATTTAACCATAGTTAACCATAGATTTTTTTTTTACTGGCAGTGGCAGCTGGTATACGATAAAATTTCAAGTTCGATTCTGGCATCCAACAACACAGCAAGATGACATTTTGGGTGAACAGTAGCCTCTTACTCTGCTGCTCTGAGGTGAGGTGATGCCTCCAATTTTGCTTTGTTTTACCTCCAGCTAACACCGTGATGTAATCGTGTCGTAGGCGCTATAGGCTATAGGCTGGACATAGTCCACCTAAAGCAAACATCCCTGATTCAAACCTTCAGTGTGTGCCAAGAGCATACATTAATATATAAATCTCTATAGATCCCTCTAATTCAAATATTTATAGGGTGTGACAACATTAATTTACAATAGACTCATAAATCATATACGAGGGTGGACACTTGTTTGCTTAATGCAGGGACATGAGAAACTGCTACCGCTGGACACAGTGTGCTCAGGGTGAGGGAGGCGGTAAGCATATAGACCTACCTCGGATTCATCACTTCACAGGAAATTCCTGTGACAGGACAAAGTATCAGGCAGGTATAAAAGGGGGGAAAGTCTCAGGTTACAACACATTTATCGACAGGAAACCAGAAAGGTATGTACATTGGAAACATCGCTCTTCGTTGGTAATGTCAGTCACGTTTCAGTTTGTTCTTTTCTTATTCACACTTTTTTTCCCAATGCTGTCAATTTTTTTTCAATTTTGTGTTTAGCTGGAACTTGAACTGTTTTCACATTTATCTGCTATTCAAATTGACATGGCTTGTGACTGAGTGTACATGTTAATGTGCTTTTTGCTTAAGATTTTCATGACTCAAGCAAATTTCAAACCAGCTCTTTTAAATTCTGAGATACTCACATAACACAAAATACACAGCGGCATGCCTCCAAAACTGGGAGTCATGCTACAAACGCTGGAGTGATAATGCACGTACATGTTACCAAATCACGGCTTTTCTCTCTCGTGCCAGGTTGCACCATCGAACAGAACCATGAAGTTGTTGGTGTTGGCTTTGGCTCTTGCCCTGGTGTTTACAACCGGTGGGTCTGTCACTGATTCTCTACTGAGTAAACACACAGCACCTGCTCTCTCTTTTAGTCATCAGCAACTTAATCTCATCACACGTCTCAAAAAGTCTCAGGTAATTCTTTTGCAACAGATGGGCGGGGCTTACGGCATTAGGACATGACAGTGCACATTATCAATCACAGAAAAGTTGAATTTACTTTTATATGATTGTCTAAACTTTATGGCACTCATCTGGCTACACTCACCTATGGGACACCTAGGTAGGCTATAGTAAATCATACACAATATTTGTGAATAGAAAGGAAGGAAACAGGTTCATGAATGAACTTTAATTGTCACATACACATACATGCAGTGAAATCCTTTTTCCGCACACCTAGATATACACACAACATATCACCCCGCGCACGTGCACATGCATTTTCAGGTCAGGGGCCAGAGCGCAGCCATCGAGCGGCGTGCCTGGAGCAGTTTCGGGGTTAAGTACCTTGCTCCTCTCTAACCCCTAGGCCAACCTGCCGCCCCGAATCAATACCGTCCCAGGTTAAACTCTTAACGCAGTCCAACATGCGTTACCTTCATCAAACTGAGGTTACGCTCATCTTAAGGATGAAAAGAAAAAAGCGACATTGATTGTACTGATTTTCTCATCTAACGCTGATCTGTTCGTAGGTGAAGCCCTGAGCTGTCATCGGTGTTTCCCCAAGACGCCTGGAGGATCCTGTGAACTGGGCGTAGAGACCTGTCCGCCGGAGAAGGATGGGTGTGCTACTGTCGAGTTCCTCAGAGCGCCATGTGAGTCCATCACCAGTCTCTGTTCATGACAGAGTGAATCCAAGAGTAAAATATTCCATCACTAGAACATGAACTGTAATTTTGGATTTTATTTGATTGATTGAAGTGACCCTGGTACATTTATAGTGAACCACATCAATGTATAAACATGCTCTTGGCTGTGTATCATAGTAAGGAAATGTTCCTTCAGAAATGTTGGTTACTTGCTTTCATTTTGGAAAACCTCGCCCTGAAAGTCAGAACAATGTGCAAAATGATGAAACCAATTTATTTTATTTTGCGTATTTGCAATTATTGGCATCAATCAGAAAGGGCTTGTTCGTGAAATATTGCTGTGTATAATGTTTCTAAGTGGTTATGCTCTACCATGGTGAGATTGCAATTTATTGATTGCAAAGGACAAGATTTTGCTAAAAGCCAAACCCATTTCCTGTTTCTCCTTGCAGATAGCCGATACAAGAAATGCATGGCTCTGTCAGACTGCAAGATGCTGCAAATGAATGCCTACATCAACATCAAGTGTTGCAGTGAGGACATGTGCAACACAACGTATTGACATCAGCCAGCAGAGGGAAATGCAGCTCGTCTGGGCTCAGTGGTCACCGGTACTGTGACTGTGGTTGTACTGGGCATGAGCGTAAAGCAAGGTGGTGCTATCAAATCATGTGTTTAAATAAAAGTTGAAATAAAGAATCAGGGTGTGTTTTTTTTAATATGTTTATGTGTTCCCAGCGATCCATGGTGACGTTCAGAAATCTATGGAATTTTCTTCTCCAACACAGTAAGCCAATTACAGTGGGTGGAATGAAAGCATCCGAGGCTGTATTACATAACCACTTTTTGCTTTAATGATTACAATCAAAAACATTTGTACAACATTTTCAACATTAGAAAATGGATGCAGATTTTTTTGGCTGACAGTAACTGCTATGAAAACAAACCAGGGGGGGGCGGGGGGGGGGGGGCAGAGGAGTGGCTATTGCGTGGCGATGAAGTAGAAAAAGAGCTGTATATTTGAGGGAGCAGACAGCTAGTGATGTATCAGAAGAAACGTCCGTGTTTACCGAGCCATTTTCTGAGCGTACGCGTGGTAATGACATTTCTCTTATCTCTTATTGGGGGTCGTAACCTATATGGGAACAAGCTGAGATGCATAAAGCCACTACTATCTCTGGCCTTAGATACTGCAGTCATCATTACCTAGCACATTGAAACATTTTTTCTGATACACCGGAATGAAGTTCTGTGTTTTGCATCAGAGATGGCAGAGGGGTGGATTGTGGGTAATATAAGACAGGGACTCACCACTCATCCTTTTTTTTTTTTTTTTTAATCAAACAAGCAGAGAAAAACAAGGATGACGTATGGGAATAGGAAATACTGATAAATAACAGTGGAATCAGAGCCGTAAATAGACAGTATTGGATATTTAGGACCCTGGGGGGGTGGGTGGGGGTGGAGTCAGCTGAGGTGGAGGAGAACTGGCAGCTAGCCTTCAAGTAACGGGATATCCCAGTGCAGTGTCCTGTGTGTTGATTGGGCGGCTCTACATCATGGAGCAGGACGTCTTTCCTGGCTGCACGCCGCCGTCGATCTTCTCTGCCTCCAGGATCATCCTCCGGAAAACCTCCACGGCCGTCTGGGAGAGGGAACGAGACACGCGAGACGTAGTATTAGTATTTGCTTTTTTTATCAGATAGATAGATAGATAGATAGATAGATAGATAGATAGATAGACAGACAGATAGATAGATAGATAGACAGACAGACAGACAGATAGATAGATAGATAGATAGATAGATAGATAGATAGATAGACAGACAGACAGACAGATAGATAGATAGATAGACAGACAGACAGACAGATAGATAGATAGATAGATAGATAGATGGATGGATGGATGGGTAGATAGATAGATAGACATAGATAGACAGACAGATAGATAGATAGATAGATAGATAGATAGATGGATGGATGGATGGGTAGGTAGGTAGGTAGGTAGGTAGATAGATAGATAGATAGATAGATAGACAGACAGACAGACAGACAGATAGATAGACAGACAGATAGATAGATAGATGGATGGATGGATGGGTAGGTAGGTAGGTAGGTAGGTAGGTAGGTAGGTAGATAGATAGATAGATAGATAGTTAGATAGATAGATAGATAGACAGACAGACAGACAGACAGACAGACAGACAGACAGACAGCTCGTACCTGGTTCTCTTTAGCCGAGGACTCCATGAAGGCAGCGTTCCAGGATTCAGCTAATGCTTTTCCCTCTTCACAACTGATTACTCTGGAAAAACAAGGACATCGGGCCAGTCAGTCACCCTGAAATGTACTCTCTCTTCAACATAAATATTTCAGGATGGTCGCGGCGTTGACTTTGACTAACTCACACCGTGCTATTCCTAAGAGTTCTGTTCTTATAAACCGATCCGGTGATACGGTGCTGAGTAAGGTGTTTTTTTTGCAGCGCTATAGAAACACACAGAGACCGGTAAAAACCTGTTCCCCCCCCTCCCCCCCCCCCCGTGGTCTCGCTCATCTGTGAACCAAACATAAACATTTACTCTGTGTTATTACTGGCCTGTCGTGATGTCAGGCATGTTGGCTTTTACATTTCTGCCGTCAAACAGAACTGATGAAGAATTAAAAGCGTTGGTGGAACTGGCGATGCTAACAGACATGAAGAGACACCGGTAGCATCGCTAACAAGTTAGCCACGCCCAGCACGCGCCCGGATCCTGACCCGCGTGTATCTATAGCGACGCTTTATTCTCATTACTGTATAATGTAGCGTGTGTTGCGACGTACCGCTCCATATGTAGGTCGTTCTTGTTTCCGACCAGCATAATTGGTACTCTGCGGCAGAAGGAAAGCAAAAGGCACATAGTAGTCATTATGTATGATAGAGTATCTTCAAATGCCCTGGACAGCAAAATGAGAACAGCAGGCGGTACTCACTGAACTTTGCCCACCATATCCAGCAATTTTTCGTGGATAACTTGTACAACTTCAAAACTGGAAAAAGATGAGAAGAGAGCATCTTCTCAGCATGTATTTACTACAGACCCATCATTATATAGGATTAGAACTAAGGGGGGTTTCATTTATTTTTGCAACGAGAGATAAAAAAAAAAGTACCTCTTATTAGATGTGACTGAGTAGACCAGAATGTAACCATTGATATCTATGGAGTAAGTCTGTGGGAAGATTGAATACTCATCCTGGAAAGGGAGAGAGCATATACAAGTTACAAAGTGCTGTTGAAGAAAGAGCACCAGACTATGTGACAGGAACACTATCAATACATATTTCAATAAAAGGTAATAACACAATAGGACGGTCTTAGTATCATTAGATAACATGAGTCGAAGAATGAACGGCTACATGTGGGGTTCACAGGAAAAGCATCACCTGTCCTGCTGTGTCTACCAGCTGAAGATGGTACTCCTGTCCATTTATTGTGATCATTTTAGTAAACGCTACAGGAAAGAGAGAAGATGCATCAGAAATCCACCACGGGGAATTATAATTGAAACATTTTGAGTCTTGAGTTAAGCTGATCGTATCCTCATCTCTCAGCGCGTCAGTCTGCAGAGCTTCCTCGAGAAATACAAGTTACAGCCCAGAGATTTTTTATCTTTCCATATAATGGATCCGTTTTGGGTGGCGTGGTGTCACTGAGTTCACTCTACACAGGGATGTCAATATCAGCCTAGAGATGGTTGAGATCTACAGCACAAGTAAGGGGATTGCTTGGCCTGCAGAATATCGCTGATAACGCTGACACTTCACTTCATGTTAACCATCCAGAGAGTATTTATAGAAGCAGATATAGACGCCACCCCGAAGAGATATACAGTGAGGCCTATGCAAACATGATGGAAAAGACAAGCAGCCTACAGGTTAGACAGGTTTAGAGACGTGGGGGTTTAGGAGAGCGATAAGGATTCTCTCTCCTCCTGCAAAAACTACTGTCAAAGTGCCCCGGGGGCGAGACTCCCAACCCCCAGTTGCCATAACCAAATGTTATTACACAGAGAGTGGGCTAGGATGACTTGAGCAAGCAAAGAGTGAACAGATATTGCAGCCCTATACCTCAGATACACGGGCACCATAAAGGATATGGATATGAACACATATGAAACCATGTAGAAAATCCCAACTTACTGTTTTCTATCGTTGGGTCATAGGAGTCAACAAACTGGCCTTCCACAAACTGAATTGTCAAAGAGGACTTTCCTGCAAAATACAAAGGATTATTAGGAACAGGGCTCCTAAATCAACTGTGCAACTAAATTGTCAAATGCTGTAAAAGCTGAAAATTGAATGTGGTCTCAGTCCTTCACGACGCTGGTGTTCATGGCATCTTCAGCATCCAGGTGATAACAGCCTATGGGCCAACAGTGTAATAGCAACCATATCTCCCTTAATATAATAATGGTAATAATCCAGTTATAATGCATTATAGAAGGATACTAAACAGATAGATTCATATAACATATATCAAGATACTGCAGGTCAAACTAATTCCATAAAGATCTTGCAGTAATAGCATGGGAGATCAAAAATTGAACGACAAGATCACTATAAACTCACGATTGAGCACCACAGACACAGTTGAAGCTCCTATAGCACCATTATAGCACCATTATAGCACATTTTTCGTTAGTGCTGGTGTGCTGGCCTGGGCCTCCAAGCGCGCTATCACCGTGTGCCATCTTGACAACCTCGCGAGCAAATGTTGCTTCTTTTGGGGGTTTTTTTTTTAGAAACGATCTAAAATAAAGTGTACCTGCGTGACAACGTGTCAAATGCGGCGGTCATATTTAGGGACTGTGGCATGGCACCGACTGACGCTGCCAAGGGGTTAGGGGTGCAATTCCTACTGGGGTCACCCATGCTCGAAATGTACGCACTGATGCATCTGTATTGAACCGGATAAACGCGTCTACCGGAGGCCATATATGTATTTAAAAAAAAAAGCCATTTACAAACGCCCCACACTAGGCCTGATGCGTGCCGGACCCAAGGCCACTTCTCACCTGGTGGCGCTCACTCGCTCATTGATCTGTTCCGTGACAGATCCCTATAATTTAAGTCCACTATGGGAGGCGTAAACCGCTCTGATAATGGTCTTATATGGACCCGAAGGCCGCCGAAATCTAGCCTCGGCGTCGCATCCGAGGTCCTTGCCTGGTGTCATGCCCGGGTGCGTCGTTTGATGGTTTCACTCACCTACGGATCTGTACCCGAGGATGGCGATTTTTCGTGATTTCGGCTGCGGCATATCTCGTACTGGTTATCGCATCTAGTCCTCGGGGTCTACCGCAACCTCCAACCGGAATGGCATCCAAATTCAAGGAGCGCAGAGATCAGACATACAGCCTGGAAAATGATAGCAGAGATCCCTAGTCTTCCCTAGAGTTGGGAGAAATGTAATGTCCGCGGCTAGAAAATAAATGTTATTTCAGGTCAAATAAAAAAGCATGGAGTATCTATAGATCTATAATAACTGCGTCACTCCCCTTTGCGATGTAATGAATTAGTAATGCATGATCCGTCCTAATTGGTTGCACGCGGAGCGAAGGCGGGCATTGCTGCCTCTTGTAAAACGTTGATTGGGTGAAATGGCCGTTTGTCAAGCAGCAGCGCCCGGTCTCTGAAACCCGATTGGCTGTTACACATATTATGACACGCTGGGTGGTCGGGGGGCAATGTCATTCATATCTTTAGGGTCAGGGAAGCTGGTCAACCACTCGTCAGTGAAGACGTCACCAAATTTATATTTTATTTCTATATTCCCTTTAATAAAAGACTTATAATAATCCTATGACTTTTAGAAGGATGCAATACAAACATCACGGCAAAACTCTATGTTATAGGAATATTATAGGAATACTATAGTGATACCATAGGAGATAAACATGTCAGATTAGAAAATCACTATAGATTCACTACTGAGTACCACAGACATATTATAACTCCCTATAGGAGTAATATAGTGTGATACCATATAGTGATACCATAGGAGATAAACATGTCAGATTAGAAAATCACTATAGATTCACTACTGAGTACCACAGACACATTATAACTCCCTATAGCAGTAATATAGGAATACTACAGTGATACCATAGGAGATAAGGTCACTATAAATCAGACTCAGACACACTATAAGATCCTATAGTAATATTACAGGAATATTATAGTGGTACCAAAGGAGATAAAATACCATAAAGTACAATAACATCACTAATAAACTCACTATTTATTACCACAGTTTTACTCTAAGATCCAATAGGAATATTGTAAGAATAGTGCTGTGGCATCATAGAAGAAAAAAAATACCAGAAACTACAATATGGTCACCATAAACTCACTACTGAGTGCCAGAGACACACTGTGAGTCCCTATAGGAATATTATAGAGATTTGTCATTAGGGTCAATGTCCTGATTTTACAATTGTATTCATTCACTTCACACAATACATTGAAATAACTATATATAATGAACTGACGTGAATCAATGAAGTCACGGATAGGTACAGCCTGGTGTACAGTACTGTCAGGGAACATGCTTCATAAAATGAACCTTTCAATCACATTATTGACAGACAAAGCCTAGTAATTCATATTGCATTATCTTAGACATAGAGACATAGTAGAGTACATCAGGTACAGGATCAAGTTTCCGCTACTACATATTGACCAGTAGATGTCCCCACAACACCATTTATATATTGCACAGGGGCGCCTATACTTATACACGTATATACTAAATTACAAATGCTGCATAAACCAGTGCATTTTCCCTTGGATTTTACAACATCACCAATCTTTTTTTTTTCGGGTCCAAACTCAAAACCTCAATAAACAAACACGTGCTCAGTTTCTCATGCTATATCATATAATATGACAAACTCTCAAAATGCCTAACCAGGGGTACCTTAGTAACCTCAAGCATAAACCAAACACGCCCCCATTACACCCATCCCTGATTATTTGAGATGGTAGTGTATTCCTTTATAGCCGTTAAAATCCTCAGGTCTTAATATAACTGTGGTCTAAAACCAAACCTCAGGCATGCAACAATAGTTCAGGAACTCAGGCCACAATTAGTGGGTTAAGCCCACAGGCAGACACTGGAATCCGAGGCAGGCATGTCGAAGGTGGTGAGCTGATGAGAGGAAAAACAGTCCCTCATTGCTCAACAGACGTGCAACAAGCAACTAGAAATTACGGGTTAAATTCAAAATGTCATATATCTCTTTCTAGAAAAAAAATACATCAAAAAGTCCAAAAATGGAAATGATTCAGTCGTCAAAAATGCACTTGGGAGGCAAAGGTCTTAAATGAAACTTTTAAAGCAACTTTTTTCATAGCTTGACTATCTTATTTCGGAACAACTCTTAAAATGATTATACCCTTTGTCCAAAATAGCCTCTGGGCCCACGGGGGGGGGGGTCAGTTTTTCTGTCCCACAACCAGTGAAATCCCCTGTTTCCCTGTCAGGTCTTGGGCCATTACTACTTAATCACAGAAATGTCCAACTCTCCGTCAGGAACACCCAACTGTTTTGCTTCCACACACACTTCTCAGCGCCGGAGACCAAGGAATCACTAGTGTCAGCAATAAGTGATTTGTTCTGCATGACACCGGGTGTCAAAAAAAAAAAAAAGGGGGGAAAAAAGTGAAATGGCTGGAAGGTGCCCGCGATCACTGGACACACACACACACACACACACACACACACACACACACACACACACACACATACAGAAAATTATGATTACCAAGTATAGGTCACATTGGTAATACAGTGACAGTGCTCTAGCCAGGGATTACAGTGTGCTGACATAGGCCAACAATAAATACCCCCTGCAAGAACAACAGGTGTCTGACAAGATTGTTTCACTTTAATAAAAGGCTTTCACCAGCCTTGGAGCAATAATACATTAAGCTCTTTTGGACACGTTGGCCTTTTTCTGCTTCATCCCCTGTGATTGGAAAATGTCTTTTTTTCCCCCAACCCAAATTATTAATGCCAGGGACTTTCTCGCACGCCCCGAGAAAGAGAAGTGACAGAATGGCGCCTTTTGCACGGTATTTAATATCACTGGGGGGATACATTTCCCCCACCCCCGGTGTGAGCCACGCCGCAGAGAGGTATGTCCAAATACTCTCTGTGTAGATGTCCAGCCTTTTTTTTTTTCTTTTTCAGCTATGTGGGCTAGCGGACATGCAGCTGGAGCTCGTGTTGCTGAACCCTGGATGGGCTGGCACCGGTTGCCAGTCTCTTTCAACTCGCTGTGAAAGCACCCCTGGCTCTGTTAGTATGCCAGCCTGTGCGCCAGCAGAGCGGTGGCAGCCACATCCTCCAGCTGGGCCTGCGCCCACCAACGGGGGCACCTGGACCCACTCGCAAAAACCTCCACGAAAACCCGAATGCATACTTAACTCGGTGGAATGCGTTTTTTGCGCGGGCACCCTTTTCACCCTTTCCACCCTTTCAGCCTTGCATCCCTGCACGATGCTTATTAGAGGATAACTTTGCGACACCTCTATCTCACTCTATCGCTTTCACCTATGCGACGAGGCAACGCGATGCCGCTTTTGCCTTCACGCTTGGGGGCTGCGCTTTCGGGGCACGTTGGGCCGCGTCCAGATTCACACACAGGCCTGAAAGACAGCCATCGTTACCCAACTCACAAGGTGTCATTGTAGGAATCCGATGATTACCATAGCGAGCACTACACGAAACGTTTATGGCCTGTTGGCAGTGATGATCTGGCGAGCGTCCTAGTGTCTGGAACAGAGTTTGTCAGATCCTTTTGTTGCACTTTTTTTTTTTTGGCGGGGAATGTGCTGGGAAATCATCCATGCTAAACTTTACTGTCACTTGTGGTCAAAAAAGAAAACTTTCCAACATGAATTAGTCTACAGAAACGGAAATAATTCAGTAATTCAACCTCACTGTGTTCTCCTCCACCTCGTTATGATCTCTGCTCCACACTACATTGCCAACCTTAGTGTTTGTGTTTAGCAGTCAGTAGCCTATAGCGGTGGCGGTGTGCAGGTGAGACCCAGATAGGCTGCCCGATGGTACTTCATCACCCTGCTTGTTGTTGTCACAGCCACAATTGGTTTGTACTCTCATCTGCTGCCTCAGCAAAGTCGGGACTGATTTGGTCACTTTGGAGCCCTGTTAGCTTTGTTCACTGCACTTCCCCCTTGATTCCAGCCATCATTACAAATGGTGTCTTTATGCGGTGGAGTTAACCCGGATAGGGCTCTCCCCTGGGTGCCTTTATCATCTATTCATCATGTTGTCCCAGTTTATCTCAAGACGAATCTGGCTGCTGCACTACAGATCTAACTACAGATACCTGGCGTGTGGCTTAGGGGGAGAGAGATTAGGAGATTAGGTGATACTCAACGGAGGTATTTCAGTTACAGTTGATAAGGCTGCGGAGAAATGTTGAAGGAAGGTGCTGCATAGGAGTTAGCCAGTTTGTCCTCAAAGTCGGCTTGGATGTGTTTAAAACCGGACCTGGTGTGATTTCCACGGTGACAATCTGCACGTCAGGCCGGGGGGGGGGGGGGCAAACGCCACTGCGTCCAACCCGCTAAATAAATGAACATTTTTTGAAACACTGAAATGAAAATGTTCTTGGCCTGGCGTGCTCTCGCCTCGGAGCGGCCTCGTCGGACACTCCCTCATATATCCGCCACGCTCATTTGCATTGCTGAGTGGATCTCTGTGTCACCTGGAGGTTTGTGCAGATCAGCTTCGCAGCCAATTTCCAGATGGCGTTTCAAAATGCATGACATATCCTGAATTTTTGACAAAATCTCTTCCACAGACTTCCATTAGCTTGGGGGTGGGTGGGTGGGTGGGTGGGGGGGTGGCCGGATGCACAAATGGAAGGTGGAAAGCGTCCAGTGGTGTGACGACTCACATCTGCACCATGCTGAATAATGGACGATTACCAGCTGAGGTGTCTCGCCATCCGCCTCTGTTCACATGTTTCTCCCCACATTTTGATGGCGCCAATTTTGTCTGGAATACTTACCTAGACTTGCTAAATGCACATTCCTTGTCCTTCAGTCCCGATCCCGTCTTGTAACTCTGTCTAAAAGAGGGAACAAAATCTCCGAGCGAGGAAACGCTGGCTTTCGGGGAGTAATGCGCCCGAGCCTCTGGAGAGCCTCGGGTCATGACAGCTTCTCCTTACGTTTCAACAGGACGGGGGGGGAAACCTGTCTCGCAAAGAGACTCGCATGCCATCGCCCGAAGCCTCCGCAGTAATGAACAAGTAATAATGGTATATATCTTGAAGTTGAGTCTCTAAAGGTAGCTCATCCGGAGTCATTATTGTGGCACATAACCAGATGAGCTTTTTCAAATGAGATCATTTTTGTCACCCAGAGGACTGGAGGGTGTTGCTGTTCGCAGAGTGACTAACTTATCCTCATTTGGTGCTAATGGGACTCTGTATTAAGGTGTTGTGTGAATGCGAAAGGAACGGTAAACCCCATTTCCTCGTGATTTACACCTCAAGCTGTTGCCGCGCATCTGTTTCACCGATGCCGGGAGATTCATTTTGGGGGAAAAAAGCACGCGCGGGATAAAAGAGAAGGATTTAATGAAGAGTTATGCCTCGCGAGATTATGACAAAGTGTTTAGGCGGCGGCGTGCTACGGAGAGGTATGTCACGATGACATCTCCGTCCATCCATCTATCTCTCCTTCTATCCCCCCCACCCCACCCCACCCCACCCACCCATCTGTCCACCCAGCTCAGCTTTTCCAGGTATTGCTACGATGCTACAGTTAACCCTTAATGGAGGAATGAAGCCGAGGTTTCTCTCTCTCCATGTCTGACAGCACGAGTTGCAGGCCTCGCGTTGCCACTCCGGGGATGTGTTTGCACACGGGGGGGGGGGGGGGGCGGGTGCTCTAATGGTTGCCGCTGAGGTGTCATTTTTCACGTAAATAGAGTATGGCAGGGTATAGCAGACCTGCTGTTTGGCTCGCGCGCGCACACACACACACACACACACACTCAACATCAACAGTATGTCTTTGAAAACCAAGTATTTAAGATTGAAGAGTTTGTAGCGAGCATTAGCCACTTTCTATACAAGGTTACTGTCATACGAAGGTATTAGCGCTCAGACGTGCTGCGCTAGCTCCCCGATAGCCTTGTCTCCGACTCGGCTAACACAAGACTCTGCCTGTCATTGCCGAAGTGCTGATCCAGCCTCGCTCAGAGCTCGAGCCGTTGAGTCCCCAGAGTTGCATATCGCTGTAGACTGTCATCCAAAGTTGCTTTGATTGCCGGTCTGGGAGAGGACTGATGAGTAAGGCTGCTCCGCGTCCCCGGGCCACACCGAGCAAAGGCTGTCTAGGAAAATGGATCAAGTCCAAGGTCTCTTTTACACCCCTCGCGGTATTAATGAGTTCACAGCTCGCAAACATGTACATTACTTCAGTTCCATGATGAGATAGAGAGAGAGAGAGAAGAGAGGCCCCCTTACGAGATGACTGATGGCTTGGAGTGAAAACAAATTGTGAGATGAGTCGAGGGACAGCAGGCAATTTCTGTCCTTGAACTCATTCAGTTTGTTGGTCCGTTTGATCTGCTCATATATTTTAGTGTGAATTTTTCTGTTTTCTATTGTTGACCTTTGCCTTTTACAGTGCTTTTGTTGCTGTGTTTATTATTATGCACCAAGTCAAATTCCTTGTATGTGAAAACATATCTGGCAATAAAACTGATTCTGATTCTGATTTTATGCAATTTTTTTATTTTGTGCAATCTTAAGATCAAATTTAGGACCTTTTAACCTCATTGTGTCAAGTGCTGGGGGGTAAACAAGTTTAAATGTACTATTGCAGTATTAGATGAATGCATGGCAGTAGGTTGTCCTAGTTTGAGATTGAGCCGTGCATGTCTGTGCACAACAGTTTCCCTGATACCTCCAAGAACTGTTTCTTTTTTGAGAAATGATTCAGTGTTTTCGTGGCTGACAGCTTGGTGCCATATTTAAGTTGAGACTAAAGGAACATGGGGCGCAGGCGCAGAGGCACACACACACGCACACACACACGTACACACACCGTGAGGAGGGATTATGGTCAGCCAAAGATACACGAGGTGTTTAGTTGGCATGTTAACTATCTGAATCATTTTAAATGTAAAATACAAGACACTACCGAAGCAACGACAGGTGGAGCCACAACACGTCCTCATGCTAACGCTGCTCGTGTAATTGTGTGTGTGTGTGTGTCTGCATGCATGTATGTGTTTAAAAGTGTATGTGACCTTCTCAATACCTATGTAAGTGCATCTTTGTGTGTGTGTGTGTGTGTGTGTGTGTGTGTGTGTTGTGTGTGGCGGGGGTATGAGATCATGGCGGTGATATCAACTGCTTGAGCTCACTCCTGCATCCCATCCCCCCCCCCCCCCCCCCAAGTACTGCCCTCCTATAGTGTGAGGGGGGCGGGGTGGTCTGACTGCGGTCTTGTAAAGTGACAGGACCAGCTGGGGAATGAAATTCAGTAAGACAGGCAGTTGGTCTGGGAGACACACGCCCGCGGTCCCTCACAGTGCTCTGTTACAAGCGCACTGCAACACCGCTCGGCTACAGCGAACCCACCCAGGATTCAGCCTGACCGCCACCAACGTCAAAAGCTCTACAACAACAACCAGATCCCACCCGGCCAGTGGCGCTGACCATGCTTTCGCTGGCTCGTTCAGGAACCCCGGAGATCAATCAGCGGCCATTATTAGTAGCGTACCTCTCTATGCTCCAAGCGTGCTGACACCTTTATATAGACGAGCGTCATCCCCGTGAGGACCATGGGCGGGAAGCAGTCTCGCAGTTTCTCCAAAGAGGAGCTGAACGAGGTGAGCGTGGGTCAAGGGAGGCGGAGCGCCGGGAAAGACGACCACCCCGGCCTGTCCTCGGCCGCCGAGAGGATCCGCAAACACGCCACCGTTCACTTCGGCTACAGCACCCTCAGCCTGGCCATGCGGGGGCTGGACGAGACCCCCGCCGAGCTGTGGGAGCTCAGGGAGCTGGAGAAGCTAAATTTGTCCATGAACTGCCTGTGTTCTCTGCCCCCTGCCCTTGGTGCCCTAGACAATCTGGTGGTCCTCAACCTGTGGGGCAACAACCTGTCCAGCCTCCCGCCTGAGATCGGCCTCCTGAAGAAGCTGCGCGTGCTCTTCGCCTACCGCAACCGTCTGAGCGAGGTCCCCGAGGAGCTGGGCTCCTGCACCCGCCTGGAGGTGCTCAGCCTGGCCAACAACCAGATCACGGGCCTCCCCGGCAGCTTGGCGGCCATGCACAACCTGACCAAGCTCAACCTTAGCTACAACCGCATGCCCCACATCCCCACCTGCGTCTATAGCATGAAGGGTCTAGTCTTCCTACACCTGGCCTGCAATCGACTGGTGACCATCGCCGACCAGATCCAGAACCTGGTCAACCTGAAGATCCTCATTGTGGAGGGAAACTGTATCCACACCCTGCCAAAGACCCTGTGCTTCCTGGAGTCTCTGGAACTCCTTAATGTTGACTTCAATGACCTGCAGAGTGTGCCGGGCGAGATGTACCTGCTGAGCAGGTTAAGGAAGTTGGCCTGCCACCCGCTGGATAAGGGGCTCCACATTGTCCATAACCCCCTCCTTAAGCCCATTCAGGAGGTGCTGCAAGGAGGTCTCAGTGCCCTCTATAACTACCTCAAGCCCACGTGAGGGACACCCGCTGTGCGTGTGCGAGCGCGAGTGTGAGCGTGTGTGTGTGTGTGTGTGTGCATGCTAAGTGTGTGTCATAATAAGTGATGTTGACACGATCTGGCTACGGGCAGGTGGTAGTCATGCTGTGAGTCCTCTGTTGCCACAATGTGACAAGATACTATCCCCCGTTTCACCAAGACAGATGAACGTTACTCAATGTTAACATTACAGACGAACATGTGTTAATGATGGTTAATGATGTTTTTATTTGTATTTTAGAACATGTACCCTCAATTGTTGGTTATAAAAAAAAACAAGTGCCATGTCATGTTCAAAGTCATTTGTCGCGTCAGGACAACTCAGTCTCAAATTCACAGGTCTGCATTTGGGGGCCGAGTACTGGCCGTTTGACCTTGCCCGGCCCCTGGCAGCGAGGGGTGTATGGGGGAAGTTCAGTTACAGCCCGCCACTCTCTTTGTTGCAGCCAGGTCATGGGGATCTGGTGTGGAAAGTCAATGGAAAGAACAGTGGTGGGGGGGGCTTAAGATCTGCAACAAAACAGGGCCTTCAACTGTGATGAAATGTTCCACTCCATCAGATCTGCTCCTCTGAGGGTGTTAGTCATCGATTGTAAATAGCAACGACGGAAATGTACTATGCTCGATATGCTCGACTTGTGATTTCTCCACTCAATGGTTTAAATGTTGACCAGCGTGGAACAAATCATTTGAAATCAACTTTTGTGTTTTCAATTGTTTGCAAAGTGACCAATTTGCACTTGCACCGAATGTAGTAACCCCAAATAAATTCCAGGCGTGAATGTGTGTAACTGGATATGTTCAGTGAACCTTTCTGGGTAAATAAAGATCTAAAAATGCCAATATTGTTGCTATAGTGAAGATTTTGCTTCATGACCCAAGAGTCACTTACACGGAGAACGGATGGACTCGGTGCCAAATCATGCACCGGCGTCCTCTGGTGCTGCTCCAGCCAGTCCAGCCGGTCCAAGACCTTAAGGGAACATGTTGTGAGTTACATACCCTTCCATTGGCTCCCTCCTTCTGTAACCACGTCCCCGAGCTGCTGCTGTAATCAAGAGTGAGTTCTTCGTCAACTCGGTGGTTTAAATAAAGCTTAATAAGGGTTGCATGCGTTTCATCACCTTAAGGAAGGTCATATACACCAGGGTGCCAGTAGAGGAGGCACAAAAACGACACCTGTTGGTATGTTCATGTTACTACATCAGCTGAATTGTATGCTGAACTATCCCGGGATTCTCTCTCTCTCTCTCTCTCTCGCTCTTACACACACACACACACACACACACACACACACACACACACACACACTCATTCATGATAGACGCACTGCTACTGAATAAGTCTTTGTCCTACACACTGATCATGGGACATGTTGTCCAATAAGACCCCTATAGACATATTGCATCAGGCTGAGTCAGATTAGTGTCCTGTGGTGATGTTATGAGACGGGACGTACAGTAATGATACGATGACTTTGTCTCCCTGTGTCACTTGTGTAACATGAAATGATCATCTACACGAGTGTGGCTACTCAGCAGAAACAGCCGTGGAGCTGTAAGGTCAAGTCAGCGAGTAAATTAAAATTGCCTTTTCATTGAAACGCCGACGTGACGTTTGGGGACCAATTAAGAAATGCACAAAGACCCTTCATGTTACAGTCAAGAGGGGGAGAAAAAAACATGTTAACCATTATGACAATTAATTAAAGTGGTGCTTTGCTGCCTGGCAATCAACCTCATTGCATCCTCAGCGAAGGGTTTTGATTCAGTCGGTGGTCAGAGAGGCACTGGGGATGGCCAGCTAGCAGGCTGCTGGGCCCCAAGTTGATGTGGAGCGTTTGTTGACGCGGTTTAATTGTTGAGCTTGCTCAGATAACTTTCCTTTATAATGAGACGCTGTACGAGATATAAAAACAATCGGGTGAACACAGATTGGCACCGCCGTTCACCAATTAAAGATATCTCGCATTCATAAACCAGAACGTGGGGGAAAAACAGCCGGTGACTTCCCGTAATGCAAGGCTGCTAATCAATCTCATATTGGGCTTTTCGACAATCAAGACGCGGGATAATCAAAACGGAATTAAATGACAAACTCGCTGTTGTCTGGCGGCGGCAGGAGGAGGAGAGGCTTAATAAGTCTTTCTTGGGAGTGCAGATTTATTCAATCACGCTGAGCCTAGTCACATAGCGCGAGATGACTGGCGTTTATTGACAAACAGCACGAGACCGCCACTCATGCCAACGGCTACAGCGTTGTTTCACTCATCGCTCCGCATGTTTAATGGATTTAGGATGTCCCCGAGGAGAGAAACATGGAAGAAAATAGATTTTCTGCGGGCCAACAGGTTTTTCCTCTGCTGGTGGCCATGATAAAAAAAAGTCAATATGAACAGTTGAGTAGCTCAAGGTGCTTTTCAGAAATCAACAGTAGTGAATCACTGCCATCATATTTTCCATACACTAAAAACGTAACATTTTGATCCCGTCCTGGCGTCGATATTGGAAACACGTTCCCGCCTGTCCCCCCTCATCCAATCGGGGGATCTTGTTTTCACAGCTCGGTGAAAGTAAGCTCCCAAAAGGTTACTGGCTAAAAAAACACATGCAGTAAGTCACGGTCGCTACATGAGCCATGCTGTTTTCACCACCCGGTAGGAGGAGGACATAATGATTTATTTGTAAAACATCATTATGGACAACAACCAATAACCGTCCCCTCATTCACACACACACACACACACACACACACACACACACACACACACACACACACACACACACACACACACACACACACACACAATCAACCTCTCTTTCTCTTCCTGTCTGCACACCATCATGCCAGCCGGTCACCCATGCATCCATCCATCCAATCAGAGCGGGTTACAATTTTACCAATTCCCGTGACAGCTTTTGCCTAGACTGGCAGTCATGCATTCCTGACAGCATAATTGCCAGGGCTAAGACAATAAAGAGTCATGTGACGTTTCTCAACCACGCTTTACCCATTGTTTGGTGTGCACTTAAAAAAACCAACAACAACAACAACGACGACGACTGGAGCCTCATCCTTGAAAACAAGAGGTCATTTGGAGGCTGAAAGTAGACCTGTGTCAATCTGGCTCTGTTTTAATTAAGGGTGGAAACTGCTGCTACAAGTGAAACTGCTGTGTGTGTGTTTGTGCATGCTACGACAATAAGGACAATAAGGGGCTGACATTGGCTGACTTTGTTTAGTTTGTTCACCGTGCGTCTGTGTGATATTGCAGCCAGAATATCCTGCCATTGTTTGGGTCTCCCATACAGACTCATTTCAAACAAATGCTTGCATATATAAAAGCATGGTGTCGTTATTGATTCATCAAAACTGGAAAGAACAGTGTTCGATAACGGGGCCCCGTTCTGCCGTGTCAACTAATGAGGCCCTTTTGAATGTCAACCTGGATTCCCCTTTAATAGGATCAATGCATGAATTTGATCAGGGAGGACACACAAGGTGAACTCTGATTAAGACTCGTGGATACGTGGGTTAGCGGAACGAGAAAACAGATAAACGGATTAGACACCGGGTACGGTGAACTCTCAAGTGAGAGCACTGACTAGGCTGATGTGTGGTACTAGAGTAATAACATGAAGCAGGACGGTGTGTCAAGATGAGGGTGAGAATGTGTTATTTAGAAGGGACGGCAGGGTGGTCTGGTAGTCTAGTGGTGGTCTGGAGGTTTGACCCTGTGTGTGGCGAGCAGCCGCCCTGCTGAAGTGCCCTTGAGCAAGGCTGCTCTCGGGGTGCTGGTCTGTAGCCAACCCCTCGACCTCTGACCTCCCTGGAGGTGGCCAAACAACAAATTTTCACATACCCCTGCACATGGATATGGCACATATTCTTTTTATTCTATTGTTATTATTGTTATTTTCTTATTTCTTATACTATCTTTTCATATATTTTAGTGTGAATTTCTCTATTTTATATTGTATTCTTGACCTTTGCCTTTTACAGTACTGGCTTTTATTCTCGTTTTGTTTTCATTCTTCTCTTGCTGTGTTTATTGTTATGCACCAAACACCAAGTCAAATTCCTTGTATGTGAAAACGTATTTGGCAATAAAACCATTTCTGATTGTGAAAAAGGAATTTCCCAATGGGGATCAATGAAGCATTATGTTATTTCATTATACTCAGGGGGCATGTGGCATGTCGTGGAGGGTGAATGACTAAAGACATTTTACCCCCCATTATTAACAACAATTTACATTTATTGAGGGAAAGAAAAACAAAAAGGCATCCCACAGGTTCTTGCATCTCTATGCTTAAGCTCCTACAAATGGCCAAATAAATCCCAATTGAGTCATGAAGGCAGGAGGAGGAGGAGAAGGTGGGAGGAGGAGGAGGAGGAGAGGAGGAGGAGGAGGAGGAGAAGGGTTGGGGCAGCGCTGCATACTATCTCCTCACAGCCCGGGCTCTCACGCGCCCTCTACCGGACAGACAGAGCGCGCGCAGCCGCTGCTCCTGGAGCGAGCTGCTTGGACCACTCAATCCACGCGCAATTCAGGAATCAGGACTCACTCACATTCCTCCTCCAAGTCTGGAGCAAGTCGGCAAGCAAGGTAGCAGCAGTGTCGGCGACAGAGTAGCACTCTCACCCGGACAGCACGCCTCAGGGAAGGAGGGCAGGGTGCAGACTTAGACAGCGCACTTCTATTCTTCAAAAAAAGTAGAGGCAGGATTCAACTTGCAACAGAAAGAAGAGTTGTCAGCTAACCCCGCGGCTGGGGGGGTTGACGCTACGACGGCACCGCCGACATGGATAAAGTTATCAATTGCTTGTTTGCTGCGATAACCCTGCTGTTGGCCGCTCGAGGGGAAGTTTATAAAGGTAAGGACTACCTGGATGTTTGTTCGCACGTTCATATGCGCAGTCCTCTCTCGTGCCGTAGCCGCGGGGTGTAGCGGCGGGTGAAGCCACCTGAACTCAGTTTTGCCAACCTTTTTGATTTAGCGAAATAAGACTTTAGCCACCTTTTATTTACGGCTGGTATAAATCTTCATGGTGTAAATGCATAGTATGTCTAATAGTTAGTAGCAGCAAACTGACGTGAGTTATATGAAGATAGGGTTTTAAGGGGAAAATCAATAATGGATGCTTTTTAAAAATATATATCATTTAGTTTTCACATTGGTGGTTGTTTGCTTTGTGAAGACCGCCGACTGAAGGTCGTAGTTTACCCACTGACCAAATCACTGGCCATACTGCCATTCCTCAGTAGTTTCTATCCCACCTTTGGGAGCGTCACGGAGCTGCTGCCGTGCGCCACGAGCCAGGTGCGCGAGCCAGGCACCGGGGGCTCTTCGGTTGGTCGTATGCCAAGTTGAAAGCGTTGTTGTGTTTGTGTCTAACTTTATCTTGATAAGTTGCGGTCTAATGTAATTAACCTCAAGGGATTCAGGCACCGAAGGGTCACGGTGGTGTTGGTTGTAGGCTAGGGTGATGCGGTAAGCCTGGAGAAGACTACCCGTTATTTCAACTTTATTCCCAGTGTCTCTGTGACCATCTGGTTATATGCTACATTCAGCTGAAAGTAAAGTTCCCTATCTAATATGGACATGCATTTATTTTCGTTGCACATCAGCATCCCCATGCCAATTCAAGTCTATTTCAACGCAATAATACAACTATTTGTAGCTTATATGTTTACTGCCATATGCCATATATGCCACACAACTCTCTCTCTCTCTCGCCCTCTCTCTTTCTCTCTATATATATTAGCTTGCTCTACTATATACATTTTAATTCCATATTTTCTCCTTTTGCACTTTCAAATCCACTGCACTGAACGAATTGATAGTTTAGGCTATAAAAACGCATTTTGGTTGAAGTACCATTGTGTGTGGTCGTGTCCAGGTTCAAAAAGATATAGTTTGAATTTCTGATACTGAAAAGTTGATCTGGTTTTCACCCACTCATTGTTTTTGAATGGAAATAAGCTTTCACTTGCGCATGCTCTGTTTTTAGGAGAGAATGTAGGCATCAGAGTCTGTATGAATGTGTTTTTTTTTTACATCTTAATGTACTATTTTGGGTTGTACTTCAGATTACATTGATATATTGATCCGTGGCCTGATTGATTGTTGTCCTTGCATCTCAATACTACAGAGAGGAAATCAGTATCCCTACTTTAATTCATGAACTGCATGGCCACTTTCATTTGCAGTATTCAAAAATTTGAGAGAAAACAAACTTCTTTAGGTTAATGTGGTGCCAGCTAGTTATCAGAGTTACTGAAATAATGATCTTGCATTGTAGACTTGCATCTAAAAGGTAATGGCCATTGATTGCCGGAGGGGACTTCACATAATTCAATTCCTAAAAGGGGTCATTTCAGCTGTCGGGACAATGGCTTTATCTTTGTGTAAAGGGAGGCATTAGCCTATGTTCATGCCAATCAATAACAGTATAGACAGTGAATGTCCAATTTGAGGGTGATGCTCTCTTGCCATATCATCAAAAATGCCTTGAAAAATACGGAATTGACTCGTGGCGAGACCGAGCGTGTTGGTAAAAGGTGATGATTGTCTTTTTCTCCGTCTGATCTGCTGCTTAAGACTGAGGGATGGAGCAGTTTGAGGTCGAGTTACAACAATGTGATGTGTGTGGTGTCAGCACTTGGTTACTGGGTTGCACAGACCACAGGTGCATTTCTCAGAGCGCCTGTTGGGGGCAGCATGGTACACTTAGATATGTGACGCCTGGATTAGGAAGTTAAACTGAGAGTCAGATTCATGGATCAGAATTCAGATGGGGTATGGAGACTGATCTCGCTCTCTCTGTCTACGCTTTTCTTCACATTTTCAAAAATAAATAATGCATTTAATTAATAAATAAATAGATTTTTAAGTTACTCATGCAGGTTAATCCTACTCACATCCAGGGCCTCAGCAGGGGAGACCTGGCCGACACAGCAGCTACACAAAAACAGGACTAAAAAACAAAACACCCACAATAAATTAATAGTTTTGATCCAGCCGTGCAGCAGAGCATCAACACCACGAGGCGATTTTTAGTGATTGAGAACTGGCTTACCCCCTGTAGCTCAAAGTATTCCCAGTCCATGTTTGTGTGAGGTTTATCAGTCTTGCCCGCTGGCCATCTCAGGATTGGGAGATTTATTGGAGTGGGCTGCACTGCGGGCTTTCAGTGGTGCCGAAGCTATCGATGAATGTGGTCCTAATTGCGTGGCTGTGTGTGTAAATATGTAAACCAGGAAGAAATCAATTGGATGTGTTTTTTTTTTCCAGTCCCTCCTGCTAGGTGACGGATTAGCCACACATGGCTGGAGAGGTAGAGGCTAAATACGAGACGAGGCAAGGCGCCGAGTGAAAATTAGATCAGAGAAGTAACCGGAGTATCAGTCAACTCCAATGCACAATATCAGCATCCAGCAGCAGCATCCAGCACCCTCTGACTTTACTGCCTCAATTAGACCATAACGAGCAACATTATCTTTCGATTGAAACAGAAAGAATAACATCAACCCGTGAGGCGCTGCATCGGTTTCATCTCCTTCCTTTGAGAGCCTGCCTGTGCACTTGTATATCTGTTCACGCTGGCATGGTGGAGACGAACTGCTCTCTGAGTTGTTTCCACTGTAGGACTCACAACACCCACTGAGTGCTCCAAGTTCACAAACAAAGAAAAAACAACAGTATAAATCACTTGTTGTGTATGGGCAGCACTTGTGTTTTCTACATTATGGGGACAGTTTTTTTTTCCGGCACGCCTGGCCTTTGATATCTATACTCTGTCTTTTGACCGAGCGCATTAAATTCCAGGGAGCTGTGCACTTTGTTATGTTTACCACCTTCCCCAACAGCCATAAAACCTGCCTTGTTTTCTGATAGGGGTTAGCCGTGTGTTGAGAATAATGCCCGTGCTCCGAGTGTAGAGCTATACTTTGTCATTGCAGAGTGACTGCCTCTGATAGCGTCCTGGTTGACCGATCCTGATTGCCATCCGAGCAGCGACCGAGGAGTAAAACAACGCGTCGCCTGCTGGGGAAGATAAACAGCACTTCATTTGAAGTCTGGCAATAATTTAGATAATTTTTCACTCATGAAATGTTTCTCTTTTTTCTTTTTTTTTTCTACCCTTAGCTGACTCAGATTTAATAGAGACTTTTCCAAAAGGTGTCTTGAAGGGTGGCAGTTTCCTTTGTGAGAGCCAGTGGAGAATGAAATTAAATATGCATGTGATTTTTTTATTTTTTTATTTTTTTAAGATGGCTTCAACGCTGTTGGAAAAAGCTCCTTGGTGATTGATGATAGTATAAAGCAGAAACGGAGGTGTCTACATTCTTCTGTAACTTTGCTTTCAGACTGTTTTTTATTATGATGATAATGAAAGCGGTGGAAGCCCGTGGATTTACGGGACCTCTTCAAACGCCGCTGCCTGAAAAGAGTGACTTCTTAGGGATGGGTGTGCTGTGAGTTTTTGAGCAGAGTGGGACTGATCATTGCTATTAGACACAAGAATGACAGTTTGAGTACTAAACTTTAAGAACTGGCAAATACCACATAACACATATTAACCCATGAAGCATCAGGAACAAGCCACTGTGCTCAGTATGGCTTCTAAACAGTGTTACAGGGTTTTTACTGTGTTTTTACTGCGTTGTTTATCACTTGCCTTCTATGTTTTGCCACCACGCGAACAAATAAATAAAGAAAACAATAGAAACAGTGTCACAGGGAGGCCTGGAAGGCAATCTGAGTATGGAAATTGGTTAAGTGTTGGCGTATCGCGAGCATCTTCAGGCAAAAAGGGAAGTGAGTGAAGTCTTGGAATGTGAAGTCTCCGGCGCCGTTCGCCATCTCCGTATCCCCGGAGTGCCACTCCACATTCAATCATTAGCTGTTGATTTGCAAGTGATTTTATTTACATTCTTGAGAGGCGGTAATAGTTTGAAGTTCATTCTCGAGGCGGCTGATGTGGCGATGTTATCCGGGAGCTCTGCGGCGGAATGATAATTGGCCTTGAGATGTGACTGCGTGAAGGATGCTGGACAAACAGAGATGCTCTAATTATACACAGCTCCTTCTTCAAATGAAGAGGATAAAAGCTAATGAATCACACACAGGCCAGCACAGGGGCTGCCTAATGAAGAGAGAGAGACAGACAGAGAGGGGAGTGTTAGAGAGGGAGAGAGAGAGAGAGAGAGAGAGAGAGAGAGAGAGAGAGAGAGAGAGAGAGAGAGAGTGGACCATGCACAAACAATTGTGTGATCTCATCACAATGGGGAGGGGAAAAAAAACTTGGTTGAAAAAATAGCAACTTGTTATGCAGTGGCTCATGCTTGCAGAAGTCTGCTTTCATTGTAGGTGGCTGAGAGAGTCCAGGCACTCAGGAACATTTCACTAATTAATGCTCCAAGGGTCTCAATTGTTATTAATGGTGACGGGAAGGAGGAGGAGAGGAGGAGGGGGAGGAGGAGGGGAGGAGGAGGAGAAGTGGTTGAAATCAGGCCATTAAGGTGTGTCTGTTCGCTTGATGGTTAGGCCCACTCATACCGCGGGTTGGGGTCAAGTATTTTTTCTTCAAAAGGTTCACATAAACTCTCTTGAATGATCCAGTTGACTAGCAGCACTGGTTTTACTTTCTGACTCGACTGAATCGACCCCAGCGCCGTCACACACGTCTCTTCTCCTGGAGGCGGGCTGTCCTGTCAGCTGTTCCTGAGTCGTTCTCGTAGCCTGTAACCCAAAGGTTTATTTCGTGGATTGAAATTGATTCTGATGGTGGTTCAGGTGAACACAGCCCCGACCTGAAGTTTGAAGGATAATTTCAACTCTGTCAGATTAATCTGGCACCGGTGTTTTGACGCTGGAGTCCCACACTTGAAGACTTGTCGTCTGAGCCGCGCCTTTCTTCTACAATCTCACCGGTAACTTGAGTCGACTCCTTCGCGGGACAAACGCACTTGCTAACTTTGAGGTGAATCTTTTTCATGCCAGAAAAGTGTCTGCGTAGGCTGCTCGCACAACTGGAGGTAGTGTAGGTGGTGGCAGTGGGGGGGCTGCTGCTGTTTCACCTTGTCTCCTGTTATTTATAATCCTTCTGTCACAAGGCTCAGCAAGTAGGCAGGTGTACACCCCCCCCCCCCCTCCCCCACCCAAACCATATGAGTATAACCAGGGGCGAAATTCTCCATTACTGTCCGTCTGAATCTGTTGCCGTCACATTAGCGCATGTCATGGAGTCATTAATGCATTAGGCCTCGTTGGAGCGCCAGTTATTTGCATTGGCTTCTACACCGTCTGCCTGGCCGTGCTAAAAGCTGCTGAACCTATTGACTATTTAACTGGTCAATAATGAACCAATCCCAGAGGATCAATTAGACCACAACGGTCCTGTTGAATGATGGCTATTTACTGGGAAAAACACTGTCCATCATATTACACTGCTATGTTTATAATAATAATAATAATAATAATAATAATAATAATAATATTGTCATTATTATTATTATTATTATTGTTATTATTATTATTATTGTTGTTATTATTAATTCTATTTTTAATTATTATTACAATTGTTGTTATTATTATTAATAATATTATTGGTTATTATTATTCATATTATTTATTATTATTATTGGTGTTATTATTATTATTATTATTGTTGTTGTTGTTGTTATTATTGTTATATTTTGTATCCTGAAGCGTTCCTCTAGTATGATCTTACCATGAACAGTGGAGTACATTGTTGTCCCCCCTTCTCCACATTTCCCTCCCAAAGCAGAATGTACCTGATTATACTCCTATCGGTCACACTCCGGCGCCTATTTGGAGGCTGTTATCTGTTTGCGGTGGAGACTCCTCTGGGAAGCATATAGCCGATAAGAGACTGTTGTTCTGTAAACAGCCCTCTGACCTCCTCAGGCTCGGCTTGGCTCCTTTTCAAACGGGCCTCTTTTGTATTGCCCCTGCGCCCAAACCTCTGCGTGACTAATTCCCCGGGGGGAGGTTTAATGGCATTACAGTACACACTGCGCCACGCAGGGTGGTCACATTGGAGCTATCGTAGCCTTGGGGTTGGGGGGGGGGGGGGGGAGCCCTCCGTGCCTTCAGACGTGGAGGGGAGACGGGGGTTGCATCAGAGAAAGGATGCGCTGTTTTCCTCCCTCGGTCAACACTCCAGAAACCAGGACGATGATGTGAATGAGTCCTTTGTGCACCTAAAGCCGCAGCAACGTGAGGGAATGGCGATATCGCTTTTACCCTTTCAGCAGATCCTCTATCGTTTCATCTGAATGGTATTCCCACCGACGGCTTGCCTCTTTGACTCCGTCTAGTTCCTCCCTGAGATCTCACGTGAGGCGAGTCTAGTCGAGGTTCTTGTGGGAACGGCTCGGCTAACCCGCCGGACCGCCGCGCTACCGACGACCATCAGTGGGCGCCACTGATCGGCTCTCCGGGTTTCTGACGCGGGCGTTGTTTAACGGGCTGCCGCGCTACTGCGAACAATACACCGAGCATCAGTAGCCCAGGGCTGTGCTGCTCTGTAGTGTTGTATTAAATCAGTTTGGTGTTAAACACTACTTCATTTGTGTGGCTATTGAGACACAGCTGCAGGGCCCCGCGTTAAAGACGGAGCAAACACAAAACAATAACTGGAAAAGATGACGCTTGGCTCGAAGCTCGACTCCCACCCTGTAATCAGAGTTTGCCACACGCTAAAGAAATTACAGGGCGCAGGAGTCATTAGGACTGTGAGCGCGGCTCGGCGACGCAGACGGAAACGAGGTTGAAAACACATGTTTTTCGGGGATAACGCGCATCTGAATAAACAGCGCGGTGCACATCGGACATGTTGATTGTAATGATAGCACGCGGCTGGCCGGGGGGGGGGGGGACATGTTCGGTTGGACGGGGATGTCTCAGAGACGTATTGCTATCAGGGTAAAAGAGGGAGTAATTAATGTGGAAGAGGTTGTTTTTTTTCAATAGCAGTATCATCAGTACCAGTTTCCTCAGCATCATATCAGCATCCTGTCACACAGTCCTTCATACTAGCACTTCAACAACAAGTCAGAACTACATTAAACAGACATGTATCATTTAATAAACCTATAAAAATCTTATTCAAGTGAAATCATCTTGCTTTGTGTTTTTTTTAACGTTACGTCTCTGCACATTAAAGCGCCACAGCCGGAAACATATTGAACGCAGCCACGAAAAACAAGCCCTAGTGTGAATATATATTACCCACCACTGAAGCGATGGTTCCACTAAAATGCAAACATATCTTTTTCCCTGTCCTACTAAGTCTTTGAGCCAGTCCCCAGGCTGACGGAGGATTTCCCTTTTGCCCTTGCCAGATCTGAACAGGGCATTATTCATAATGGGATCCCAGCTGAAGGTAGGCAGCAGCTCGAGATGCACACAGAGGCAGAAGAAGAAAATACGCTTGTGGGTTACACTCATCCTCAGCAATTAGATTCACATGAAAAAAAAACCATGTATTTTGAGAATTTTCTTATTTTTGTCACCGGGATTTAAACATCTGTTCATCTAGTTCCACTCTGTCTGTCTGCGCCGTCTGAGAACTGTTAAAACGCTGAGAATGAATCGCTTCTGTAACGCTAACAGACATAAAGAAAGACTGGTGGCAGTATTATTGTGTTAGCCGTATAGCCCGCTAGTCCCCGCTAGTCCCCGCTAGTCCCCGGATGGTTCTGTGTGGCCCTTCCCCAGAGCAGCTCCACCGCCTTATTTAGTCACTGGGAAGTTGAAGCAGCATCAAACAGTGGAGATCAGGATTGCAGTGGCCCGGTGCACAGGCTGGGACCAGGGGGGATGAATAATTCAGTCCCATGAGCCCAGACTTCTCGCCGTGAGTCTAATATTCAGTAGCACCTGTGTGTGTAAAAAAAACCCCAAAAAAAAACCTCCTCCCCCCTCCACCCCGCCAGGTTCCTTTCCCTGGGGGAAACCTCACCCCGACATCACCTCAGCTGTGCATTCTCCAGAGTGTCGGAATAGCATTGGCGTGGTAGGAATGCGATGGGATGGGATGTGCAGATTCGATAGAGGGAGCACAGCTCAGTGTACAGCAGCCTGCTGAGTGACTGGAGAGGCAACTGAGAACAGTTGAGATATAATCCTCATGCTGCTGCCGCTCACCTCGACGCCTTCCAACCGTCGTACATAGGTACCGATCAAAGAGGCACCCTTGATTCCTGCCATACCTCTGCAGAATCTACCACTACTTAGGTTAAGGTTCAGCAAGTAAAACAACGTTGGTTGAGGTTACGGTTAAGGTTAGGGTTGAGGTTAGACAACTTGGTTAAGCTTGGGCTCTGGTTAAGGTTAGGTGTTAGTGTTGAGGCTCAGGCAACTACAACTTGTATGTATGTAATATGAATGAATGAATCGTATGAATGTAATATATAAATTAGGTAACGACTACACATCATTTATAATATATTACATTCATACGATTTCCCTTACTACTATATTTTCATTTCCAAAGTGCTCTTACTGTATTGTGTTTTTTTTTTTATATAAGAGCTCTTACTGTAATCACTGTAATTACTGTAATACTGTAAATATTGTGCTGGTTGTTTTTTTTATTGTAAATACTGTGTACTGTTGCCCTTTTGCACATTCCTGTTGAGCATTGCCACTTTTTCATTTCACTGCACACCTTCGTGTGTGTATGTGACAAATAAACTTCTTGATCTTGAATCTGGAACTTTGGGTAAGGTTAAGTAAACCAATTGAGCTGAGGTGAGGATTAGGTCCTGGTCATGGTTAAATAAAAATGAAAACTTAACTCACATTGAAGAACTTTGTATTGCCATCCATCCACCACTATTTCTACGTCAAACTGCTGCCTGTTTCACTCACGGACCTCCATCTCCTGTTTCAAATTTCATACCAAATGACGAAATGTCTGCTCACCTCCGGGTTGATAAATGGATCCCTTCTCTGTCGGGTTTGTCAAGTGATTGTTTGCAGTAATCCGCTAGCAGTCAGGTGTCATAGTGTTCAGATATTGTATTGGCTGTTACAGCTGCTGTGGTTGGACTGGAGTTTGAACGTATTCCTCCTACCAGTTTGCTTCTCCTCATCCTCTCAGTCCAACTTTGTCTTCATTTCTATAATCATCTGAACAAAACATACAAGGACGTAACACACACCGACAGATTGACTGCATCCAAGCATGAGTAGATGCTCGTGCATGCTCGCGTTAATGGACTGTGCTTACAGTGTGTGTGTGAGTGTGAGCTCCGTCTCCCTCTTGTCCCCACTGTGTCAGATAGTGGACCCGTCTCAGGCTTATTATCAGGGATGTGACAGAAGGCGGCGAGCGGCGGCACCGACGCCTTAATGAAACCTGGGCCCCGGCTAATTGGTGACACCGCGGCACCGGGGGAGCGAGCGAGGCCTGAAACCGGAGTGGCAGGACGAGCGGAGAGGACGGCGGGTCCGGCCCTCTCACCGGTGAATTAAGCCCGTCAAGGAGGGACAACCCGCGCTCTTCTTCTCAAAAATCCTGCAAATGCAAACTCCCCACTGATAGACCAAAGATAGCACCGGCACCGGCACCGGCAAAACGTCTCTCACTCACTGGAGTTTTTCCTTCAATCTTCTTTTTCCATTATACCAGTTCTCTTCCTCTTTTCCACCAACTTTCAAATAGTTTTGCTGCACTGAACTTTACCCCCTTCTTCCTTAACCTCGCAATGTCACGCCTGCTCGGTTAGTAGGTGGTATTCAACACTTCAGGCGAGAAGTGGACTCGGTAGGGGGGTGGTGGGGGGGGCTGCACTTAAGTAACACAACCAAGCGGAATTGTACTTGTAACAAAAGCCAACGGGCCTGAGGCCTGGACCTGGACGGAAATGCCCCGAGTGGTTCTCAGTGGTTCCCTCGCCCTGGGCCGGCTCTCTGACCTCTCTGGCGCGACTCCCCGGGGTGCGCCGGAGCTTCGGGGGCCTCCATCCAGGGGTGTCAGAGCTGACCTTTCGCTGCTGGGTGGGAGAGGCAACGTGCGGCTAACCTCGATCTGTCATGACCCCCCCCCCCCCCCCCCGGTTGTGTTTAATGCCTCAATAAGGATCGGCGGGTTGCCCACCGCCGTACTTGCTGCTGTGTCTGGGAATAATAGCAAAGGAGGTGTAGTTGTGGTGCTCAGCTCCATAATGATGTCTGCCGGCCCCATTTATCTCCATCTACCAATCACTGTCTGTCATTGAGACTCAAAATGATGAAGTAACGACTCGCCCTGCCAGATGGTCAGCATTTAATTCAATAACAAATAAAACAATTGCAATTTCTACCCTCCGTCTTCACCGGTTCACATCTGAGTTTGTCCCGGAAGATCGGGATGAAAGATCCGGACGGGGTTGACCGTGTTGTTTTAGCCCCCCCCCCCCCCCCCCCCCCGTACATGTAATGACCGGATCAAACATCCTCTGTACACATGAGACTGACAAACATCACAACGAATCAGATGTCCCCCCCCCCCCCCCGCCCCCCCTTTTCCACCTCGCCGCTCTCCTTCTGACTCCGGTGACAGATCTAGCCCAAGCCTGCGTGTGATCCGGCGGTCCTCGACGACACGGGGAGATCAAAGAAGGCAAAAACATTTACATAAGAGATTATGTATGAGTTTTAATTAGCGCTGCTTCTGCAACGACAACACACACAAAAAAAACATGATTTTTATTTTTTTTTTTGCATCGTGCGGCTGGAAGATGAAACGGAAGGTTGAGTGAGGTTTAGAGTAGCCAGGTCTGCAGCTTTTACTGTCACATTTTTAATTGAAGAAATCCCCCAAAGATGGTGAAACTTTTTCCAGGAGCACCTGACTCCCTGAAGATAGATTAGGATTAGGATTATTCCTTTCTGCTAATGCGTTCATACACATTCATTTTCTCCAGGATAATTGCATGTTTTGCTTTGATGGCTCTGGCCCCCTAATGCCCCAGTGTGCTGCTCCAGCCCCGGTAGTGCAACACCACCCCCAACTCCATCTTGTATTTTTAGATTATATTTATTGCACTATGACTTTTATTCCTTCTGCACTGTGATTTAATTGAATTTTCTTCTTTTTTCTTCATAAATGTCCTTGTTTATACAAATACACAAATAAACTTGCCTTGCCTTATACAACGTCACCCTCCCAATTCTACTCAACAGTATGTGCAGTTGTCGTATTACACCAAGATACATTAGAATGAACTCAACTGAAGGATGCAAGACAGGCGAACCTCATGGGTTCACTCGAGGCCTTTTTTGCCAGTCCTCGCTGCAGCAGGTTCCCAGTGTTTACTGAATGTGGAGGGTTATTCTGGAGATGTGTCAATCGACGAGGCCGCGAGAGAAATCTTTTTAATAAGTCCGTCTGCGCTGCAGCGTGTCATTAGAGGCAATTTCCCTGCCACAAAGAGGGTCAGCGGAGAGGTCGCATTGTTTTGTGTGCTCATTGGACTGTTATCTGGAATCAGGATTTCAAAAAAAAAAAAAAAAAAAGACAATTTGTGAAATTTCGTTCTAATCATTGTAAGTAGCTCGGCCGGGGGTGGAAGTTCATCTCGCACACTTGTGAAAGGGTGTTTTTTTTTTCTCTCTCTCTCTCCAGAGATTAAACAGGACGCCCTCGGATGTGCGCACTTTATCTCACCTTAATACACCAGCACACACTACTGAGCAGTCACGGTGGCGAGGCACAGCGGCTTATCCTCTTGTGGGAGGAGCTGACATTTACTCTGAAAAATTCACCTTTGGTTTCTGCCTCCGGATTTATGATATCACTCTTATCGAGAGCCCATCGCAATTTTTCATTACCGTGGCACCCTGCTAGTGCGAGCTCGTCGCGACTTTTCTGTCGTGCCCTGTAAAGATGCGCCTTCAGACAATTCCGAGATTGAGTTGTCTGAGCGGCTCGGTCCTCTTGCCGGTTGCGCGTCTTGAAATGCGAGCGGTGTGTAACGATAGCGAGGATATGCGTTGACATTTGGACGTGTGCATTAGGTCTGCATCATGGCGTCGTGCGATGCTGCCGGCATGCCAGACAGTCTTCTGGCATGCGGCGCCGGAGCGTTCAAACACGGTGCTTAATTAATGTTTCGCCCGGCTTGCTCCAATTCTGTCAATCCCTAATTCCAGGAGGGATATTATCCTTTGCCCGTTAATAAGTTTTTAAACATCCTTTCAATTTACTGGGGAATATGTAGAGATTTGCTTAACATGTTTAATATATCTACACTACTGCTCTCCTAGGGAAAAAGTCAACAGCAAGCTGCCTTGTCTGGTTTGATTTTTGAAGGAAATATTCTTTGCCATGAATCTCTTTTGTGTTCTTGAATCAAAAGGACAAAATAACTTTGATATCACAGTGAATGAAATGTGAGTATATAGTTACAACACAATTTAACAAGCTAGCTACATGGGGGGCTGAAAGCATATTTGTTGCAATTCACCTGACCTGGGTTCTTATTATGAATAAAAAAAAGCCCAGCTTGAGCCGGAGACAGGCCATACTCCACCCCAGTGGGCATGCATGATGTTAATGCCCCCTAATATCTGGGTGCTCACAATAATGAGGAAAACACTTGAAAGCCTGATAATCTGTGTGTGTGTGTGTGTGTGTGTGTGTTAAAGTGTGTGTTGTGCCCCCGGAATTAAACCGATCGCATTTTCAAACCTTTCAACACGTCAGCGCCACCATGAGAAAAGCTGCCCTGGTACGAATTTGACCATGGCGGCCTCTTAAATGACACTATGCCTCGCAAACAGGCAACAATAAAAAAAACAAAAAAAAACCCCCTCATTTCAACGACGGAGGGAATCAGCCAAGTTTGTAGACAGCCATTTAGTATTTATGTGTTTCCTTTCAATTCTAAAAATCACCTTGGTTTGTAAAATAGTGGAATTGGCTGGTGAGTTTTAGAACCCATCGGTCGCTGTGGCTGCTGGACTAAAAGGTTAGTCCCGCCCTCCATTCAATCCTTGCCGGCACCAACGCTGCCGGTAACAGTGTGACGGCACTTAACACCCTTTTTCCATATAGCTGCAGGTAAATTACAGGTTGCAGGTCGTAGGGCTGACAGCGGCATGGGTCCCGCGGCAAAGGAAATCAACGCGCAACGCTTCCTCCGCGGCTCTCCTCGCGGGCCTCCGGGAGGCGAGGCGTCTCCGGCACGCAGACAGATCTGCAGAGACGGGGAACGCTCGGGCAGACGGACACCTCGTCCGGGGCGCCTGTTGCCATTTAACGGCCCCGCCCCCCCCCCCCGCCTCCCCCCATACATTTGAACTGACATTTCCGCTTTACCTTCTCGAGTCCGACTCATCGCCCCCGCTTCGCCGCTGTTGCCATTGGACTTGTCTGCAGGGAAAAACACACGGGGATCTAGTGAGAAGGACGAGCAGAACCTCTGCCCTATGTGGCGTACAGTATATCTGTCTTTTTGAATTGTCCTCCCTCTGCAGTCGACCAGACGTGGGAACACCATACTGCGGTAAGTGGGATACTATCACCACGCTCCCGAGGGAGAGCAGTGAGCTTCCCCGCAGCCAGGCCAGGTGCTTCTGTGGAGTCGGAGGGGCGGCGCGGATCTGCGGTACAATGGGAGGGATGTTTGACGTGATAACCTACCGACTCCTATTTCCCCCCCCTAGCCACCCGGCAGCAAGACCACACAGCTTAATCCCCCCCCCCCCCCCCCCTAGTACTGAAACCCTCGCTCCCCTCCTCAATCCTCTGTCAAAACAAGGGGGTTTTGTCCGCCGTGAGGAGCGTTGCATCCCTCTCAGTCCCTGCCAACAGAAGCGCTATGACCGCCTGCCAAAGCCCCGGGAAAGAAAGAATACCCAATATGCATATTATTCTAATACCAGCCGTCAGTGCCTGGAATTACTCGGCATGATAGCATAATGAATGCAGCGCCTTGTAGGTTTCTACATAAAGCTGTTTTGCCACTCGGATGAATAATTCATACAACCCAGAGGCAATAAATCAGCCAGGCAAGAACTAAGAAAATTAGCCACCAATTAGTGTTTATTTATGGTGATGGTCGTTTTTTATTCTCCGTCTTAGCACCACAAAAATAAGTTTTGGTGACCCCTCTGACCTTGGGGATGAGCAGGAGGAGTTTGTCTGTCGGATGAATCAGACAACCCCCCCCCCCCACACACACACGTCCCGTCTGCCTCCTCTCTCAGTGGGGTTATTGGACACCCCTGACGCCTGCCTCGCCCAGCTTCCAGACATACAGTATCAGAGTCAGCCTCTCAAAGCAGATTGATCACAATCTCTCGGCAAGTGATGTAAAGGGACTTTGTTGACTGAAAGGATGTGATGTGAGGTTTTGATGTTGCCGCCGGTGAGCTAAAGCTCTGTCTCCTTTCAGCATGCAGCGCCACCACCCCCCCCCCCCCCACCCCCAACCCCCAACCCCTGCCACCGCCATCCCCGGCTGCTGCTCCTGCCCCGGTACGCTGGCAGCCTGCCCGCATACATTGGTAGTCGTTAGTTGTCACTGGAGCGAAGTGACACGTCGCTCTGATTCTCAGGCCCTGTTGTTGGAAGCGATCGCGCCTGCCAAGGAGAAACCCTCACCACAGATAAATGGACACTGAACAGCATGCGAAGGGAGAGATAAAAATGGCAGGGAGAAAATAAACTAGTCGGCCTGGGAGTCCAGCCGGGCTTCTCAACGCCAGAATGTTTGGCTGGTGAGCTTTTTGGCGCGGGGGGGATTTATTTCTCCTTCGTCTTGATGTTTGAGAAATAAAGATTACCCTAAAGTTGAATCCATCGCTCCTACAATCTGTAAAATGTGTTCAATTTGAAAACTCTCCCTATTCAGTTTCTCAAGGTCAATGAGCAGAGAAGATATATCTCCAGCCGATTCAGTAGAAGACAAACAGACATGAGTGAAGGGTGGTTGTATAAGAATCAGACATGCAGTCGACAGGAGGATAAGAAAAAAACACTGCCAAAGATTCCTAAGGATAACTCTCCAGCGTCTACGCCCTCCTCTTTCTCCCTTTGTAAAGCTTTGATTGTGAGGAAATGTCTCGTCTGAAGCGTCTTTCACGAGCTCCAAAGTCTCAGAGCTGCAGTGAGTCACACATTGTGTTGGCCATAAGATAAGGTAGGCCAGGTGACAGACAATGTCTCAGCCACCCAGAGGCACTTCCTCTGACTTGTGGGATAAGCACTGTTCATGTCAGGCCATTTATTTATTTATTTATTTATTTTATTTTTTTACATGAATAGGCTTAAAAGAATAGAGGCTCTTTTCAAATAATCTTTAGCTGAAAGGCAATTGGAAGAAGCTGCACGTATTGGGGCTTATTCACCACCTGGACCTACCACCCACCACCGGGGCTTCCGCTTGGTACCCTGGCTGCCAGCCACGGTGACTTGGTGCCACAGGTGTAGAGAGGTGAAGGTACATGTGGATGTTTAGTCTCCCGTCCGTTGAATGTCTTGCACTCTCTGTGAAATCTGGTCCATAGTGTCTTCTCGCTGTGTCGTGCTATAGAGATGATGTGATTCTGTTATGAGTCCTGAATTACTCTGCCATCATGGCTGCTTCTGAAATACCAGGGAGGGCAGCGGTTGTCACAAGCCATTGTGGTTTGTTCCGTCATCCTGATGCCTAAGTGGCTGTTGTATCTCAGCCAGCAATTAGCCACAGCCCTACAACCCCCGAAGAACGCAATTATATCTGTGGGTGCTGCTTTTCCCCCACACCCACAGCAATAATGAATGAACTACAGGTTAATGAAATGTGTGCGTGAAACGGAAGATGCCTCTCGAAAAAGTTTCACACATCTAGTTCATTAAGAGCCGAAAGCCGGAGGCGCGATCTGCGCAGACGATCCGGCGCTCAAATGTTCCCGCTTACTTTGCGATTCCTCATCTTCATCATTAGGAAATGAAAGCGCGTGAATGTCAAAATGACGCGCCGCTTGTTCATTTCATGCACAAGGTGGATAAAACATGTAAGTGTGTATATTTGGGAAATGTAGCTGACTGCTCACATTTTCTTTTTCGAGCAGCGAACGCTTCCCAGCCTCCTGTTATCGTCGTGTTCTGGTTCGTCGTGTGGAAGCCTTGGGATGTTTGCCAACTTTCAGTCTGTTAAATGAGTTTGTGTGACTTTGTATTGTTTGTTTGTGTATGCATATGATTTGTCCCAAGTGCCAGTGTTAGTTAAAAGTTTCCAGTGTTTGCGCTTCACAGAATCCGTGTTTGTATTGGAAGAAGTGCAGTTTTTAATTGCTGTAGATGTAAATTCAGAAGCTTTGGATGCCAGCAACCTTGTTTTTTTCCCTCATAGTGGTAGGTCAGCTCTACAGATGGCAATTACTTTCCTCTCACTTAAACATCTGGATGTCCAAATGGAATCCATAGTCCATCGCTAGCTGGACATATGTTGTGTTATCAAGAATCAATACCCTGTACTTTGGCATAATATAGTAGTGGGCCATGTAATGTTTACTCATTACTGTCCCTGTTTTCTTCCAGTCTCAATCTGAAGAGTCAAAAGTCAACGTGATGCAGGAGAGTGTGGATGAAACTGTGAAACCACCTCTCTTATCAGTCTCTCTCTTTACTCACACAAGGCTAACTTTCTCTCTCGCACACTCTTACTTTGTGAACTCTTACTTTCTGCACCTTCTGTACCTTTCTGCTGGTTTATATCATTTTCTCTCTTCCTAACTTCTCCTAAATTCTTCTAAAATTGAGTCAGACACCTCCCAAATTGGGCCAGTTGAAAGCATGAGCCACTGCAGCTAGTGTTCTTTGCCCGTCTGCCGCCAGAATTAATTTTACATTATTATATAAACGAGGAAAATCCTATGCATTGTGTCTTTAGCTAAGCCCTTTTTTGTGCTACTTCGTATTTCCTTGAAGACGATGCCCTGTGGTCGATCCCTCACTAGCCCTGAAGCTGGCAGCTATCAGCTTTGGGGGAGAGAGGGAAATCCCCATTAGCAACCCCCTCCTCCCCCCCCATCTCTCTCCTGCTCTCTCTCTCACAATACCTGGAGGTACTACAGTAGTTCAATTCAGGATTTCTGGATTAGCCATAGGGTAAAGCTATTTGAACCTAGCTTATACACCGGATGATAGAAATGTGCAAAAAGGCGCTGTGGTGTGGAGGAAGGAGGAGGAGACTAATGCAATTCTGCTAGAAACACATGAACTAGCCACCAAATACAGGCTCACAAAATGTATGACATCTGTAGTCCATTCTCACAGTGAAGCCCTGCAGCAGTTGCATTGTGGTCATGTTGATATCAATGACATTTCTGAGCCCGTGTCAAAGTAGCCTAAACATGGCAGTGAGCGCTGTAGTGTCGGGGTGTGAAAGACGGCTTTGGCAGCTCTCCTTGGCTTGTGATTGATTCAGCTCCTCTGGCCAAACCAATATAGGCCCAAAGACCTGGGGGATGGTCAAGTAGACCAGGCGGCTCACAGTGATGGTTGACTGGATGAGACATTTTCCTGAAATGTTGGAGTATTATGAGTATGATGACCCTTTGTGGTCGTTGGACTGATAACACTTTTTAGAAAGACCCCAGGCGTCAGACGGATAGATTGACAGACATCGCTGTTTTGAGGAATCACTCGCCC
This sequence comes from Hoplostethus mediterraneus, assembly GCA_034670385.1. Taxonomy (NCBI): domain Eukaryota; kingdom Metazoa; phylum Chordata; class Actinopteri; order Trachichthyiformes; family Trachichthyidae; genus Hoplostethus; species Hoplostethus mediterraneus. Next base: position 805,647 of record JAXDDW010000050.1, on the reverse strand, counting down.
CCCAGTTACTGTAAAAAAGAAAAAGTTCATCAAGTTCAACAACTTTTCTGATGTAGATCAGTCAAACTGTTTCAGCTTAGTTTTGATGTTATAGTTGCTTCATTTCTTCAAATAACAACAAAACATTCTGAATTAAATAATTGACTGTTCAAGATAATATAACTTGAGGCAGTATTAAGTGATTGGAGTTTATTTGATTACTAACACATTTGATTTTACTGTCTTAAGCCGGATTATGGTTGTTTTGACTACAGAAATGTATTAATATTGGTTACTTAAATAACTATATATAACATAAATCATAGCATGTAATCATGGATTTTGACTCCTATACTGCATTTATCCAGTGAGAAAGATAACATTTAAATTTTTTACAATTTGGTAGGCTACGCTATCTGCAGAATGGATTTTTAGTTCAACAAACATTTCTGCTCTAGAGGGAGAAATACCCCGTTGATACAGCCGTGATGGTCTGAGCTGATGTTTTGATGGGCACTACTGGTCTTTTGTTGCTTTTAGCTGGCAGAGATGGTCTGATGCTGGTTAAGTCGGTAAATGAGAACACCGATGCTGGTCGACCAGCTAAGAGCAGCATAAACGAAATATATACTAAGATGGCCACCAGCATTACCAGCTTGTCTGGGCTGGGGGGCAGTAGGGTAATCTCACTGATTGCATTAAACCTCAGTAGGTGTGGTGAAAGAACCAGACTGAAGCCCGGTGAAAAACATTAGTGCTAGTGTTCTTCTACTAACTGATAAGATTAAGATTAGACTTGATTTGCAGCTCGGTGGTGCATGCACAAACATGCACCAACACACACAACACATGCAGGGGGGGGGGGAAGTGGCCGCCGAACACAACACACACACACACACACACACACACACACACACACACACACGCAGGGTAGGGTGTCCGAACTGAATGAATTCTCTGCTTTTTCCCATCCCCGCCGACCTTCCTCCAGGGACCGCCTCCAATACCTAATCCCAGTTTGTAGGTCCTCGTCGTGGTCAGGGACAGAACAGGATGTTGCATGTTTTTAGATAGGGGTTCTTTTATAGGAGGAGACCCACGTGAGCACGGGGAGAACATGCAAACACCCACACAGAAATACCCGGGAGATAACCCACCTGGGCACCCCAGAGGCGGGAATCAAACCCAGGACCTTCTTGCTGTGAGCCACCGTGCCTCACTCAATGCTTCATAAAATGCTTAATAAAATGCTTCATAACATAGTGTTATCTAGGTTAGCTAGTTAGCCTAGCTGAGCTTCCAGGTTCAAACTAGTTCAGAGATCCTTGTTTACCATTCAATTTTTCCAGTTAGCTAACTCGCGCTGCTAAAAAAAACGGTGGTTCTTGGCTCTGCCCTGATGGGCTTGAATTCAAACTGCACGGGGTTTCGATTAGAAAAGGCCTTCTCTGAGCCTCACTTCCATTCACATTGGCCTTCTTCCATCCTAAACCCTTCTTCCCGTCCACCTAGAACGTCCTGGCTCTCTTTCCGTACGTCGGTGTTTGTCACACTATTAATGAAAAATCCTACAGTGTAACGAGAGATCACAGAGCCGCTCTGCCTCAGAGGGTTTTGTGCTCCAGCCTAATCCCGGAGACCATTCAGCTGGATGCCACCGCAGTTCGACCGTAGCATTATCCTGCAGGGGACACAACACAACGCTGCCAATGCCGGAGCACCGAAATCTCCCAGAGCAGCAACCTGCAGGAGCTGGACAACCACCCGAGACCCGATAATGAAATAGAGGTTACGCTGTTAAGGTTATGACAGTCAATGGAAGAAAAAACTAGGTTAAGAGCCTGCGTACAATAATTGGATTTAATAATTCAAAATCTGAACGAGGCATTAAGCGTCCTTGATGAATTCTTTTGTTTCCTTGAAGACTTATCCACGCCGCTTGCCTGTTTGAATTGAGAACCAAGCAGGTGAAAAGTGTCATTTGTCTTGTTGTATTCTGTCTCTCACAACACCTTACTGTCCAACCCCTTGGTGTTAAAAGTGAGTTAGCATGGGTTGGGCTAGCCACACAAAGAGTTTCATCTTATTGAAGTGTTTGTGGTCCTATTCTGTTCTAAAAATGGAGCCGAGGTGGCGTGTGAATTATGGGAAAGTCAAGCCACTGTAGCTGGTGTACAAAACAGTTCCCTGCCCTGATCTCTACTGTTCGCTAATGGCTTATTCCTCCATCACAGCCATAGATCACAGCCTCTCTGTCAAAAGCCCCTGATACGGTGCCACGTTTTGAGGCAATGGAGACAGGGCTCTAATGCCAGTTGCAGAAATGCCCATTGGACACTGGTACAAAACTAGTGTGGATCACAGCTAGTGTGGAGAAAGTGTGGAAAAATACTGTTGTGATCGTCGTCGTTTTAAAATGTCACCTGTGTGTCGTGACTTAAGAGCTGAGGCTGTAATAGCGTGCAGTGCAGCACAACTGTGAATGCATGAGCCACGCAACCTGTTTTGGGGATTTACACTGACCAGGCTTCAGAGTCTCCAGTTACCGTGCACAACAAGACGTCAGCATACACTGACTTTTAAACTTGGCTTTGCACAACGCCCCAACGCCCCCCCCCCCCCTCCTCGACCCCAGGAGGATTATTGCCTGGCCACAGGGTTTTCTTTCAGGTAGCAGATTTATGTGGCTTCAACCGAGAGACAAAGGGTCTGAATGTGTTTGAAGTGTGCAGGGGAAGACCCTAAGACAGCTCTTTGAAAAAAAAAAAAAAAGGTCTCACTGGGATTGAAATCTCTTCAGCCACACCTGCCAAGGCAACGCTCAGATCCTCACCGTAACCTTTCACCTGAGCCGGGCTCCTCCTTCCTCCGGTGTGCTTCTCGTCCACCGGTCAAGCTCGGCAGAGTCGCGTGTGGTCAGGAGCGATTTTAAAATGATAAGTCGTGGCACCGAAGCAAAGTAATGACGTTTCATCGAGCTGATAACGCTGCCTGAACGTGGAAGCCCTGTGGCCTAGATTCTGGATTGATCCAACCCTTCTTCTATTGTCTCCACGTTGTCTAATTAGCTTTAGTGATTCCTAATACTTTGACATTCAACCTTGAGTTATTCCCTCCTCCACACATAAAAACAAGCATTTGTTCCAGATATGGAAAACCAACAAAGCATGTTAATGTTCTTGTTTATTTCCATGATCAAACATAATCATTCTCTCCTCTGGAGGCGAAACTCTCTTTGGGCTAATTTCTTGTATTGTTACTTGCACATTTGACAAATTAGAGTCTGGGAAACTCTGAGGAGGAAAAAAGGGGAGGGGGAAACTACCAATACAGACATTAGCATTTCATCCCTCCTTTCTTACATGGTTCAGACTGAATTCAAAGGCTTGTTGACTTAGCAGGTTTTGGGAGGATTGAAGGGGCTCAATCTAAAGGGTCATCCACTGTTGGATGCTGTTTTCTATTGGAGTGAGCCAGGGGTGGTTTCATCACTGAGCACAGGCTGGGCTTTTTTCTCTTCCTCTTTCAGAGGGCTCTCTGTCCAGGTGTGGATCCATTTTCCAAGGGAAACCAGGGACTTTTCTCCCCTCACCGTCTTTCATTGAGTCTTTTTCATTTGTAGCTCATGCCAGGTGGCCCATCACAACTGATCGAATGTGAGGAAGTTTTATTTCCACCCTCATAGTATTGAGTTGGAACCTTGTTGTGAATCAATATGCTGTGAACCAATTCCACAGCAAAACCATCGTCTTGGGTTGGGTCGGTAGGACTGGGTTCAGTTCAGCAATAAAGCAGACTTTATGAAGGGCATTCACCCATGTTGAGAAAATGATATTTAGCAGAAATAGCCACATGCAGACTGAAGGTGTGTACATTTTTACTGGTAAAGCCCTAGCAAAGCCCTAGCATTGGTACAACTTCACCTCAGTACATTCCCTCCCCTGTCACCACGGTCTGATACAGGCCTCTGTGGCAGAAACATGCTTTTGTCACAAATAAACAGTGATTTTAATAGAGTGTCTTTTGTACTCAGTCACCATATCATTTCCAGGGTATGTTGAACACAGGAAAATGAGAAAAAAAGCCACACAAGCCCGTCTCACTCCAGCAGTGTATCAACAAGCATTAAGCTGAATAGGAAACAGTCTAGTTCTCCCCTCTCTCTCTCTGGAGGGCAGAGGCAGCGAGACAGACAGCAGCTCTCTCTGCGGATAAAGAGAGTAATGATGATGCTGGCAACAATGGGAGCAGAACCATTGTTAACCAGCCTTGTTGCTGTCAAGCCGGAGCCAGGATGCGCCTAAACCGCCGCTCTGCAAACCGAAACACTCCACTTACCGCTCGGCCCCCGGCCTCCCTCGCGCATTTACGCGAGCACAGCAGGTGGTCGTCCTCACTCTCCCAATCAGATTAAATCTGATCTTCAACATTTGGAGGCTCGCCCGCTTTCTGCAGGTGTAAAAGGAAGAATAGACCACCCTCCCCCTCCCTCTCTCTCTCTCTCTCTCTCTCTCTCTCTCTCTCTCTCTCTCTCTCTCGCTCCGAGCTGCATGATTTGAGTCTGCCCTGGAGATTTTTTTTTGTCAAGCTGTGATTCAAAATGAACCTCCGCACAGTGGAAGATTAACATTTTTAGGTGTTCTTTATATGCAGCCGGACCTTAAATCCTCGTTTTTTTATTACTTAAAGAATGATGACAATAAGCATCATCCGTATATCTGAGTTACATCCATCCATGTTCGTCTTAATTGGCGCCTGGCAGGTTCTACAAAATGGAGATGGATTTGAAGTCATTTAGTGGAAGCTCTTGACAGGCGCAGTGGAAGAGAACGTCAGGCGTCTTGTGCCGGCGTACGTAGCTGGAAAATCATCTGTCAAACTTTAGCATATCTAAGGAGAAGACTGTCTGTCATCTTCAATGTACATCTAACCATGCACAAGGGGTGTATCGGATGAGGAAGTATGTTGTACTCTCGCAGTAAAGCACATTCATCAAGTTGATGTTCGGTTGACAAGACAACGAGATGCCCCGCTAAGGCAAAGGTGTTCTGCTAATGAGAGGGTTTGGAGCTAAACATAGTGCCGACGGTTGTTTTACACTAAATCTGTGTGCTGTATTTTTAAACCAAAGTATTCACAGGTTCATACGTTTCTGCATCATCAGACATATTCCACCACGGTTACTTAAAAACATCATGTTGTCTCTCTGTCCTGATTCTGTACTGTCACATATAGGTCGTGGTTAGCCGGCTCTGCTCTGCAAAACGCTGCTGACAAGTGCATGGCTCAGCCAGGCAGATTATCAGTGGAAATCTCCACTCCAGCTCCTTGATTTCCCCTTGAATCAATGTGGGGAACAACAAGACGTGATTGATAATGATATTGAGATTGATTGTCTAAATCCCTTCCCACAGTTCAAAGTCCCCAAACAGACAGTATATATACATGCAATTCGCTGCAGAGATAGGACTTGGCAGGAGCTGCCAATAGATAAGTGAAATAGGGCCAGAGTGAAAAGGCCTATCAGTCCCTAAGGGGCTTAGCTGCAGGATTCTGGAGCTCCAGACTGGCTGTGGTAGCGGGAGATAGTCGACATTGGTTTTAAATTACCCGAGATTGCCTTGTGGTTTCAGTCTACGGGGACGCCGGCAGACAAGATGTTTGTTAAAACAAGTGCAGCCATTGAGGCAGATTGGGGTGAAGAGCAGACCTGCGATTTCCTAGCCAGACAGAACAGGTTGGAAGGGTGGTAATTGCTGAATTGGCAGAGGGGCTAAGGAGGTCTCGCAGTAACGATATCTGCCGCGGGGACAGAGGCGCTGGTGAAGCTGGAGAGGGTTTGGTGACTCCCTGGGAGGACACTCTATCTAATGCCGTACAAGCTGCAGCACACACCACACTAATGGCACTGTTGTTCATTTGCCCACCGTTGCCACTCGGCCTTTGTCACTTGCTCTCAAAATTACCAGGTAGAATTTGAACCGCTTTGCACTTTTAAGTATTTTTGGTACCACGTCAGTGTCGGTGAATTCCTCCTTTAGATATTAGCCATATTTCTCTCCCATTTCTCTTAAAAAAAAACAGTGAAATGAGCAAAGTAACAATCTTACTGCAGTTTTACAGATCACGGGGCCCCGCTGTTATGGAAATCTGTCCTTGTCCTTTTGCCACAGAGATAAATAGGATGTTTAAACTCTTGAAAATAAGCACAAAGCCTGTAAAACATAGTCGGAGAGAGCAATGTCACTTACGACCTCGCCATGAAGCTGTTTCGTAATGCCTTAGCAGACAGAGATCTGTTTTTCCACTACTCTGTTTTCCCTCCCCGGCACATTCATCGGCATCCAGGGCGCTGTGCGTGCAGCGCTCCACTCCAGCACCAAACTTTCACACGCACAGCTTAAAATGCTGAAAGTTTACTTTTGTTACAGGTGCACTAACAAAAGGCCTTTTAAGTCTGACTTGAAAATCTTTAGGAGAAATTGGCTCCGGCATTGAGGGGTTGAGGTATTGATTCTGGCCTCTGGCTCGGTCCAGTAAAAAGATGGATAGATTTCTTTGAAATGCACTCTGCGTGAGAATATAAAGACCATTGTGTATTCTCACTCAAGAATGAATTGTTTAATGACACATCCAGGGCCACCTTTTTACCTTCCAGCTGCCTGTTTCTCTTGAAAGGGGGCTGTTGACAGGGTGGAGCACATTCGTGGACTCTCCCAGACTACCCATACCTCATAGGAGATTTTATTGAAAGTTAAATCTCCTCCAGAGAGTTGGAGAGTCTCTTGTTGGGACATCTATTTCAGCAGCTGTCGAGGCTGATTATATGTGGGCTGAGCCACACGCTGGTGCAAACCTCCTACGGAGAGAAATACCGTTATGATGCTATTGATTGATTTCTTCATCTGCATGCATGTGCACCGTCTCTTGAGAAGGCCCCCGTTCGAGAAGCACCCAGTTGTATGGATGGTTTTCAACATGTGATCACTGATCCATTTCTTATGTCAATTATTTCAAGAAAGCGTCTTATATCATGTAAATGCAGTATAACAAGATACTTTTAGATATCAGATTTCAGGTCAATGGCAAGTTAAAATTGTTATTGGAGAATTTCCCAATATACCAACACGTAGGCGATCAAAGCGAAGTGACTTGATTTACTGCCTGTACAGACACAGAAAGATGTTAGATCTTTCTAATGGCGAACAATCGATTATGATTTATTATTTTAATGGTTGAAATTGTGAATGAATGAGACAGTGCATCATCTGATACTACTGTAAGGTCAGTACTCTGTCTTTTAGTGGTCATTCGCTGTCCTCTATAGCCAGTTAGACGGAGAGTTGTCCCACCCCCTAATGTCTGATGTCAGATCCATCGAGAATCAATCAGAAGGATAGAGCAGGTTGAGACGACGTCGGGGGGTTTCATGTGGATATCGGTGCATGTCTCATGCAGAACTTGGAATTATAACACTATTACAGTCACAGTAACACCTTCAGGCTTTACATCTTGATGGAATCAGATTACAGTCTGATCTCTCTGGCTTCTGGGTTTGATGTTGTTCATGTTCACAGATACGGGCTGAGCAGTACGAGGCCATTGGAGTAGTATTTCTCCGTTCTTAGGTTGAGTAGTTTTACTCGTTTATCTCCTATGTACTGCAGTTTGAATGTTGTTGTATCCTCCGTATGAAAATATATTAAAACCATACAGAATAATGGATTTAGTTGAGTGAGATCACTGATATCTCTAAGGCCTTCTGGTTGTCCTGAGATCCAGGCTAGAAACGAAGGGGGACCGAGCTTATTCAGTTGTAGCTTCCACTCTCTGGAACCGCAGAGTCAGTGGATAGTTTTAAAGCTGTTAAAAACGCACCTGTTTCGTCAGCACTTTGTTTTATAATGTGCCGTCTGTGCAGTTTTAATGTCCTTATATTGTTATTTTCTGTTTTTCTGTTTCAAACCTTCTATTTTATTTCCATTTTTGTAATGTTTTCATTGTACAGCACCTTGTAACTCTTGTTTTTCCAAAGACGCATAAATAAGGTTTACTTACTTACTTAAAATGAACAACAAGATAATAATTAATAGGAGTATTAATGATGTGTGTGGGAAGTCTTGACAGTGCATGAAGCTTCAATCTTCACCTCACCTCGCTCCCTCTCCCGAGTCATTATTAAACACAGGGTTGACATTTAAAAAATGAAACCTCTCAAAATTAAACCAGGAATCGACTCCGGGGGTTTTTTTTTTTTTTTTTATTTGCTTATTTGTTTTGAATGTTTTTTTTCCCCTCCGACGTTTCAAATTCTCCCTTCACCTCCATCACCCGCTGACTCTGAATACATCGCTCTGCTCAGCAATGCCATTTATTTGAATATGAAACACCAATAAAGGCCACCTTCTTTGTTTGGTTTGCCTGCGCTCCACCATGCTGTGAGAGGAAGGTGGGCGGCATGGGGGGAAAAGGATCTTGGAGCTATCGAGTCAAAACATTAATGGAACTGAGCCGGTCCCCGTGACGCCGGAGCCCAAGATTCATCAAATTCTTTTCCAACTCACATCTATGTTTTTATAGGAAGGTTGGACGGAGCGCATACGTGGTCTCTTTCAGCACTGCCCAGCTTCACGTTCAAACAGACGCGCGCATTCACACCAGGGAGCTGCCCAGTGCAGTTAGGGGTTAATTGCCTTGCTCAAGAGCACCTCAGTGGTGCTTGATGAGGGTTTTTCATTCACGTGAGTTCCCCAGGATGAACCGGTAAGCTTCTGGTCACAGGCACGCTCCTCTAACCTCTAGCCTGCCTCACATCTAATCAATCGTTGGGCATTAAATCACTGGGTGGGTGTCGTGCTGCTAGTTCAAAATAACTGAAGGGATGTGCGATGGAATACAATTGATGTCTTGTATACATGGAGATTCAAAGGATAAAGAGTAAACATATAATGTCAAAATGTATGTTTGTTTTTTTTTATTTACAAATGGAAACAATACATATTCTGCATTTGTGAATTTCATGGTGAAAATGTAACAATAACTTCATTGCAGTGTTTTGTCGGGGCTTTATTTGGAAAGGCCTCACAGCAACAAGAAATTCGATAGATGTAGGATGGTTGTGTTTTCTTTTCACACGACTCAATAAACAAGCGGTGGAAACTGTGACGAAGTTTGACAGTGCACCGGTGTAGAGGACCGACCTGAACCTGCCTCTTGATGCTGCGACGTGGCGATAACCGCTGTGGGGAAGTGGCGGGGGGGGGGGGGGGGGCAGAACGTTGAGTGAAAGGGATCATTTTTCCCAGTATGGGATGAGATGATCTGTGGTTCTACGTAATGATTACTATGATGTGGCGACCGTGTCCTGGCACGCTTCAGACTTGTGATTGAAAGCAAAAAAACGTTGGAAAATTGCATGTGTGTCATTTATGTCACAGAATAGGCTGCAGCATGCTGTTGCCTACGCGTATACAGTCCTATCCGGCCCATCTTGGTTCAATAATGTGCTAGCTACAACCCGATGAATTTCCAGACAAGATCTTAAACCCTCAACCTTTTACCAATGTAATGATATATTGACAATCACTCCTGTTTCCATGTCCACCCCCTCAAAAACAGACAAAGCGGCAAATATATCATTAGCAGCTGCCCCGGGGAGCCGGGTATTAATTATCCTGTGTTCTCCTTGTTTGGCCGCTCATTTGCACATGTACTGTAAATGTCACCACAGAGATAAATGTGAAAACAAAGACCTCAGCTCATAGCCTTTATGTGGCAGAATGTCACGGGGAGCTTGTAAGAGATGAGATATTGGTTTTGGTTTGGCGTAGATTCTGGCTCGGCGGACCTTCCCTCAGGCGGTAGGGTTTGTATGTCGTGTGTGTGCTTAGAAACTTATTAGGAAATTGTGCAAACGAAACGATACGGATTCAAAAATTCTGAATTTATTGTTCATGAGGATCCACCAGCAACGTAGAGTCTGCTATCAACAAGCAAGCACCGCAGCATAACCCTGAATCCTAACCAGCACAAAATCATTTTCTGCAGCGCTCCTCCAAGTGTGGTGTAAAAGCCACCTCAGAGCTTTTCTTTTACTCAATATGGACTCCCACCAGATATTGTTTTGACATGCCTCTTTTAGATTTATGAGTGGATTGAAAAGCACTTTAGGGGGAAAAAAAAGAAAAAACAAACCCAACTTTCACATTCTCCTCATGGCCTTTAAGGTGTAAGGAATCAAGGGGTATTTGTATTAATCGATCACACGCCAAGCCTAGCTGAGGCTTGGCCCTAATGGTTGCTTGCCATCATTTTGCAAGCAGCTTGTAAAAAGGATTAGAGCGGCTCTCTGGAGTAAGGGCTCATGAACAGCAAAGTTCTGTGGCCGGCAAAGGAAAATAAATCAATTTATCCGAGATGGTGGTGCAGTTTGGGAACATAATGCCTAACGATGATGGAGTTTGGACACTTCATACTTGTCATTGTGAAATTGGACTGCCGTGTTGCTAATGACGGTAATGTATGTTGTGCCTCGCCTGCTACAGTAATCCTTCACTCTGTCTCACTTAAATGCATCTCATTGTCTGGCATACTGCATTATGAATACTGCCGGTAAAAAAAAAAAAAAAAAAAAAGGGGGGGAGAATGTAATTTATGTGTTCATTCATTTGGGCACCAAGTTAATGGAAAAGCTGTATAACAATATAAATTTCTTCCTTTTGTCACAGGCGATTGTAACTTTGAGAAGCCGCTGGCGGCGTGCGGGTACAGCCAAGGCAGAGAAGATGACCTTGACTGGGAGCAGGCCAATACCAGAGAGAAGCCTTCATCAGATCCTTGGATGCCCTCAGGTAAGGAAGGTTGACACACCGGCTGGGCGGGGAGGAGGAAGGAAGACTCCATCACCATACTGAGAGGGAATACATCAGGGCTGTGGTCTGGCTGTCAGTGGTGTGTTGAAGGCAGCATGCAGCACTTTATGACAGAGGATGTTATTTTCTGAATAGTTAGAAAAGTATTCAGGCGATGAAGGAAAATAAAAAAATATATTATTACTATTTAATTATTTGCACATACTTCAGAGAGATATTTACACCTCTTCTTCACTGACGATGCACACCGACACCATCGACATCACATCACGTCAGGTTCTCTGTGACAACATTGTGAATTGAGACAAAAGAGTTTGCAGCGCGTTTGATACCAAGATACTTAAATCCATTTTAATTAGAGATTTTCTTTTATTCCCCCCCCCCCCCATCAGCTGCATATCGAAATTCATTAAAATGCTTTCCCCGCATTTTGTGTCTGCCGCACACAATTTGTCTCTTTAATGTTCCATTGATCGCGTTTCATTTGATTTGAAATGAGGAGATATCGCCGCCGCCGAGCTGAAGGCACCTAAGGAATTAGACTAATGGAACGGCAGTTTTTTATGCTATAACAAAGGTAGCATTGCAAACTAATGGATATTGTTTTCCTCTCCTATCTGACGCCTAATCTCACAAAGGCTGCATCACAGATAGATTGCGCCGGGCCCCCCCGGTGACGGAGGGGGAATTCATTAGCGGGGCCCTCACTAATTTTAAGCAGCCGGTGCCCAGACCTGTTTGTGTGTGTGTCAGGATGTGTGTGTTGAACCGCCGCGGAGAAATTACCTGCCACGGAGGGGAAGTGCCCACTTTTTTTCTCTCCCCCCATTGCAATTGATTTATGTCGGGACACACGGAGGCTGGGCAAAGGTTACCGCGAAATCTGGAAAAGCCTTGACCTACAAATTGCCACCTCGCACACGGTCTAAATTTAACATATCTGATTAAAATCCCGTGTCTGGCTGAGAGGCGTCCCTGATTGTGCTTCCCAGCCTGAGCGCACTTCACACACAGGCTTGTTTTCTACCTGTGCATCTTGAATTGTGGGTAATTAACAGGTGGCGGCTCTCTTTCTCCATTTTGCCTCGGCGCCAGCGTTCACCCTGCCATACAAAATTGTAATCTCTCCTCTTTGACCGCGTTGAAAGAGATGTGAAATGTAGTGCACTTGACAGCTGAAATTGTTTTAGGACTACTGGAGAGAGGGGGTTGATGGGGAGAAATGCATTTAGGTGAAAGCCACACCGGTGGAAAAACTATCTCGCCTCTGATTGCCTTCTCACTCTCAACCTGTAGTTATGAATCTCCTGAAAACGACCTTATCATGCTCACAGAACAGATTGTTATCCTACCTGGCTTGGCAGGATGGAAGTGGCATTAGAGTGGCCACCGAACAGAAGGCATTACCGACTCAAACACACACTATCTATCCAAATACTGTTGTTTATGGCAAAAAGGATATATGGTTGTTAAAACCTCTTCCGCCCTGGTTGTGTTCTCATAGCAAAACACACGACTAGATAGAAGTTCAAACGTAAATGGCCATTTTTATCCAGAGCGCTTTACAAGCTATGGCTCTCATTCACCCGTTCACACACACACACACACACACACACCGATGGCAGTGAGCTACCATGCAAGGTGCTGGCCTGACCATCGGGAGCAATTTGGGGTTCAGTGTCTTGCCCAAGGACAGGAGGAGCTGGGGATCGAACCGCCAACCTTGTGATCGGTGGACGACCTGATGCACCACTGAGCCACAGCCGCCCCAAACGTGAAGCTCTTAGTTATCATCCAACTATGTGTATTGACTGCTATGAGAAGAGCTCAATAACTTTCTGTAAAAAGCACTAAAAAAACAAAAACAGTACAATAATATAATAATTGTATTTTGTTCATATATTCATATTATCTATTATCTAATAAAATAAGTTTGGTGAAATCAAGGAAACAGCCTAAATGAAAGTAAGTAAAGCTGTGGTAATGCGGGGAGTGCAGCAGAGGCCTAGCTTGTTGTTCTGCCCGTCGGGAGCTGCGTGAGGACATCCTACCAAGCTCACGCTGCGACCGACGACCAAACTGGCCCGCTTCCATCCCAGCATGTAAATAAAAGAGTACCAAAAACGGGAGAAAAGAGGAACGAACGCGCCCCGCGGCCACATGAAGGGAGGGGGGGAAGAGACAAACTCAAGCCGGGGGCCCCTGAAACTCTGGGTTGTTTACGAGGATCCTGCTCCCTACCTAATTGCTACGTCTGGACGGAGAGCGGCTTTGTTTATCCCTCCGCGCGGCTCTGATTGCATGCTTTGGCTCCTTCAGGGTGGCTCAGCCCAGTTCTGAGACTCGGCATGTCTGCTCGGGCACACCCCAGTATGTTCCCTCTCTCTCTCTCGAGCCAACTGGAGTGACCCCCCCCCCCCCCTCCTCCCTCCCTCCCGGCAGAACTGTCACTGTCAGTCCCGTCACTACCCAACAAGCCTCATCTGTCCTGGATCATGATAACAAAACCGAGGCTGAGCGGCGACGACACTCGCTCATCCTTGGAGACTTGCAGTTGGACTCGGCTCCGCGCTGCTGTTGGAAAGAATCAGGCGTCGGGGGGGGGGGGGGGGGGGGCTTGTTTTTTTTTTTGCCACACTTGAAACAAAGACATTTTTTTTTATCATGTCTGATAGAACGCCTGAATGGATTGGTAAAGGCTGTTCAAAAGAGAGTTTTCAATTTTCTACCTTCCTTCTCACTTGTTTAAAAAAGTCCCCCCCCCCCCACCCCCCACACCCCGATGCAGCCAGTGGTCTGGGGAGAAGAATGGATTAGGTTGACTTGATGATGGGGAAGTTTGCTGTGCTGTGCTGCAGGGGGTGTCCAGATGCCATTAAAAGAGGAAGCTGTTTTTAGTGAGCCCCAGCTGGTGCAGAGGCAGCCTCCTCCTCTCCGACGGTGTCATGGATGTTGCCAGCACTAGGCTGCTGCTCCCTGGCTTCTCCCCTGAGACTCGTTCTGGGGAATAATGGCGAGAGGAGGAGGAGAATGAAGGTCCTCTAACTGAGATTAATTAGGGTTTTTGTATTATTCTAAGCACAATAGCGAATGCAGCTGAACGGCTTATTGTTTTATTCCTAATGTCTGCCTCTAAATATGGCGAGGGAGAGAAATTGCATGTGTTTTGTTCTCACGGTTGCTCGGCGTCTTTGTCTTGATTGCATGTCCTCCTGGTTGCTAATGACACTTGGACAATAGTGGAGGATCGAACGTATTGGAATGCTTCATAAGGTTACGACGATCTTCTATTGTTGTCGTCGCTTCTCGCCACAGGTTCATGGTGTCAACGCAACTCCGTCCAGAAGGGTGTCATCCTCAGTGTGTGTGCTTACCGATAAGACGGATCATTTTTAAAAAGACAGAACGTTCCCCTGTTTTTTACCGTACCATCAGGAAGTAATGAAATGGCCCCCAGTCTTACCTGGCCTGCTGATGTTGTTTATGTGCTGTTCAAACAAAAGAAGGATTAGGCACTTAAAAAATGTGCGAGGAGAGAACACCAACTGACTGAAGGACGTCAGAAATTTAATCAGAATTTAAATCACATCAGCAAAAGATGAGATTTTCTGCCGATGGGCCGGAGGCGGGGGGGGTGGGGTGGGGGTTTGCACATCATGTGAAAATAAGCTAATTGCTTTTGAGGCATCCCCCAACTTTGTGCGCAACTCACACCCTCGTATGCGAGGTCACGGGGGTTAAGGAGAAACCCCATTATGTGATTAAGGGACGAAACGGAACGGCAAATTACCTCGTCTGATCAATCCGTGGATTAATTCCCGGGGACGAGAAAGACCTGAGATCTCCGGTTGAACATGTCTGCGCGGCGAGCCTTGCGCCGAGCAAATGTGATTGCGCCCGTTGCTGTAAAGAGGATTACGACGGCACGCCGCGCTGTCATGATGGAGGACGCGGTGTGCGCGTGCTGCATTTCGCATCAGCGTGCACGGTATGTGCATTTACGGCTAATGATCCTAGCTAGGTGGCTCACGTGAACAGTCTCCGGGGTTGTGTAATGTGTCATTAGGAGGATATTGCTATGGAGTGCCAATAGTATGCGAAGACATATTAAGCCGCGAAGGATCGCCGTTGATTGGCGGCCGCCGACAAAAGGATGTTGCCATGGAACACAATGAGGGTCGCTTGCTGTTCCACCTGAATAAAAAAAAGACCGCGGGCTGAGACGTGTTCGGCATGATCGATGGTTTTCGGGTGAAGCT
Organism: Hoplostethus mediterraneus; assembly: GCA_034670385.1. NCBI lineage: Eukaryota > Metazoa > Chordata > Actinopteri > Trachichthyiformes > Trachichthyidae > Hoplostethus > Hoplostethus mediterraneus. Next base: position 790,538 of record JAXDDW010000050.1, on the reverse strand, counting down.
GCTAGACGCCGTCAAAGAAGCCTGCCAGGAAGGAAGGGAAGCCCAAACTTATTCACTGCTATTTTATCAGGCTCCTTTCATGTTTTCAAAGGACACGGGGAAAGTTCTGGAAAAATTGAGCGGAGGCCACGGCTCTTCACATTAACAACCTAACCCTCACAGCGAGAGCGTTTTTGATTGGTGGCAGGAAGTGAGAATAGCCCTGTCTTCATTGACATTTCCGAAGCGGCTCCCGTGCTTTTCTGCGGGTGCGACCTCTGTGAATTTTATTAGCAAATGAGACCTGGAGGGTTTGGGTTTAAAGAGCGCCCCTTCATTCTGATTTCCCCCACATAATGATTTTCACAGAGTTCAGGACCTGAATGGAGGAGAAATAATGAGGACTAGTCATTATTGCAAATTATATCCTCCACTCAGGCCATCACTCAGCTCATAATGAATCTAAATACCTCCACCCTATAGACTTTGATGATTAGGATTAGACAGTCCCTTGTTCCTGTGAACTAAATTACATGAGACTATACACCCAGTGAGAACATTTCCCTCCCTTTTTATGATTTAACAACTCAAATGATACATACAATTGCAACCATTTAACCGGCTCAAGGCTTTTTGCTGCGTTACGTCTTATCCTTCCTGAAAAAAGCAGTATAGAAACCAGCCATCTGCCAATACGCACGCCCACTGTACTGTGCATTATATTCAGTATGTATTCAACTTAACAAAATGTAATCTAAAGAAAGATTAAGACAATCTATTTTAGGTAATAATGAAAATAATTCATGTGAAAATATCACTACGGTGGACGGGATTTGGTGTTGCCACGCTGTTGTTTACTAGTTAACTGTACCATATGAAATCATGAGCTCATGCTTTTCTTGGTGAGACGTCCGACAGATCATCCTCACTAGCTGATGCCTCGGGGTGTAGCTATGCATCCTGCTCTGAAAACTGTTGTTTGCAAGTTTGCAGGACTCAGTGCTTCGGTAGACTGCCAAGAGTGGCAACCAGAAACCTGTAATGTCAGAGCATTTCCTTGCTTGAAGAGGTTATCTGATAGAAACTACCAGATCAAATTGCGTTTGTGTTGTCACATGAGACATTTAGCTTGTGACTGATCACCAATTTTGGCACTAGGTCGCCACTCTGAGATGCCACTTTGAAAAATCTCTTAGCGGTGTGGATTCCCAGGGGGGAACGTCTCTGCCCATCGCAAATGACCAAAGTGTGAACAATTCCCAACCGGCTTGGCAGCGCGAGTGAGTTGATGGGGCAAAGGATTAACTTGATTTAAGCCTTCCTTTGTAGTATTTCCATGGTCCTCTCTGTGTGGCCTCTAATACCATTAAACCACTGAAGCTGTTATTTCAGATTACTTGATTACCAGCTGAACCTGTGGGGCTCGTGGGTTTAGACTGCTAGGTAAAGCCACTGCAAGGTTAGAAACACCTTCATGAAGACATTTATCTAACAATACAATACAATTAATAAAAGTGCAATAATGTTTTCTACGTTTGCATGTGGAGGTTTCTTGTTAATACGTTTTAAAAGGCTACTATTCCTGCAGCATGCCTCACATTTCTGTAGAGCAGTAGCTTGAATGCATGTAGCTTCTGCAGCGGGAACATTTCATCTTTTGCCAATTCATTTTTCATAGCAGCCACTATGTTCTCCATGTTAAGCCATGACTGTAATGGAAGGTGAACGTGGCCTACATTGGAATAATAATAAATCAGTTCTCCTGAATACCTCAGACAGGGCACTGGCCTTTATGGAGTTGCACAGACAGGCCTCATGTGTGCAGAGAGCTCTCTATTTTTAATTGGTCCTGAACATGCCATTGTTAAGGCACTGGAGATAGAGGAAGAGGAAGGAGAGGCAGAGCGACGGAGAGAAAACACCCCTGTGCATCACTAGCACATTAGCGCAGCGCTAACACAATGTCATTGTAATTTGCTCTTAGACTAGCGGGCTAATTAGCTTGTCGTGGTGCAGCAGGTCCTGCAGAGTATGTGGTCATTAGGCTCGGAGAGTGTAGAGACTGAATGGCAGCCGGCGTCCTCCTGTCATCTGCCTCAGCGCTGTTAGCGAGTGACGGCGGCTAACTCTTCTTCTGTTTTCTGGTTGTCAATAACAAGGAGAGGCCGTTTCCTCTCGTTCTGTCTTGGCGTCGCTGACCTAAAACGATTCGCGGCGCTTGAATTTCCTCCTTGAAAGTCCTTGAGTTTCGCTACAGCGCTTGCAGCCTGCCTGTCTGGAGAGATAGTGCAGCAGTCCTGTCTTAATATTGTATTTCTGACAAGTAATTCCAAATGAATACGAACAGCCAGTACGTGAAGCCTTATCAAACAAGGAGCCTTTTTTACACAGTGTACCTGTTGTTTTATTAATATTTCACCAACATAGTGGTAAAATGTACTCATGCTGCTTGAGGGGTCTGAAATCTTCCTCTCTAATTACCAGCAGAGAAGCACAACCGGGCAGAAATCTCCTGAGCAACGCTGTCACGCAACCGCGAACCTCCTTCCAATGAAGGAGTAACCAACCTGTTTTAATCACGGTGGGGGAAAGCAGCAGCGGCAGCCGCCATCTTGGTCTTTTGTGACGTGAGCTCCGACTGAACAATTCATCAAGCGATTATTAGTGCTGGTTCGCGTCACACCGAGGGGTTGCCGGCGCCTCTCGGGGGGGACAAACAAAAAATGTTCTGGGCACCTGAGCAGATGGTTGAGTGTTATTAAAGAGCCCTCGTACGGAGCCGCCTGATTGAAGTTGGACAAACAAGTGTCTCAAAGTCGATTCTCCTCCTGCCCTCCTTCATGTTACCGTACACAACTTCCTGTATGCCCTCAGAAATAATTAGCCTGAATCAGACTCACATCAGAGGCAGATTGATGGTGAATAATACATCAAACAGCAGATTGTTGTTCAGCGAATCAGAGCACAATGATATTTAGCCAATCAGAAAATTTCAAAAGTGCCTTTTTAACACATCGCTGTTAGCACAGGGTGCAATGATGCTCCCGCGATCCAAATCCCCTTAAGATCCGATAAAGCGACGACTTACTTGCTACACGACAAACAAAAGCCGAGGACCTTGACTCGGCGGCGGCGCGATCCGGTGCCTCCTCCTCCTCCTCCCCCTCGCTTCCCTCCTGTTTCACTCTGTAAACATGACAGAATCCACACGCGTGTTATCTGAAGCCGGGAGACAGATCGGTGAGCGTTTGCAAAGTGCGGCGAAAACACAAGTCTGCAAGCTCTCAAATGGGGTTTTGTGAGAGGGTGGTTGGGCCAGGCGCACTCCCCGGGGGGGGGGGGGGGGGGGTCCGATCCCACTGTTGCGGTTGACGTTACTCACCTTTTTTTAAGCCGACCGTACCTCAGTGGAAACACACCACCACGGTAAATTGAGTGACAAACCAAACCTGTATACCCTGTAATCATCACCGCTAGATGAAAGCTCTTCCACACACACACACACACACACACGCGAGCGAGAGGAAATTTCAACATCAACTCAGTCGCTTCTCGTCTTGTTGGCCACGTCTCACATTGCTGTTACGATTTGTGCCATCTCGTTAGCGAGCCAAGCTAAATAGGATGATGACAAATAGAAGCGTGTTCTGCGTCTCATTGAAAGTTTGCCAATATAATCATTCTCACTTGTGTTTTATTGGCAAGAGGGGAGAGAATTAGATTAACCTTTAATATTGAATCCAAATGATAAAATCTAAATGGGTCTTGCTTGGCAAATTTATTTTAACTTATTGATTTCTCATCATCTCCCGCCCCTCCGTCATTGAGGGAAAACATTATTCCCAGAAATCCAGCATGATAAGATTTGTCTTTTCTCCTCCTTTGCAGATGATAAATGATTATGATTATCTGTATCAGTCCAGAGATACAGGGCATTACATAGAGGGGATTCAACGCTCTCACCACAAGCATCGTTTAGCCTCTCATAACATAATGTTTTATATCTACACCTGGCCTGCAATCACCTGATACTTGCTTAGGACATCCTCCGACTGAGCAAACAACCGCCGCTCTTCAATAACCAATCGGTCCAAGACGTTTTAATGCTATGCCGCCGGTGATAAAACATCAGAGAAAAGCATCACGCAGCCATCATCATTTGACTGAATCGAGCAGAGTTGTTGCTTAATGTTGAAATATGTGACTGAGCGCAGAAAAAAAATACATTTTCATTGTAAACCACATTCAGCTTTGGCGTCACTTTAATGTGCGGGTAAAATAAAAGCCTCTCTCCGGTCGTAATTCACAATTGGGCTGCTATTAGAGTATTTACGCTGAGCCTGGAACAAAATATTTGCAAACAGCATTGTAGTTTGTTTTAACCTAGTGAGGTGCTGGGTGGAAGGGTTTGCCACATAGGACAATACAGTACCACGACAACTATAGCCAATTACTGAAGGTATTAGATATTTTACTGCGATAGTCCATTTACCCGACGCTCTCTGAATTGTCACGGTGCAATAAAGCCTACCCACCCAGTACTCCCAGCAGGTTAACATACACCGCAACAATTATTCGCAGCTACTATTTGACCCGGGGTCTGATGAACCCACGGTGTAATCATCATCCTCCGCGTTGCAGGCTCCGCTTTCATGATGGTGAACACGTCGGGGCGCTTCGCGGGGCAGAAGGCCCTGCTGCTGACGCCGCAGCTGAAGGAGAACGACACCCACTGCGTCATCTTCCACTACTACCTGGGAGGCCGGGACAGCAGCCACCCGGGCCAGCTCAACGTCTACATCAAGGAGAACAACAGTCCCATGGGGATGCCCGTCTGGAACGTGTCCGGCTCGGCCACTCGCACCTGGGGACAGGTAGAGCTGGCCATCAGCACCTACTGGCCCAACTTCTACCAGGTGAGGAGCCTCTGAATCCAGCTCTCTCTCTCTCTCTCTCTCTCTCTCTCTCTCTCTCCCCCCCCATCAGGTCTTAACACAAATGTAGACTCATTGTAGGGAGCCCACCCTCTCTAGTTCATCAGCTGAAGCCATTATTGCCTGCACACTGGGGAGGAGCGAGACAGATTTATTTTTTTGAGAAAGTCCAAACAGCCACACAATGGTCCATTCAAAACTCCTAGACTTATTGATTTCTGGGGCTACCTCGGTATCCATGGTAATCTGTTCTCTCTCCCCTCCCCTCTGAGCCAGTTCCCTTTTTCAATCCCGAAACTCATTTTCACTTATCAATGCACATGACTGCTGGCCAGGGCAGGGTGATTTCACACTTGCCTGGCTATTAGTCTTCACCGGGCTTGTTCCAAAAACCCCACCAAATGTTAATTGATGCAGAGAGACCCCCTTAACCTCCCGACGGGACACGGCCCCCCCCGTGAGTTGTTTCATTATGGCCAGACGGGGGCCGGTGCACGGCGAGGCCGAGGCGAGGAGGGTGCGGGGGGGGAGTTCTCCTGCCCGCTCATCACAGACACCCTGATAACTTAGTTAACAAGGAACACTGCTGAGCCTCTCGCCGCCGAATGGAAGACAGGCATCCATCCACCTGCCTCTCCGTAATGAGGACCAGAAAGAGGAAAGAGGCAGCTAGCAGCTAGCAGCTAGCGGCAGCAGTATCACTGTTGACACGATGGGTGACCCTCGTGTGACACAATGACACACAGCCAGTCTGGTCAAATGTTTACTGTTTGGCTCAAGACACTCACAAGAAGTCTGTGAGTGCCAGTAGCCGTTCCTTTCTAGTGAACTCAAACTGATAGACAGAGTGAGCGCTGCAGACTTACCACTGTTTGTTTTTCAGCAACAAATTCGGGAGGCATAATTTTTTTCAAAGACAAAATCACAGAAATGTGTGAAATTTTCAGTCAGTATAAATATAAGCAGCCGCTATCAATTTCATATCCCTATTTTGAGTTTTTATCCCCAATTTCAGGGGCATTTAATGAACTTTCAAGTGCACGTTTGCCTCTTAGCCGTCTGGCTGCTCATTTCCCAGATTCAGTGGATCACCGTTTTGTCAGTCCTTCATCTATTTCTGTGACATTCCAAGATGTGCACCAGTTATGAAGCATGTCTACGAATGCCAGCGGTGCTTTTGGGCTCGGACCCAGAATTAAGTATTATGCTTGTGGATGTGCTTTGGGGAAATCCCCGGCATCTGTTGCCATTCAAATCCCAGTAGAAGCGCTGCCTCCGTCTCTAATTGTTCCAGGCCCCAAACTGACAACGTGGGGAAACTTACGAGGAAGCTAATGATCTTTGTACCTCTTTCAGTCAAGAAAAGAAAGAGCAATGCTTGAAATTGTCACTAATTAGCAACATGGCGCTAATTATAGGTATCTTTAATTGCATGGTAACCTAAGCAATTGTCAAAGAGAAGCCACCTGATACTTGGAAATTATTTTTTAATTACTGGTTAGGCTTTTTTAGTCGACGTGAGCCTTTGAGCCTTCGATAATTACTCTGCTGTCAGGTCATCCCTAAAACTTTTAATTGAGATTGTCATGCAATTCCATACTGCTGAGCATTTACGCAGAATACTATCATTTTCATTAAATTGGCACGTGGAGTCTTTACGTCTCGCGCGTTTGTTTCACGGGAAATACGCGTACTTGCGCCCGACACGGAGAATCCAATATTTATCCGATGTAGCAGCAGTGCACCAACGAGAGAGAGCGAGAGAAAAACCCAAATGTCCTCATCCATCTTGATTTCAGTACAGTAGAACCCATGGCAGAGCGAATCAATCCTGCCGTAATGCAGTGCTTAGCCCGAGTCCCTTAGAGGTAGCCGGTCAGGTGATGTAGACGTTGAATGCCGGGGGTTCACCGTCTGCCGCTCTGACAAATGAGGACAGTGACGTTTTCCTCCGTGACATCAACTGCTTTTTGTCCCCTGTGAGTTTTTTTCCACTCTGCGGGTCAGGCCCAATTACGCACCGCACTATCACTGATGGTGGAATCAATTATATCACAGCTATTAGCCGGGCTGACTGATGTCTGTTGCACAAACAAAAGATTTCAATTAGAGAGTAGGGGGCCAGTTCATTTGTCTGGTGGCGATATATGGAGTGGTTGGCCTTTTAATTTCCTTTAAATTAGCCTGTAATGAGGCCATAATTGGCACCCAAGACATTCACTTTCATATTTCATGAGACAAAAAAAGAAATTTATAATTAGAGGGGCCTTATCTGAAGACATCCTGCTTCCCAGATGACAATGGTAGCTATCTCCGTCTCCACATTCCTCGGGTACAAAAGGAATCCCAGAGATGTGTGTGTGTGTGTGTGTGTGTGTGTGTGTGTGTGTGTGTGTGTAGCCTAGCCACGGCTAGCAGAGCAGGACATAATAATTCTCTGGGTGATACCGTAAATGGAAGATATCCATTAATATATATACCATCCCCGTGGACGATATAGGTTATATTTAGGGCAACAGTGGCATGTGAGGCATGTGTACACTGTGTACGTGGTGTGATGGGTCTCCGCACCACGCCCTTAGGTTTGGGTAGGACCGGCATTCCGTTTCCCTTTTTACCGCGCTGCCGACCGGCGGGTACATAACTCCCACATTCTGCCGCGACACGCCCTCCGTGTCAGCGCTCGGGAACCATTTGTTTTGGCCCCTAAAATAGGGTCACGTTAGTCTACGCAGCGCGGTCGTACTTGGGTCTTGGGTGTTCTGCTGTCAGATATAGTGGCGTGCCTGCTACACACAGAGCAACTGTGAGATGTTGACTGTGGCACCAACGGCCCCTGTTCCTGTAACTGATACTCCCCGGTGCTCCTGTTAAGCAGCGTTAATGAGTGCTAGCGCTGAAGGTGTCTAACCCCCCCCCCCCCCCATTTCACATGACTCCAAGTCCACGTGCTGAGAGTCATAAGGCTCAGGCCTGACTTAACACTTGCACGTCATAACACCTATCAACTGTGACATATTGTGGAAATAACACCAGTGGCCTGCAGCGCTGTGTGTGACCGGATGCAGCCCCGGCGAACAGTGGGTGGCATTAGCGGAGGCTGGGTGTCATTGCGGATCGGGTGGAGGGGTGGGGTGGCGGGGGGTTGCAGCCTCACACAAGTGCCATTTGAAGATGTGTGTCCATTTATCATTGTTGTTATGAGTCTTCTCTGTCCTCCTCAGATTGTGTTTGAAGTGGTAACCTCAGGGCAGCGCGGCTTGCTGGCCATCAAAGATGTCGTCGTCCAGGGCCACCAGTGCAGTAAGTCCGTGTTCCTTCGCCATAAAAGACTATCATCAAACACTCATTGTCCTTTTCCTGACACCCTTCCAAATACCAGTATCGATATATATATATATATATATATATATATATATCCAAGGTGACAGGCCCGGCTCGTCAAACAACAGGCCTGTGTATGAGTATGGTACAATCAATCCAACGTGTAAACCCTCCTCGTTCCTCCCCTTAAGATTTATAACAATGGAGTTGACACACTAAAGTCTGCTCGGGATATAGTGCTGGAGTGGCTGTGTTAAATCTATCCTCTGAGAGATGGGAAAAATAGCGAAAGAGGGGGGGGGGGGTGGGCCGAAAAACAAATAGCGCCATGCAGCATGCTGCTACTCACTTTTGGATTCCACTATTTTTCTCCTCCCTTAAGGATATTCACTAAAGCGTCTCATCTCTCAGATGTTCGGAGCGCCGCTACCCTCGCCGAATATCGGCGCCAAGCACTTCAGAGCGCGTCGCCGAGCTAATGAACATGTGATCACAAGTGTGTTTAGAAGGATTCTGCTTTTTGAATAGGCTGCTGCTGTGGGAATACAAGCAGACGGGCTCTGTAGGACTTCACATGCCTGGGCGTTTGAGGACCCAGACTCATGTTAGTCTATACGGAGCTGCACTAAGTCACATTTTATTATCCCACTAGGGGAAATTTGGTCGCAGCCAGGTATTAAAAACACTTTCAATCCATCATAAATACAACATAAAAACAACATACCAGACAGAGAACAATACAATAAAGTACAGTGCAAAAGACGATCAAATAGCTGAGTGCAGAAAGTGCCTAGTGCAAATTCAGCCTTCTTTTTAGTCCCCTGAGTCGGGACTCTATATCTTCTTCCTGAAGGTAGGAGCTCAAACTGCCTCTGCAAGGGGTGGTCGCTCCAGTCCAACATGGCGCGGGCCTTCCTCACGACCTGCCGATCGTATAGCGGTCAGAGAGCTGTGCTCGGTACGCCCCGATAACTTTCCTGGCCGCTCTGACAAGCCGACCGAGCCTAAAGAGGTCTCGCTCTCTGCAATCTAAATCAATGTGATGAAGGCTTTTCATCAATCGATTCCTACTTTGCTCTACCCCTCATAACTGAAGTATCAGGCTCTTGATTGTTAGACGCTAATGACCTGCTAACTGTTTGAAAGCAGCTGAATTCCTGCAAATGTTATGTCAATGAGATGGATTCGTATGGCGATAGGCGCCGCATATGAATGTATCTGAGGGAAATCAATGACGGCTAGCGACGTGATCAATGTCTAAATGTGTAAAAGTGTGAGCGGATCGATAACCCCACCGAGCGGCGATTGGGTTTCTTTTGAGTGATAAGCAGCGTGATCAGAGCAACCTCCTCCGTGGAAGACAGCCAATTCATTTTCTACTTATATGACCGTGTGGAATATCTCACTCAAAGGTGTGATTACGACACGGGGGTGGTCTGCCTCGCCTTCCGCCATTAAAAAAAAAAAAAAAAAAGACATTAGCGATGAGAAAAATAGATTTGTCTCTTTTGGCATTGAAAGGATTGATAGGACAAAGTTATAAAAGAGGTGTAGTTCAAAGGCATGGTTATGAAATATTAAATAGAAGTGAAAGTCTTGATGATGAAAGTGATACAATTAGCTATCGCCAGGCCTTTAGAGATTTGGGCATGCTTCAAATCAAGGTCGCTCCGTCGGATTGCCCTATTTTTTTCATGCAGAATAGGGGTACTAATCAAAAATGTTCTACATAAGTTACTTTCTGTGGACTATCCCAATCAGCCGACGCACTCATAATGAGCACACTTAGAAAAGAGCATCATGCTTTTTGAAGAAAACCCGCCGACCCACGAAAGGATACAGAAACAGCAGAAAATGGCTTCTGCTAGGTGCAAATTTAGCTTCAAACTACGGGGTAGACGATCCAGTCCTGATCCTGATAGCCTCTTTCCGATAAATATTTGCTCTTACTTCCTAGTGAACACGCCGCACTTCCTGACTATAAAGGGAGTGGAGGTCAACGCTGGGCAGACGGCGTCTTTTCACTGCACCGTCAACGGACGCAAGAGGGACAACTTCCACCTCTGGCTTCAGGTACGAGTAACGCTCCTCCTCAAATACTTAAAGCTACTTTACTGATTTTTAAATGTTCCATGTGTTCCCCCCCCCCCCCCTGTGAGTGCCGGGTCAGCATCACAACAGGACCTCTGCAGAGTCAGTGTCTTGCAGTAAGGTGGAAGGGTGCTCGACTCCACCAGGTCTACCAAGCCATGAATGAAGAGTCTTTTAAAAATGGGACATAGGAAACGTAACATTCACTGTAGAAGGTTTCAGAATCAATCACACAAAATCAATTTGATCAGGGGATAACACCTTTGTCCCTCCCTTTACTGGTCCCCAACCCATTTAACTATATGACAATTATTTTAGCAACTGAAATACATTTAGCTCTTCTAATTCACTGCATGAATCATTTTCACAAATCCAACCTAATTGAAAGTTGCGTTGCCTCGTCGTGCCTCGAAAAATCCTGAGAGTTCACCGGCTCGCCTCGATTTCCAGAGCCCCCCCCCCCCCCCCCCGCATCTGCTTTCGGATCGCCGCAGCACGGTCTTAACCTATATAGACGCCGGCTCCGTGGCTGCTGTGCACTACATCCGGGCGCGACTAAGCTTTCGCAGCAGTCTTGGATTGACCTTGTTCCGAGCAGGCGAAGGTAGTGCATCTGGCAGACATAACCCTGCCGGCTCTGCTGCTAAGCACGCTGTCACGTGCGTGATCAGTGGGAGCGTGACGCCGGGTAAAGGTCCTCTGCCAGGTACTCCATCATTTTAACAAACACGTCCTCATTAGCACAGGAGCTGGAAAACAAACATTAAGTGAAGTCCCCCGATGACAGTAATGAAGAAATATTTCTAATGAACAAATGTCCCCCATCTGCCTGCTGTGAGGGGTGACAGCTGGGGAGAGCCCACTGTGTGTGTGTGTGTGTGTGTGTGTATGCACTGTGTGTGTGTGTGTGTGTGTGTGTGCGCGTGATAAATGTATTCCTACCATCAGCCACCGATGGGACTGATAGGACACAAACAGACAAACATGTATACATACACACATACACACACACAAGACAACAAGTACAACCGCACACACACACCCACACCCACAGTTTCTGAAACACACAAGGTCAAGCCACTTTGCTAATTAAACCCCTTTCCCGTTTTGGAGGCTCAGTCGGTGTGTTTGTCTCCGTTCCAACCAGGGGATCGGCGGACGGGAGGCCCCGATGAAAGCCACTAAACCTTGGAACAACCGGCGCTTCATAGGCACTTTCGACGTGGAGAACACCACCAAGGGCGACTCGGGCCGCTACCGCTGCATCGTCCACTCAGACAAAGGGGTTGGAGTGTCCAATTATGGGGAACTAACCATAAAACGTGAGTATCGTTTCCCCCCCCCCCCACACACACACACACACAAACACACACAAACACACACCGCCTATCTGGACAGCGGGATAACGTTCTTCTCGTCCACGCGACCTCCAATCCGTAGAGCAAAGTCAACGGGAGATAAACAGGAAGCGCCGTGTGTGTTTTCCTCGGCGAGATTGTCCTCAAAGGGGTTACTAAAAATACAAGCTTTTTTTATGTTGATTTGTTACCCAGAGGACTTTAATACTTCCCCCTGTAAAGGCTGCCCTTGACCAAGCACAATTCTACCTGGAAGAGCACAAAGGCAGGAGGCGCCCCGGCTTTACAGTAACCTCACTGATATTTCACTCCTGCAGTCATTTGATATGAATTTATGGAGTCATCTGAAACTAAATCCTGCAAGGCCTCACTTTCCTACAGCCCTATAGCCCGGTAATGGCCTTCTATATTTCTTCACCTCAATTTTCTCCCCCGCGCTCTCAATTGAATTTACTGCCCTGTTTTTTTTTTTTTTTTGTCTCCCAGCTTTATGTGATTGATAGGTTTAATCCCGGCTGTCCAGATCGAGGTCTGTCAATCATGCGCGAATGGCCGAGTCCAGACACGGCAGCAGCAGAGAGAGAGAGAGAGAGAGAGAGAGAGAGAGAGAGAGAGAGAGAGAGAGAGATAAAGTCTCTCCCTCGCCCGAGTGTATCAGCGGGGGGTTCAGCGGCTGTACTCAAAGAAAATTTACCGACGCGCTCGGAGGCACTCGGCGCCAGACTCGTGCATAAATTCAGAAACGCAAACACTCGCGCTCGTATATTCGCGCGCACGTGCGCGTGCTCGCCGCCCCGGCAGTATTTTTGCTGATTGCCGCTTTCGACGTGTCACCTGATATGTTTCACGGGGAGACGAACCAGTAAAAAGTGCAAAGTGCCGCCGCGTCGTAAATATTTCACGTACAGTAAATTTTTCCAGATTTAGGCGTTTATCAGATCTTTGCTCCCCGTGTCCTATTTTGAATTCTGCAGAGATTTCACACCTCAATGACTTCAGCATAAGCCAACTTGTCAGGGGAAGAAAAAAAGGCGTTTTCACGGTCATAAGTGTCACACATAAAAAGCCAGTATCTCCTCTTATTGTACCAGTCATAAAACAAGTGCTTAACCCCCCCAAGCAATGTCCCCGAGTCGTAAATCCTTCTTAAATGTGTATTCACTATGTCCGTGACTCGTTTTTGGAGGAGTGACCATGGAGTAATTCTGTGGATTATGAGCCTGCTACAGTCCCCCCCCCCCCCCCACCACCACCACCACCACCACCTCTCATTACCACACACTGCCTTCGCTCCAACATGAGGAGAGTGAATGCTTGATTATCCCAGATAATCACTTCTGCTTTTTCATGCCAATGTTCAGTCAGATTTATGTGCCTACGTGGAAGTGCGCCTCATGTACACGCGGCGAGCCCCGACGGATTGGCCCGTTTTTTCCTGCGACGGGCTCTCTTGTGCAGCGCTGCCAGCGGTTCTGAAAAGGGGGACGTAATTATTCCCCGTCCGAGTGTCGCCTGTTTTCTTGGCCCGGCCAGAATCACCTGGAGCCCCGCTTAGCGCCGAGCGCCGCGCCGAGCGCCGCGCCGCTCTGGTGCCGCGCCGCTAGCCGTGTCGGCGCTAACGAGAAGAGCCACCGCAAAAAATCGAAGGCCCGGCCCAGTCGAGCTCGTCATTTCCCCGCGACCGCCCTGGATCAATTCTTTCCTCGCAGCGGCCCAATTAGGAGAGTGGACGGCATGAGAGGACGCCTCGCATCTCAACAGCAGAGGCTCCGGTGGATGTTGCGGGATGAAAGGCGGCTCAGCGGTCGGGCCTGCGTCCGACTGACGGGAGTGGCGGCTCTCACGATCGCTCTGCGGTGGATGGCAATGGGCGGCGATATATAAATGCGTGTGTATGTCAGTCAGTGCATGTGCATGTGCATGCCAGTGTGTGTGTGTGTGTGTGTGATTGTGTCCTGGCAGGCAGGCAGGTGCTGGGGGTAGAGTAGGACACAGCTGTCGCCAGCCCGTCTGGCTGTCTGGTCAACATCACGACAGCAGCTGCTCGCTGACCCTCGCTTATGGCCGCCACGCTCATCTGTGCGCCGTCACCCATCTCCAACCAGCGGAGGGGGTTCAGTCGTAGGCCCCCCCCCCCCCCCAGCCCCCCCCCCCCCCCCGCCGCTGTCGCACGCGGCTTAAACAGTGGGAAGTTATTATTATCAATATCCAAAAGCGTTCCAGCACTTGTGCAGATTTCACGCCGGTAATCCATTATTTTCAGTGCGTCTGCCGCGCTTGTCGAACAGAGGATTACTGCACCTACAGGAGTTATTTCATCAGAGTGAGCCGCCGTTGCTCTCCTCAAGCAGTAACTTTTCAAAGTTAAATGAAACACTTATTGCCACAATACATCACGCTGCTTAGTCTTAGTCCTGCTCTCACACGGATGGAAGTGAAGCGCGCTCGTTTTCCACGTTCTCCACAGAAAACGACGGCTGGTCAGACGCTCCTTGCTGTGGTCGTTCTCATCCCTCTATCTAACAGAGGGACAGAGACACTATGACAGTCGGTAGATCTCCTCATAACACCAGTGAGTACTAGTTGACTGCTTGTTGCCCTGTGAACCAGTCATACCGTCTGAGTCACCAGCTACAATCCCTGCTGTGCAATGATGGCCATTTGGCCTCGTGTATCATAGCAGGTGTCATCATACACTCAGTGTGATGGCCAGTTTGTTGATGAAATCTGGTAAAAACAAAAACCCACATAACAATGGCTTCCTTTGAGGTAGGACTGGGTGTTTGTTGGAAAACATGTCATACCAATTCTTAAATAAGTGTAATTGGTTTACAAATGATCCATAAAATGAAGAATCTCTTTGCGAAAGCTCTCAGAACCATTTGATGCTTTAAAATATCAACATATCAATAACAAGCGTTGTTATTGTACCAATAGTTTGTTTGTTCTTTGCTACCCGATGCTATTAGACCAGATCCTGTCTTCCCTCGTTTAAATGAAACAGACCATGTTGCCTCTTTAACTTGGTTAAATCCCTTTTTAAGACATAAGCACTGTTGAGTATGGCGGGTGGACAACAGAGGGTCCACCCAAATTAAATAAAGCACCATCAGAACAAGCCCACGGGAGACACCCACATTTCGATCACCTCATTCTCCTGTCTGGCTCCCGCTAGCCGCCGGTGGACCGTCTGAGTCGAGACCTGCTGGATTAGCTGGTTCGCTTCAGGTGATGTTTGACAGCGGCACTGGGAGCTCGGATTAGAGGGAGTTTAGGGACCTGCGACGGAGGTCACCGCGGGGTAACCATCTGCTCAGCTAGCCACCAATTCTCTGTAGGACACCTCCGCCTGCACCTAATAAGCCCGGAGACCTCTCTCCATGACAACTCCATGAGAAGCAGCCGGGCGGCTAATGGCGTTATTCTGTTACATGTGTGTGCTCATTAGAGCTACTCACCGCGGCCTCTGGGACTACTGGAGTACGTGACAAGGGTACATTCCTAAGCAGTGTCTTGGCTGTGGGTCATACCTCTCTGTTTTTTGGTTGCACCAGGAGACCGTGTTTGAAACAGGAAGCGGCTGTGCTGTAGTGTATTCATTGTTTCCATTACCGCTGAATAGAGGAGCTTTCTAAAAGAGCTTCATGAATTGTAGTTTCATTTCATTCTTATTGCCTCATCGTCTAAATGGTGTTTTAGAGTACTTTCAAGACAGGAAAATATTCTGGTGTATATGACTGTACACTGTACACCCATACTTGAAGCAAACTGCATACTGTATTTATGGTGTACTGTATGTACTGTACACCACCCTTTTTTCAACCACAGTTATTTGCTCCTGTCACCATCATGCGCGACAAAACAGTTTGTGTCTGTATAACTGAATAACAGTTTTAGAGAAAATTAAATGTAAACCAGGTATCCAGGGAAGTTCTTCCGTTGTCAATGAAAATTGCTAAATTTAGAACTGCTAGTTTGTTTCATTTTGCAAATTGAATTATGCCTATACAGGTAAAAACAGCCAACATGGCGTGAATGATTGAAGTGGTTAATTGTTGAGTGTTGTTATTAGATTGAGATTGTTATTATTTAGTGTTATTATTATTGTTATAAGACTTGAAAACAGACAAACATTAAGGTGCAATAGTGAACTTCTCACATTGACGGCTCCAAGTGGAAACAAGGGGGAATTTTGAACTTCCGTGATGTCAGTAAACTGTACACGTAACGCTCCGTACATCTGTGATAGGAAAGGATACCAAAGGGATGATAAAGAGGCAAAAGATGTAACGTTGACGAGTCCAGCTACACTTGCTTGTTGCTGATCAGGAGTCAGTTTGTCTTGTTACTCCTTTAACCAACACCAGAATTTAATTTGGGTAAATAGGGCGAATCTACAGGGTTTCCATTTTGATTTAGATTGACAAGATGGTGTATTTTTATATTAGGAATCTGGAGCTTTAAAGTGTGACATTATTATTGTACACTTTGAGCCCCCCCCCCCCACCCAAAAAAAAAAAGAAAAACTCCCTAAAATGCTGCTGCTTGGCCCCCTTACCTGCTTCAAAGTCATAACATCCTGAAAATATTCCACAGTTGGAATAACTTGCCTGTGACATTTCAAGAGGCCTCATTAAACCAGAAGCATAAGGTTTAAGCAAGAACGGGCAAATATTGGTGACATAACAGAGGAAAGGTCACCACCAAGGGCTCCGGCAAACTTGGCATTCATCCGGAGGAGAGAGAGAACTTGAGATTATTTCTCTCCAACAAATCCAAGCGTATACCGGTTGAAGGTTCATAACAGCTGCAGAAAGTGATTCATTTCCAAAACCGTCTCCAGAAGTTCATCGTTCAGTATCTCTAAATTGTCTGCAGATAACAACCAAGGACTTCAATTACCCGCTATCTTTAAAAAGGAGCAGAATTTCTTTTAATTTTGCCATTTTTTGAGTGGTAGACATCCCATTTTTTGAACAGCACGCCTTTATGATTGCACTTAAGATTGGCCTATTGGTTGTTAGGGGTTAGTGATTGATGATTTTGTTCTTCACAAGGAGAACAGAAACTCACACGTCCCGAACAGGTGCTGGATGGAGCCCACGCACCTTTCTGCCCGTAGAAATGAGAAGGTTGTACAGTAATGTGAGTCTTATTTAAGGGGACCAGCCGATGTCCATCACTGCAAAACAGGCAGCGCTCAATTTCACGAACAGCCGTGTAGTCCCCAGATGAAACCAGCTCTCCAGTCAGACAGATGACAGCTACAGTAGTTGTCAGTTATCAGAGGCTGTGGCGTAGATTGAAATCAATATGTTATTCAAAGGACCAATACGTCTGCCAAGGTTGAGGTCACCTCATTTACACCTCTGTTAAATGCTGCAGTCACTTTCAAAATGCGTCTGATTACATGACTCAGGCAGTTTACTGTTGATTATGAGATATTCCCATTCAGCAAGCTGGAACTATCGATTGTCAGTTCTTCCAAAATGCCTTGATTATTGGAAAACATGAAGACATTGTTCGTGTGCTTGAAGGGCATTCTGCTTTGGTTGATTGTTTACAAGAGCAAATTGATCTTAGCACTTTATTTGCTCAATACTAACATTTATTCACAGGAAGTTTTATGTGGGAACCTCGGTGCTTTATAAACAAATCAAAGATACACCATAGGACTCTGTGTGCTAGTGTACGGTAAACGCTTCTTTTCACAAAATTTCTATGCATATGGAAAAAAAGTCTTTTTGTTTTTTCCTCAGAGCCGCCAGTGCCGATCGCCCCTCCCCAGCTGACTGCGGTCGGCGCCACCTACCTGTGGATCCAGCTGAATGCCAACTCCATCAACGGGGACGGCCCCATCATTGACAGGGAGGTGGAGTACCGCACCGTGTCGGGCACCATGTACGACCTGCAGCCCGTGGACAAAACCACCCACAAGATCGGCCACCTGGACCCAGACACCGAGTACGAGATCAGCGTTCTGTTGACCAGACCTCTGGAGGGAGGCACCGGGGCTCCTGGACCCCCTCTCAGGGCCAGGACCAGATGTGCTGGTGAGTCCAGAGATGCACATCCATACATCATGTGGTAGTCAGGTAGAACAGCAGAAGATGAAGTGCACGTAGAATACATCTCTGAAACATTTCCTTGTCTTACCTGCTTATTCCTATTCACGAACACGGGGGCTTCGAGCCTATCCCAGCATACATTGGGGCGGGGAAACCTCCCTGGACAGGTCACCTTTTCCATCACAGGGCGAACTCAGATAGACAATCACTCACACTCACATTCACACCAATGGTCAGTTTAGATTCTCCGGTACACCTGACGTGCATGTGTCTGAGGAAACCGGAGCACCCAGAGGAAACCCATGCAAACACAGGGAGATCTCCTGAGACATGTCTCTTAGAATAATTGAATTGTGGGAAATTTCTTTATTACTGGACACAGCAAGTGTAGCCACACACAGAACAAAGCATAGTCAGAGCCGGATGCATCGATACCAAACAGAAACATCAGTAGATATCCGGTCAGTGACCATCCTACCGGTGAAGGTTCAGGTCTGGTAAAGCTCTATTGTGTTCTCTCCAAAGCCTCAACGCACTCGGAGCACATAACGGCTCCTGCACAATTACCCAACATTCATCATTGCCACTGCACTCGGCCACTTCTTTTAGTATTGTAGACGAGGCCCCCAGTGGTTTTGATGAATAGATCTTTATTAAGGTTTTTGGCATTTCAACATAAGAAGTCTCTTTTCAGAGTAAGATATTCTACACTGAGCACCTGGAACAATCACAGGTGTACACACAGTATGTTTTATTCGGTGAAAGAAAGACTCGCACACCTGTAAACTGCAGAAAATGTACCAAGTTAGGTACAACATAACTTAGCAGCTGTGTGTGACGACAATAACTGATATGATTTATAGTTAGAGCTTACATCAGCGCTGCCACACAACTCTGTAACTGCTTGTTTATTGAGCTTAATTCTTATTTCAGCCCTCTAATTCATCAGCAACGCAGATTGCTATCATGTTTGAAGCACAGCGGCACCGTCGTCGCTGTACTGCGGGCATTGCAGACTCATACATGTACATAAACACTCCTAATGATATTGTACAAATTGCCCTTCTCACAACATTAACCAGCTAAATTCCCATGCTGTACTGGGATGCCAGCTCAGAGAACAAAACAAACCTAGCCTCAGCATTTTCCCAGGCTAATGCTATTTGCTGTCCAGAGAAGTGCTGATGAAAATGGGATTTTTCTCCCCTCCTTACCGAGGGTGTAACCCCCCCTCCCCACTGTGAAGGTCGTGGGCTTATTCATTTTTAGTCCGGCTGATAGGGATGGATGGTGCTACCTGTTCAGCCTTCAGAGCCGGGCCTGGCTTCTGCAGGGGTCCTGCCCCTTGGCCACCCCACCAGCCCCAGTCGGGGAGATTGATGGCCCTGGCTCCTGAAGTGTGTTTGAGGAAGCAGCTCTTGATCTTGTCCGGCTCTCTGCTGGTTGTTCCCAGTGACAGGCTGGGCCTCAGCAGAGCTCCTAATTGAACGGTTAAGACTCACAGGACTGTGTGATACATCACTGTTGATACAGACAGGCCCGGAGACTCGCTCCCTCTCCCCTGCACACCGAAGGCTCTAATGAAAATGTGTGGGGAAACCAGGCTGCACTCCACAGCACCGTCTCTCATGGTTGTTATTCATAGCCGCTTCTTGGTCAGTTCGCGAATGGAGGAAATGTTTCCGATGACAAAAAAACTAATTCAATCTTTTGTAAAAACGGTATAATGCAAGGACTCCGCCAATTGAATTCAGATGCAGGAAGAAGAAAGAGCTCTCAATGGGTTTCTTTCCTGTGAAGCCATTCTATTACTTTCCTAGTGGACATCAAAAGAGGTTTTTTTTAACCAAGTCTCGACTATCTCTTTTGGGGGGCTATTTGTTAGTCTTCAGGTCTTGCAGAACGATTCAGAAGACATTTTGCTTCCGTGTGTCCTCACGTCTTTGGACTCTCAATTGTTAACATTTGTCGTTTTCCCCTTTTTCCTACTGGCCAAAATGACTCGCTAAACATTCCGTTGAGCTCGGAGGAAAAAGCAAAGCGTAACTGTGCTCCCCTTCCTTTCCGTGAATTTGTGTCTGTGAAGTTGTTTACCACTTCAGAGTCCTCCACGCCCGGTAAGTGCTGCATGAAGGAGGCTACTGCATTATCAGGTGGTGCCCCAGGATCACAGCGGGGGGGCAATGCATTTCAGCAACACTATTGAAAGACCATCTCACACAGAGAAGCCATTTCCAGCCCACTCTAGGAAGGCAGATAAGCTGGCCTTAAACAAGTATACGGCTCTGCAGCACGGCTGTTGAACGGACCCTGGGTGACCAAGCATTTTGAAAAATCATTTTTGCAGCTTTTGTTTTATTTCCGCTTGGACTTTACACAATCGCGGAAAAGTATTTTAAAGTCAATGTAGCATCATTTTCTGCGACTGGCAACTCATCTCACACTATCTGAGTTGTTCTGATATGTAACAAGTGATACTTCCAATCAAACAAACAAACCCAGAATCATTTTATTCCTCGTTATACCTGCAACGACGACTTGTCAATTTCCCTCATCTCCTCATGTTCGTTTGTGATGTCGATCCAACCGCACATGGTATATGTTAGGTCTGCACAGCACGTGGTCTCTACCGCAGCAGAGACACTTTCAAATGGGTGTCCGGGGTGGAAGAACATTCTGTCCTTTTGAGCCTCATCTTCACCCTCTGGCCCTCGCTGTCCTGTTGGCCCGCGGAGTGCTTTATAAATGGCGATGCATGATGTCCACGCTCGGTCCAAACACCTGCTCAGAGCCCCCCCCCCGGTCTCTGCCAGCTTTCACGTCTCCGTCTATAAGTTGTTTCCATCTGCGCCGCGGCACCACGTGGGAGTAGTCTCATCTGTTTGTTTTACTCTGCCGTGCTGTTGCTCCGAGTGCTATTAAGCACAGGGGAACCAGCGGTAATCAGGGATCAGCCCCTCGCCTAAACACTTATTTATTAACTGCGGAGAGTCGGGAGGAGCCG
Organism: Hoplostethus mediterraneus; assembly: GCA_034670385.1. Taxonomy (NCBI): domain Eukaryota; kingdom Metazoa; phylum Chordata; class Actinopteri; order Trachichthyiformes; family Trachichthyidae; genus Hoplostethus; species Hoplostethus mediterraneus. The sequence continues at coordinate 769,780 of JAXDDW010000050.1, read as the reverse complement.
CGCAATTACGTTTCACCCGCACCAAGGTTGGTATTTGCATTTAGCCTCCCGGTTTATTTGCGAATGACCAAGCGTTTTTTTCATGCGGGCGAATGAGGTCGGCGTCTTGGAAAAAGGTAGTCGACAGGTTCACGTCAGAGTTATAATCATTTGTCTTGGTGACTTCGGGGTGCAGAGACACGTTAACCGCTGAAAGAGTTGCTCAGGGCATACAGTGCACTCAGCTGGAGGCCTTTGGTTGCAGCTGCAGAGTGTAGGCAAGACCACAAGGACTATCAAAGGACTCCAGGTCTGAGGTATCTGGAGAACATCTGGATCGTTTCCAAGCCTTCAAAAGATTGAAATTCATTGCAAAGTATGGAAAAATACTGTTCAGTCATTTGCTGTGAAGAATAGTCTACATTTATAGAGAGGAACGGCTTTTTTTGAACACCAACCAAAATCATCAAAACCTTCAATATCTTCACGAAATGATGGTCTTGAAGAAGTTAGAGGTGGGAAATGTGTAGGAGCCCTGTTATATGAGCGTCGCAAGCTTGACGTGGGTCATTAGGGAATAATGGTGAGAATAATGCAGGTAATTTCTCCTCTTCCTGCCGTCATTCAGCTGTCAAAGCTTTGAAAAGTGCCGTCTACAGTTGAAAAGGCCTTTTTCTCCCAGAAACCGGTCACGCTGACAGGCAACGAGTTTAGGGTTTGTTACCTGGTAAAGAGGTCAGTTGCATTTTTATAAAAGAAACCCCTCCTGGCTCGAGTGCTTTCACTGCAAATTTTTACCTTAGCTTAATCCATTTCTAAAAGACGAGTGGCTTCACAGTCTCCCTTATGACTGATGCTTTTTTTTTTGCCAAGGTTGAGATTGAGCACATCTGTCTCTCCTCGTCTGAAAAGGGGAGGAAATTGTTTGCTGGGTTTGACGTTTCTAATTAATTCTATTGTTGCCTTGAGGTATGAATAGAAAGCCACTCCGCATCACCATCGGAGATAACATTGGTCTGGTCTGGCACCCACAATTGTCACGTGTCATGTGACCTATAGGATTTATATACCGTCTGTGGCAAGGTGAATGAGGGGGGCCTTCATTTGAGGCACATTGAATTTGTGTTCTTTTGTCAGCCGCAGAAAACAGGGTAGATTGAGTTTGTGTTGTGCAGGAAGGTTACGGGGAGCACCACAATGAAAACCTGTTTATCACAGGGAGCTGGAAGTAGAATGGAAGCCGGATTGTCTTCTCAAGGACACGTCTTCAAAGAACCGATGTTGCGAGGGGAGAGAGAGAGAGAGAGAGAGAGAGAGAGAGAGACAAAGAGAGACAGCCTCCACATTCATAGCTCTTTCATTATTACTATTTCCCACATCTCCATCACTCCATCTATCTATTCCCCAAACGCTGTGGGATTGAGGCTCTCGGAAACAGATGTGCACAAACAATACTCCGGTGGCAGCCACACGAACTGAAACCCCTCCTCCTACTGTAGCACCACCTCTCCTATAGTCTTCACAAACAATTATCATTGCGGTTGTTTGTAATTTCAACCCCCAAACCCCCAGGAGGAAGTCGCGGGGAGTGTCGCAGTCATGCTTGGGAATTTTTTATTTTTTTTTTTATCATTTGAACTGAAATGCTTTTCAAGGTCTTTAAATGTTGCTATTCTCCATCTTGAATGATTTATGGTCTATCTGGTGTAATTTTTGTCACAGATTTTTTTCTCCATCCTTAAGCTGAATTATAGATGTCCCGTTCCCCCCTCGCGAGGAGGCGTCCAGGAAGCACTCATTCAGTCTGGTTGTATAACTCTTAACGGATGAAGAACATCTCCGCGTCTCCTCCTCCGCTAAAGGACGGGAACGTCAGGAGTCGGCGATTTATTCCCCCCGCCCCCCCCCCCCGTATTCACCCACCTAGATAGCCGGATCTCACATCCCCCCATATATCTCCTAAGTAGGTGGCGCAGGAAAACGCAGCGACCATTTCACAAAGTCGAGCGCTTCACTTTGATTTACACTCCGGGTAACACCCTGAGTGGAGCGCGACACGTGCAAGGTTTTTTTTTTTGGTGGGGGGGGTTTTTTTGGCGACAAATGACAATGCCGCGCGGGGCCGCCATCTGGGGAGTGGTGAAGTTGAAGGATCACCTTGGTAACCTCCCCACTGCTCCGGCGGAGATGGCGTCCCCCCCCCCCCACCCCCCCCGTCAGTAAATGAGGGCTTGTGTTCCCCTCCTGTTTGTCAGCCCTAACCACAGGCAATTTCCCCAGGAAGCGGATCACAGAAGACAAAGTGTGGTCTCGTCGGAGCGTAGATCGGTGTGTGTGTGTGTGTGTGTGTGTGTGGGCTTGTCTGTGTGTGTGTGTGTGGTAATGTTACCTGTCAGTCTGACCCCAATCACCACGCGGCGTATTGGTGGAAACAAAATGAAAGATCAATTTTCCCGCTTTCCTTCCTTCCTTCCTCCTCCTCCTCCCCATCAGCTGTCCATTTGTTTTCTTTCCGGACGGCGAAACCCGGACGCTCACCTCCACCTCTTACCCCTGGAAGACTCTCGCTATGTATGTTCTTTTTCATCCAGCGGTGGAAAAAAAAGACCCTACCTAGCGCCCTAGCGCCACCATTTCATGTACTATTACTTATTTAACTACATGATTTATATATTACGTATCCGTCATGTGCATCATTTCCAGTTATTTATTGAAATCTTTCGGATTGGGGCTTTAAAAATGGGCTTGCAGCTGCAGGTGTCGGACGTATGTAGCGAGGTGAAAAACAGGATCTTCGCTATTGTAGAGGAAAGTCAAGCGCAGTACATGAGTAAGTGTATTTAGTTCATCTCGTCGACGCGGCGCCATCATGATGAATGTACTCTACGCCCCCTTTTATCAGTGAGCTTTAAACCACCGCGCTGCCCGGCGTGTCGTCATGTAAGTACGTAACCATGTAAGCACTAACCATGAGTAATTCATAAAGAGTATATATATATATATATATATATGTAGATGATCTGGCTGGCGAGGGCGTGCGTCACTGATGGCTGGGGTCACGCTGCCCCGCAGAGGCAAACAGCACTAACTAAGTTGTGTGTGTGTGTTTTTTTGAAGGTCGTGACATTAGCTTCAGCAAAAAAAACTCCACACACAACAACATGTAACAACGCGTTGGAGTCATTCCTCTCTTTGGGGCGTCTTGGGACGACCAGCGGCGCTTTCAATCACGTACGAAAGGCAAAAGCTGCGAGCCGGTGTGACTCGACGGTCCGAAAGTCACGTCGTGGATCATCCTTATCTACTGGTGGACCGAGTCTGACTTTCTTTCTTTTTTTTTTTCTTCCCCTCTTCCCTTCCTGTGTACATTCCATCTCCATCTCCACCCCCCCCCCCTCCCCTCGCAGCTTCAGGGGGGTTCATCAGACACTGGTGGCAGGCCGGGGCCCCGGCTACCCGGCTACCGGCGCTCATTCTGCGGTTTCGATTTTACAGCGCGTTGCCGGCCCTCTCCGCCCCTCATCCTCACCCATCATGGCAGTGTCATTAATCACGGGGGCCCATAAAGAAGGACTTGATAGAGTGAGGGCCGACCACCACCATTCAATAAATCCTTCTGATTACCCACGCCTCCGAGGTGTATGCGCGCGTGTGTGTGTGTGCGCGTGTGTGTGTGTGTGTGTGTGTGTTGGCTGCGTGGAACATATAGGTCTACAATACCTTTAAGCGCAATCAATTATAACATGTACAACGTGTCAAACCCCCCGAGGACTCGTTTGACTTGTTGCATTTTAAAGGGGTTGAAAACACACAAACACACACACACACACACACACGTTTTGTTTCCATCCTCCTCCCCCTCCCTCCCCTCCCTTCCCCTCCAGAGGATTGCAGTGAGAGCAGCACTCTAGGAGGGCGATGGAGCTTTGATTGTCGGTTATCCAAAGCTATCATTACGGCTCGCCTCGGCCGCGATATGAAAATGATTTCATAAGTGTAAAAACCCCGTGTCGTTACCCAGGATGGCTTCAGCCGCTATCGCCGGTGGATGTGATGGAAAGAGGCAAACAAATGTTGCGCGCTCTCTCCCCCCTTCTTCTCCTCGCCGCCCCCGGGCTCAAGCAGAACAGGGTGAATAACACACAGCAGTAGAGAGAGATAAGTGTCGGTGCTACCGGGGGGGCCTCGTCGCCACCGACGACGACGACGACGGGACGCTTCACGTGAGGACGGCCCTCCCGACGCGGGATCTAATATCTCGCCGTTGTCGTGTTGTTGTTGTTGCGGTACAGTCTGAAATTCACATCCTCTGACAGGCTAACACACCGACCCGACCAAGTGGAGGCTTTTATTTTTCATCTCCCAACAACAAACTCCCCCCACAAACTCCCCCCTCTTCTTCTTCTTCCTCAACCCGAACGCTGTTTCATCCTGATTAGGCAGCGAGCGAGTTTGCGTTGAGCTGACGGGGTTTCTAATCATCGTGGGGGGAAGTAGTCTTTCCCCCCCCCCCCCGCCCCTTTCCTGGTGCTGTTGGGCTGAGAAGGGAGGGTTTTTTTTTTTTACGCCGACATCTTCCCCGCTCTTAATCGATGTGTATCTGATAAACCTCGTAACGCCCGCGAGCCCCGAGGAACATCCGATAAGCGAACCGTTCTCCTGTACGCGCGGCTAGCAGCGAGGTGCTGAAGCTGCGTACCCGCACGGACACTCTTTCACTCTGCGAAGCCTGAGAAACACTCTGCACTGGAAAACACATATTTTACCATACACACACACACACACACACACACACACACACTTGTCTCTCAGCAAAGTGGCTGTGCTCCAGACATGCCCAATTTGTTTCCTTTCATCCAGGACTAATGTCTCTCTCTACCCAGGGGCTGAGTACACCATTTGAGGCCCCCTCTAGGACAGGCGGCTGCAACGCGGGGTTATTTGTTGTTTGGGGGGGTAATCAAGTTCTCAACTGGGATGCGAAAAGGTTGGACGTTCAAATTAACAGGCTGCCATAATGTGCTGATAATTTCTAAAACATTATATAAATGTCAAGCCATCCGTGATATGAAAAAAAAAAAAAAAAAAAAAAAGCCGCTGATAGTTCTGTGTGTAAATGTCAAATTCAAATTATTCAATTACAGTGGCGAGAGTGGGGCAGGTGATCGTTCCGTCCACCCGCTTGGAATACCAATCTGGTTCTGGCTGGAGCTCCTTCCATAAGATAGACCTCGGTAATTTCCTGCTCCGAGGGATGCTTTCATAGCCATTATTACAACTCTGTTCCCCTAGAAATATCTGCCACACTGGGAGAGATATTACACTCATATTTCCAGCGCTTTCGCCCCAGTGTTGCCGTCAGTGTGTGCTAGCTTGTAAGAATAGTAAAAAAGAAAGAGAGAAAAAAAAAAAAGCGATATGGATTTGAAGAGATAGCGCTGTTATTCCTTGTTTTGATTTGTGCTTGTGCTTATGATATTGAGCCTCTTCCTGCTCGGTCAATAAAACTAACCTAGCAGTCGCAGCCGAGCGGAGTAATGGGCTCATCTCATCAGCTGTCATTCACAGGCCTGCGGAGCCTATTTGGAAACGGCTGCATCGCTTTCCCCCTCTACACACCAAAGGATTTATAAGGCACATCAGCCGCTCAATGCAACCCGTTCCTTTCAGATTAAGGGGGGCTAGGCGGAGATGGGGAGGCGGGGGGGGGGCGTTTTTCTTTCTTTCTTCTTCTTCTTTTCTTCAAAGTCAACCTTGACCCACTCTCCGCCGGGCTCTCGGAGATGCACGAGGCACCTCGTTGTCGATGCAAACAGATGATGTCACTCTGAGTCACGGGGTACACGTTGCCACAGATCCTCCTCACATTTTTACTGCCTCCCTCAGACAGCTGGCGCTTGCACCGCGGGGTGCCAATGGGGCCACAAACAATTAGCCTTTTCTCAACTAAACTCCAGGGAGAGGCTATAGAATTGTCATAAGGGCTGTTTACCAAATGGCCGGTACTCTTTTATGGTTTATAGTATCTTCAATGTCTTACTGTTGGCATCCTAGTAGTAAAAAACTATGAAGTACACGTACCATGTGCCAATACAAGACCACAAACCTTCAAATTACTGTTTAAATTTGATCATTGTTTCCTCTCATTTCATTTTTTTTCCTTCTTCTTCACGTGGCAGTCGGCTATTTCTCTGCACAATTACATTTCCCCCCCCTAAGAAAAAAAAACAAACCTCATTCTTGTTGGCATCTCCCTATTGGCTGGAGTTAGAGCGCGGTGGACATTATCTCTGGCGTTTCGCAAAGATGGGAGTGTGACATTCTCCTTGAACGCTCCAGAAATGAGACTTTCTCCCGGTCCACTCGTGCACGTCTGCTTGAAATTCACACTTTAGTGCATTTGTCACTTCGAGGGCGTCTGGTTTAATTTGATTTCTGTGCCTGGCCACCCTGCAATTCTCTGTGCTTTTAGTGTAACCGCTGCTTACTGAGTGCGGCCAACAGATAGTTCCACAAATAAAGGGGGTTTAAACTTCTATTTTCTGGATGGCTTTCCAGAAACTGCAAGTGACTTGAAGAGGCCTATTTTTCCTCCATCAATTCCTCCGGTTTCTCTCTTTTTTTTTGTGCGTGTGTGTCTCTGCTTAAAACTGTTAATGGACTATAAATGGACAGCCCATTGTCTGGGTTGTTACACTCATCACAGTAGCTTGCAAGTGTGGAGGATTTGGCTTACTCATTGTCTGTAAACGCCGGAAATGTGATTCTACAGCGCTTTTCCTTTGACGGTTGTATGTGTATGTCTTTGCGAGGTCTGATCCAAGGATTAACGTTTCTCTTTACTTTTGACAATCATCTTTTTTTTTTCAAAGATGTCATGTACGTTTGAAGGAGGTTACTCCCACGCACAGCATGAAAAAAAAAAAGAAAGGTTTCTCAAAGAATATCGAGTGCTTTTTTATACACTATAAGTCTTGCTGATGGACGTCTGACTACTTTCCCAAGGATTTAGTCTTGAAAGTTAGACCGCGTCACAAATCGGAACAGGATTTAATTGTTAATGTTGATGTTTTTTTGCCGTTTCAAGTCATACCGTCTCATATGAAGCCCCCTCTGTTCATATGCTACACCTTTGACATCCCCCCCCCCCCCCCCATCAGTCTTCAGTGGCTCTCCCTCTGCCTTTGTTGGGCCCTGCTGACGCCATTTCATCTGCTCTATTAAAGCGCAGGAGAGATCACGTCCGTCATTTCTCCTCGCGAAATCTGAAAGTGTTCCATCTTTTATTCGCCGAGCCTTTTTTCTTTTCTCACTCTTTCTCTTTTCCGCCTCGCTCTCTCTCTCTCTCTCTCTCTCTCTCTCTCTCTCACTTGTTCAGCCTTCAGTCATGTCATGTGTCATGACCTAATTTCCTGAAAACCATTGATTTCAGGGTCATCATTTAGCTATAGCATAACACAGAAGTTCATCTGATGGTGAATTGTGCCTTGCAGGGTTTTTTTTTGAAAGCATACTCAGGCGTATTTTGATGTTTTGATGTTTTCCTTCCATATATTTTCACTGGAAAGATGAAATAAAAGAACATCTATTTGCCACATAGCTGGAGTGGGAATTGCATTAAAAGGTGCATTTCTCCTGCCCGACAGCGTTGTTGTTGTTCATAGATTCTTCTTTGCCGCTTGCTTGTTTGTCACGTCCATTGTACGGTCTGTAGAATTGAACAGCATGCTGGAGCCCGAGTCCAGTCCCCCCCCCCCCCCCCCATGCACCTCCAGAATGTTAAACATGGCCGCTGTGGCTGCCTCCGAATCGCTGGACTGTGTCTCCCGGGGAACGGGGAAATTGAGCCCTGGCTGTTCGTAATAGGTGGTAAAGTGTTAAGTTCCAGAGAAATGGACTGCGAATTTAACCTGAAATGGAAATTGATCCCATTACCTTGTGCTCTGGCTGTTCTCCTCCCGTAGGAACGGAGAGCGCGGGTGGGGGGGGGGGGGGAGGGGGGGAGACTGAGGGGGAAGCAGAGAGAGGTGATGGGGAGAAAGAGAGATGGGGAAGCCAAGGGATGGGCAAAGAGAGAGGAAATGGAGAAGGAGGATGGGGAGAAGAGGGTAAAAGATATGGAGGGAGAAGAGATGGGATAGAGGGAGTGCAGATGGAGGGAAAAAGACAGAGAGGAAATGGAGAGTATGAGAGAAAAGGCAGGGAGGTGATTAGAGGTGATAGCATGGCGGTGGGGGCTGTGGACTCTGTATCAGTGTGGAGCTAATAGCTGGTCGCTACTGAGCGACACGGAAGAGGAAGAGGAAAGGCAGAGGAAGAAGGTGGAAGGGGGGGGGGGGGGGTTGGTGTAGAATGGCATGCTCTGAAGGGATGATATGCCTCCCGCCGAGCGCTTCCACCAACAGGCCTGTGGTGTCTTGGTGTGTGAGGCTGCCGCCAAGTTATGGTGATAGGAGGCAGCGAGCCTCGCTGTCAAACTGTTGCTTTGAAACTCTGAAATGTCATCTAGAAATATCAGATTTGATGGGAGACAGACGAGGATTTCAACTCGCCTTTCTGGTGCCCGGAGAAACCCTGTCAATGCATCATATGTACCCTAGCGTCACACAGACCTCAGTCATTTTCTGCTCTAAGGGATAATTTCATTATTCTAACTCTATTCTAACTCTATACATATATATCAGGTGTCTAATGTCTCACTTTGCATTCTAACTTAGTTGCCTTTGAAGAAATAATATACCAAATAACATATTATATTACATACCATAATAAGATCCGGCAGGAGCTGACCAAGCAATCGGGGACGTTTGAATGAGCTTTTCAAATTAAAGCTGGAAAATATTGTATGTAATATATTAGTCATGGAAAATGTGCAGAAAAATAAAAGAATTTGCTGAACAAAAAAATAAATAATATATATATATATATATATATATATATATAATATATAATATATATATATATATATATTATGTGTGTTCAGTTGACATTCACTACACGGTGTTCCACAGACATTCAACTCAGTTTATTAAAACAATCTTGCACTAGCCTCCCATCCGGTCTGCTCTAATTGGTGATCATCATGTGTGCTCACGCTTCCCCTCTTCTCTCCCCGACCCGCCAGAGCCCATGCACGGCCCGCGCAGGCTGGAGGTAGTGGACATCCAGTCCAAACAGGTGACGGTGCGCTGGGAGCCCCTGGGCTACAACGTCACCCGCTGCCACAACTACAACCTGACGGTGCAGTACCGCTCCAGGGTGGCCGGCAAGGAGGAGACCCGCGAGGAGGTGTGCTACGACACCCAGAGCCGCGACCCCCAGCACACCATCCACAACCTGACGCCCTACACCAACCTCAGCGTCAAGCTGGTGCTGCGCAATCCCGAGGGGGTCAAGGAGAGCACGGAGCTGGAGGTGCAGACCGATGAAGACGGTAAGCGTGTAATATTTCATCCTTCTTAATAGTATCAGCCTGGAGTCGGAGGCATAAAAGAAATAAGCACCACAACAAGTTGCAATCCAATATTGAAGCATGTCATTTCAAAATGGAGAATGTATTGCAACCTTGATAATGACAATATGAAGATCCAGTTTTATGTGGATTTGAATGGCTCATGAAAAGGTTTATAAATGGTGTAAATGAACGATGTAATGATAAATAGTCTCAGGTGACCCCAAGACAACAAGGTCAAATAAGCATTTAACATGAAGCCACTTTTATTGCATTGAAGACCAGAAAGAGATCCTGCTTGGTTTCCATATCCTACCACAACCAGAACGTACTAGAACCCGATGATGTTGATGGGTGGTGCTAATTTCCCACCCTGATAATAAAAAAAAAACGCTTGCAGGAGTTTTAGTTTGGAGGACGTCGGGATCATCCAAATATTTTTGGGGAGAGCAGAGTCAGAGAGCAAACCTCTTGTTTCCTGTAGTTGTTTCACCCCCTTCAAAGATGAAAGATCTACTGCATTGCCTCAGCAGACGCAGGAAATGAACTCCACAGAAGTCTCAAGGAACCCCGGCCGCCAGATAACAAACAGGCTCAGCTGCCGAAAAAGAGAGTCTTGTCATGTCTCGCTCAGATATGTCTGGTTGGAAACTTGAAAGAGGCAACGGTTTCTCACTATCTGACTGCTGTGTGTGTGTGTGTGTGTGTGTGTGTGTTTAGGGTCCCATGGGAACACGTGTACAGACAGGGTGTAGCTGTAGTTGTATTCTTTAAGATAAATGTAAAAAAAATATATAGAAAAAAAAAACACATCTCCATATCTTTCTGTTTCACTTACAGAATGAAAGCAATTCACACGAGGGGTTCAAGGACCACATCTCTGGCAGTATCTCAGTAAAAAGTAAACATTGCCAGAGATTGAGCATCCCACTATATCCCATGGGGTTGTCAGTTCATCTCAGCCACTTTGTTTGCACTACATTTTGATCTCATGAGCAAACTGTTCCGTGTCGCTCCCAACCCCGATGTATCACGGGTTCGGTGTTTCGAGTGACGGCGACTGGAAACGATCCCACGTCGTGTTCAACGATGGTCTCGCGGGCCGTCGGTTTTTGGTCCTCGTTTTGAAAACGTCTCCTGACTGTTACGTGCGCGTCGAGGTGCCGGGCTCGGTAAACCGCGATAGAAAAGAATAGCAAGTAACAACAATAACAACTCCATTCGTTCAACTTTAATTGACATTTTAACCTGACGAACATCCTCATCTTGTTGCAGATATTGTCAGTAAAGGCGAGCCGGTGGAATTCTTACTGTGCACGCTTGTTGTTGATTTTTTCCAACCTTGAAAAGTATCACACACGAGCCACCGCCACCACCGCTGTACTACCCGTGTTGAGAAATGTGTTGTCTGATTTGTTTGTTTCCCACAGTGCCGGGGGCCGTTCCTCTGGAGTCCATCCAGGGCAGCGCCTATGAGGAGAAGATCATCCTGAAGTGGCGAGAGCCGGCGCAGACCTATGGCATCATCACTCAGTACGAGGTATGCGAGGGACAGAGGGGGTACGATATTAGAGATATTGATCACCCTTTAGTAAACATGTTTACCTCTAATATTAAAGTATTTTTTCTCCAGTTCCCCGTGGAAGCGTGCATTTCCTTGGGCGAGGCTATCGAGTCGTCCTCTATTGCCTATATCAACTATTGCGAGTCTTTAGGTCTTTAGGTGGTGATCACATGGCAGGTTTTTTGGGGAAAATGCTCAGTTGCCTCAACATTGTTCCTTTAGCCTAGGTACACCTGTTGCTGTCCATCTGCACTTCCCAAATAATCGCCTGTTGCACCGTCATCCTCACCGTGCGTTCACACTGCAAACAGCTTGCTTGATGGGTAAAACCATGTCATTAAAATCATTGTTGCTGCTTCCTATAGCCTTTCATAACGTTACATTGTTCTGATGAGGTCATGCAGCTAGCAAGAGATAATTAGGCAGCAGTAACATCACTTCAGAGTTTACTGTCAACTCGCTCCAAGCATCAGCTCTTCCCGCAGCCTTTCAAATTAAAGTTATTGGAGAACCGGAAAGTTTTGAACGTAATCAACTTCTCCTCCATTTTGCGCTCGCCAGGCGGAACGAAACAAAATCACATTGGCGGGGGGAAATCTGATTGGCTGGTTAACCGTCAATGACATTATGATGGCGTTGCGACCTCTAATGGAAAGCTCTATCTCTGCCACACAGCTAGAACATATATCACGGTTCAACGGCGAGCGAATGTTGACATAAGGATCCGTGCGGGCCCTCGCCAACTGTATCGAGTGTTGAATAATAGAAACAGCCTCCACAAACACACAACATATGTACACATTCATCTTAACCAGCTGAAGGTGGAAGTCATCCCCCCCCCCCCCAACCTTTCCCCCACAGATTGATTCTCCCCCGTCGGGTTCTCCCTCTTGTGCCCGTTCTTGCTCGTGTTTGGTATTTTGACTAGGTTAGCAATCATCGACGGGGTCCTGTCCCTCATATGTGGAGAGCATATTGAAAAGTAAAAGTAATACCATCAGGTCGCTCCGTCCACCGCCACGCCAGCAGGTGAGTGAGGCGAATGAAATATGAAATAGATATTCTCTCTCTCGGCAGGCCCGGGGACATTTCAACCCTTCCTCCGCCCCGGCGCCAGCACCACGACAAGACTGTCATCCATTCAAGTGTGTGTGCACTTAGAGGTGCCGGCAAAACAACCGCCATTATAAAAAATAAACTGTAGGTTTACCGCACACTTAATCACTCTCAGGCCGGGCTTGTTTCAGTTGTTTATCTCTTTTCAATTTTTCACGATGCGAGTAAAAAACCAGTCGGAGCGGATGATGCGTTTCACTTTGCTGCCTCGTCAGGTTGACTCATATTTATGCCGAGCCAAAAATGCGTTTCACTTCATAACATACCCACTCCAGGCAATCGTATTCATGCGCCGTAGCAATTACTTCCCTCGCTCCCTCTCCGGAAGAAGTCTTAAGTGTATAGTAATGTGTCTTGTTAAAGTAAGCAATGAAATAAAGTCCCCAACGATCCTGGTGTTTTCCCCCCCAATTTCAAAATGAGTCGTCATTACAGATTTTCCCAGCCGCGATACTACTCAGATCAGCCCCGTCTATGTGCCTCCTTCTGCAGGCTGACAGAGGAGGGGAAAGGTAGCCGGCAGCTTGCTCCAGGTGTCTGCCTCTCTACTACAGTCTGACTCCGGTTTCAGGGAAGCAACTCCCCGCACCAGTTTCTGCCGGTATTCCCCAGAAGTTGCTTCCTCTTAAGTCAGGACTTGGCTTTGATTTGACGCTATCAAAGGCGCTCCGAGTGAAAGACGTCAGACAAGCCCTGATATCAAAAGAGATTTCAGCTCCGTTCCTTTCTGACCGAGCTCTGAGGCTGCGTCTTGATATTGACAGATCCTAGAAGACAGGCCTCTGTTTAACGGACACACCGTCTCCATTGAATCCTTTTTCATCAGACATATTTAGCAATGTAAAGCATTGTGGAGCATTGTAGAGTCTATCTATCTATCTATCTATCTATCTGTCTATCTGTCTATCTATCTATCTATCTATCTATCTATCTATCTGTCTATCTGTCTATCTGTCTATCTGTCTATCTATCTATCTATCTGTCTGTCTGTCTGTCTGTCTATCTGTCTATCTATCTATCTGTCTATCTATCTATCTATCTATCTGTCTATCTATCTATCTATCTATCTATCTGTCTATCTATCTATCTATCTATCTATCTATCTATCTATCTATCTATCTATCTATCTATCTATCTATCTATCTATCTATCTATCTATCTGTCTGTCTGTCTGTCTGTCTATCTGTCTATCTATCTATCTGTCTATCTATCTATCTGTCTATCTATCTATCTATCTATCTATCTATCTATCTGTCTATCTGTCTATCTATCTATCTATCTATCTATCTATCTATCTGTCTATCTGTCTATCTATCTATCTATCTGTCTGTCTGTCTATCTGTCTATCTGTCTATCTGTCTATCTGTCTATCTATCTATCTGTCTATCTATCTATCTATCTATCTATCTGTCTATCTATCTATCTATCTATCTATCTATCTATCTATCTGTCTATCTATCTATCTATCTATCTATCTATCTGTCTATCTATCTATCTATCTATCTATCTGTCTGTCTGTCTGTCTGTCTATCTGTCTATCTATCTATCTGTCTATCTATCTATCTGTCTATCTATCTATCTATCTGTCTATCTATCTATCTATCTATCTATCTATCTATCTGTCTGTCTGTCTGTCTGTCTATCTATCTATCTATCTGTATATCTATCTATCTGTATATCTATCTATCTATCTATCTATCTATCTATCTACCTGTCTGTCTGTCTGTCTGTCTGTCTGTCTGTCTGTCTGTCTGTCTGTCTGTCTGTCTGTCTGTCTGTCTACCTGTCTGTCTGTCTGTCTAGTGGCAAACAAACAAAAGGTGGGTGAACCATGACCTCCAGCTGGTGATCATAATAAAGACCACCAATGTAAACAAACTATATTTTTAATGCTTATTTCAACTAAAACACGTCTATCCTCACGTAACATACAACCAGTTTGAAACCACTTTGTTTGATGTGCACGATAAATCTAGATGAAGATTTATGTCAGGCAGCAAATCAGAAGCTGGGTAAACTTGAGTTTGGGTGGGTTTACGCTCCACTACATCCTGGAGTCTTGATTCATTTGATATACAATAATTTACCGTTGTGTTTTATGACAAGACGTGGAGAGCAAGTTCAACACACTCTCTCACGAACATTTTATTTTGCTTTCCCAATTATTTGACAAGTGAATGTATTGGAGGGATCGGTATTTTGTGCACGCGTCCTTATTCTTTATGCTTCATAAATCTGAGGAATATATATATATATATATTTATATATATCGCTCATGTAGAATAATGTAAACTGAAATGAGTAAAAATCTTTAATATGTCAGCTTGATTTACAGTTACAAAGCGAACCCAAATTAATTTGCACAATTAATCCCCCCCCCTCGTTTTTTTTTTTCCCGTCAGCTCCATTATAATTGTAAAAACTTGTCCAAGTGCCCAGTGTTGACAAGTCATTTCAAATCCCTCTCCCTGAAACGTTATGATATAGGATTTGGCATCGCGGACTCATTTCACAGACAAAGACTAAAATGCGAAGGGCCTCCGAGCATTTCAAAACTTGATGGACACAAATTATGCAGCACTCCAAACTCCCTTTGTGTTCCTTAATTGGAATTATAATGGAGGCTTGCAGTTACGAGCACGGGCGTTTTCTTAAAGGAGGACTTTATAGATATTCCAAATGGATATTAGCAGAAACACTCACCTTAATGCCTCCCCCTAGAGCTGCTGTGTTTATTAACGGGGGAAGGGATGGATTAACTATATTTTCTCTCTCTGTGAAGCCACAAGCCGGCATTATGTGTTGTGTTACCAAAAAATAAGCACCTCGGTTCATCCAGCGGATTACGATCCCCGTTACGAGCTGACCCCCTTTTCCTCCGTAGTTCTATTGTACCTCTTATTTTGGAGATACCAACGAGGGCACAACAAGACAGCTTTATTGCATAGTAGACAGAGGGGGGGGGGGGGGGAAAGTAGGCATAACCTGCAGCACCAGAGGAATACAAAACATGGACAGTAAACGGAGCTTGCTGAGGCTGCTTGGACGCCCCGGACATGAAGCGGTTTTTTGGGGGGTTTGTTTTTTAGCGTGTGAATACAAAGAGGGCTGAACACAGAGTACCGGAGGCCACACTCGGAATATTGATTCCCTCCTCTTTTTTTTCCCCGCCAGATCTCCTACAAGGCGGTGAGCTCCTTTGACCCCGAGCTGGACCTCTCCAACCAGAGTGGGAAGGTGCTGAAGCTGGGCAACGAGACCACCCACGTGTTCACGGGCCTCTACCCGGGCTCCACCTACTCCTTCACCCTGCGCGCCAGCACGGCCAAGGGCTACGGCCCGCCTGTCATCACCCAATTCACCACCAAGATTTCAGGTCAGCGCGGGTCAACGGCGCGGGAGCCCCCTGTTATAATGTCCGGCTGGTGTCTGATTAATAGCGCACCACTCGCTACAGCTGCAGTTTTTTTTTCGTGTGCTAATGTGTGAACGGGAGATATAATCCATGCCTGGGTGATTCTGATTGTTTTGTTTTAACCTGCATGGATGTGTGTTGGGTTTTTGACGCAGATAGTGTCAGGCAAGTTGTCAATCACATAAAAGTATAGTAAATTAATTGTTTTGTGTTTTCTGCCACTCAATCTTTTATACCCCATTTGGTATTTTAGACAGGTAAACCGTAAAACATACGTAGAAAATATGTACTGGTACTTTGTTACCTTGTACCCATCATCCCTGTACTGGATGTGGACATTTTGATGAATTCATTTCAGTGTTATTCACTATTGCACTAGTTTGAACCGAGCAGTCTGATTGGTCAAAGGCCTGATCCAACCACGTTAATAACGTGCTTAATGAAAAATGAAAACTCCACCTGATACCCAGGAAGCTAGTTAGCCACTTTTCTTTGCTTTACCTCCTGCTTTTTATTCTGATGTATGTACCCAACTTGGACGAAATCCCTTTCCTGCCAGATATTATGGATACTTTGGTGATAGCAGCAAATAATTCACAGTAATGGATTCTCGCTCCGGTGTTATTGCTGTAATAAAACACCTCCCTCCCCCCCCCGGTTTCTCTCCAGCTCCGTCCATGCCGGCGTATGACCAGGAGACCTCCCTCAACCAGACAGACAGCACCGTCACCGTCCTGCTGAAGCCGGCCCAGAGCAGGGGTGCACCAGTGAGGTAGGCTTTAACACACAAACACACACACACACACACACACATATATATATATATATATATATATATATATATATATAAAAATGCTGGGAGCCACCATCAATAACAAGCAATTATCAAAGAGCGCGTGTGTTTATCGATACAACACCCTTAAAGGAAAGTTGCCAGGGATTTCAACACCTCACCAACGATCTCTCATTTTCTGAACTTTTATTTGTTTGTTGGATTTTGATCCTGTGAAAAAGAAAAATCGTAGCCCTTTGAAGATGAGAACAAAGCCTGGTGGAGCGCCGAGGCTAGCTTCGGGATCTCCTGCCTTTTACATGTGCTCTTTTATGTACCGGGGCTGCTCACCCCCCGAGCCGCCGCGGGTTTCTGGGGGAACGAAGGAATTCTGCCGGCTGGATCGCTCATTTATTAGTCATCATTAGGCCCGGCTGAACTGTTCTCTTGAAAACGCCAAATCCTTGAACACCAGTCGGCGTTTTAGTTCACCCGGGCCACCGCGGGATTCTGGGAAACAAAGGAATTCTGTCCTTGTTAGTAGTAAGTCTTAGTCGTACCATTATTTTGGCCATGCACTTTTATGTCCATATGTGAGTGTAGTTTTGGGGTGAAGAAGACAAACAATTCCCTTTAGCTCTTGTATTTTCTTGTCTTCTCGTGTTTTATGGCACCTAAAGTAAAGATTTGCACCATTTGAAACGTGATTTCAAACATCAAACACGTCACGGTGCTACCGATAAGCTAGCTCGTCAGGTCATGTGTACCCTCGGTTGACAAAACAAGCTCCTCTTCGGGTAACGGCGGATAACTTTTCCTATTTTCCCACGTCGTGTAAAAGCTCTAGAGTGGGTTGACCTGACTTCCAAGAGGGATAAACACTGCGGCTCGCTTGCTGTAAAACCCAATTTTACACTATCAACTCATCTGAATCCTTTTAAAGATTGCAGCCTGGAGATCTTTAGTCAGGCTTGTCAGCTCATGTTTACCGTGTGTGCGGCTGCCTGGATGAATGCCCCGGCGCCGAGCGGAGAAGGCCTGAGCGAAGAGGACAAGAGTGATCTGTTTTCAATCTTCCATCCCAGGTAGCGTTCGGGAGGGCCTCGCTCCGTCTGCCGTTCTTTCCCCGGGGCCAATTACGAAGCACTAATTATAATTAACACAGTGTCGTGAATCGGAGCCTCCACTAGTTAGCACGCTAGCACTCTTTTGTTCACCGTTGGGAAGGCGCGCTCGCCCCGCCGACCCGATGAAACACTCGAGATTTCTCTTTTTTTCCGGAGATGTGAACTTCTAGTTTGAGCTCCCCCCCCCCCCGCCGTTGTATGTGACTGAGCTGAGACAGGACCGCGTGGTAAAGCTGGACAACATAATCCCAGATGCGGCTGTTGTCATCGTATTAGCTCTACGGGAGGATAGAGAACTATCAGTGGCTCCGTTTGAGGGTAAGATGTGTGTTGTGGAGATGTTTGGAGGAGCATGTGTAGCGCATCGCTGAGATAAATCCATTAGAACAATTCATCACCGTTCATCAATACAACTCAGTGGGCTACAGATACACCTCAAGGCCAATCCACACACGCTTTGATCAAACTACCGAACCTTTGGGGTTGTTGTTTTTTTTTTCCGGGTGCGCATTTATTTTTCCACCTTCTCGCCTCCTTTTGAAATCTCTCTGGGACATAAAGGCCAGTAAACTGCCTTCATGTGCGCACTCCTGATGTCTTGGAAAATATGAATTGCAAAAAGGAAAAGGAGCCGGTGGAGGGCAGCGAGCGGGGGGGAGGAATTTACGATGCGAGGCCCCGGGGACCAGATACCGCCGAGGCTTTTTTTTTTTTTAAGGTGTTTTCCAGCTCCACCACCTCAAGTGACACGCCAAGCCTTTGAAAGTTTAAGGTGACTAAAGCGGCTCCTATTCACGAGAGTTGAGTCAGGATGTTGGGATGTTGCTGTCTGGCCAATAATGATAAATTTAGGCGTCTGGGGGGGGAAAAGAATAACAACAGCTCTAATCTCTTTTGGGTTAGAGGGTTTGCGATGCGTGACTTTGTGACATTTTCACTTAAGGCGCATAGGAAGAGTTGTTTTACAAAATGCTGTATAGCCCACTTTGGACTAAAACAGTACGAGACGTTCATCATTCAGCATCTTTGAAACATATAGCTGATACATGCAGTAAAGGTGTTATCATTTATCTGTAAAAAGCACCATCACTTGTTTTAATTGTGCGCCACCAATCATTTTGAAAGAGTAGGTGTCACATTTTTCTAGAGCGGTGGATATCTCATTTTGCAAGGGAAGTTGTTTTTTTTCTTTTTTTTCCTGAAATCTGTTTTAAATTCCCAATGAAATAGGGCATTTGACAAGGGAGAACAGTGATCCGCAGTGCCACAGAGGAGGGTGGCACAGCGGCACGAAAGCCTGATTTGATAACGCAATCTTGCACACTGATTGGGTTTGGGAGGTAATACAGCTCCAGACGCTTGAATTTCAAATAGCAGATGTTTTGCTGTAATACAGGAAGGAGGGGAGAGATACAGGAACATCAAACGATAGCATCAGTTCATGAAAAAAGCAGAGGCACGATAGCGCAACAAATGTCAGTTTCACTTCGGCTTCCACGCTGTAAGGCAATCATATATTAGAGATGTCGAGCTAGACCTTGTCACCGCTGAAGGAGGCAGTCAATTTCTCATATTTGTGTAATTGCTAATCTGTATAACATTTCCAACGTGGATTTGGCTACTAATCTCTGGGGACGACACGCGTAGCCGGGAACAATTTTTACCAGAGGGGACACTGTTCCTTTAAGAGGATTAGCGATCTGTCTATCAGTCATGTCGTGTTAAACTAATGTTTGCAATGGCCCCTCATCAGGGCCAGAAGACGCCTCCTCACTCCGCGGCATCAAAATAAAATGTTTACATGCCTCTCCGGAAATAAATGATTTGAGAGGCTTTCCTTATCATTCACACCACTAAATCAGCCTTTTTTTTTTTCCCTCTTTGCCTGCCATAACCTTTGCCTTGAGCAAGCTCACACACATGCACACAAACAGGAAAAAAAAAGAAAAAAAGCTGTGAGATCCACCAGTTTCCAACCTTGTAGGTACCATATTGAGGAAAGTGAGTTCCAGTGTAGTTTCTACCCCGTAGCATCAGATTATCGTTACTCCGCCACGGCCTGAAAATCAGTTAAGTGATTTTCTACACTCCCAAAATAACCACTAACTTTCTTTGATCGCGGGCACAGCGGGCACAAAATAGCTGTGCGTGAACGTGACACATCCCGAGGCATTTTTTTTCTTTTTTTTTACAATTTAACGGCAACTGTAATCTATGGCACCTTCTAATTTGTTTGGCTTAATGGTTTATGGACACCGGGGGAAGATAAAGAGCGAGACGACAGGAGCACAGAGGGGAGGATGCTGGGTCAGGAGGAGCAGCGCGTTACTTACGACCCCTCTTAAATCAGACAGATATAGGGGCCGTCCACAGCGCCGCACGCCGGTTCGATAACACCGACGGCTAGCTAGGTGCGCCGATTAGCATTGGAGAGGGAGGGAGAGAGCGAGAGCGGGAGGACACAGTGATTGAAATGCTCCCCGTACCCCCTTCCTTCATCTGCTCAAACAGCCTGCAGTTCTTCCCCCTATCAGCCCACATGAAAAATAAATCTGACTTTCAGGTCACAATCCAGTCGATTCCGAGTCAATCCGCCATAATTGGTTGGCGTCACATGGCGGCAGGGCTGAAATCTATCGGGCAAGGGAGGCTGGAGGAGGCCTAATTGGTGTCAGCTCGGGTTGCGGCGCTACTGCAGGAATACAGGTCTGCCTCCGCCGGCCCCTCCAGGCAGACCACTTTTAACAGCTTATTCCATTCTTCCCGTACACCCTTTTCCCCCTTCACTCCTCTCTCTCCTCCTCCGCTCGGGGATGAGAGCTGCTGAGGTTTCTCTGCAGTTTTTGGAAATTAACTGCAATTACGGGGTGGTTTTCGCAGAGCGGTGGGATCGCTCTCCCGAGGTCCTCTTTTAATCTGGTATCCGTGTGTTTGCGAAGGCTGGCGGGTCCGCAGCGAGGGCTAGTAACTGACAACCCGAGCCGAGCCTGTTTCGCCGCCACTCTGCCTAGCAACACGGCTATACATGGCTCCAGAACACACTGCTTAATAGGGACGAGGTGTATTTATCGCAACGTACGGACGAATTACCGTCATTAAAGTGAAGTGGAAGCAAGTTGAGATGCTCTGATTGATATCAGATCAAATGAAACATCAACCGTTTTTTTCTTTCTTGTTGTTGTTCGTCTGTTTTTTTTTTTTTGTTGCTCATTCATGTCATGCTAAATCAAGCATGTGACTAAATGACTCTGGCCTGTCAAAATGACTCGTAATGTAAATTGTGAACTCAGCATGAGGTGACAAGGTGTCAGCTGCTCAAAGGCACATTAACATGACAGCAGTAATCACACACAAATAATCACGGCAATTTCAAACAGCCGACATTAAACTTATCGGCTCTGCCTCGTATGAGCAGCTCAGATAAAAAAAACACTATACTCTTCGAGGAAATGTGCCTCTTTATTGTCTATTTTGCGGCGTGCTTCGACTCGGCGGTAGAAATATGTTTTAAGTGAGACCGGATAAAGAGGGTATCATTACCTCTCACGCTCACAACGTCGAACAAACCATTTTTGTTCAATTGCCAATTCATTGCGCGCCAGGTTTTGGCTGCAGCGAACGCGGCGAGGAATATTTTAGTTTCCCTACATTACAAGGGTGCCGCAGCCTTGGAGCCTCATAGCCGTTGGCAATTGGTATTTTGCCGGAGGAAAGGAAAGCAGTCCTATTCATACGGTGCCTATCATCGAGTCATGGCACAGCCGCATCATCATATCATAAGGAGCCACCCAGGGGGGGGAGCCGGCTTTTGTTCTTATTTTGCTATCTGCAGATTGATTTGGAATATCAAGTACCGTTATGGGCGAACAATAAAGGAGTGCAAACACTAAAGCTGCAACACGGCAAAAAGTAGCCGAAGACTGAAAGTTTGGTTACCCAGCTGTACTATGTACCTAGCTGATACTAGCTCTAACATGAACGCTGTCACTTGGGTTGGATGTTGTTATCACCATTATTCACCAGTTATTCACCATTATAGCACCAGTATTTTACTTTACTTTACTTCATCTGCATGAGTCAAAATACTACACTAATAACACAAAATGGTAGCAGATGAGGTGTCCCCTTCATGAAAGTCACGTTACACAGATCTATTTTGGCTTCGGTTGCCATCCGGCACCGTCTCCCATTGCTCTGCTGTTCTGCAGCTACTTAAGTGGCTCCTGTGTACTGACTCCACCTGCCCTTTGACCTCCCCCTCTCAATAGGGGACAGTAATTAAGGGGCTGGCTTCTCCCGCGGACTCTCGGCAGGATTAAATATTTCATCACATCCCGTTCAAACACTAAATAGGGGAGCTCTGAGGAATCGGGGACTCGCCCGCCGAGAGCAAAGGGGGGACTCGCTAATGACACAGCGAGCACCTCATGATAAACTATAGGGTTAAAGAGCACACGCTGTAAACACAGGGGGACACTTAATCATCCAACACCCACCACGGGGAACAATTGATCATCTCCGTAGCTGTTTTGTATCATGACTGTGGCGAAAGAGCAGAGCGACTACGGTGCAAATATTTTGACAACGATTTTGGTAATGAGGGCTGAGGGAGGAAGGCCAGGGGAGGCCGCGTTCCTCCGCCATGCAATCAGCTTTATTTATATATATATACGCTGCACATCGGAGTCCCAGATAACCTTTACACACCTCCAGACAATCCCATCATTTATTACAGATCGCCCCGTCCAAAAGGCAGATTATCATTAGTCAGCGTTCATCTCCACGGTGGGTTGTTGCGTCACTTGTGATCTGAATCAAATGTCATTTTTGTTTTTGAACAAAAGGTATATTTTGATTCTGCTTCTGTGTATCAGGGAATTTGCTGCATTATAGAAAGAAAGCAGGTCGGCCGTGCTGAGGTGAGGCGCAATACTGCATGGCTGTTGGGTTTGTGCTTGGGATTTGGGCAACAGCTGGTTTCACCATTAGGGGTTTATATGGCATGAAACAAATGTAAGATTGATTGATTGATTGTTAAACAAATCATTGCGTTCTAAATCAGTTTTCCAGGAAGAGAGATTAATCAGAGCTTTCACTTTCAGCCGTTTGAGTCCAACGTTTTTTTTATTCCACGCCATTTTGATGAGGTGCAGATTGCATGTCAGTTCCCCACCACAGTAAACTTCCACTAGCAGCAGTGCACTGTAACCTTCCTGCAGCCTATCACTGTGATAATTATTTGCTGTTTGCACGTTCTTTTGGAAACGAACAGAACACTAGTCTCCAATCATGGCTGGTTATTCTCCATGGCAGCTGTAAACAGCCTCTTTGTCAGTCAGTGACTCAATAGATTTAACAGGTGGATGCGAGATGCATACTAACATGAGCGTCTATAAGACAGCCAGTCTCCCCCTCCAGCTAAGTGGCCGGCTCAGAGACAATGTCATCTCTGTCAGAAGCACAGAGGGCTGCAGTTTTGATCTAGCTAAACATTAGGCTCAGATGGAGAGGAAATGGAAAGAGCCGTTGACCTTTTGAGTTGTTGAATAATGAAAAAGCAAATAAAGTCAGTCCCTGTCCTGCGCCGCCGCTCATTTCTCTCGCACTGTATTTTGGAAAGTTATTCCTATTTACTGCTTAGATAAAAAAAAGTAAAAAATTCATAGAGGTCTTATTTATTCATTTAGAAGTCATTATACTGTAGTGGCTCTTGAGCACTGCACTGACACACATACATATTGGAACAATCCATTATTTAAGCTTTATTTTCTTTTAAAGCATTTAACAGTTTGAGTTTTAGACTGTTCTTTTTTGTCTGCAAGCACTTGTGAAGTTACATGGTTACTGTAAAAACGGCTTGTTTCCGTTTCCAGCATTCCTCACTGAAGCTAATATAGGTACTGCTAGCTAAGCAAACAAACAAGTCTGCTGCTAGTGCTAACCCATTGTTTGCAATGGGCTAACAATGCTAAGAAGCCCCAATTCAGTTCACTAAATTGACAATATAGAAACTACTCCTCCACACAGACACGTTTTGAAATGTCAAGGCATCCAAGGTAAGTGACGTAGGATTTTTTTTTAGGTTGTAGAGAGGTTGTGCTAAAAGGCAAAAATATGCTTGTACACATTCAGACACCCATTAGGATCCATCCCAAATGTAAATATACACTGTTGCCCAAAAAGTTGGAATAAAATATTTTTTACCTCTTCTCATGAAAAATGAAATTGCGCCAAACAATTGTTAAGCATGAATTTGTTTCACCTGGGTAACTGGGCCTCAGTATGTAATCATTGCACCTGGTCAAAGGTGATTACTGTGATTACTGATGTGTATAAATAGGAATAAAAAGAGGAATGTGTCTAAAAACAAAATTATTCCAACTTTATGGGCAACAGTGTATTTACAAATTTTATATCCTGGCAAGCTATTTTGAAATATAAGCTCAAAATACACACTTGGATGAGATACATTTGGATATAGTTCATGCCAATGTATTTCTGTACCATGGTAAATACATGAAAATGCATGTAGAGGCTATATGAAAGTGGCCATTTTTGTAATACTGACATACATTTCCTCTCTATATTGTACATATAGGTACATACACAGCTATTTATATGTATTAAAATACATTTTTGCAATACTGGGTCATATTTTCTTGTTGCTGGTGAACCAATTCTGAGAATACATTTTGTATTTTCGTTAGCTTGTCATGATATTAGTCATGTCTCCACTTTCATCAGCCTGCACAATGAACAAGTAATAATAATACATTTGCAAGGCATAAATAGAAAGTGCTGCATTGCCAGCGAGTTAGCGGTGCCCCGCGAGGACCCGGCTGGCCCATGTGTGTATTAATCACTGCGATTGTGTCCTGTGTTTGCAGTGCATACCAGGTGGTGGTGGAGGAGGAGCGTCCTCGAAGGGCACGAGGCACAGCGGAGATCCTGCGCTGCTACCCGGTTCCCATCCACTTCCAGAACGCCACGCTCCTGAACTCCCAGTACTACTTCACTGCCCAGTTCCCTGCCATGGGCATCCACTCGCCCCAGCCCTTCACCGTGGGGGACAACAAGACCTACAACGGCTACTGGAACGCTCCTCTGCTGCCCCAGAAGAGCTACAGCATCTATTACCAGGCTGTCAGCACAGCCAACGGGGTGGGTGCCTCTGGAGTTGCTCTTTTATTTCTGTTATTTTGTTTTAAAGCTGCACCGGGCAACTTTGTGGCAGCGAGGTGACTGTTTCAAAAGTTTGAACTTAAATACCAAGATATGATGCGATGTCGGCGTCCGTATACCGGACAAAACACACTCATTTACAACTCGGCCGGTCTGTGATCACTTCATACCAAAGGGGTGGACACAGGGAAGACAGTTTGACAGAGAGGGCAAGGCTATGTAATAATCTATCAACTATCAATAGAGTGGTGCAGGGATGACGTATTGTTGTAGGCCAACCTAGGAAGTTAGCATCGCCCTGGTTCCCTCGTCAAAAAGCCAATGGATTTTTTCCATTGGATTTTGGATTACTGCAGAAAATGAACTCTGTGGCAAACAAAAGTTTATGATATTTACACGTTTTGTCCAGCAAGATAATCTTCACAAATGAACACCACTTTTATGATTTTTGAAGCGTAAATGCAATCGCCAGGAGCTAACGCTAGGCTGTAAACGAACTACACCACGGTCGCATGACTTCAACGTCACCACCACTAAAAATAGTGTCATTTAGCCACTTGTTAGCAACCGCCTTTTTTAAGACATGTAAAAGCTTCAAAATTCACGAGTGGGGTATTTACTGACGTATTTTATGTTGTAAAACAAAACGTGAAAGCTTTATTTCAGGCATCTAACCAAAAACACATTCAAAATACCCATTGACTTCTAAACGAGGGAACAGGAAGTGAAAAAATGCTAACTCATTTCCTGGTTTTAGGACTCATTCCTGCACCACTCTATTAGTGGGGTTGGGAAGGTATTCTCAGTTGCAACACCACTTTGTGATTGAAGATGATAAAACAAATGTGTTGTTCCATAAAAATCCCAGTTACATCCCAAAATGTAACTTTAACTTTACTTAACCAGGCAATCCCACTGCAATTCAGGATCTGTTCTTCCAGAATGTCTTGTGTCTACACTGTCAGTTTATTCAGTCTGTGATACGCCAGGCAGCCTTTTTGGTGGGAATGTGGCTGAGCAACGTTCCTGTAAAACACGGAGGGCAAAATGTGCTGTTCAATTCATCTGGGCAGCAAGAAGCCATCATGCATTCAGTGTCACTGTTGACACTGACTTTCTTTGCCAATGTTTCCCTACAGTGAACATTTCACAAAGAAAAGTTTCCCAGTGTAGAGCAGTTACAAAGATAGTTAATCCAGTTACATAGAGCACTATGAATCAGGTCATGTATTTTACTGTCATGTGTGGTGTGTTGTGCCAGGCTGCAATGTCCTGTTATTGAGTATATTGGTACAGTTAACACAACTACAGTGTCTCAACTAAGCAACCAGATAATGACCACAGTTGAGAAAACGACTTTGCTGGCACCAATTAATATATTTTATATATTTTATATATATTTTATTATTTTATTATTATATTATTTATTTTATTTAATTATTACAACTATAGAAAAAAAAACATTCAACTCCAAATTATTAGTCAGGGATTAATAGTCAACTAGTGTGCACATCCACTTTAAAGTGCCCGTCACACAGCGCTAGACATCATGTTGGGCTTAGGAGTGAAAGGCGACTGACTGGACTGACTGACTGGACTGACTGACTGACTGGCTAATGGCACTGAAGTGGCTGAGTACAAAACTGCCTCCACAATAGCTGCACAGGCGGACACATGCACACCAGTCACGTGGCCGCTAATAGACGTGGCAGTACTCCGGGGTGCACCAGCAGCAGCACTGTCTGCACTCTTAATAGGCTGCAACAGGGCCAGGCTTGCAATGCAGAGTCCCCCACCCCCACCCCCCCTCCTCCATTACCGCGGCCCCGGTTGCCTGCCTCTTCCAATGGAGCTCCACGCCAAATGCCAGAAAATGCTGCGATCCACTGCGTTTAAGAGACGAGGTCATTCCAGCGGCAAAGAAGTGTGGGAGGCAGGCAAACAACAACAACAGAGCTGCCCGATCGTTCGGGGCGCAGCCTCTTGTCTTCGAGTGGTCCCTCCCTCCGCGGGGCCGGAGCAGACAGTTCAATGGTGACTTCTCGAGAGCACCCCTTGAATGAGAAACGGCGTAAACAGGCTCCCTAAGGAGGCGGTGGACATAACACGTGAGGCGGGGGACTCAATACCGTTCAGGAGTTTGCTCTTGAGAGGAAAGGCGTCTCTGAAACTTTCCAACCCGGAGCGGCGTGATGTGTGCTCTTCCTGGGAACAGACGCGTTTAAAGGAACGTTGAGTGTGGCGTTGACACGTTACAGACCTCCATCTCCTCGATAGAGACATTAAGAGACAGTTTTGACAGTGTTTTTATATTCGCTGTTTTGATTTCCAGCGGCCAAATGCACTCTCTCTCTCTCATTACGCCATCACTGTCAATGGAAAGCACCGCGAGCTTTAATTAACGTCTAATGATGTGGGAGTGATTTGTTTGGACCTCTTAAACAAAATTAACACTTAGGGAAGGTGAGCAGCATCCATATCTCGTATCTTTTCAGCTCAAATAAAAGTCTGATATGACTTGTTATGTCACCGTTAACAAAAGGCCCGTCCGACAGCTTGGAAGCCGCAGTGCCGTGAATGCACATGCACACGGGACCACGTGACGGTCATAATGTTTCCTCTCTCTCTCTCTCTCTCTCTCTCTCTCTTTATTATGCCTCTCACGGCCTCCAAACGTCTCTCCATTCTGTTCTGATTGCTTCTCGGACAGCGCGGTGAGGTCGCACACAGGGACGCAGCGCTCGCCGTCTTTTGTGTTCTGCTTTTCCATTACCTCGGCGTTCCTCTCTCCCTCGCCTCCTCCTCCTCCTCCTCCGCCGGGCCATTGTTGACGGCGAGGGCTTGACTGGGAAGCCACGCCGGGTTGTCGTCGGTGTTGCTGTCACAGGGCTCTGTGGTTTTCTCCACAGTGGCTGAACACCTTGAGCTCGCTAGGCCGAGCGACAGATCGGCTAGCCGGCTGACAAATCAGCTCAGCGTGTTAATCTGCCGCCGCGGTCCCCTCGCGTTGTCAGAGTCGCCGAGCTCGACCGATGATAGGGGGACGGTGTGGAACTGACCGGGGTGTTTTGGTGTAATACGTGTGTGTGTGTGTGTGTGTGTGTGTGTCATATTAATCCCCAATGCTCTTCTTTTTTTTTTTTTCTCTCTTTCTCTCTCTTTTTTTATACATCTGTTTGTACAGGAGACCAAAATCGACTGTGTCCGAGTGGCCACCAAAGGTAGGACTAGACGGCTTCTGTTCTGATCAAGTGTGGTCCACCGGGGACATTTTGCCAAACACTATGTGGATCAATGAATATCTTCCTAACATCACCTGCACATGATTTCAGAGAACTAACAGAATTAACCTGGTTTGTCGGGACGAGGGGCGCAGACTTCACACGTCAGCCACCACAGAGGAAATAAGCTTGTTAGCGTTCTGGCATCATCTTTTATAGTTGTTTTGAAGAGAATGTGTGTGATACGGCCTCTGAAAAGGAGCGGCGTATTACATGATTGTGTTCAATCAATAGATTTATCAAGAACCGTTGTTTTTTTTTTTCTCGCTACTTAGAGAGGGGCCCTGTGTGCCC
The DNA here is from genome assembly GCA_034670385.1 of Hoplostethus mediterraneus. Lineage (NCBI taxonomy): Eukaryota > Metazoa > Chordata > Actinopteri > Trachichthyiformes > Trachichthyidae > Hoplostethus > Hoplostethus mediterraneus. The sequence continues at coordinate 741,599 of JAXDDW010000050.1, read as the reverse complement.
GGCCAGAGCCGCAGGCACTTAGTTATGCTGCCTGCACGTCCTGCTCCAGACATTAAGGGTGAAGCAGCCTAAGCACTATTGATCCGGGGAGCAGAATTGATAAGGCCAGAGGGAACCCTAGTCACACTCTGTTCTGGGCCGTGGGAGGTCCTGTCACACGCCCTGACAATCTTGTATATCGCGGAGTCACATGCAGCTCCACTATGGATTTCCAGGCCGGCGTGCAGATATCTCCATCCCGCGCGGCTCGATAGGCCGAAGTCAGATAGCACGTAGTAGCGAAGTATAGGGGCTTGTGTAAGTCATTTATCACCTGAGACGAGCTGATACTTGATACTCTGTCGCGCTCTACGCCGGGCCCGACACAGATATGAGCTCGCGTGAAACAGTTGCACTTTGCTAACTCGGGGGAAAAAAAACTTGACGATGCTCCCTAATACTGTAACGGGTTCTCTGCTTCAGTGTTGCATGACGATGGGAAACTGTTTGTATGGCTGTTTTCAGCTTCAGTGTGGCCTCTCTCTCTCTCTCCCTCTCTCTCTCTCTCTCTCTTTTCTCTATCTCTTTTTATCTCTCTCGTCCTTCTCTCTCTCCCTACTGCATGCCATCCTGGATCCACTGACTATACTCAGCTGCCATACTCGTGACTCAGCTCACAACCCCCTACATCCGCATCGCCCCAGCAGCCGGCGACAACCAACTAACAGGTCAGACCCTCAGCTCAACCATCTCAAAGATTCTCTCCACAACTACACGTTATATACTTCAATTCCCCCCCCCCCCCCGAGGGATAAAAAAAATGGGATTATTGCATGCGCGTGTGTTTTTTTGTTTGTTTGCGGTGTGATGAAATCAAAGAGTTGCCGACGCCGTCCTCTTACCTTTTGATGCATCCTCCTCAGCATTACTGTACATAAAAAGCCTGTTTGAGGTGTGATTGTCATTTGATGTGTCAATGTTGGAGATTTTTCGAGTTAATCCTCCCGATTCATGAATATTTCTCATTATTTCTGGGAGATTTAAGCGTCGGGCCGCTGCGGTTGGTGACAACTGTAAACACACAAAAGGGATGTGTTGGAGCGCTCGTCGTGCAGATCCGGAAGAATTTTCATTAAGTGCAGCGTGCTTCTCGTAACATCCTCACTACCGGGACTCTGTTCGGTTTGTATTTGTTGTACGATCCGCTGTGTGAATCTCCCTGTTCTCCCAGGCCTCCGTAGAAAATATTGACTTGCGACTTGTGAAAAATACAGAAGTCACAACTCAAACAAGGATTTCTCTATACGGGAATCCAGACATGATTGCTAATATGTCATCCGGTGTTGAATTCCTCCACCGCTCTGCCTCAAACACTTACATCTAAACGGAGGCCCTGGCGGTTGATAGCGGCACGCCGGAGCAGCGAGAACGACATGTCACAACCGCGCGCCCGGGATTGGATGGATATTTACCTTTTTGATAGGGAGGCAAAAATGGCAGCGGCTGAGAAGCAAGGAGGAAGCCCCCGCGCTCTAACAGATTTGTCTGACATAACAATTTGTCATTCTAAATTTACCCCAGGTGACGGGGAATAATGGTGTTGTTCAGGTGGGGACGGTTGAGATTCCAGCGGCGTTCCTCCTCCTCCTCAGAGTGCCTCCTTATCACTTCCCAGGGAGCAGGCGCCGTTAAAACAAGCTGCTTCCTTCATGCTCTCTCCCCCCGTCGTTGGCTATCTCCTCCTGAGCCGATATTTAATGTTTTGGTTATTTCGGGGCTGTTTTATCTCCTCGGGTATTATCTTTTTCTTCCCTGCGCCCTACTTTTTTTTTTTTTTTTTTTTATGACCGAGCCGGCGTTTGCCCCAAACATGATTAACCAAGGGTAAAGACTTATCTCTCCCGCAGTTGAGCCAGTTGAGGACGGAGCTGAAGGTGGAGACCTCGGCAACAATAGGGAGTCACTTACCCTAAGCCGCTAAATCTTTATTGATATTTATGGTGCACAGAATACCCATATATTGATCATCAGCTTCACTTCAGTCCCCAAAGTTCAATAGAATCAGTGAGGTGATTCTATTGAACTCCAACCGTGTGATTGATCACTGTTTTGGTTCAGCGGATGGATTTCAGCTTGATTCACGGCCTTGTATGTGCTGTGGTGTGTTCTGTTTTTCCCAGGCGCCGCCACGCACAAGCCCGACGCGGTGGAGCCGGAGAAGCAGACGGACCACACGGTGAAGATCGCCGGGGTCATCGCCGGCATCCTCCTCTTCGTCATCATCTTCTTGGGCGTGGTGCTCCTCATGAAGAAAAGGTAAGCTGTGTTTTTTTTTCCGGTAACTCCTCGAAAAAAATAATACTGCAGATGTGTGGAAGAGATGTGTTTAAGTCACTCGCCCGTCCGTTCACCAATAAGCACTTTCTTTTATCATTTTGTGTATTTCTCCCCGAAACGGCGCCATTGTCAGCGGCATAGTAAATAATTAATTTGATTATGTTGATACGCTCCATTAAGGCTGTTTACAGCCATGAGATACAGGGTGCCATGAAAAATTAATCCATTTCCACGGCACCCTCAAACAAATGCACAGAGCTTCAATGACATTGGGACTGGGAATAGGAAAATGTTTCTGAGGCCCGTGGTACGGAGGAAGGCAGGAGGAGATAAGAAGGAAAATATGATGAAAGGCTCAAAGGCTAAGAGGATGGCCGCGGAGCTGGAGGGTAGTTTACATTAGCCCTGCGCGCCATACTGGAAAAAAAAGGTCCTCGGTGCATCCGCCAGCAATCTGGGGAGCTAAAGCTCGGCAAATATCAACCCCCTTTTGTCCACAGCAAGAAATAACACAATGTCAGTTTCTGTGCGTTTTACTCAAGATTACTTCTACTCCTTCACTATCTCAGTTGAGACGAGCACGCAAGAAAGAAAGAAGAAAATACCTTGACAACGCTTTAGAACTTTTATGCAGTTGTACTTCCCGCAGTACTTCCTCCTCTGATAGATTGGCTTCCGTTGGAGAGTTGAGGTCAGCGCAGTAGATGGAGTAGATGAAGCTGAGTGGGAAGGCATAGTTGCCTGGTAATATAATCACTATCCTCTGTGCTTATTTTTGACAGTAATAATTTCAGTAATATTTTCCGCAGAAAGCCCTGCCTGTGTAGCGCCACGATCCGTGGGCGGGTGTGATAATCAGCACACAGTTACCATATAAGTAATAGAATTGTTTTCAATTTGCCTTAATCAAACGAGACGAGGAGATGATTTCATTGGCAATATTTGGTGTAATTTACCGACAGAGTTGTGTTGAGACTCTCAAAGCACTCATTTACCGTCCGCCTCGGAGGTCAGTACGGAAAGTTTGTGAAGAAAATGTTGATAAAAGGTGTAATGTAATATTGTATTGTAATATGTAATATATGTGGTTGCTGTAGACCAGCTCAGAGTCAGTTTGACGACACAGTTAAAGAGTGTTTCCCCCCCCCCACGCCCACCCCCCACCTCCGCCCCCAAAGCATGACTCCCAAGCGATCACCTTTGCCCTCACGATCACTAGTTTACCTCCACGTATGCCACCATATCTGATTTTGTTCATTTCGACTCTTTTTTCAAACATTAATATATTTTTACTTTTTCTTTCCTTTTCATTCCATCCCCTCCCCCCCCCCTCCTCCACTGCTTAAATCCTACCACCACCACCACCACCACCACCACCCCACTCGGCAGAAGAACCTATCACTCCTACACTTACTACCTGTAAGTAACCACTTTGTGTAATGTTAGTGCCATGCTTCTCACCCACACACGTGTTTCCCATGCATGCAGAGAGCCGTGTCGTCCTCCTCCCCAGCCCAGAGCTATTACAGAGGCCCGTTGTAATCTCTGCCCGGGAGGATCGGAGGACGCCGCTCGACAACACGCCTCCCACGCGACGAGCGCATCTTACTGTACTGACGTATTGGCAGGACAAACTACACTGAGATGTTACGGCACACATCATTTCTTAAGGAGTTTGTTTATCAGATGATGAACTAAACTGCCTTAATGATAGTGCGGCTGCCAAAATAATCTTATGGGAACACAAAAAAAAAAAAAAAAAAGTCAATGCTGCAGCTATTTTTACTGAGTTTGAATTTTTTATATCGCCTCCAATGATTTCCTCTCCGCTGACTTGTCAAAGTTAGATTTTTTTGAAGTGCCCATCATAATTCGATCAATGCTTTAGTTTCACCGCAGACCTCAACGAGCATTTTGTAGATCATTTATATGCTCTGCAGATAACTAATAGCTTCATATTTCCTGTAATGCTTACAAATAAGATTAACCCTTTCCCTTTTAGCGACGTTGCATTAAGAACAAAGCATGAGCTGATATATTGACCCGACCAATTTGGCTCCAAATGCATGTGATAATCCATTCCCAGCTCTCCCCTAACACCCCGTGCTCTCGCTCTGTCATCACACCATCTCAGCCCTCATGATTTCCCTTTTTTCTCACGCATGTTTTTTTTTTTTGGGTTATTGCATGTCCGTCCCATTCATGCGATGGTGATGGCGGAGCTTCGTCCTTAGCTAACAAGACTTCTGCATCGCTGTTGAACTGGATGATTTCAGAATTACACCACTGTTCTGTTTAGATGTCTCCGGCGTTATAAGACAATAGCCCCGCTGTTGCCTAATGCATTCTGGGGAAATATTTACACTTCCAAATTTGCACCTCTGAATGGTAAAGGAGCTTATTCTGCAGCGCTGCCTTCCTCGCTGTAGCTCGTAGGCTCCTACCGTACCGTCTTTGTGACGGATGCCGGCTAATCTGTCTTGAGATGACTGTGATCAGGGGACACAATGGAGCCTGCCTCACTTCAAAGCGCATCTCAGAATACACCTTGAGATAATACTACTTTAAATACTCGGCGTGTCACTCATGTTGGATCTTGAATGGGAAGCGCCAATGACTTCGCCGTCAAAGCTATACAAGCACGCGGTGCAGCAGGGCTAAGCGGGAAAAGATGAACTGAATGTAAATATCTGTTTTTGTTTGTGTTTTTGTCAATATGTACATTTTGCGGTCTTATTGTAACGTTAACAGGCATAAAGAGGAGCTAGTAGTACTGCTACCCATGTACTTGTACCCCGTAAGTGCCAAAATGGCTCGTGTGCAACGTATCTTACAATGTTAGACAATATAAAAGGAACCTGTCTTGATCCCTGTGGGGGAACAGGGCTGTTGCAGCAGTAAAGAGTAGAAGATAGAGTAGAAATGAGAATAAAGGATGAAAGTGTGGATTACAGCATTGAGAGATTGTGTAAAGTAACAGCAGTAATAACAGTAGAACTTACTGCGACAAAAAAAAACCAATAATATCAATACAAATGTGACAAATGAGATGATGATGAGAATATGAACAAAATGTGCAAAATATATATACACAATGTGAAAAAATGGGCTCGTATTAACAAAGGGCTTTCATACAGCTTTCCAATACCATTTACAGATGTTGATAACGTGCAGAGCGTGCAGATTTGGGCAGATTTGTGTATTAAAATCTGTCAACCTGATCAAAAAAACCTGCAGATGGAGACGCCATATGTACGGGAAGAAGTGATGATGTGCGCGTTGAGTCAGAACGTATGAGCGGATGATCTTACCGTAGGTATAGAAAGAGAATGCATTCATATATATGTACAGTGGAACATGTATGTAGTTTTATCTAGACGGTGTGGGTTAGGAAGCGTCGTACAGTCTTGACGGTGGTCGGCACGATAAAACACCCAAAGCGCTCCGTGTTGCACTCGCTGAGGGTGAAGATGCTGAGGAGGTGGGAGGTGTTTTCTAAGTTCAGTTTAGTCCTGATCCTCCCCTCTGGTACTGCCTCCAGGGTGTCCGGGCTCAGCCCTGCACAGAGCCAGCCTTTACCCAATATATAAATAGTAGTATCCTTAAGATGCTCCCCTCTGGAGGGTTCACCGTCCTGCTCATCTGCAGTGCTTATGGCAGCCGTGTTGACAGCCTCAGAATGGCAACACCTCCATGATTGATGAAACCCATTAATGTGCTCATGCAGTCATCAAACAAGTCTTTTAAAGTCATGAGAACGTGTCATGGCCGCCGAAATATGCACTTTCAGGTGTATTGCCAGAGGTGGCTGCCCGCACATCGCAACATCAGTGGCAGTTCTCATCAGGGATGCCGTCACATGTGCGTGATCAAATACGTGGCCGTTCTTTAATCAGGTGGTCGTACCGTCTGCTGCCGCGCTACTGGCGACACGGGAGGGATCAATGGGGTCGGGGGCAGGGAGGGGGGGGGGGGGGGGCAAGGGTTGTATCCCCACGAGAGCTGGATTCATCCATCAAGCGACAGGGCGTGTTACATAGAAACACACTCAATCACGATCTGACTCCACGGTCCTCATGTATGATCATATAAGAGAACATGAGATGAAAGTTTGATGAAATCGGGTCGTTGCGGCAACAAACGGCAGCAGGACGCAACAAATGGAAACAGGAGAGTATGGTGAAAAAGGGTCAACACTGGAACTGAAGGTTATGAAAAGCATTAAGACAATTAAGAAATCTAACAGGCCAATAGCGTTTTGTTTTTTTACTCTAGATACCGATAGACGGGTGTGATCGACACATCCGGGTTGCCAGGCGAATCTAGAAGGAGGTTTTGTCTCGAGGCGTGGATGGGAGGTCGTGTTGACATCGGTGGGTCAGACAGTGTTGTCAAGTTGCTCAGGAGAGACGTCAAGCCCCGTGTCAGCAGCGCTTGTTATTGACACCCGGGGATTAGGAGGAAGAGGCGGGTGAGACAGACATAGCGCCATTATTAGTCTTATTAGCCGCTGATAGGATAGACGTTCCTCCCTCACCACAGCTAAAAACCGTAAAACCTGGAGTGGAATTGTATCGTCTTTGCACATTTTATTACATTTCCTTAATTACATTTTTTTCTTACACTGCATGCAGGAGGATACAAGTTCAACCATGATTCAAAATGTTATAATCACCTCCATTCCACCCGGTGAGGCCCGCGCTGAACACGCCATGTATAACACACTGTGCTCAGGGCAAACACCTTCATTAAACCTTACAAGTCAGCCTGAACATGCAGCGAGAATCACGTTAATTGGTACAAGCCATGCACATTTGTCGCACCTACGAGCCCTGCATCTCGATGAGGAGTGGGGAGGAGGCGAGGAGGAGCGAGGCGAAGGGGGGGATGTTGACGTTTTAAAACGGAGCAGTCACTCTTAGGCAAAAAAGGGACATGTCGTTTTTTTTTTTCAACGCATCTGGGTGTCACAGTTTTTGGGGGCGATTTTCTTTAACAACATAATGACACGACACGTCGCTGCTGTCGTGGAAAGAACACACACACGCTAACGTTTGGTGTGTTTTGTGGGAATTGAAATGTTACAGTCGTTTACAGTGTGTGATGAGGGAGCTTTCGTGGTTTGAAGCTTGTTGTGTAATGTCAAAAACATCAAGGAAAATAAGCACTTCATTTACTTTGCAGTGATATGTTGTCAAACTACAGTGTTTCGTTGTGAAGTAAAACAAATGTGCTCTAACCAGGTACGTGGATGTGTTGAAAATGATATATCATGTGATTTTCCTGACGCACCCCTGAGAATTTATCATTATTACTTCCAGAGAAGGAAAAAAAAAACGTACTTACTGTATAATAACTTGGTCATGTGATCAATCTGGGAACAGTATTACAGCTCAGCATGACCAAAGACAGATTCATACTCTGGCTGTCAGACTGCAAGATGTAGAGGCGTTACACCCAAAGGAAGATATATAGATCGCTGTATAAACTGTACTGTATGTATAGAAACAGTTCCATTTATGACAGTAACACTGAATGTTATTGTCTTCATGAGGTTAAGTTTGGGTTTTAGGGTTAGCAGTTTTCTACCACAATAGTATGGATATTGAGAATGTGTTCATCTGTGTTATTTCAAAATACGAAGCCATGAACTTCCTGAACTCCCGAAGAGATGTTTTAATGAAACCCTTTACATAATATAGAGCTGTATATTATGACTGTATTATACTGTATACTGAGATAATATTCCTCTCGTTCCCCTGTACTGTCAGTCGACAGAATCAATGCTCCTCGTTTCTGCCTCATTTCTGCTTTTGTGTACAATGTATTCCCATCTTTGGGTAGACAAGGAGCCAAAGAAATGAACAATGTTCTCAAGGATGCTCTTCATTTTCTTAATTTTATTTTTAAAAAAACATGATGAACAGAACCACCAGGCCAGCAGATCTACTGCCAGTGAATAGTATTGTGCCTCACTGAATGGAGACCACATTCAACTATACTTTTCTTTTGGTTTTGCTGCCGTTGTGGCTGCTGAAGTGGATGCTGCATGCTAAAGATGGATGGATGGATGGATGGATGGATGGACAGACAGACAACAACATGGATGAACATGTTGTAGATAATCAGAGAGAAGTTTGAAATGAAAGACAATGCAAACAACGACTGAAACTCCCCCACTGGGTTAATCAAAGACGCTTCTGTTGCCCCTCCCAGCTGGATGTCAGTCAATCTGACACACACACACACACACACACACACACACACACCCACACGCACACTGTGGATATCCGTGAATCATCTAATGAAGCCTTCTTTGTCCCAGTGTCACAAGGTTTAGGTTGAGCTCTGGCGCTGAAATGAGGCCCACCATGCTGAGCTCGGGGTTTTGAAGCTCGTTTTAGAAGTCGCAGCAGCATCACCTCCCACAGAACAGACACTGTGACAAACTCGCACAGACCCGCCATTCCTACGACTTCCTTTTTTGTTCCAGCTGAACTCGTAGAGCGAGGGGAGCTCGGCGCGTTCGGGGATCCCAGACACGCCGGGGCTGTCATGTACCGAACTGCAGACGATCTCTCTAATGAGAGTTGCCTGATATAGTTACCTGGAGTGTTCGCTGTGTCTTCCACGTCTACAAACACCTCACCCCGTCTTGTCTGTCTTCTCCCCCTTCATGTGCACGCTCACAGTGTGACAATCCATTCAGAGGAATTTCGTGATTTTTATTGTCGGGCACGCCTGTAAGCAATCAGGCCCCATAAATTGGGTAGCGGAGTCTCTCTGTACGTGCAGCATTAGGCTAACTATCGAGGAATATGATAAATGCTCACATTCATCAACACTTCTACTGTACACAATGCTCGCGCTGTCTCTCTCAGCACATCAGACCCTGTAATACAGCCATCTATCATTACGTTTTCCCTTCTTACAAATGAGGAGAGAATAGCGTTGCCAATTAATCTTCATCTAACTCCCACGGTGCCTCGCAAACCCCCGTATTGGTGGTGCATTCCTCACGTTGGCACTGGTGTCTGTGCAGCCCAGTTTATCTCCAACTGGCTCCACAAGCCAAGCACGCGGAAAACAAGTTCTTAATAGACACAGGAATAAGATCACTGATACAGTAGTAAAAACCTGGATTGAAGTGGTTTCAAATGGGCTCATCGGCAAATGCACTTAGCGCAGACCCAATCTTAATATTGCCTGGGGTACATACAGCTCGCTCTCCCTCCTCCCTCCTCCCTCCTCCCTCCTCCCTCCTCCCTATTACAATATGAAGCCATGACACAAAAAAAAAAAGACAAGATTGCCGTTTTGTTCCCCGCTCTAATTGCAGATTAAAGACAAAAAAAGCGGGTCCAGGCAGATGAAAATGTCACTACTTTGTCACTCGGCTGTTCTGAAGAACGGTTCCCACTATTAGCCTCACGTCGCGGCCTTCAGAGCAAATGACTGTTGGGAGGCAGCGGGGGCCTGTTGCCATATGGCACGAGACAGCCACCAAATTGAATAAACAGAGGAGATTTTGCGAAAACAAAGCAGCGGGAGTGCGTCATTAGACCGCGGTTGTCCGTGAGAGAGGCTGCAATTCAAATAGGCAGAGGGGGTCACACAGAGAGTAACAAAGCGGTGGGATCAGTGTGAAGGCTGCCATAGTTAATTCTCACACCGCTCACTCCCCCTCCAGCTACAGAGCAGCGGCAGACGTCGGCTATAGCTACAGTATGTTCCTCCTCAAGCTGTTTGCCATTTGTAGAAGAACTTCTCTGGAAATCTGTGTGTGTGTGTGTGTGAGGAAGGGGGGAGGGGTTAACTCCTCAGAATAATAATGTGATGCTTTATTGATGCCTGTAGGGAAATACCAATTGGCTCATTCCACATAGGAGGTCATAGTGCAGGTCCAGGTACAGAGCAGCAGCCCTGGAGCTGGTAGGGATGCACTGTCTTGCTCAAGGGCTTGAGTCCTCTGGTCGGTTTCTCTCATCACTACGGCAGCCCGTCTCCTGAAGTGTGTGTGTGTGCACATGCGCAAATATGCATGCATGTGCGTGCAAGCGTGTGCGTGTTTATTTCTCACACAGTGCCTTAATGCTGTAGTGTCGTTTGACCAAGCACAGATTACTTGTTGGTTCCAGCACATTAACTTGAAGTAGGTCAATAAAAGCAGGTTGACTGTTTTAGTTCACTGTTCAAACTCTGATTCCCCCCCCCCCCACACACCCCCACCACCCCCCAACACTATGGCTAATTTTAAATCATTGGAGCCACTGATGTATTTGGGTTATGGTGTCGCACCTTTCCAGATTCTCAAGGAATTATATTTCGCTCCTTAGAAAAAGCATCCAGAAGCTAATAAAACAATGTGACCAGGAAGCCTCATGTGTCCCACATAAAGCCCTGTCAGCCATCTCTGTGTCACTGCAGGCATGACTCATCCCCACCAGCATCACATCAGATGTCGCAGGCACAGTAATCCGTGTTTTTTTTTTGTTTTGTTTTGTTCTTCTCAACTGAAGGAAGTTGGCCAAGAAGCGCAAAGAGACGCTGAACAGCACTCGGCAGGAGATGACGGTGATGGTCAACTCCATGGACAAGAGCTACACGGAGCAGGGCACCAACTGCGACGAGGCGCTCTCCTTCATGGACACGCACAGCCACACGCTGAACACCCGCAGCGAGTGCGCGCTCACGCTCAACGCCCGCAGCGAGTGCACCCTCACGCTCAACGGCAGAGGTAAGGTGGCAGCGGCGACTCTCGCGGGGTCTCGGCCCACTTCCAAGCGAAAACCGAATGAGAACTTAATCTCAACCAACTGCAGGAAATGCCCCCGACAGGCGTTCCTAACTGGTATGAACACCAGAGAGGGTAAATTATGGCGAATGGTGCAGGACAGGGACAGGAATTGTATTTGTTTTGACTCCCCCTCTTACGCCAAAATCTCAAGCCTTGTGGGATGACAGGTTGCCAAACCTCTGTCCAATAACCAAGCTGCTTGTGAGTCCAGTACAAACCCCTCTTCACCTGTGATTGGGCAGTGTGAACCTGAACGAACCAAATACAAAAATGGTTCAGGCCAAAGAAAACAAACTGTAGGTGTGATCGCACCCAAAGTCTTCGGTAGCCATGAAAAACTCTCTTTCAGTTGATGAGTTCCTGCATCCACCTGCATATACTAGTATTGATAGGGTTTCTTTACGTTCCTTTTCATCAATGGTAGCGTAATAGGGAATAGTTTTCTTTCCAAACAGTTCCATAGCTTGTGCAGCTGTAGGACTATTCTACTCATTCTGGTTTTAATGTTTCCTCAGTTTCTTTAATTGAATTTTGTGCTAAATGAACTAAAACTAAACGTACGTCAGTAATCATTTACTATCAGGAGGCTGCTGCTGATGTCTGCACCGCCGTTGTGTAAAGACCTTTTGGATAGCCTGAGAGGAGTTTTGGGTCGTGATGGTTTCTTGACATCCCAAACCCGTCCGTCTTCACCTCAGCCCCATTACGTTTCCGACTCGAGGAGGAATCCCAGTATAGACGGCCCCCCCGGAGCGCTAACCTGTTCATTATCTGCATCCCAGGTTAAGCTTAATGCTTTGTTAATGGACAGCTTGGCTAAATCTGCATCCAGGACATGCCCTGGTCTAATCCCAGTCAAAACCAAGAGATTACATCTCCACAGCAGCAGCCTCCGTCGCCCCGCCCCTGCAGGGGACGAGCCCCGAAGATGCTCTGACCTTGATTAACTGTCTGTCTCGGTGAATGTTTCAATCAGACCCTCTGTTTGTGTTTTAAATGCATTACCTTCCCCTCTGCCTATCAGTGTAATGTCTTAAGTACTAGACCTAAGCCCGCCTTGACCTTGTGTGACTGCCAGTAGCATTCTTCTGGTTAAAAACACCTTATCTGACACGTTATTGTCCGTCTGAAGATACCCTGCTGCCTTAAGGCCATGAAGCCAAACCCTGTTAGCTCTGCAGATGCAGCACGAGGGGCCTTTATTCTGCTGAGGGACCACGTGACAGGATAAGCACCGAGCGTATTGTCTTTGAATGGTCCTTTAGCTAACAGCACAACTAAACTAGACTATTGATGCCTTGCCTTGTGTTGTTTTTCCATCTCCAGCTGGGTCCTCACCCTCCTCCTTCACTCTGCCTAAAGCCAACACTCTCAGTACCTCCATCCCCACCAACTCCTACTACCCAGGTAAACACGCTTCCTTACGTTGATCCTGTACGTCAACGCTGCTTATAACCAGTGATGTAGAGTTAAAGTGTCAGTGATCACCAGAAGGCGAACAACCATCAAGATCAATTCAATTTCGATTTTTTTTTTCCAGATCATAATTTTTAATTGTTATGAAATTTCTTGAAAATACACATAAATTCACGTGGGTTCACATCCCCTACATCCCTGGTTATAACTGAACACTGTATTGTATGTTACAGTTATGACATATTATATATATATTTTATTATGATAGTGAAATGTTCAGTATATTTACTCTAGTTTGATTTTTTTAATGTTTCTTATTTTGCATTTCCTTATTCACATTAAGTCAGTTTTTCTACTTTCTGGTCAAAAATTACAATTCTCAAAAATCTTTGAGAACATTGTTCTTCGATTTCTTTCGATTGTTCGTGCTTAATGGAAGTTAGGATGAGGTATAATAATGAAATGTTTCTTATTTTGCATTTCCTTATTCAGTTACTTTATTATTCAGTTTTTCACTTTCTGGTCAAAAAACAATTCTCAAAAATCTTTGATCTTTGAAGATTTTTCATGCTGAATGGAAGTCAGGATGAGTTAGGTCTCCAGTGAGGTTGGAATCAACTTTGCTGGGTGAAAGTCGTGACCGGTTCAGAAAGTACCAACTGATTCAGGAGCATTAATATGTTGTTGTGGTTGTTGTTGCCGTTTTCTGTCGACTTATTCTGTCTCCTTTTTTATTTACTGCAAATCTCTTTCCTCCTCCAACCTCTGCACTTGTTATGGGGATATGAGCAGATCCCTTTGTGCCCACCGCTATCCTAGGTGAGACATCTCTTCTTTTCCCATTGCTGTCGGTTGTTTCTCCTCACCTCAACACGGTAGAACACAAGCATTACATGAGTCACCATGGAGTTAATTGTGAGGACAAACGAGCACAGATTGTTTCCCATTTTGGTTTGGTTAGCTCTTTTACTGAAGACGGCTTCCTCACCTTCATACCTGCCTGCTGCTTCTCCCCCCCCCCTCCCCTCCTCCTCCTTTTCCTACTCCTCCTCCTCCCTCCCTCCCTCCACCCCCCCCTCCTCCCTTCTTCTTCTTCCTCTTCCTCCCCGTCAAACGAGGAGCTCTCCCGGGCTGAGGCTGGCTTCACTCCATCCCATCCGCATTGCGTGTCGTGCGTGTGATGTCACATACGTGTTTGACCTCTCATATGCATGGACAGACATGTGGACTGGATGTGGGGGAGTGTCTAAGGGGGGGCAACGGGGGGGGGCAGTTTCGCCCCCATCGCCACGGCTACAGTGTGCCACAGCTATAGCGTCCGCACTGAGACACCAATCAAACGCAGGCGAGCGGCGTGAGAGGGAGACCGGAAAAAAAAACGTTCTCTCTTAGTCCCCCCCCCCCCCCCCCTCTCCGAAATTTCCAAACGGGATGTGTTCGGTCTGAACATCTAAAGTCTAGCATTAGCTGTGCTGCCCTCCCCTCCCTCCCCTCTTTCCTCACTACGCATTTAACTCCCCTCCCTCCCTCCAAAACAACAACCTTTTCTATTATTCTTTTTAATGTCTCTCCCTCTGCCTTCGGCGAACTGCTAGTGACCTACTTGTTTTGGTTTTGGTTTCGCCAGTGTTTTTTTTTTTCGTTTTTCTTTTTTCTCCTCTCCATCCTGTTCAGCGATAAAATAGAATAATAAAGAGCATTTTGTTTTTTCGTTAATTATTGCTGGCCTTTGTTGAGCATGCAGAGCAGCCCGAAAGTGCATCATCTTATATCAGCAGATGCTTTTGCTACCAGGGAGCACATCGCTAGTAAGTGGGGCACTAGCACTGTGATAATTAAAGACTCAAGGCCAAGAGGAAAGACGCAATAAGCAGCACTACTCCAGTTTCAGCCACAGCCACATCTAGAAGTACACTATTTACTTTTAAGGCTTCTTTTTCTGCAGCAGTGCAGCGTAGAAGCGGTGCCTTTCATCATTACTGCCGCGGCGGCCACTCGCGTCAGTTCCACGTTTTAACGAAGCGTGGAACAATTAACGCGAAATTAAGGCAGCCAGGAAAGGTTACGTGCTTCCAAGTCGTGGCGTATCCAGTCACGCCGTCGTCTCGTCAGTCGAGGTTAACGATCACAGCTGATTAGATCAGACGGGGGTTGACGTGTAGGGTTTCTGATTTCATCACAGTAGTTGTTTTTTTTTGTTTGTTTGTTTTTTATTGTTTGAGAAATACAGAATACAGGTGTCAGGGTTTGCAGAACGTGCAAATATAATCACGCCAATTAGAGATAGAAGTTCAAAATGTCAGAGATGCACAAAAATAATCCAAATCAACATCAGAACATGCAAAGTCAACAAAGTTGCTTGTTCCAAAGTTGATCAGTACATTATTTTCTCCCCCCTTGAAATCCATGACTTTCTTGTTTTGTTCTTTTTTTTTAAACTTTTGTCTTGCACTGTTGAAATTGCCCCATCCATCCACTCAACATCCCCCTGACTAGGCTTTCTACCTAGACACTTTGGACTGAGACGGCATGTGATCGTGCCCTCTAGCTTAGCTCTAAACCACTCTACTGTAACAGGTTCTCATGCTGTATTGTTGCTTATCCCCTCTCTCTCTCTCTCCTCTCTCTCTCTTCTCCTCTCTTTCTCTTCACAAACGTAACCTCTTATGTATCTGCTATCTAAAAAGTGCCCATTAATGGTAAGTTTTCCCAAGCGGGCCCTGGGGTGGGGGGAAGGTGGAGGTGGTGTTGTTTGCTCAGAAAGCAGGCCGACAGTGAGTGGCTGCTTCTGACATGGACATTACGACATTATTTGCATGGCCAGTGGACATGTTAGCATCTCACCACCCTCCGTGCCGTGCCACTAAGCCATTAGCTTAGCATGATCACAGTACAGTGCCCCATCGCAGCATCACTCCCATGCATTCTCCTCCCATCTCCGCTTCCCTCCTGGGTTGGTTTTTTTTTAGGTTTATTTTGTTTTAGTTTTCTTTTTTTGGGGGGGATGGTGGGGTTGGCCGGGGGGGTGGGGGGGGGGTGGGCGGGGTTGAATCCACGCTGTGTCTGTGTGATGCTTTCCGACGGTGCCTGCTGCGACATGCTCACTGTGGCCCGCCGCACCCCCTCACATCCTCCTCCTCCTCCTCCTCCTCCTCCTCCTCCTCCTCCATGTTTCTGGACACCCTCCATTGTCCGCTGGCGCCCCACAGCATCTGTGCCTCATCTCTGCCACTGACTGGATTACAGTATGACACAGCTGGACTCTCATACTCCCAATATATGAGACGTAGCCAGAACCAGCGTACTGTACCGCCACTAAAAAAAAAAAAAGTAAACTTTGTTGTTTTACAGCCTCTTCCTGTATATTTCTGAGTGCTCTCTCACACTCGAGGGCCACTCTGATGCAGCTTTTGACCTCCTGACAGTCGCCATATTGAGCCCCCAGTACTACTCCAGGTGGTACACCTTAAGGGCCTGGTACTGTCAGGGCTATGTAGCACGACGTAGGTTCACCAGAGCAAAATGTTTTCCAGCCACACATTGGGACAGATGGACCAGAACCTTTCCCACCACATGACTCATCCTATTACTCAATGATGTTGTGTTGTTGTGACCCATCCATAATAAAAACAGATTACTACTCGAGAGTTGTTTACCGCCATGTGTCAATCTGGAGGGTGGTGACATAATGCTCGACAGTAAACGAGATAACGTGCGCCATCTGTTTAAAAAATAAAAATTAAAAGAGAGAGAGAGAGAGAGATCGCAACAGCAATAACTGTAGATGTTAACTAGCTTAATGCACGGGAGGTGACACCCGGCCAATCAGCTGCCATCAAACACTGTGACCGTTTACTGCTCCGAGCGTTATGTCACCCGTACGACACTGACACACACACACACACACACACACACACACGTAACAACCTGTTGATAAGTGAAACGAGGTGGTACCTCTCCATCCCTGACCCGCCTCTTGCTTCCGGGCCTGTCTCTGTGTCCCCCCCCCCCCCCCACCCCCCCTTAACAGATGAGAGCCAGAACATGGGCAGCGACACCAGCAGCCTGGTCCAGTCCCACACCCACTCCCTGAGGAAGCGGGAGCCCGTGGACGTTCCGCCGTACCAGACGGGCCAGCTGCACCCGGCCATCCGCGTGGCCGACCTCCTCCAGCACATCACCCAGATGAAGTGCGCCGAGGGCTACGGCTTCAAGGAGGAGTACGAGGTAGGACGCATCCCCCCCACACACCCCCCCTAACTCCCCCCACCTCCCGTCACCCGTCACCCGTCACTGTAGAGGTTGTGAGCACAAATAAAGCCTGGGAGGGAGGGAGGGAGGGAGAGACTTGAAACATCTTCTTCATTGGAAATGTTTATCAGTCTAGTGCAAGGCTTCATCTGTGTCTGTAAGTTGCCATCTCTCTCTCTCTCTCTCTCTCTCTCTCTCTCTCTCTCTCCCTCTCTCTCTGTTTCACACAACGCAGCAGAACTGTTTTGTTTCTCCCCAGATGCACTTTATGATAAATTGTTAATGTACCCTGTCTCAGTGTGTTTACGGTGTGATTCGTTTTGTTGTTCATCTGTTCCTCGTCGTTTGCAGCGATTGTGCATTTGCACTTTGTGTGTCGTGTGTGTGTGTGTGTGTGTGCACGTGAGTGTGAGATGAGTGTGTGTGTCAAATCACACTGTCCCCCTTGGAGAGTTGTATAGACGTGCTAGACCAACGTAGAAATGCATCAACTTAAAAAAATTAAGTGGCAAAAGTGTGAGGAACGTCTGGCCCCCGTCCTTCCTTTTTAACTGAATCGGGTCCGATCAGGCTCCGGCGGGTGGCGGC
Organism: Hoplostethus mediterraneus; assembly: GCA_034670385.1. Lineage (NCBI taxonomy): Eukaryota > Metazoa > Chordata > Actinopteri > Trachichthyiformes > Trachichthyidae > Hoplostethus > Hoplostethus mediterraneus. The sequence continues at coordinate 724,231 of JAXDDW010000050.1, read as the reverse complement.
CCGCTGCCCTCTTAAGGAGACCGTTGTCACGCAGACAGCATCCCCCGTAATCCGACACCACGCCTCTCGCTGACACCCAAAACAAAAGCGCTGGCGGGGCTCGACGGCACTCCAGCCTCCTCTCGCTATCCTCAGCACCAGGCAGCTCGCAGCCCAGCCACCACCACCACCACCACCCTCTACACGCTTCACTCATCTCGCCCGAACGCCACGTTGAAACCGTCTGGCTTCGAGCTGTACTTTTTTTTTAAGTATTTATTTTTTTCCCCCACATCTCCGTTTTCTGTCTTTCTACTCGGCGTCCCGCTGGTCTTTATCATTGATACCATCGTCACTTACATCTGTCTTTCTTCATCATCTCTCCCCACCCTCATCTCTCTCTTTTTTTTCCCCCCTTGCATCATGTCTCTTTCTTCACCCTGTGCGCCTTCCCCTCTCGCTGTTTCTTACATCCCTTATGTGCTCTCATGTCTCTCTCTCGCTTTGTCTCTTTTACTAAAATGTGCTTTTCTATACCTCCCTCATGCTTCCTCGCTTTCCCTTTTTCCCCCCCCCCCCGCTTCTCTTCTTCCTCTACTCATCTCCTCAGTTTTACGTGCGGACCATGTTTATCAGTAATTAACTCCCTACTTCCTCCTCACGACCGAGGAGGCGGTGAGTTAAATAATGCAGCCTCCCCATCGCTACCTGCAGCATCTGATCATTAAGGGGCCGGGGCGGTTTTGGGCTGCCCTCCGGGCCTAATCCATTATGGATAAAGGTGTTTTGGGCTCACGCGGCCCGGCACCGCACGGACGCATAACAGTCAATCAAAAAGAAAGCGCGCCAGGATGAGCGATTGGCCCCCTCCCGTCCCTGCCCTGCTGTCACCTAGCTGTCCACGGGCACCACTTCAAAACAAAAGCCTGTGGGACGCTTGAACCGTGTAACGGAGCTCATTCTCACTCGGCTAGAGCGATTCATTTGTATGTTGTGTTTTCCGATGCTGTCTCCTCTATATCAATCTGTCTTAAGGTTAATGCCCTTTTTAACCTTTTTTTTTTTATCATTATTTGATGAGATTGGAGCCTAGTGCACCTCTAAACCTGTTGACTTACACTGTACTATATCTCTCTCTGACCCATGCTTCTTGTTATTCTGTACGTTAACTTTGGATCAGATAAACGAGGTAAGCCAATACTTTTGGTTATTTGTGAGTTTTCTAGACGTGTAGATGATATCACTCTTGAGAAAAAAAACAAATCCAGACAGATTGATGGTGCTTGTTGGCTGTTTTTTTTTCAGGCCCTGTGGGATTACAACATCTCACTTAGATGATCTAATGTGAAAAGGGCATTTACCAGCAGAAACTATGCAATGTTACCAAAAGCATTTGACAGTGACACCGTAACAGTTGTGCACAGTTGTCTTTTGTAACCGCTGTAAAGTGGGTGAGAGATTCATCCTCACCTCACCTCACCTTTGAGAATGTGACTGTGAAATGTTTTCCATGTTGGGCATTGTGTCTCACACAGAGATGCACAGTAATCCACAACCTGGCATTGATATTGCTTTATAACGCTTTACGAAAGCATACTCTCTAGCCTAGCGGTGGAATTTCAAAATAAGAGCCAGAATTACCACAAAAGAGAATAATTTCTGACCCCCAACTACCTACAAAAATGCGAGGACAAGGTCAATAAATGTTATAGCATGTATCATGTATCATAACATGAGCATGGCTTAACTCTTAATGATAATACATTTGAACAATTAGTTGAAAACTGGTAATTAGAAAATAAAAGCCACACCATAAAGTATGATACTGCACATCGCCAATTAAATGTTGCATGAACACTTAGTGAACAAACACCTTTCTCTTTGTCATGTATGCTTCGTAAAAGCTTTATAAAGCTGCGTTTGAGAGTAAGTATTTGCATGTCCAAATTCTTCTGCACGTCTCACACAGTGTGAATGAGCGAGCAGGGAGACTTTGCTAGACCAACAGGAAGCGGAAAACAAGTTTGGTTTTTTTTGCGAGCCACACTTTTTAACTGCATCAAAGATGTTTATCATTGTGGTTGACTGTGTTCCTTGTTTTATGTGGAATGTGTTGCATCTAATGTGAGAGTTCAGAAATAACTAGTTTCCAGCAGCTCTTCGGAAACCGCAAATGAACACTAGTCAGTTTGAATGAGTCTCCTTTTCTCACACGGTGAATGATGAGTTAATTCAGAGAAAAGTCACAAAAATAATGCTGCTTCTTTGTGTCGCCATTCCCCTTTTTTACTTTGCCATGGTGTGTACGCTCAAGTGCTCTGTCGTCGCTTAATGTAGGTTTTTCCCACAGTGGCTGTGTGCGCAGGAAGAGAGCTGTGTTGTTCACTCCTGCAGTTACCCGCAAAGAAATGCATAACAGAAAAAACGAACTTGTGACTGGAATATTGCAAATAGCTTTCAATTAAAAAGCTTTCTCTTTCTGGTGCTTGACTTTGAAGATTGGGGGGGAAAAACGAGCAGCAAATGCATTTCTATCCACTACTTTGGGATAATTCTGCCCAGTTTCTTTCCCAAAACTTGAAAAAAGTAACACCCACTCTCACAAAATGATCGTTGACATGACGTGAAGCATCATCGACCTCTGCTATGAAATACTTCAGGTAGCAAATTCCTTCCAGTGTGGATATATAGCAGTTTTGAATGAGACCCTTCACACGCCAACTAATGCATCATCATCATATTGTGTTATTCTGCATCCAGGATCCAAACAACATTGAGGAATGAGACTGTAGCAGCTCAGACAGGCAGGGTCATCCAGTTTAAGAGAGAACTATTAAGAAGTTGCCAGGTAACACCTTTTGGGCTCGAGGATGATTTGTCTCCAGGTGCTCGATATTAGACCCGTATCCTTCAGGGTGACAGTGAGGACGACATTGGCCGGCGCATTTTCTCAAGACATACTGCTCGCGGGGAAAGGAGAAGCTCGTATAATCCATCTCGGAGACACATTTCCTTCTTGACGGAACGGAAGGGGACATGTCTCTAGCTGTATTAAAGCTGTTTCTCAGTTAAATCGCTAATCCTCAGGACTTAATACACAAGAAGTCTGTCCTTGTGCGGCGTCTGAAAGGCCTCCATTTGCTAGACAAACGGCCTGCTGCCCGCGTGGAGATGAATGAAAGCGCCCAGCCCCGGAACATGGATGATTGAAGACTTTGTATCTTTTCCTCCCGAACAGTCGAGTCTGGCTCTCCGCACAGAAAGCAACTCCCCCTAACTATCTGTTTAACATCCGATGATGCTCTTGAATCAATATTTGCAGATGATCACGTTGTCTGAATTATAATGTATTAGTTGCATTTTCAAATGTGCATTAGCTGATTACCCCCCAAAAAAAAAAAAAAAAAAAAAAGCAGAACAATAACATGTTTTTGTCCAGGCTAGTCTGTTCGGAGCCGCGCCCCCCCCCCGCCTGCCGAAACAGCGGCGGACTGGCAGCGAAGATGTATTTTCATAATTTGGCTTAATTGTGCCTGGTGTGCCATCAGAATGGAAACCTCCCCAGTGAGAGACGATAAATATTTCATGAGGGTAATCTGAGCAGAGCGGTTTTGATCTGCAGACGATGAGCTGGCTTTATTTTTTATTTTTTTTCCCCTTTCCGCGACACGCTGAGTGAGTCCTTCAGATGAGGCAGACAGACAGTCGCTGCGGCGGCTGGGGGAGCGACACCCGCCGCCTCTGCCCTAATGGCACTCGCTGTTTGACACGGCTCTCAGGGACCCGCCAAACCTCCCGGTGTTTCATGTCTAATAACGATGTGGATGCATCTCTCTCTGTCTTTCCTTCCTATTGCCGATGTTCCCTTCCCCTTTTTTTTTTCTGTAGAGCTGCGAAAGAGACGACTGTATTCTTTAGCCTGGTTATCATTTAGAGCGCTCGCACATGACTCCACATTTCATCTCCCCTTCTCTCTGTTCTCTGTTCTCTCTTCTTCTTCCTCTCTTTTCAGAGCTTTTTTGAAGGACAGTCTGCACCGTGGGACTCGGCCAAGAAGGATGAGAACCGCATGAAGAACCGATATGGGAATATTATTGCATGTGTGTACAAAGCACCACAGCGCTCATGAATCTCTGTGTGCCATTCCCATTCTTCTGGCTGATTTATTGGCCCGGCTTGTGAGTCTGAATCGCTATAAGCTTTTCAAACAGAGTTTTATCATCAGCCAAGAGAGAGAGAGAGCGACTTTGACCTTTCCACGCGACTTTTATCTTCATCTTAACGCTTTTTTGTTGTGAGAAATAGCCTCTACAGCGTTACGGCACATAGCATGTAGCCTCACCTCCGGTTGAATTTGAGTTCGCTATTAATTCATATTATCTGAGCGAGCTCAAGGTGAGCCGCGATGCCGGCGCGCTGATTAGCGCCGACTGTTTTGACCCCCCGTCGACCTCTGACGCCGCCGGAAGAACCTCGACCGATCCGGTTTTGGGTGATTTTTTCACGTTGTTAGCTGTTAACTGAACTGGCGGGGGAACGTTTCACAACCCCCCGCAGCCCAGATCATGGGGGTTTCTCATGGGAAATCATGGGGTTTTTTTCCCCCAAAAAAAACGCCTCGTAATGCCTCGTAATTCCCCCAAAAAATGCCTCGTAATCTGAAAATACGTCTGCTTTCTTAATTCCTGATGAGCGATTTTAAACTGACGTACAGGCCCAGCTCCACACAGCCACACCCCCATTCTGCACCACAGTATGACGCCTTCTCCATCACCTTTCCCTCTCCCTCTGTTTGTCTCTCCCTCTCTTGTCCCTCGTCTTCCTCTTCCTCCTGTCTCTCCCCCCACCCCCCCCCCACCCTCCCCCGTCCTCCTCTATCCCGGTGCCCTCGTTAATATGATTAATTCAGCGGCGGTTTTTCCTTCTTCTCTGCCTCTCCTCCAGATGATCACTCCCGCGTCAGGCTGCAGGCCCTGGAGGGCGAACAGAGCTCCGATTACATCAACGGAAATTATGTTGATGTAAGTACACACACCAGCCAGCGCCACCGACGCAAAAGGTCACCGCGCTCCCTCTCGGGGGCGGTGGTGGGCGGGGGGGGGGGAGAGGGCATCGGTGCTGCCGTCGCGGGGGGCCTGAGGGGCCAGAGCTAACCCCCATTCCCTGCTCATCGCACGCACACACACACACACACACACACACACACAAAAACAAAGCCTTTATTTTGAATTTTAGAAGGCTGCTGTATTGGATATATTAAGAGGAATGAAGATCAGAGGCTGACAGCGCTGGGGATGGAGGGAAGGCCGACCGGCTACACGGGGGGAAAGTGAGGTTATACTTTTGGACGTTGCTTTGAACAGCAGGAAGAACACGCAGCCCGCAGAGCCCGGACCGACCTCGCGGAAAGAGAAAGGAGAGGAGGTTGAGCCGATGATTCATTAATGCGGTGATTGAGACGGGTAAAAACTCCGAGCGAGAAGACAAAACAAGTCAGAGATTATTTGTTTGACCGCTTTAATTCTCGCCGTGTTTTGTTCTCCCGTTACCGGCCGTCGCTTTCAACCTTCTTTTTTTTTTATCCTCGCCGAGTGAAATGTTTTCTGAACCGAGAGACCGCGAGAGGGGCGTGTCTCCGTTGACATGCCCGGCGAATCGAACTCGATCCGGCGTCATGTTAGCCGTACCACTTACCGCAGGGAGAGCACTTACAGACGGCAGCACCCGCACAGCAGGTAAAGGTCATTAAAGTGGCGTGAGACGTTGCTTCCTGTTCGCGGGATATAAAAAATAAAAAAAACCCTCCCGATCTGACCTGATTTGCTGTTAATAACAGTGTTAGTAGCAGGATGTGACCAATCACGGCGGCTCGTTGGCCTCTTTTCCAACCGATGCTTTCCGCTTCCACGTGTAATGGCCTGGCGATGCACCTGACTCCCTAAGTGGTTTTCTGCTCAGGAGAACACTCTCCTCTGTCTCCCCGTCTTCTCCCCCCTCCTCCTCCCCTCTAATGTGGTAATTTGTAATCTCTTGTTACGCCTTCAAACGTAAATTCATAATGCAAGGTGTGCCACGGCAAATGCGGGAGGCTTAAATTATTTACCTCTACCCCGCTATTCAGTTTATGACCCATTACGCCGTTGAGGAGGAGTGCTGCGGAGAAGACTCTCACAATAGAGGGGCCCCCATTATAAGATAAGAATATACTCATACTAAAGAGGGCCCTGATTGAAAAGGATTTCCACCGCTCTGCCGGCTTCATTGGAAAAGTACTTAGCAGGAACGCAGGCAGATGGGTAATGATGTTTTTGCTCTTTGGAAAGCTTTTTAACCCATCTAAAAGCTTGTCCTGCCTAATAAACTCTTGTGTATAGAACGTTTCCCCACACTGTTTGTTATTGTGCTCCGTTATTCCCGCCCGATTATTTCCCAGTCATGTAAGAGTAAGCAGAGCCAGCCTTTTCTCCTCAGACTGACTGAGGGCAAGGGAAAAACGTCGGTGTAATAGCCCCGTCGTCTGCAGGGTTTTTTAGTACGGTGGTAGATGCGGTGGATTGCTAGACTCGTGTGTGTGTGTGTGCAGGAAATCAAGTCACGCAGGTAGGCCCGGCATTTGCGCAAGTGAATATGAATGCACACGGCCACAGGCGCAACACCAAAAAAAAAACATGTTGTGCTGACATAGTGGAGAGATGCTGCACACCACTGTTATTAGACAGAACTGACTTATCGCCGCATGAAACAGCCCAGAACGCCCAGACAAAGAGAATAACACAGTGTGCTCATCTTTTGTTCCTCCGTCAGGGCAACTCACACATCCCCGGCCTGTTCAATTAATAACTTCGGCGCTCACTCCTTTTTTATCTCTTAATGTTTTTTTTTTCCCCCCACCTGATGTAACGCGCTGGTCCATTTATAGTGAGGCTCTACCCCGGCTGACAGTCGCCGTAATCCTGATGGCGTATTGGGCCGATCCACTTTGCCTGACGGAACATATATGAAAGCATAAACAAATCTCCTCAGTCCAGAGATAAAGAAGTCATTAAAAATGGAGGACAGTTGAATAGCTGAAGGAGCCCAGTGGATGAGAGAGAGGAAAGGGGGGGGAGAGGGGGGGAGAGAGAGAGAGAAAAACATCCTTTGTGTCTTTCTCCCTTCATTGGCGAAGCGTTAATCACAGTCCAAGTTAAATTGAATATGAACGAGATAAGGGGAGCGGCAAGGAGGGGGGATGGGGGACGGGGGGTGAGGCGGCGGGGGGGGGTGCTGGCAATCAAGGGGAGGCAGGGCCGGGGAAGAGCCTTTAAGTCCTAATGTTTTGTTTCCTGCCTTCATATCTCCGGAGAGAAGACAAGGAATTGGACAAATAAAACTTGAAGGGATTAGAGTAATCCAGGAGACTAGGGGCCCATTGTGGAGATCAGCGCTGCTAGTTGTATCTGGGGGATTATCAACACTCGGGCTGCTTACTCCAGAGGTGCGCCGAGTGTTTGTGTCGGGGAGAGTGTTCACGCATACCGGATCCAGCAGCCGCGAGCCTCCCATCATGCATCTCTCTCTCTCTCAGACGCCGTATTTAAAGAACGGGTGTACAGTAACGCCAAACAAGTGGTTTTCAAAGCAGCGGCCTCAACATGTCTTGTGCCTGAAAACGGAGCAGAATACAAATTTGCAGTGCAGCAGTAGTTCCCCGTTGCCCCCCCCCCCCCCCCCTCTGAGATGTCCACAGCTGCTAATGCACACACTCTCCGTCTCCGTCTAAATGTTTAATACGCTGAGTCGATGTGAAGCAGTGATGCGTGTGTGTGTGTGTGTGTGTGTACATGTGTGGCCACACGTATGGGCATGCATACATTCATACAGAGAAAGGAGAAGAGAGATAAATTGAGTTAGCATGTAAAGGGTCAGCCTCCATTGTCAGGTAACAGACATCAAACTCTCCATCTGGTCGCCTCGGTTTCGCCGCGGCGGCTCGTCTTTAATGAGTCGGCGGGAACGTTGAGTGATTCTCGTGTCGTCTTGTTTGCAGGGCTACCACAGGCCAAACCACTACATCGCTACTCAAGGTAAGGATGAACGTTTTTATTCCAAAATTTTTTTTTTTTTTTTTAATTTGCGAGGCACTCTTGGTTGGGAACGTGTGGGCGGGGAGAATCTAAGGCTATCTGTCTGTTTGTTTGGAAAGGAGTGTGTGTGTGTGTGTGTGTGTGTGTGTGTGTGTGTGTGTGTGCGTGTGTGTGTGTGTGTGTGTGTGTGTGTGCGTGTGTGTCTGCACATCCCCATTATTGTTTGCATATGCTCTTGCAAGCTACTCTTTGATGCTCAGTCAAGTGTGCGTTCAGGGAATCTGGTATCGTTCGGTGCACACACACACACACACACACACAGACATGCACACCTCTGGGCTAGCAGAGCATATCTCTCTCTCTCTCTTCTCTCTCTCTCTCTCTCTCTCTCTCTCTCTCCCCTCCCATCGGTGGTAGGAGCGATTAATCAGTGGGGGAGAGAGATGAATAAATAAATGGATTAGCTGACATGTACAGGCACATTTTTGTCGGTGTTAATCTGGCCGGCGGATTCGCGGGGCGAGGAATACTTACCGTGACCCCAGAGGTTAAATCTGAATGATGGTTAATTGTTATGAATTTTTTGCGTCGAGAGCCTCACTCCCACACAACAGGGCTGCTTTGCACAGGGATTTTGCGCACCGCTTTAGAAAAGAGAAAAGCAGTGGAGAGAGAGGGAGAGAGGGAGAGAGAGAGAGAGAGAGAGAGAGAGGAGAAGAAAAAAAAAAAAGGGAAGAGGCGTTTTTTTTTTTTTTTTTTGCGAAGAGGCCTTAATGGATTCACAATCTGCTTTGGCGGAGCTGGGAGTTGCATAATTACCTGTTTATTAGAGCATCGCCTCTCTTCCTCGGCGTCTCAATTAAAACAACCCTCTGTTTGCTCTTACTTCGGTGAGAGATAGCATACCAATCAGGCAGCGGCGCGCGGTGTGCGTGTGTGTGTGTGTGTGTGTGTGTGTGTGTGTGTGTGTGTGTGTCTGCCTGCCGTTTACATCTGGCGTACGCCGCCGCCGCCAAGCTGACCACCGAGTCAAACTACTCAAGCGGATCCGTCTGTTGAGCGCCCCTGGCCGTTTTTTTCCAGCGGGGCCTTCGAGTCAGCTTCAGGATGCGCTCACCTCTGAAAGTGAGGATTTCATCTGGATTCTTATGACTTCTATAATTGTCCCGGTCATTAAGCGCATCCCCGTATTTCATTTAAACACATGTGGAGTTCAGCGGGATGGAAACACCGCAAACAGGAAGCACCCCCCCCCCACCACCCCCCCTCCCCCGGTTTCTCCTCGAGCCCGGCCGCAATAAAGCCCTCACTTTCCCGTCCGCTCTGTCAACAACGCGACTCGGAGGTGGAGGTGTGTGTGTGTGTGTGTGTGTGTGTGTGTGTGTGTGTGTACGTGCGGGGAGAAAAACATCTGCATTCTCCCGGAGAGCGGGTCCCTTTTTTATAATTCATCATCATCAATCCTCGGCAGGACTGACAAGGGAAGGAGAAAGGTTCAGTCTGCTGACACCGAGGCTGAGAGCAGCCCAGAGATGATAGCGAAGCCTAGACACAGACCTGTCTCTCTCAGTCAGACAAACTGCATACAGTAGCACCTGAAAAGTGCACCTGGGCATTGGCACAGTTGCTGAAAAATGAGGGGAAGTAAGTCTTTTTTTTTTTTTTTCCGTCAGTAAAGTTTTTTAGCGAGTGACACTTCCACTAAAGCCCATTGGGACCAGCGGGGAAGCTCAGAAAATGATGAGGCCCGCAATACTGCTGGATAAGCACAAAAAAAATGGCGGTGGGGTGGGGGGGGGGGGGGTGCTCAATATGGCAGACAACGTGTGGGATAACGTCGCCCCCCATTCTCTTACGCCATAAACTACAACGACACTCATTAGTTTGGGGTTTATTGACGAGTCCCTTTGCTCTGTCAAGGTGACGGCGGCAGGTAGAACAGCTGCCACTCCATAAAAGCCTCATCACCCGAGCGCTGCTCCTCATTATGTAGGTCATCCTCTCATCCAGGGGTTTTTTCTTTTTTTTTTCTCCACTGCAACGATACAACAAACCGACTCGTATTAATTCACCGACGCCCCGACTGCACAGCTCGTCTTTTTCCGAGCTGATTGAAAGCATCCAGCGCGAGCCTCCCCGGTTCGCCACTTCACCTCGGCCCCGTTTCATGTCGTGTTCAAGTACAGATCAGATATGAGCTTTTTCTTTTTTCTTTTTTCTTTTTTTTCCCAGGCGGAGGCTGTGAATTACGTTGAGGTGGGCGTATAAGTGCCTCTGATAACTCCTTATATCTTCCTGGCGATGTGGAATATATTCATGACACAGGAAAAAGGCTCAATTTCATCAAGCTTTCCCCCCCCCCAGATCCTCCACCGCTTCCTCCCCACAAGAGCCAAATGTCACCAGCGGCGCACCGGTTTTTATAATTTACAAGTAACATGTCTGAGCCCACCGGGGGGGAGAGAGATATAGAGAGAGAGAGAGAGAAAAAGAGTGCGAGAGAGAGAGAGAGAGAGAGAAAATCAATGATGAGTGAGTGTACATAATGCCAGAGTTTGCTGCATGTAATATTAATGGGTAAGAGAGGAACGTATCTGGTGTGTGTGTGTGTGTGTGTGTGTGTGTGTGTGTGTGTGTGTGTGCACGTGCGCACCCACACACACACACACACAACACAAACACACACATGTTGATCAGGAGTTTTTGCGGCGTTGCAGGCTTGGGGATTTCTCCAGCTGTCACGCTCCTCCTTCCTTCTGAGGAGGAACAGGCCTAGTCCCTGAACGCACCGCCGGCAGCAGCGGCAGCATTAGCTCTCTGACAGCTGCATGTGAGGCTGCGAGCGCCGCGGCTTCTCCTCTGAAGAGCCTCGGATTTGGAAACGTCGCTCTCCACCAACCTACGTTTCCCCCCTCTGCTCACCTGCGGCTGAAGCCTCCGAGGCCGTAAGGAGGCCCCTCAGAACGGCTCTTCGTCACGATCAGTGGCGGACTTGATGAAGTGTTTGGTCGCGTCGTCGCCGAGTTCGGCAATATCTGAACCAAGCTCTCAACCGCTTCCACAAGAAAGCCTCCTTTTTTATTTTTGATTGTTTTTATCACCCTATTTGATTTGTCCTTATATACCTTTTTAATACGTACCGCACTTCCTTCCTCGTTTCTGTCGCCACCAAGTTCAGCATCTCCTCCTCACCTATTTTCTATATGGAACCGTAACTGGGCTTGGCAGGAGCCTCCCGTCGGATGGTTTACCATACAACGCCAAGTGTTATTGTGTTGCTGAAGTCCTACACACCAGCTGTCCCTCTTGCCCAGGCTCCTTCTCCCAAACTTCTCTCAACAGTGTGTATCCTCCCCCCAGGGATGAGTGTAGGAGGTAGCCGAGTGGGTGGTTCAATCAAGTTGGGTAGTCGTTGGAGAGAGAGAGAGAGCGGAGGAGATTGGAATTGGAGATCGAGTTCCTGCAGTCAAAAAAAAAAAAAATCGCAGCCCACCGCATAAAGTAAAGTAGAGGAAACATGAGAATGCAGATTGAGAATATTGAGACATTTCACTCCAGATTGTGAGATATCCATTTTGGGGTGGAAAAAAAAATACAAGCGACAAATAGGGACGTTGAGTAGTTTCATTTCAATCCACTATAGACTCGTTTTGAGGAAAGAAATGTGAAAGTTTCAGTGCTCCGTTGTTCAGGAACACAAATGATTTAAGCAACGAGCCATGAAAGGCTACGGTTTCCAGCCACGAGGCGTTTGAGGCACAAGGCGAAGCAGATCAAACATGGCTTGATCGATCGAGTTTTTCAAATGGCGGAACTAAATGTAGGAAGAAAAGTAGATAACAGATTATTTTCTCATTGACACTCGTTTTTAAATCGAGTTTTTAAATTGTACAACAGGTTTTTAAGGTGTTTTTTTTAAGGTTTCAAGAGTCATGAAACCTTGACGAGCAACGAAGAGAAAGCCACCAGTGTTACTATTCACACTATTCACACTATTCAGACTGTCTGTCTGCGTGGCTCCAGGTAATTCACATTAGAGGGGGGGAGGAAAGCTCAACTACGGGGATTTACATTCACAAATTAATTTGTCAGAAGTCTTTTGCCGCTTGATTAAAACCAATATTAATAATGTGAATTAACCAGAATAATAATTGAATTTCAATTATTGCTCAGTGAAGTTTTAAATATGGGACGGACTGAATGACGCTCCCCAGCCAGGTTGGGCGGATGAGGAGTACCATAATTACTGTGGGATTGTGCAATATGGCACGTGCGCACACACACACACACACACACACACAAGCTGTGGCCTCATCTTTAAAGTTGTGATTTATTGGTTGTGTCTTGTTTTTATCTGTATTTATGTCCTTTGTTGTAGAGTAAGCAGAAACAAGGAACCAGTTTGGGGAAAAAACACTGTAAATAAATCTGACTTGACATGTTTCTGAACGCCTGATTTAAGGAGGAAAACGCTCCATAAACTGCATTGTTACTGCAGGTCTATTATAACTACAGACTCTCTCTCTCTCTCTCTCTCTCTCTCTCTCTCTCTCTCTCTCTCTCTCCTCTCTCTCTCTCTCTCTCTCTCTCTCTCTCTCTCTCTCTCTCTCTCTCTCTCTCTCTCTCTCTCTCTCTCTGTCTCTCTCTCTCTCTCTCTCTCTCTCTCTCTCTCTCTCAGGTCCCATGCAGGAGACCGTCTTCGACTTCTGGAGGATGGTGTGGCAGGAGAACACAGCAGCCATCGTCATGGTGACCAACTTGGTGGAAGTGGGCAGGGTGGGTATTAATTGCAAATTCTACTCTAACCACACAGATCTGGGATCAGATTACCTTGACCCCCCCCCCCCCCCCCCCCCCCGCCAAGCTTCTTCCAGTTTGATTGCGTCCAGAGGGGCAAACAGGGCCAACTGTAGTTTTTGCGTGTATGTGTGTGTGCGTGTGTGTGCGTGTGTGTGTGCGTTGGCTCGGTGAGGCATGGGTCCCGCGTGCCGGCAGCTCTTTCTCCATCTATCTGATCGGCGAGAAGCGAGAAGAAACTGATTGATGGCCTTCATTACCGCAGAGGCATCCAGGCGCCTGACTGCTGCTTCATCTGAGCGGGTCTATAACAGGAGATTATACACCGCCGGCTCCTACCCGGCTCCCCCGACCAGAAACATCTCTTAATGTTGTCCTCGTCGGACGTTGAGGTGGGGGGGGGGGGGTACTGTTGTTATCGAGTGGTGAGGCGGGTTCATCACGTTGGAGCTAATGACGAGGGCCTTGACTTTTTTAAGCATATGGCCTGACGAGGAGGGGGGAAAAAAACTCCAGTCCTAATTTGTTCCACTTAACTTGCACCGCGGTTCCTCCTGGTTAGCTTACAATCAAGGAGGGAGGAAAATGAAGGTCTTATGTGCGGCGTAATGCTTCCCACAGCCGGGAAGATTTTAGCTAAGAATCTTAAGCACGTTCACGCCGAGAGCCCCCTTAACCGCCCGGCGCACCTTGATTTCGCTGATGTGCGGTTTTTTTTTCGGGGGGGGGCTTAACTGTAGCAGAGCTGATCGTGATTCATGGGCCCGTCTCTAGGCACCTCATTAGGCTGTTCCCCCTACAGTAGCGGGAGCCCACCCTGCCCCCGCCCCACACCTTCTCCACACCTGCTTAGCCAGCGGTGGCGTCCCCAGCGGGGCCCGGGGCCCCCGGAACCGTCTGGTATATGATCCTTGTCCAATGGCGGGGCGGTAGGCACAGTTGGTCACACTGACGGCGGTTCCACAGAGGGGCCCCCATCAAATCACTCCAGCATATCACAGTGGGCCATCTGCTCGGCTCGGTCGCTGATGAACTCTGGGAAATCCTTGGCACGCACACACACACACACACACACAGCCTCCACCCCGCTGGTTACACACACAGGGGCGGCACTCGGCGTGCTTTGATGTATGAGAGGTTTCGTTTGGGAAGATGTGATGAGGTGATGCGCGTTGCCTCCTTTCCATCCACTTTGTCCGTATGAGTAAACGAGTGTGCGTACTGTACACACACACACACACACACACACCTTATATGCACAACAACATCTGTGTGTACGCCGGCATAATTTAGCCCAAAGGCTAATTCCCCCCCCCCCCCCCCCCCAAACCAGGCGCCTGATTTGGAGCGATCTAATAAGGTAATGGCTTTTGCCTAATTCAATCTGGCTGGAAGCGGACGGTGGATTTGCGATTGTCATCAGGGATTAGTCATCAGGGGTGTGAGTAGAGGGACCTGAAGTCTCCCCCCTCCTCCCTCCCCCACCCCCCCTCTCTGTCTGTGTCACTCCACAAACCCAAATCTCATTTCACTCCTAATCAGAGCACAAACTCCAGAAATGAAAATTGAATCTCGCGGAGGGCTGATGTCGTGTTTATCCCTCATGAAAATGATCGTTCTCTGATATACCTCCGTGATCTCCATCGCTATTACCGCCCTTACTCCCCCAGTATCAACAGTTTAATTGAACGGGAGGAGGAGGAGGAGGAGGAGGTGGGGGTGGGGGCGGGGGTAATTTTGCACTCTGATGATACCTAATACAAGTAATATTTCCAGTGGGGTGTTTTAGATTTCTGTTGGGAAATCTGTTTTAAACAGCTGATGGTTTATCATTTCATATTGTTACTGGATTGTCATTATATCTCCCTCATCAAATTGTCGTTCACTATTTTTTTATGTTTTGTCCTATTTCTTCCCGCCGATAGACAGAAGTTAAGGTGGCGGCGTCTTACAGCCCCGGGGCGCCTGTTCTCTCTAACGGTGCTCAGTTTAGCGCGGTCCACCTTTACACTCGTTTTCACGTTATCGATGTGCAAATGAAAAAGCAATAATGTGGGAATGAGCTCTCCATCAATACGCACGGTTCCCATTTACAGAGGCTCCTTGACCGGGGGGGGCGAAACTAACACGGAGCCAACCTCATTCTGACTTGAAAGAAATGCTTGAGAGACTGAAATATCAGGTGGGAAACGGGGAAGTAATGTTATGTGACAATTTAGTTTATTGGGGGGGGGGGGAAATGAAGCCCTACCAAACTTCGGTTGCAAATGTAAAAATAACTAGCGTGAGTGAGTGCAATGAAATAAACCTTTTCGTGTGTGTGTGTGTGTGTGTGTGTGTGTCTCTCTCAGGTGAAGTGCTGTAAGTACTGGCCCGACGACACGGAGATCTACAGAGACATCAAGGTGACGCTGATAGAGACCCAGCTGCTGTCGGAGTACGTCATCAGGACCTTCGCCGTGGAGAAGGTACACGCCCTTTTAACTTTTATTCCCCCCTGGGTGATGTGATACATCTCGGGAGCATTCCTACCTTTTTTTTTTTTTTTTCTCGGCGGTGACCTTTTTTCCGCGCTCAGGCGTTCATACCTGGCAGCTGATCAATGCTGCCGGGTCCTCCACTGTTGAGCCGTTGAGCAGCTGCACTGAAGAGGTTGTCTGGCTTGTTTAAAAGTTCTGTCTGCACAAGATGATGCAGGAGTTTTCTACTTTTTTTAATAATGCTAACAAAATGAAACAATATCAAAGAAAAAGAAAACATAATTGTAAAAAGTAACTAATAACGTATTAAATGAATTGAGAAACGAACACATCAAGTTACTAGTACCACAAAAAAGTAATCAGAGTACTCTAACACGCTTTACCCTCAACATGTCTCACCATTAGGCTGTTGCATTTAACTACACAGGGGTGTAAATATAGACAGTGCAGGCATTGAAAAGTGAAAATAGTCAGTAGCAATCTATAACAAAATGATGCTTATTCAACATAAACTATAAAAACTATAAAAAAAACTATTCAATTAAATAATTTCTTATTTTCTTTGGTATTATATAGTCGGTCAATTACATTCCAATCACATTTAGACACACAAAATCTTAAATTCCTAGATTGCCAGTAATATATAATACAGTGGAAGTGGTAGAGGAATGAGAACCACGGTGGCCTTGAACGTGACCCCTTTGCTCAGCCCATCCTCTATTCTCTCCATGAAGTTGGTATTTATTTTCAATCCAACCGTGTGTTTGCTTTAGAGGGAACTCTCACCTCGCCCATCCTCTGTATCCTCTGTATCCTCTGTATCCTCCCGCCTTCCCGCTGTGCTTTGTGTGTTTAACACGACGACTCGTCCCCGCAGAGAGGAGCCCACGAGATCCGGGAGATCCGGCAGTTCCACTTCACGGGCTGGCCGGACCACGGCGTGCCTTACCACGCCACGGGCCTGCTGGGCTTCATTAGGAGAGTCAAGTCCAAGACCCTGACCAATGCTGGGCCCATGGTGGTTCACTGCAGGTTGGCATGCACCGGCATCGACCGCTCTGATTCATGTGCTTCCACTCTGTCTCGCTGCTGTCTGTGTAGAAGTCAGTATTCTAGAGACAGGATCAAATATCAGTCTATGCTTAGTTTGTTATTAGAAGAGAAAAAAGAGCTTCTATTAAATGAATGCATCTTAAAAACATCACGTTATTAACAAAGATGGAGAAAAAATTGGTCATGGTTATAAATATTGAACAAGATCATAGAAATAACACCTGTGAGTCATATTTTACAGGATATTGATCATTTTAGAATGCTGTACTTTCTGTCATCCCTGTGGGGTTTCCAGTCTGTGTCTCTGACCGGTCTCCTATTGGTCCCCTGCAGTGCCGGGGCTGGCCGGACGGGCTGCTTCATCGTCATCGACATCATGCTGGACATGGCGGAGCGAGAGGGCGTGGTGGACATTTACAACTGTGTGAGAGAGCTCCGCTCACGGAGGGTCAACATGGTCCAGACGGAGGTACTGAAGCTGTCCTAGAGATCCACCAGGAAAACATGCAAGAGAGAGGATAGAGCTTGCATCAAAACTGAACAACACTACCTATCTGCTGCTCCAAACAGATAAAAAAGGAAATGAGTTATTGACATGTATTATTTAATATTTCAGCAATACAGGGGACCCACTCTGTGAAAGTTTAATTGCTTTTTCATTTCATTTCATTTTAATTGTAATAATAATCCCCACTACCCTTTTAAAAGCAACATCATTTATTTAAATTAAATAATTTGCCTTAATATCAAATCATTTTGTAAGTTTAAGTGTCAGGATAGGCAAATATCAGGCAGATATCCATCCAAAACTGTAATAGTATTAGATCAAATGGTCTGGTGGGGATGAAGCAAGTCATTTCTACTTTGTTTTAACCTGCTTGAAGTACCAGATTGAGTGGCGTTCGTATAGTAGAGGTGGACCAGGATTCATCTTGTACTTGATGTGGTGCAGACGTGTGTGTTAACGATCTTTTCTCACAAAAGGCGTGTATTAAAGAGCGCACCCCGACGATTTCCGAGGCTGCTCGGCCCAACGCTTGGCAATACTCGCCATAATAAAAGGATTTAGAGGCTTGTAAACGAGAGCATTTAGCTCCCATCGATGGGTGAAAACATCCCTGGCTCATCCAGCAGCTTTATGCCGGTGTGGTCCACCGAAGGACTTTGTGCTTTTCTGAACACAGGCCATCTGGAGGCGTCCGTAGTCTCGCTGAATGCATCATTTCACCGTAATTCCTTTTAAATCACAAGCGTCATTGGACTTAATGGGCAAATGTTTCATCATTGACGTGCGAATTGGGATTTGAGTAACTGGAGACCCAAAATGTTGTTCACCCTGAGTCACTCTCCTCAAGTTCAGTGACCTTCAGAGTGTGCGTGTGCGTGTGCGTGTGCGTTTTCCCCCTCGCAGGTGTCCCGGGCTCGTTGGCGCCGGTCCTCGCCACCGCGGTCCACCGCCGCGTTAGCTCTGCGACTCGGTTTCATCTGTCCGCGGAAACGAAAAAGTTGCTGTTTTTAGTGTGTTTGCTCAGATGAGATCTATCAGTCGGTGCGTTCTTGTTTTCGGCCCAGGCTAGTCGAGCTCTCAGGCGGGGGTCAGCAGTTCACAATCTACACTCGAGCACAACGAGACGCATATTTCTTTGTAAATCTTGTAAATCGGCGACCCCTGTGCATGCGCGTGGATTTTGGTCCAAAGTGACAAGGGAGTGTCAGCTGAAAATGTCACTTCGCAATGGATTTCCATCAAGCCCCGAGCCACGTCGCCCCCGTCGGCTGGTGGACTGACTGACTGACTGACTGACGTGGAGAGGAGGAAACGTGTCGCGGGTTCCCCCCCCCCCCGCTTCACTCCGCGTGACATTAAGGACAGCGGGAGTCGCTTTTTGTTATTAAGAGCTTTAATTGAAACATCAAAGCGTGTTCGTGGTGACGATGACGCCGACGACAGCCTCGTTGTCATCGCCGTGGGTCGATACGGTCATGGAAAACCTGGAAAAGGTCAAGGAATGTGAAAAGAGTCTTCTCCAGGCCTGTAGGAAAAAAAAGGTTCTGGAAAATCATAACATACAAAAAGGTTTTTTTCGAAATGTCATGGGATCTTTTTTTTTTTTTTTTTTTCTCTCGTGCTGAATGTCAACCCTTTGGCTGTCAGTAGATCTGGTTACCTGGAGGGAAATAACTGGTCGCCATGTTCATGAAGTTCTTACGTGGCGGTCGCGTGTCGTCAGAAGAACCCGGGGCGCTTCAGGTCCACTCTGTAACCAAATGTATGCAGTGTAACCTTTCAGCACAGACGCTGACAAATATTAGGCATGGAAATGGAACAGTACTGTGTATAATAGTCATGGCAAGGTCACGGGAAGGTCGTGGAATGTGTCTGGCAAAAATGGGTCATGCGTTTCTGATGATGATGACGATGATGGTGGTAAAAATGATCACAAGAGAGACAAGACATGCTCAACTATCAACTCTGTCGTGGCTCTCATGAACCCTCGTCTGATTGGACCGTATCGACTATGTGTTTGTTTGGTGTTTTTTCAGGAGCAGTATGTCTTCATCCACGACGCCATTTTAGAGGCGTGTCTCTGCGGGGACACCACCATTCCAGCCAATCAGCTCCGCTCCGTCTACTACGACATGAACCGCCTGGACCCGCAGACCAACTCCAGCCCCATTAAAGAGGAGTTCAGGGTGAGAGCGCATAAAACATGTCGCCGGTAACAAATATGTCCCCTGTGTTTTGACCCCTCCTCGGGCCAATCGGTGAAAATCGTCATTTTGAAGTTGCTGGAACGCAGCAGTGAGATGCATCATTCCTCCGTCAAAACCCCATCAGAGATTTCATGTTATTTTAATTAAAGAATTGCGTTGTTAATTACAGCAACGGTACGCAATTAGCGCAGCCGGGACCCGCGTGCCTTCCCTCCTGCTTCTTCATGTGTTTTTTTCCCGCTCTTCCCCCGGCAGACTCTGAACATGGTGACGCCCACGCTGCGGGTGGAGGACTGCAGCATCGCCCTGCTGCCCCGGAACCACGAGAAGAACCGCTGCATGGACGTCCTGCCCCCGGACCGCTGCCTCCCCTTCCTCATCACCATCGACGGGGAGAGCTCCAACTACATCAACGCTGCCCTCATGGACGTAAGAGTGCATTTCACATTTTAGGCATTTTAGTTCTTTCCTGCATTTCCCAGAATGCCTTTAGACAACCCTCGGAGAAGGGCTGTGGACTTGTAGCATCAGCCGGGGGTTATACGTGTAGGTGGAGAGCGATAGCGATAGCGTTAGCATAGTAAGAGCAGGAGGGTTTTTCCAGTCGGCCATGCCCCTTATTCAAAATGTCTTGTAGCCGCATTGCATTCTGGTCTATTGAGGCTACTGGTGGTGGAGAAATGATCTCTGCTTCTATTATAATGGATTACTCCTTGTATGATTGTTAACGCCGGTGCAGAATGGAGCCTCTAGACGAAGAACACCTCGCTCTTTGATTGTGCGGCGGTGACACCAAAACCTGCCGCTTTGATGTTTGACGTTTTTGACAGCTGGAAAATGTTCTGTTATCCACGGGAATAACAAAAATATACCGCAAACAAAAAAAAAACGGAGCCAGAAAAGCACGGTACGCTGCCAGTACCTGTTTTTATCAGCGGTAGAAGTATTTTAACACCTTGACAAGGCACGTGGCTGTTGATGGACACATGGGCTGGGCTCCTGCTGGGATCGAACCTTTGACCTTTCGGTTACGGGATGGTCTCAACCAACGACCAGGCCACCCTGAGACGCCAAACGCTGCGCCCTGATAGAATCTCCCTAGACATGGACTCTCCATTAGAAAGCAGCTCTCTGTACAGACGGGTCAACCGATGGAGGTCACGTTAAAAATGGCTGAAGGTTTATTCTGTCTCACATACTGGAGAGTATACATGAGGAGACAAGTTTCCAACTCCCAACTTCTTCTTTGTCTTACTCTACCTCTCTTACCCCCCCCACACCTCTTCTTCTTCCCCTCCAGAGTTATAAGCAGCCTTCTGCCTTCATAGTGACCCAGCACCCCTTGCCAAACACAGTGAAGGACTTCTGGAGATTGGTCCTGGACTACCACTGCACATCCATCGTCATGCTCAACGACGTGGACCCAGCCCAGGTAAACCCGACCTGATACACACACACACACACACACACACACAAAAGAATCCCCCAAGGACGAAATGGACTCACAAACAGATGACAGATGAAGCACCGCCTCTCACCAGAACTCTCTATCTAATAAAGTCAAGCAGAGGGAACTGGATACAGGAAAAAGATTGCTTTGTTTGTTTCCTGTATAAGCCCAGGTACTTGCTCAGAGAGAGAGAGAGACAGAGAGAGACACCGGGGTATAGCTGTGCTAGCAAACACAGATATATGTATGTGTATATACGTGTGAAATGAGGTATAGGCACTGTGGAGTGGAAGAGGACTTTGCCGTGAAAGCACAGGTAGATGGAAAGACAGGCCTGTGGAGGAGACTCTCCGGGTTTCTCAGCCTCAGGCTCTGTCATAACACCCAGGGATCAAAGCCTGAAGCTAGGCTGCTCTCCCCCCCAAATCCCCTCTCCCTAGGTGACTGACTGACTGGCTGACTGGCTGGATAGATGGGCCTTTCATTCAATATTCTCACTGTAGCCAGCCAGTCAGCCAGCCGAGGCAGCAGCAGCAGCAGCAGCAGCGCAGGTGGGGAGGGAGGGAGGGAGGGAGGGAGGGAGGAAGGGAGGCGTGCAGCCGAGGGAGGTAGAGGTTTACTATCTCTCCATCAGCATCTTTGTGTTTGCATCTGTTGAATTTGTCAAGTTTTGATGGGCTCTCAAAGGAAGCTAAAAAGTGGTGTTTTTCCTGCAGTGTGCATGTGTTTGTTTGTGTGTGTGTGTGTGTGTGTGTGTGTGTGTGTGTGAGAGAGAGAGAGAGAGAGAGAGTGAGTGCAAGCATCCATGAGCATGTATTTGTGATACCGTGTGTGTGTGTGGGTCTGTATCTACACGGGCATCCGGGCCTGTTGACGTATCTTCATTCTTCTCAGGTACTGCGTTTCTTCTCGTTTGTTCAAGAGTGTGTGTGACTCTGCATGTGTGTGTCTGTCAGTGCAGAATCTGTCCTTGTATGTGTGTGTGTGTGTGTGTGTGTGTGTGTGTGTGTGTGTGTGTGTGTGTGTGTGTGTGCGCGCGTGCACGCTCGCGCCACAAGAGTCTGATTTAGTACCGCGAGGCTGGCAGTGAGCTCCGCAGGTGCATGTTCTTAACTGGGCTTTTTCTCCTGAGGAGGGGAAATCGGGGAGGTTTTGCTGCTCTTACGAGGTCGTCCCAGGGGCTCGTTTCTCTCTCTGTACTGTTCAGAACTGTTGCCAGAGTAAAGAGTCAATAACACTCTGTGGACGTCAATGAAAGCTTTCTGAAAGCTTCTTTTGATTACATATTCTTTCACAGAGTTACAGAGTTTTTTTCCCTGGGACCGGAAAATAAGCGAATGCAGGAAATAATCTGTTTGTTTGTTTTTTCAAAGATGCAAAGGAGTCAAGGTTTCTGACCACGGTTTCTTTCTGTTTGACACGTCGAACAAAGTGTCAGATGATTACCGAAAGGCTTTCATACCTACAGCACATCTATAGTTTGGTATTTGCACACGTATTAAAGAGTATTGATTCTGTCTTTTTTTCCCTGGATGTTCTTCAACGAGGACGTGATTCACCGCATTTGAAATACTAAACACTTCTCGTTGAATTGACTCCGCTTCTATCTCTCCTCCTCTTGTTCCTTGTGATTCATGTTCTTAAACTTTGTGACCCCCGCGCGCAAGATGTTTACCATCTATTTGAATCCATCAGATACAAAGAGTAGTTGATTGTGAGGAATTTCAATTGATTCTATTGGCCTGAGCTAAGCTGTGAAACTCCTCAGTCGAAGGATTTCAAACTAATGAATCATCTTCCTTTTTCTTTTCTTTTGTGTTTTTTTTCCCTCTTGGCTGTGTGTGTGTGTGTGTGTGTCGGCGTATGTGTGCACGTGTGTGTGTGTGTGTGTGTGTGTGTGTCCATGCCTGTTTGTTTTAGTTGTGCCCACAGTACTGGCCGGAGAACGGCGTTCACCGCCACGGCCCCATCCAGGTGGAGTTCGTCTCCGCCGACCTGGAGGAAGACATCATCAGCAGGATATTCCGGATCTACAACGCGGCGCGGGTACGGTTTGACACACGCCACCGGGGGAAGATCTTTGTTTGGGTTAGACAGAACATACGCTCCTCTTGCGCGAGCGGGGTTGATGTGTCGTCTCCCTGCTGCGCTCCACACGTACTTTCTTTGTAACTTATTCTCCTTCTCCCTGGTGATCACAACGGCCATTTTTTTTTTTTTTTTTTTTTTTCTTTGGTCTGTGACTGCCCACCTCACACCTCCCACTCACTCATCTATCCAAGCCTGTCCATTCAAGCTGTGCAGAGGGAAGATCATTCTGTTCTTGAACTGTGCCACTCTGCCCAGTGATTGGACGAGGGTGTTGTTGTCACTTATCTTGTAGTCTACTTGAGAATTCACCCCACATAGACAAAAAAAAACAAAAAAAACAAGTGTAGGCCAAGCTGAACCTTGTTGACACCTCGTCCGCTAACCGACGGCTTTGCGTTGAAAGCGTTGAAATTCCTGACATCACTGTACGCCGACAGGCTCCCGACACTCACCTGCACGAGCTCCTTTACCCCAGCGGACCCAGCCGCCCTGGGGACGTCAATAATCACTCCTCATACTGTTAAGTGAAATACAATATTCTCACACATGACCGCTGACAAATCATTACGTCTGCGTGTGTGATGGATTTAGAGCACATCCGCGTCTTTGATTTCCTTTCTATTGCTCCCCAGCAGCAGCTATGCCCATCCATCACCCCGTCTATCAGCCCATCTATCTGCGTGCTCATCTCTCCAATTACTTGTCGCTTTTTTTTTTCTTTTTTTTTTTCCCCCCGTGTGCCTCGTCCGACTATCTCGGCTTTAGCTGTCTGATTTCATCTTTGTACACCGGCGATTAACCCCCGCCCTTCCGTGTGTTAACCCGGGTTAAACGGGGGTGGGGTGTGTGGTGTCCTTCCCTGTCCTCCCTCCAGCCCCAGGACGGGTACCGCATGGTGCAGCAGTTCCAGTTCCTGGGCTGGCCCATGTACAGGGACACGCCCATGTCCAAGCGCTCCTTCCTCAAGCTCATCCGACAGGTGGACAAGTGGCAGGAGGAGTACGACGGCGGCGAGGGACGCACCGTGGTCCACTGTCTGTGAGTTAACCTCGCAAACGTTCCGGTGCTGCAGGAAGTTCACTCTCTCTCTCTCTCTCGCATTAAAGATGAAACACCTCCACCTACTGGCTGAAAAGCTGTACTGCATCACTACACCATCTCCCTGCAACTCTTCAGACCCTTTGAGCTTTTTTTTCATTCAGCCCAACCTTTTATATCAAACTAGATTTGAAACAATATTTGATGCAGGGAAGACAGAATTTATTGATTGTTGAGTCTAAAAGGTGATTTTAGTCTCTGTGGTCTAACACTCGACTATAGGAACGGAGGCGGACGCAGTGGGACGTTCTGCGCCATCAGCATCGTGTGCGAGATGCTCCAACACCAGCGCTCTGTGGACGTTTTCCACGCTGTCAAGACACTGAGAAACAATAAACCCAACATGGTGGACCTGCTGGTGAGGAACCCTCGTGGCAGTAGGAAACTAGCATCAGTAACCCTGGAGTTTGTTTTAACCTGCTGATTGAAAGTCAGTTTAGTAGACTGTTTCTGTGGTGGAGAACAGAAAAATCATCCAAGCAGGTTAAAACAAGTGCAAAAAAATTTTTGCAAAGACTATTTGACACAGGTAGCGCTTCATGCTAGGTTATACCCTTTTGTCCAGCTTTAGGCTCCATTATTTTATTTATTTATGCAAAAATAAATCAATTATGTTGCACTCAAATTACAAAATCCATCTGTATACTGACAAAAATACTTCAAAATGATTTCATTCCCTATTCCCATTTGATGAGATCCGGGATGAGAGTAATAACTGCTGCTCTCCCTGTGTTGTCTCCTAGGACCAGTACAAGTTCTGCTATGAAGTGGCACTGGAGTACTTGAACTCTGGGTAACAGGTGCCAGCGCCTGTTGCCCAGCGGTACCTACCAGAGACTTAAGGTTTGGGACATCACAGAAGACTGCAGTTCAAATGTGTGTGTGCGTGCGTGTGCGTGTGTGTGTGTGTGTGTGTCTGTCGTGTGTATGTGTCGTGTTGTGTGTGTGTGTTGCCGCCCCGACAGGGGGAAGGCGCACACACACAACCGCACATGCAACTCCCTCGGCCAGCTCTGCTCTTCTACTGATCTTCAGTGGATCTCGATGGGGAAGGCGGTAGAGTTGTACAGTGTTAATAGTGGAGCCAGTTTCTGTCTGTACCAGCGAAGGAACCCAGCAGGAGCACAATGATTTTTTATTTTTTTTTCCCACTGCAGTGAGTCGCCTCTCCTCTCTGGATCCCTCTCTCTCTCTCTCTCTCTCTCTCTCTCTTTCTATCTCTCTCTATCTCACTCGCCTGTGGTCCCGTGGTTGCTGCCTTGATCCTCATCAGACGACGAGCATTAAATACTCTTGAGTTTTTGCGTGGAATGCGATGCACTGTACGTAACGTAATGTGTTTTATTTTATTCTCTTCGATCATGTTTTTTGCTCAGCGTTGAATAACGTCATTGTTAAAAGGGTCACGAAACGCAGGAGTTCAAAGCCTAAATGTTACTAAATGTCCTGTAAAATTATGACTTCTAGATTATTATTATTATTGCATCATATGTTGGGGACAGCTGGCACAGTCTACATCCGCTTACCTTATTTCCTGTACAGGGATCCAAAGCTTGATTTGCACTTCCATTTGATTCTCGTTGTGCATATTGTACATATTTCTGTAGATTATTTATTCACGGTATGTACTTTTTTGTGACTCGCAGTAAGTGACAATCATATGTTTTATGAGTTTGTTTTATTGATTGTATTGTGTCATTTCTTTGGTCATATTGTATGACTAATCAATTCCATTGTAAAAAGATATATAAATGTATCTACAGTATGACCGTCGTACAGCGTATCTCTTTGTGTGTGGAGCTGGGAAACATGACGCTATGGGGACATCTAATGGAGAGATGGGGAATAGCAGCATCACTTCCATGTCGACACGTTTTAAAGGTGCCATGATATTCAGTTTTCAAATATACTGTAGGATAAAAAATAATGTTCTCTGTGTTCAAAAAGATTCATTTCAGTTAACTATAATTTCTCTCCCTGAAATGAATGAAATATGTTTTTTGTGGTAACTATTAGTTAGAGGGATTTTGTGAACGTCTACATTTTGTCTATATTTCTAACTTTTGAACCGGATCTTGTAGAGGATAGGAAATAAGATTTTTTATTATCATTAGGTCTGATTTGTGTGTCTACATGTTTCATAGGAATTACTTGGGTAGAATAACCACTTCTTCATCTTAGAGGCTTTAAATGAGGGGGGGTGGAACCACAGGGGACCATAGCAAAGCAAAGTGCTGTCTAAGGCGGGACTTCTGATATAAACCAAAAAGTGTAAGCAAGATCATGTGAGCGTTTTGGGTGAAACTCAAACTCATGACCCAGCGAGTCACATTAGCAGCAGATTCTGACGTTTTTTTCAGAATCTAACACTGCTCTGATGATACAGCTTGTTCCATTGTTTACATTTTCACCTCACATCTAGACATGCCTACATGCACATCTGTGCATTACTTATTGAAGTGCATTACTTATATTACGTATTGAAACTACTTTTCATTCACAAAACAATGTTTTTTAATGCTTTATCAGGCGAGGTCCAGCCAAAGCTGTGTAGACACACGTCTCCTCCATGGAGAACGTGACTGCACTTAGTTCGCCACACTGGTGAATGGGATTAGTATTCATTGTGGTGAGTTCAAATGCCTGCAAACTTGACTGGAAAGATTTTAGCAATAATTTAGCGAGGTGAGCCAATCAAGTCCAGTTATAATGACTGTAGTCCAAAACTGCCAGTGAAGTATGGATTTTTGAAAATGCAATACTTTAACAACTCAAACAAAATCTAATTCTAACAACGTCTTCATACAACATCTCTGATCATAGTAGATATATAGATATAGATATATAGTATAAGTATAGATATAGAGACAAAATAGAATTCCAATAATGGGGTTTCTTTAGAGCAAGGAGGGTGTAGTGGAGAGTTTACCACCTTTATTATCAAACTGGTGCTTGTTTACCTTACGATGACTAATACGATGAGTAATATTTACTTGTGTATCGCTAGTCCGTCAAACAAAATGTCACACAATGAATGTTTTACACGTTAGTAATTGTGCAGTGAGCCAGGAAGGAGGGAAACAAATCCAAAACATCAATTCATGATATTGTATTTTTTTCAAAATGAAGTGACCGAGTAACACCTGGCTGTTTTATATCTCTCTTTGTTGAGCCGGTTTCAGCGTCAAACAAAGACTGGCCTCTAAAACGCTTGGCAAGGACAAACAGGAGCTGATACTCTTATTGAACACAGAGGCTTGATCAGCTGATTGGCTGATTGGCTCCACCAGAGGAGAATGGCTGGAAGGGACTAGGGTAGTACACCTACTTTACCCCATACCTTTTTATTCTTTCTTTTCTGCACCACATATAATAATAAACACAATACATAATACCACATTTTCCCTCATACTCTCGCCTACACTCACACCTAAACACACACCCACACACACCCACACACCCCTCCTTTCTCTACATGATACCTCTTATACTGGTTCCAAGAGCTACCGTACATGGAGGACAGGAAAAAATGTCTTTATTTACACATACATGTACAAATATACCTGTATAGACACATACACAGACGCATAGACATCCATGTTCATCCACCTCTTATGTTTTATACAATGACTCAGGCTTTGGGTGTTCAAAGGGAGAGAAGTCATTATGAACTGTGTCTCCCACACCAACACTTCTCAGTCAGCATGACTTCATAGTGGTATTTTTTTCCACCCCAGTATTAGCAGCGGCTATCACAGCTGAGCATGTGATCAGAGTGTTGAAACAGTAAATGTCCTATTGGACGGTAGCTGCATCTCCCAGCTCAGTTACGAGGATGGAAAGTGTCTCAAGAAGATGAGATTTCATCAAGGGACAGAGATATAACAGCTTAACTACCAGATATGTAGTAGAAATGGCAGTATTTTGTCAAATTTTAAATCGTATAAAATACCATATAATTTACTATATAATATAATAAGTTATATCATATAATTTAAGGATGGGTTCATATTGGTCATTTCTTTCCAAAGGAGTGATCAAACAGCTCCCACTGTTTCACATTGGCAGATTTCTCCCACAATGATAAAGCTGCAGTCAAAGCTGTGTGTCAGAGTAGGATCACGTCTGTATCTGTACACTTTAGTACTTTTACCAGTAACCTTGATACGGGCAGGAATGAAGAGTGTGTAGATACTAAATTCCAGGCCATTATACTCTCCATTATACGCTCTAATAGGTGTTCGTATCGATTTCATAGTATGGGAATTAATTGTGTGTTTTGTCTATGAATGACATTGAGTAGAAAAGAGAGAAAATGTGTTATCTAGGATTTGTGTCTGAGATCGTGTAGTAAAACATCACCACTAAAGCCTTTTGTTGCTTGGACAGTCCTTGGCATTAAATGAACCTTTTTAAAGTGCCTCTCTGGGGAAACAACCTACACACACACAAACTGTACGGTAACAGTTTCACATTACAGGAATCACATTCAATGTGATTTTTGCAGCCGTTCTCTATCCAGGGACGATTTGCTGAGCATCAATGTTCTTTTCCAACAATGCCCTGCTTCACACTCATTCAGTCAGTATACAATGACAACCACTGAGCAGCTACAAAACAGTAGTTGGGGGATACGCATCTTGCTCATCAGCAGTATAGCTGAGAGAGAGGAGAGAATTACAAACTCACTGGTCTGGGGATTCAAACCAGAAAACCTCACAGTCCTGCTCCTCTAACCTCTGGGCTACCACTCCTAAAATAGATAACGTCTGTCTGCTAAGGATGAGTCCTGCAGGGCTTGGATGAAATGAGTTGACGGAGAACTGCTGCACCTCTAGCACGGTTACAGGAGTGTGTGATGGTTCAATTAGAATAAAAAATAAAAAAAGGTTTTATAATTGAGAATATATTGTGGAAACACTATGCATCTCTGGAGATCTCTGGAGATGCAGCCGAATGAGTTCATTAGCAAACACACCATGACAACAATCCAGCAGAATTGACACACGTCCATTGATTACATAGATTCATTTGGCTTCTCTTGGCCCTTAAAGTCACTGGTTTGCTTCTGCGGTCTCCAGCGGCGCCTTGGAGGAACTCTCTTGGACAGGGGGGCAGGATTCTTTGGCTCATCATCACGGGAGCCGAAGGTCTCATCTTATTCCGCCGCTGAAGCCTCCAGCTGGTCAGAGCCGCAGGCACCGAGGCGCCAGGGATGGTTTCATATTTCATTGCGAGACCGGTGGTGAATTATTCCTCTCCTCACACATGGAGATTGGGGGAGCTGATGAGAAGGGAGGGGAGGGGAGAGGGATGAGGGGGATTGGGAGCTGCTGCTGCTGCTGCTGCTGAGGCTGGATGTGGGTTCAACTGCTGGGGGAGTCCGTACCAGATGTTCCCCCCAGCAAATGTTCAGACACACATGCAGAGCATATGAACACATACAGAGCCACACACACATTATTGCCCTGAGCAAAAAGGACATAAATCCATGCACATCCACAGCAATCAGAAATCATGTGGCTGTACCATCAAGCCTCACAGTCGGTCGACGACACGCAAGGAATCCAAAGTCAGACCTCAGAAGACAGACGGGTGAACATTGAGTAGATTGACCTCACCGGTCAGCTGTTATTTGGCGACGCTCAGAAGAAGATTCATAGCAAATGTACCATTTGCTAATGACCATAAATAAATAATGTTCATATAATCCAATATATCAAGAAATGAAATATTATAAAATACTATATAGACTATTCATCCATTTTGGAAAAGGGTTAGAGTTCAAGTTATCTGACTAATAGTTCATTCACTGAATAATAGTTATTGCTCAATAACAATAATTCACTAACTTCAATAACATGTAATACTAAGTTTTACTTTCATGTCAGAAATAATTGTGTAAGAGTCAAGTGTCACATTTATCAAATGGTCATTTAGAAATTATTTTTTTAAGTCCTGCAATTGAGAAGAGGAAGGCTGCTGCAAAAACCATCAGCACTGCTTTTGTAAAATGACACTACGCGTCCACAAGATGGCGCCAAAGAGCAGGCAACCTGATCAACCATGCAATGTCATTGTAAAGGCAGCAGCAGCCAGTGGAGAGCACTCTTCACTTTGCTATAGACTCCGTCATGTATTTACCTTTTATCTAACAAACACACAATCAGTTCAAGAACAACATATTTTCCCACGCTCGGTATTTAATCAAACCTGGGAACAATTGAGTGAGTTATGGTACAGAGAGACCATTGGACAGGTTTGTGTATATAGAGCAGTATCATGAATTTTAGGTATATATCGTACTACCAATGTTTCAGTACCTTCAGTCTATTTTCTGTATTATGTTGTCTACGTATTGCCATGAAAATGTGCATAGTATCTATCTTTTTACTACGCTGAGTTCCTGAGGATAATATTTTCTCACACCCAGTCTCGTATTCCCTGATGTAACACTGTAATGGATGTGATAAGCCTCTGAATTATTGATCACAGCGGATTTTCCAATGAAACATTAAGGGGCGTGTCTTCCCAAAACCGAGAGAGTCCAGGCAAACAACCACCAGCCAGTCTGTAACACTGCTGATCCAAACAACACACACACACACACACACACACACACACACACACACACACACACACACACGAATAGACAAAACACCACTGCGGATCCACACACAGGTCAAAGGTTAGCTGGAGCAACTGGAGCACAACAGCCTGTTTCCTTCTCCGGGGACAGGATTATTCTGCCTCCATCTCTCTACCATCTCCTCCTCCTCCTCCTCCTCCCTCCTCCCCCTGTTTTTTTTTCTCTCCACAAACAAATGCTTGGACGGGAGCAGGGGCAGCAGATTGTCTTCACTTACCTTGATGACATCACTGTCTCTGCTGTAGCTTTCCATTCTGCGTATTGTGTCACCTGGGCCGGTGCCAAGCGTCGCCACAGACAGGGGGTTTTTGTTTGGCTGACCAATGAGACGTTTGGCAATTGGGAGGACCCTAGACGGCTTAGCGGGGAAATATCTCACAGGCTTACAATTATCCCTACATTACCATTACTCTTTTGCTCTTAGGGAGGAGGAGGTTTGAGTGGACTTCCAATACTTTAGTGTATTTGCTTTTGGCTGCAGCCCCGCCATCGAGCGTTTGCCAAATGGAAAGCAAGAGATCAATCAATGGACCGGCTCAACATACAAGAGCGCCCCTGTCGAGCTCTCGCATCAGAGGCAAATCCATAACTCATATTTCCACCATTTTCATGCATATGGGAGGGAGGAGGGGGAGGAAGATGTCTCCGCTCCTCTGACGTTGTTATCCCCCCAGACGGTTTCATGTGATTACATTGTCAGCCTGGTACCGGTAGCACTCAAGCTTTTTTTTTTTTTTTGGATGCAGACCTTTAAAAATTCAAGTGTGTGCTAATCGATAGAGACTGGATGTGAGGAAGCTTCAGAAACATTCTTCCTGGTCACAAACACGGCATCCATATTTTAAAAGTTGGTCGCCTGCTATCGACCCACGAGTAGATGGGTTCATTTAGCCGAGGTGTACGGCTGAAATATCTCATCACTCTCTCCCTGTGTTTAGTTTTGTAGTTCCTACAAGCACACACACACACACACACACACACACACACACCCTGACGCCTGATCAGTCTTCATCATGTCAAAAAATCCTGGAGATGCAGTGTCATTGGGAATCAGCCGGAGGTCAAGTTCTCATCAAAGTCAATGTAATTTCCTGCAACTCGGTGGAAACTGACGACTTGGCCCCCATGTTGCCGTGGCAGCCAACAGCCCCTCTCTGCATATGATCAGTCTGTTGCCATAGCAGCCCTGTGGAGCTTTCCTGCCAGTCAGTCTAGTAGAGAAGACGAGCGAACCAGCAGTGCCCCCACCCAGAGAGACCTGCACGTCTTCATCTGTTGCCATGGCACCGTAATAGCGTTCTGGATGGATTTGGCGTGGCGGGGAGTCGCTTCCTTTATCTCCCAATGCATTATATTGAGCTGAGCTTGCTTCCCCTCACAACATGGCAAGCAGACAAAGGGAGCGAAAAGGGGGAGAATGTACATGTCAAGATAACATATCTATATTGAGAACTAGAGCGGTATTTAGCGGAGCGGCGTGCTCATTGGAAATCGGGCCGTAGATACAGATGGTAGATGTTATCGCAGGACATTTCTTCTGGTAAACAGGAATACAGGTTGGGCTTCAAGCTGCCTCACTTTTGTAATCCATTGCATATACTGTGTACAGAGCCAATTCAAATGTTTGCAAACAAGAAGTTAAGGACATGTTAGGGACACGAGTTCCATTTGACGGAGCGCTGTCAAATTGGCAACACTGCGAAATCAAGCACAACATGGCCAAAAAAAAGGGGCTGGAAGCTAAAGTTCCCCGACGGAAACAGATTGGTTTCCATCTGGTAAATCTGGTTAAAAAAAAAACAGCACCAAGGCAGGCCTGGATTATTAGCTTAACTCAAATGAGAGTAACAACCAAGCCTGATCCGTTTTCCTGACGGGTTGAAAGACTGGCAGCTAACAAATCACTGCGTTTGTGTTTTACACGACAACGTGATGGAGAGCATTAAAGCTACAATATGAAACTTTCTGTCTTGAGGCAGGGAAGTGCACCGCTCGCGCTGCACTTCCTCTCCCTCGGCCCGATCAAGTTCTCGCCCCGGCACTTGTCACTCATCTTGACGAGCTGTCATCCAGCACCGCGGTGACCAGCATCTACAACGCAGCATCATCGCATCAAACACCTTTTTCCTCGTGCTCAGACACAAAGCGCAGCTGTGAGCGTCACCGGTAACAGGGAGAACAAGAACTCAAAGGCCTCCAGGAGCCTTACATCATTCTGGTTGCTATGCGACGCAAAGTTTGACAACAGCGTGCAAGCTATCAAAATAGTATTAGCTAGATAACCTGAAGTGACATTGCTGAAAAGAGGATAATGAGGGGATAACATTGTTGGAAATAGAAATGGACAGAGCAGGTTAGCCATACTGAGTATGTGGGTACATGACAACCTCCTACCGAGAGCAGAGAGATTTATCATCTCCACCAAGAGCTCCACCTAGATAGTTCCTGTTTCAAGGGCTATTTTCACATTGATGTAATGCAGCGCAGCCACAGCTGATATTCAACTTGGAGCACCCATGGGAGCCCCAAAACACCGGCTGCATAGCATGTTGGAGAAGTAACTAACTGAAGTAAGTAGCTAACGAACTGACGGAAACAAAGTGCAGGCTCGTTCAAAAGAGCATCCTGAAAGATCTCTAAAGCCGAATAGCCGAATTCACCCATTGTTTTTGAATGGGTCTTGTCTGTCACACGTTTAACTTGGCTGTTCTTTCGTTTCTTCCTGCTTTCCAACGTTGTTGTTGTTGTTGTTGTTGTTGTTGTTGTTGCTATTAATTCCACTAGCCTCACCTTGATAGCCACACAGCTCACCTCTGGCCACGCCCACAGCAAATGGTATACGCCCCAAAACGTCCTGACCATGATTGAAAAAACAGTTTTGAGCAAATGGGGGACAGATACAGATACAGACTGATAATGTTAGATATGTTGTATTTATTGTTATGTAAGAAAGAGCATTTTCTGTGCCGCTGTTAGAATTATAGACCTAGACTAGATCAATGATTAGTTATTAATTCATGAATTAAAAAAATTATATATAATATAGATTTATTTTGAAATGACACAATTAATTAATCTATTAATAAAATCTGTGATATTCTTCATTCAAATCTTTGTGTACACCATGATGACGTTCAGAATCAGAAACGGTTTTATTGCCAAATATGTTTTCACATACAAGTATTTTGACTTGGTGTTTGGTGCATAACAATAAACACAGCAAGAGAAGAATGAAAACAAAACGAGAATAAAAGCCAGTACTGTAAAAGGGAAAGGTCAAGAATACAATAGAAAATAGAAAAATTCACACTAACATATATGAAAATGTGCCATATATATATGTGCAAGCGTATGTGCAACATTGTATAGAGGACAGAATGGTGCCACCCTGACTGACAGACTGGCATACACCTCACTCCTCCAGCCTGTGAGTCACATATAAATAAAGCAAAAGTACAAAGCATGCAGACAGGGTCAAGGGGTCTGACTAAAAGCTAGAGTGGGCAAGACACGTGGTTCAAGTGACTCTGAGCACGGTGAGATTGTTAGTTCCAGCATCTTTCCAACAGCCGAGGGATCCAGACAGCGTCTAGGGAAATCGAGTGATAAATAAAAACCAAAACATCCAGTCGGCGGCGGTGCTGTGGGCAAAAACGCCTTGTTAGCGTCAGATGTCAGAGGAGAAGGACAACACAGGCTGGCCGCAAGTACGCAAGTAACCGCACAACAGAAGAAGATGAAGCCACAGACGACTGAGGAGAGAAAAAACACGCTGATGGAAGCGTCAGTGAGGTGGAGTAGACGGTAGAGAGATGGAGGCAGACGGAGAAAGAGAAAGACTCCTGTCCCTAGAGAAGGAAATGGCCGTTGTGCTCCAGTTGCTGCAGCTAACCTTTGACCTGTGTTTGGATCAGCGGAGGTTGGTCGGACCGGCTGGTGGGTTGTTCGCCTGGAATTCAGCTACTGTCTCGGTTATGGGAAGACACACGCCCCTTAATGTGAATTTGACCTGAACAGCATCCACCCTGCCTGGCGTCAACAGGCTGTGTTTTCCTGCCACACATTCGTACCAATGAAGCGTCATTTGAACGCCACAGCTAAACCTGTAACCAGTGCTTCCCTTCAAATGGTCCCGATAGATATTTCCAGCAGGGAAAATACCACAAGTTTGCACACACAACAAATCCAATAACAACAAATCCGACAAACTAGTCAAAAGCAGGGTTAAAGAAGACAGCACGTCTAGCCGCTAGCTGTAAGATACACAAACCGTGGGAAAGAACAATTCATGGCAAGTCGCTGAAAGGCTGACCAGAGCATATTCTCTCTCAAGTCAACGGACAGGATCTGTAGTCACAATCCCTGCTCACTGACTTTCATACAGGGCCGGTGTCAACGGTGAAGACTTGACAATGCACAGTGAATACACACTGAGTCTAAACCCCTGAGTCTGGACGGTGCATTCAAAGCCAGCTGGGACGATAAACAACCACCAAGCTGCTCTCCTCTGCCTCAGTCGATACTGTGTTTAAAACAAAGGAGCCGATCGGTCACTGTCCGGCTGAACTCCAGCGACCAGCAAAGGGCTGAGTAAGCTAGTCTCTCTTTCTCTCTCTCCCTTTCTGTCTTGCTCCACTTCTCTCTATGGCTTTCTCTCTCTCTCTCTCTCTTTCCCTCTACCTCTCTCGCTCTCTCCCCAGCAGCACATGGCGATAATGTCTCAGTATATGTCTTAGTGGTTTTACACATGTCTGGCCGCCTGCCAGCCAGCACCCTCATAATGTTAGGAGGCTTTTTTTTTTTTTTTGGCAGTGCACAATGTTTACTATAATGACCAGCCGTGGGAAATTTGATGACTGGGCTTTTTCCGTGCCATCTTTCCTTATCTTTTATTTTCTCGTGGTCTCTTGTCGTTCCCATGCTTTCTTTTCTGTTTGCGGCTTTCTGTTTCCAAAAGGGAGACCGGTGACATGGCAAGACATGTATCAATGACACAAATCTGACCTTTCTCTGAACCTCACAGATATGTGGAAAACACGTAATCAATATATGTTAGATGACCGTATTGCTGATGGTGTGTTCAGTGAATCAGAGACTCATTTATTTCATTATATTGCCGATTTGTGGTAAAACAGCCGTGAAAGTAGGTCAGCCGCGTTATGTCTGGATTATCGTATTATTTGTGGAATTGAATTTGAAATGTCAAAATACACGGCTGATACAGTACTGTGCAAAAGGCACATCCCTTAAGATGCTTTCAAAAATAATGAAATGAAAAGTTTCTAAATATCAAAATATGTACTATAAATAGCAGTAATGTAAAACACTAATGCAGAAAACAAACGAAACAAATGAAAGACTTTTGCACAGCACTGTATGTCGTAACTCAACAGGCCTTGGCTTTGGTTCTGCAGAAGGAAAGGTACTATCATATGAATGAAGGGACTGTCCTTGCAGCAGTAGAGGTTAATCTGCCTGGTAACAGCCGGAGCCTGCCCGGGCTAAATTAATTGGAAAATGTTGATTAACGCATTAGCATATGAAAAGATGAATGGCCTCAAAGATGTCTCAGATAAAAGCAGTCAAAAGTGGTTGTGTGAGGTCGACCACTTAGATGAAACACTTTCGATAGACTACACTTTCAAACACTTGCTGTACCACAGGGAATGTAGCAGGATGAAGATAATACTATATCTTTGAGTAAGACGAGGCAAATCCTTCTGTCACTTTTGGACGTGTTCCCTGACTTCGTATTTCCCTCGCTGAAGTCCAAATAGTACGAAGACGTCCCTCATGCCAGAAGTGATGCCTATCTTTCACTTACTGATCTTTCACCGTCACTCACTCTGGTGGCTCGGGTGGTGTTTAACATGATTAAACAGCTCACCCGGAGAAAATCCCGTTGGTCTCCCATCACACTTCCTCGTCTCCACACCACCTGATACAAAGCCTATATAACACCATATGTGCCACGCCACTGAAAATAGAAATGGGAGTGAACTGTGATAAAGATGAACTGGGAATATTAGCCTGATATCCAATGATAGGATTGTGCTGAAATGATGAACGACTTCTTTTGCCGTAGCCTACATGCTTTTAGAGCTCTGTGTTCTTGTTTCTTTCGGGCCCAATGTTCTTCTTTTCTCTTCCACTCGTTTGGCGGCAACAGTAGAAAAGATCAAGGGAGCTTTTAGATATTACGCAAAAATAAACAAAAAATGTCAACCGTCGTCTGCTCCCTTACTCTGCAACCTTACCTTTGGCCATCCCGAAGTAGCAGTGGCGTGACTGAAGGTCACAGAGCCCAGTGCAGCCAATGCCGAGACACCGCATTCATTCCACTTGGTTTACCTGCACAGGTAATGCCGTGTGACTGCTGCTGCCGTATCCATGGCAATGAACCCCTGCAGATGCCCTCAACCCGGGTTACTCTGACTGGCTGATTACCATGCATGGTTGGGGCCTGAGCTCTCCACTGATTGGTCCTGTCAGCTCCTGGCATGGGCTCTGGCTCACCCCTGCAGAAGACCCAGCTGGCTGCATGCCCTCCCCATTATGCTCACGCCTGCTGTATTCCACATGACTGGGTTCGTCCTCCAGGACCCAGAGACCACACTCCCGTACAGTGAATGTCAGCACAGCACCAGAACGGCTGTCTGAGTCACATACAGTGTTGCTAGTCTCTTCCTTTTATGCATGTGTAACAAGTGTCTATAAAACAACTAATTGGTGAATTAGAATCAAAATGGTTGGTCCGTTTCCCCCTATCCAGTTTTCCCGGCCATATGGCCCGGTCGTGATAGACTCTGACCAGATCTTATGTCATCACATTCTCCGAGGTCTTTGAGGGCGAGAGCCTTTTATCATCTCCCCTACCCGTGGCCTTTCGGCAAGGCATGTCCTTTTCAGGGGCTGGCTAACAAAGATGTCAGCTGAAATATATTCCACATAATAGCCATCAACCATCACTTTAGCCCTCTCGTTTGATTCTCTGTTGCCTCTGTCCCAGCCCTCCAGCCCAGATAAAAAGGAACCTCTTCTAAGGTGTTTCGCAAAGGCATTATAAAACGGTTGCCATGGATACCCAGTCTGAACAGGCTCCACATACAAGCAGCAGAATAGGAAATGACAGATGCAATATTTGAGATTTCTCTCTTCTCTGAGCTCACGGACTGTTGTGTTAAAAATGCCAAAGATCAAGACCCCAGGAAAAGGTCTGCAGCGCTACGCTGTGGTCCGTAAAGCTGCAGTTGAGGGGCTATTTGCTTCTAATTTGTGCTCCAGAGAGGAGGGTTGAATGGTATTTTCTGCCTCATTGGGTCTTTGTTGTTTCTCCCTGAAGAGATGACCTATATGGAGGATGGGAGATCAAAGCAGGCTGTCTCACTGTGATTCCATAGTTCTATGGAGGAGCAGCCCCTGGTTGCGCAACTGCCTGGCTGCTCTGGCAAAAATGGCCATGAAACTAAACAGTGGAAAAAACAGCTTCTTTTGTAGCAGCTCAGCCCACGGGAATCATGATCCCGCAGTTCAGGAGAAACACAGCTGTTTGATGTTGAGGATTGTAATTACTTTCTGAGACGGCGCACGATCCACTCACCTCCGTCCGTGAGCCACTTCACAACCACGCAGAGAGAGGCAGATGTGACTAATCGGTGAAAACAAAGAAGAAGTTCTTTGTCAACCCGGCAACTGCGTACAGATACATTTCCTTTTTAACAAACTTTTGGCAATACTCATGAAAGTTCAGGCTTAGAATAGTTGTTTGAGTTCCCTATCTAGGGCCATCCTCCATTAAATCACTATTAGTGTTACCAGCTGATAGCGCTGGCCTCCTCCCAGCTGCCTATTCATCAGCCATTTATACCGTGGAGAAGAAACAAGGTCACCAGTAGGAACCAGATACCTGCTGGGAGCAAGTGTTCACCTGCTGCTCTCCACCCCACCCCTTCTCCCCCGCCCGCCTGATCCTGTCTTCTAGCAACCCAACTAGCGGTCTCTCCGTCTGCTACGGTCGGGTAGTCTCGTTCCATTTCCTGTGCTCCAGATGATGTCAGAGACGCATGGCTGCCGAACATAGAAACGGGAAGCACCAGAAATGCCCATACGTCTCCATGACCCGCATCAGTCGCCGCGCTGTCGTGCATCCCATTAGCCAACCGGCAGAAGCGGCAGATGGACCCTGGTGGTCATTCATCACCAGAGGAACCTTCTCCCCGCAGGATCTGGTCAGACAATGGTGCGGGTGATTGTTACTGTGGGGAGCCATTTTGAGTTATGAGGACTTCTTCCTTTCCACTCTTTTGATTTGCCATTGTGCAAGATAATGGGCGTAGTGTAGCTTTAGTTAGTTCTTCTTGGCCCTGTTTCATGGACTGGTACCAATGAAGGTGTTAAAGACACATGGGGTTTCGTAGTGTGTGTATATAGGTGCTCCCTTTGGGAATTAGAGGAGTCTTATTATATAATCCAGGATATATTATCAGGTGTACAAAGTGGATGTTCTTCATCGGATGCCTTTAATGTCTAACCAGACAGGAGGCAGCTATACACAACGCACCTTCAATAATTGAGACCAGAGTGGCTGTTCCCAAATGTTTAATTGATGACCTGTCATCTCCCACAGTTCCCCCTTATACTCTCAGCTCCTGCGCCATAGCTTACAAGGCCTGGGAAAGGAAACGTGGCTTTTATCTGTACCATTGTGGAGCTCTACGACTTGTGGTAGCAATTACAGCAGCGATGATGGCAGCGTCTTTCTCCACGGGGTCGATCTCCCTCGCTGAACCTCCACGCCAAGTTCCCACATTCCCAATTAGACGATACATCCCGACCGAATGCAAGGGGGAAAAGGCCCCTGCAGCTGAAATCTCTTAGCCACCAACCAGCAGAGTACAGGCAGAAAATAATGTCTGACGCAGGACAAAGCGAAACGGACAAAGCGTGTGCTGCACTGGTCGGGTTTCAGAAGCGAAGAAAGAAACTGGAACATGTATTCAGTATTATATGTGCACCCAGTGTGCCTCGTCCTGGGATGCCTGGTAACTGATAGCTACGGGGCACTGGGACTACAGTGTGTGGGATGATCTATTTTGTGGCAAGGAAGCATCAGAGAGCGGGTAAGGGCAGATCAGATAGGGCTTCAATAGAAAAGTGTATAGGAGCGCCATCAATCATGTGTGGCTTTAGATAAGAGGACTGACAGGGCGGGAAAGCGATGCCCGAAATAACTGACAGAAGTGAAATGATCACTGAGAAATTAATTGAATTATTGAATCAGTGCTGCAGCGTGGATGGGGATGTCCCTCCATGCAGATGAAAGCCACGGTATCATGGGAATGTGACAGAACTAAGGCGAGAGCTAAAGTATCTCTCTGATTTTCTCTCTCTCCCCCCCTTCTCATATTCTACTGCATCCCTCTCTCACATTTCCTCTCTCTCTCTCCCCTCTCATATTCTACTGCATCCCTCTCTCATATTTCCTCCCTATCTCTCTCTCTCTCTTTCTCTCTCTCTATCTCTCTCGGTCTGCAATAGTGAATCTCCAGTGAACGCCTAATTCATCACTTTGCTCTAGGTGAGTTTAATTACCTGGGTATGTCTTGATAATAAATGATTAAGTGTGTGAGGCTGAACTCATTAAGGCAAGCTGGAAGTAAATGCTTTCACAGCTTTTGGAAGATGCTGTTTCACCTGAGGGTCATAGAAACTACTCTCTCTGTCTGTCTGTCTCTCTCTCTCTCTCTCCCTTTGTTTACCACGATGTTCTTGACCTGTCTGATATACAACATAAATAAAGCTGCATGTTCTTTGTGTCCTCATCCACCCTCCCAACACACACCCACACACACACACACACCATCCCAGATACTTCCCACACCAGTGAGATAGTATCGTAGCCGATAACCTGAGGATTCCTCGTTTGCCCTACATTGTGTAAAGACTAATGAATTTAACTTTCCCCTCCTCTTCAATGTATTGACTTAATTCAGCAGAACAGGTGCACATTGGCCAATGTCAACGGGAATCCATTGAGGGTGCAGCCGGCGAGTCCCAGATCTCATTTCGTGGCTAGCAAAGTGAAACCAGACTTTGTTTGAATTACAGATTAGGCCAGGGGAGGAATATGTCAATCTAAACTTGTTGTAAATCACTCTTACTGGGGCAGGGCTCTCTGGCTGATTGCTGATTGAAATGACTGGTTGTGTGGAGGATGTAATCTCTTGAATATGAGTACTGAGAGATTGATGTGCTGCTGCTGATGATGATGTGAACGGGGTTAAGTACCGCCGTGTTTTCTGTCGGTTTCTGCGGCTGAATTTGAAACGTTCATTTTCAAAACTCTACACGTCCATTTTGAGAAACGAATGACCGGGTAAGGGTGCAAGTCTTGCTCAGGGACACTTTGTTCATCATCCAAAATCTATAAAATATAGAGGATCCAGTCTGTGCTATTCTTTGGCAACCCAGGACTCCACTTACTCACTGTCATATTAAACGTACCATCATCAGTCAATAAGTTTGTGAGCATAGTTGTTGCCTTCTTTCAGATGTTGATTTCTCATTTTGGAACAATGCTGCATTTGTTCCCAATAGCAGTAAGTTTTAAAAAGGTTGAGTCAACAGTATTGGTATTAAAGCCGTGCCTGCATAAAGCCTCTGGCAGAAGCTCAAGAACATCTGTTGTGTGCCACCGTCTTTTTTTCTATATTGCAAAAGCTTAGATCTATAGCATGAGAGGCAAATCCAGACCTACACATCACTGGTTAACATGGATTAAAAACAACTGTTCATGTTAAGCATCTGTAAAAACCCCTGGATTATTTCCCATTGCCGTATACTTTGAGATGAACTGCGACATGCACACAGTTTTCTCTGTTCCATCCAGTAATTTATGCCATAAACAAAACACATTTCTGGGTCATAAATGTGCAGTCATCTCTCTGGAGCATCAGCACAAGGCTTTGTTATTCATTCTCCCCCTGCCCAGAGTGGCTGCCTCCGCCTCCAGTCTCAGATCACCGAAACACATCTGGATTCTGTCAAATTTAATTCTGTTAAACATGCTTGTGTACACTCACATATAAGCAATTATGGTAATGCATTCCAGGGGAAAGGACAGGGGGAGGCAGAATAAAGGGCCATGATGTAAGAGCAGATTTACAAGACTGTAAATCTTGTTGTCTCTATCCTCATCAACACACTCCTGACTCACATACATTTTGACATCGTCGTTTCACATCATCAATCTACTATGTTTTCTATGTTTTCTACCTTTTCATCTATGGTATGCACATGTCAACTAAGTACATGCCTGCCACCTGCCATTACTGGCATATAAATAATGGGTTTTTTTTGGGCCCTTAACGAAAAACGCTGCTGGCTACAAATATAATAGGCAATAAAAATGTAAAATGCAATCATGGGTACTCAAACAGAAAAAAAAACTTGAAACAATATGAAAGTGCTGGACGTCTAAAATGTAATAAATGTCCTCGGCAGCGCTCCTTTCCCACGTTGTCCAATGATCACCCACCAATGTAAATGCGGCTGTCCCGCCCCTGCTGGTCTATTGTGGATACGCGTTCAATTGGAAACCACTCTTCCAGCCCTGGCACCAAAGTGGCGCACCACGCCAGGCACAGCTGAACGACGAGTGCGCCTTTTGAAGATGCGCGATTATCAAGGAACACTTTTCTGGTAAGACATGCTCCGTGTGGGATTTTGTTGTTATTACGAGCAAATCCTTTGGCTTAACCTGCAGCAGACTCCACATTGTACTGAATAGCCGTGCTTCTTCTTCTGTGTTGAATAGTCGCACTTCATCGCACATTGGCTCCTGGTCGCCTGTATGAGGGTGGAGCGGAGGTTTTAGAAGTCTTTATTGCTTGACAGATATTGTGTTGCAGTAAGCAGCTCTTGATGGAGAGTATATATGATCTTGAATAAATGGACGAGCAAGAGTTTTGACATCAGGAAGGTGTGTGGCTTGGAGCAGTGCGCGAGGTCTGCACTCCTGTCCGTCTAACTAAACTGTGAAATATTGTTAAAATTGAAATATTTCCTTCCGGTCTGGTAGATGCGTTTCGATTCGCGTGCATTTCTTTATGCTTTCTGTCAAATATGGCGAGAGAATGAAAGTGAAGAGGTCGCGGAATACCCTCCCTATACCTGACTAGAAGAAAAATATCTATATTTTAAATCCTGCTGTATATACAATCTAGTGAAACTTTTCATGCCTTATAATAGCCATGCCTAATAGTCCGTAAGACAAAGCAGACGACACTGGCATTCCTCGTTTATACAGCAGTGACATTACAGCCAGCAGCTTTCAGTTGTAGTCTAGGCATTAGGTATGAAAGCATGGGCTTCGTCAGGCCATGGAGGAGGCGTGGATGTTTGTCATCTGCCTGTACCCGGTGAGACCAAATATACTGTGTTTTGGTTTTGCACTGGAGACAGATGTCTGGCTGTGGCTCTGGACATTTTCAGGACACCTCCAGCTCAGCAGCAGCTCGTTTTTTTGCTTCGCAGCCCTTCCAGCAGAAGGGAACCAGATGCGTGGTAATATCAACAGTCGATTACTCATGCAACATTGCACGAAAATATTCGCCCCCACATCCATCTCGGACGAGAAGCGTTAACCGTGCTCTCTCTCTCTCTGCTGCCAGACAAACGGCTTGTAGACGTGGGGCTTTGCTTTGAGGCGAAGCGGGGAGTTGGCAGCTTCCGTTCAGCACCGCGGACAGAGACCCGACTTGCCCA
This sequence comes from Hoplostethus mediterraneus, assembly GCA_034670385.1. Taxonomy (NCBI): domain Eukaryota; kingdom Metazoa; phylum Chordata; class Actinopteri; order Trachichthyiformes; family Trachichthyidae; genus Hoplostethus; species Hoplostethus mediterraneus. Next base: position 681,088 of record JAXDDW010000050.1, on the reverse strand, counting down.
CGCCCACTTCTGGTCCACATCAAGCGCTGCCTCCCCTCCAAAAAAAACAAAAAAAAACACCGAGGTCCGCCCACGCATTACCACCTTTAGTGCAGGTTGACTTGCTCTTACCCAGGAGGCTTTTGAGTGGTTGATTGGATGTGAAAAACCCGCGCTATAAAAAGCAGCCGAGCCCCGATGTGTTGTTTGTTGAAGCTCAGGTGCCGAGCCCACTGTGAGTAACACAGTGGGAATTGCCTGTAATAACTTGGCTGGATGGCAGGTGCCTCCATATTTTTTTCCCCCTCACTGTTAAGCTTCGGGAGATCAACACTGAACGTCTCCGTAATTGCTGCGCTGAAAATAATTTGTGGAGTAAGTTATTCATGAATCTGAACCCTAAGTCATCCACAATTAGTCCTGATCAGTCAAATTAAATACCTCGCTACCAGCGGAGTCAAGGGGGGATTGCACGAGCTTGTCTAATTAAGCTTGTCTTATCCTAATATCCATCCCATGTGGTTGAAACTCTCTAAACAACATAGGTGTTGTGGCTTCAATGCCCTTTGGACCAGAGGAACCAGCATGCAGCAGTAACTGGTCTGTGCTGAGAACAGAGGACAAATGCAAACATGCAAGCAGAGGCTGTGGTGGTGTGTCAACAACTGGACCAGTAGCTTGTGTTTGCCTCCGTAATGTGCCGTATTTAGAAAGACACGGTCATCTTGAAACTGACCATTTTAAAGAGTTCAAATGGATTTGGGGGGAAAGAGAGAGGAGGATGGGGGGGGGTGTTGGTGGGAGAAAGAAAAGAGAGAGAGGGAGGATGGAAGAGGGAGGGAGAGCGAGGTGGAGAGAACATGCCTGCTGGCCTGCTGTCTGGACACATTACGTTTTCATCGGCTGATATTGCACCGGCACCGCTGACTATACTGTAGATAAATAGCACTCCTTGTTCCCGACTGTCAACTTTGGTATTTGTCTCTGTTTCGCTTACATCATCGTATTTGTGGATCCAACAGCAGCAGATGGATGTTTAGTCAGTTTAGTTTCTACATGATGACAAAAATTGTGCCTACCTTAAGCTGACATTGCACAATCCACATAAAGTGTATACTCTGTACATAAATATAGTATACTCTCTGTGCCTGGATTTCATATGTAAGCTCTCATAATATTTTCTATGTGGCTATTCTGAATCTTCTCTCCAATATACAGTCAACCTAATGCTCTCTCTCTCTTCTGGTTATTATCCTGCCAGATTGAGTGACAAGCCTGCTGTCCATTCACCACCATGATAGCCACAGGTGGCCTGCTGCGCATGAACAGGCGCCAGGACTCGCTCCGCTCCAAAAACCGAGCGGAAAACAAGAGGAAGCGGAAAGCCAAGAAAAAGAAGAAGAACGACGTGGTGGTGGTGAAGGGGAAGCTCAATCTGTGTTCCCCAGCCGGCTTGGTGGCTGCCGTCGGAGTTGTAGTTCTTATGGTGGGGATTTCCATGGCTGTTCTGGGCTACTGGCCCAGCCAGAACCACCAGGAGTACCAGGAGCGCCGCAGAACCGGGGCACATCGAGCCAACCGGATGAGCTACTCCAAAACTCCATCCCCCTCCTCCAACTTGACCCATAATAAACCTCGCTCCCACCAGGCAAATATAGTTAACCAGAGCCATGCTAACGGCAGTGTCCCTGACCCCTCCCCTTCCTGTGGCTTCCTCTGCGACTTCCTGGACACGTACCTGTACTCAGACAATCTCAAAGTCTTTGGCCCGCTGGTGATGGGAATCGGCATCTTCCTCTTCATTTGCGCCAATGCGGTCCTTCATGAAAACCGAGACAAGAAAACCAAAATCATCAACCTGAGGGACATCTATTCCACGGTTATCGATCTACACAGCATACGGTCAAAGGAGTACTCCCCCCTCAACGGCTTGGTGAACTACACTCAATCAAGGAGTGCCGAGGGCCCGTCCGGTCCGTACAGCGCCAGTAGTGGAATGCTCACTCGCAGTTCCTGGCCCTCCACTGGACTAGGTTTCCCCGGCGAGTTAGGTGGGGACGAGCGGTTCAGACGGCCGTCGTTGGCCAGTAGGCCGCGTAGCTGGTCCAGAGATGTCCAGACCTTCACAGACACTGTCTACAGCATCTACAGAGATTACAGCAATAGCAGCGAGCAAGCCCCACAGCCCAGACAGTGGGAGACCACCTCCATCGTCACCTCCTCTGTAAACGCTTTCACCCTACCCGTCATCAAACTGAATAACTGTGAGGTGGAGGAGTCTGACAGAGTGGACGCGGGGGGGGCGCTCAGACGAAGGGCTTATCAGCGAGGCCGCTGGGGAAAACAGTATTGAGGATGTACAGGCAGGCAGCAGCCACAGTGCTGAGCTGGACATCAAAGAGAAGGCCTTGACGACTGACTCCCTCCCGCCCCAGCAGGACCACGAGGCTTTGCCCGCAGACCCGGGTGACCAGCAGGGAGCGCCACAAGCCCAGCCCAAGCCCCAGTGGACCCAGATGCAGCTGTTCCCTCCATCGCCTGTTGCCAGGGCGATGGGGTCACGACTGTCACTCAACTCCCTGACGGATCAGCCCAGGTCTGCGCGGCGATGCAGCCTGTCTGTATCTGTGTGTCGTCAAGGCGACAGAGCCAGGCGATTCAGCTGCCCTCGTCTCGAGCGCTCCAATAGTAAGGGCTACATCAAACTGGCTGACCTGGGGGGCGAGTCCTTCGAAGCCCCCGACACAGACACTTCCTTATTGGCCGCCGACCAGGAGGTGGCAAACAGCAGCAGCGGAAGAAGAAGCTCAGGGAGAGGAAGACCTGGTGACACCCAGCACCTCTATAGATTCCTAGAATGATTTTGTGCTGATGAGCCTCTGAAACTCTTTGATGTCTGGTTTATCCGTGCTTCATACCTTCCTTCTCTGATTGCTGCTGATGAGACTGGCTATTAGATCACAGAGGAAAAGAAACATGGACAGTAAGCAGCTAAGGACTATTGAAACATAGCCATGAACACTCAAGAGCAAGGCTCTTTATAAATACCACATCCACAGCTCAATATTCAGATGTAACTTTTTCTATTTTTTCAATGTAGCAAGAGCAATACTACAGACTTGTAAGGGGATTTAGTAATGATTTGTAAAAAAATATATCTTAGAATATGTCTGATTTGAGAGCAAAGAGGAGTTGTAACTTTTCTTTTGTATAATGGTAGGGCAACTGCAGAAATTGTAGCTGTAGAATTGCCAAAAAAACAGTCAAAGAAAACTACATGGTGTACTGTAGCATAAACCTATGCTGCAGCAAACTCAATAGTTTAGATTTGTTTCAATGCATTGTTATGTGAATACCATGTGAATAGGTGAACTGACTTGAATCTCAGGTAGACGTTTGGTTTAGGATTGGGACCTTCGGGACGAGGTCTTCCCTATGTGCACACTTGTTTAAATTGAAATTCATGGTTGAATAAACTTGACTGTAACACCTCTGTTGACTCTGATAGGTGTCATCGTGTGATATTATATTATCAGTGGCAATGCAAAACGCCTTGTTCGCTCCAAATGGTTTTACTTGCATCATGAAAAATTAAAAAGATCACTGAATCAAGTTGGCGTGTGAGTGATTAAGTGTGTGGCAAATGTACATGTTTTTATGGATATTGTTTCCCTGCACTAGGACACTCCACTCTTCGAATTGATATTACAGCATCTGTGTTTACTGAACTGAGACCAGTAACCTGTAACAGCCATCTTTATTATTTGGTGCAGCTGTGAAAAAGATCAATTGGTATGTGCTTATCTGCTGTTTCTATTACTTGCTTCCAATGTATAGGACACCACATTTTTCTATTTCTACATACAGTAATACAAACATTTTGGGCTTTCTACCTGTCAGTCCAGGAACCACGAGGAATGGAATTTCATGTTATTTCACGCCTTAGATATGAACCCATGAAAGAATGTATAAGAATATATAGATATATATATAGATATATAATAGTATATATAGTATAGAAATATAATTATGTATCTGTATCTAAATCTAAATCTTGACGTGACAGTTTGGGAACAACCTGGCCTGGACTAACATGGCCATCTAGTGGTCATACTACATGCCCTACTTTCCTGTTAACGACCTCGAGGGGGCGGTGTGATTATGCTCGTGCGGTCCTTTTTTTTGTTGTGGGCGTGCTGCTCTGTGGAATGGGTCCGCTTTAAAGCAGGAGGGGCGGGGCTAATTCGCTCCTTCTGAAGCGGCCGCCCTGGGAAGGTTTCGCCAAAGCAGACGCTCACAGGTGTCAAGTCCTTTTCTGTCCGGGCTTCCGTCTGGATTCCCCCCTCTGTCGGGACTCCTGCTCCTCTGAGACAGACGCTGGTTCCGTTCCGCTCGCTTGTTTTTTGTTTTGGGGATTTCCTGCTGGGACGTCTCTCCTTCTCTGAAGTCAGGTAAAGTGCCCTGTCGTGTTTATTTCACCGCTCAACTGCGGATTCAGGACCGCAACACGTTAAAATGCCACCACAGTTGCGTTTTGGGTAGTCTCAATGAATGAGTAAGTTAGGCAGTATCATCCACACAGCGAAGAGGTTAACTTCGAGAAGCTGACACAAGTTTATCCAATGAATCTTTTGTTTTTCTTTCATTTTCTGTCTTGTCATTTTCTGTTTTGTGTTCACAACTGGGCTCTTCGACACTCCGCGCGACCTGACGCTTTCCTTGGCGACATGGAACATTAAATGGTGAGTACCAGGCACTTATTTCTCAAAAGGAGGAAGTAATGACAAATTGAAAACATTAGAGACAGTACACACACACACAATGGTCAAGCACACTAAAGGCGTTTTAACATGACGAGTAGAGCTTTTTCAGTTAACACTAGAAAGGTCAAAGAGGAGGCCAACAAGATGTCAGTTTAAGGGGGTTCATATTCTAACTGCTATTTCCTTTCCTAAAAATTTCAAAGCTGACATATTTCAAAACTCCTGCCTGTTATGAAAAATTATCTCGTAATAGACAAAGACCTACAGCAACCTCTGCAAATGTTTCTGTAGCATTTTTGGTCTGAGGGTCTTTGAATGGGGCTGATTGTGTGCTGTGATAGAGGCATGTCAATAGCAGCACTTTTCTTAAGCAATTCTCTCTCACTTTGAGCACTTCTGTTCTCCAAACTGCTGATCAGGCACATCTTGTTTTCCTTGAGACACACACACACACACACACATACACACACCTGATCAAAAGTTTACTGGGCACAGGCAGACAGTACGGAAAGGGGAAGCTCTCGCAGCATGTGCTTCCTCTTGTCTGGGTTATATTCGGACAAAAAAAGTCAAGGGATCAGTGAAGGAAAGGCTCTGTGCTTTATTATTCTCCCTCATGCGCTCTCGGTTGTCCATTCAGAATAAAGGAGCCGTCTAAGCACTTTGCTGCGTGACCACTGTTGTAATTCTGTAATGTACCAAGCTGCTTAGGGCTGTAATTAAGTTTTCCATAGAATTCAGTGATTTAGAGGTTTGACTCTGTAGGATGGGTCACTGCTTTTTTTTTTTTTTTTGTGCAACGTCGTCGTCCTTACCGTTCACTAGTTTTTAATGGGTTATGAGGTTGAATATGAGGTTGCACTAGGGAAGATAAGACCGGGTGAAGTCCGTTTAGACACCACGTTCATTGGCCTGTGCACTCCTGACATTTTTATTGTGCTAGTGTACATTCCACTGTAGGTGTTCGTGAACGGTGAACGGCCTCCACTGTGTTTCATTCAGAAAACCTAATATGAAAACTGCACTTCTATCATACCATATAGACAAACAAGGCAAAGGAGGATGAGGTAATACTGTTTCATTTTATCTCCTTGGCCCATGATTTGCAATGATCAATATTGAGAGCTGGGGGGAAAAAAGCTTGAATAGCAGTAATAAAAGACAGTAAGGTCGATGTTTGAGATCGATTTGCTCTTGAGCATCCAGGGAGGCTAAGTCTAAAATGTTCTCCCAAAGTGAAACAAAACAAACACCACTCAATTTAAGAAGTCCTATTTGTTATTTCTATGGTCTAAGAGAAAAAAACTAATAAGAACCAGAAACCAAAGATCCAATGCTGCGAGAGGAAAATGAAACTGAGAGGTCCTTCAAGTCGTAATACTCAGTAGGAAACTCGGTCAAGATCTATCAACCCCGAGGGTGGCGGCTCCGAATCAGAAAATGTTCTATTCTCAGAAAAGCGCCCTGGATGCTCTCCCGGTCACCTTTACCATCTGTCCCATTCATTCATCAATGAGCAGCGCTGGGCTTCGTCCCTGATGACGTTACAAGATCGAGTCTTAGTTCTGTGGTTTCTGGCTCAAGGAAAGAGTTGTTCATGTTCACAAATATTGATTAGACTGTCTGAGACCAGAGGAGTAGCAAACACAACTAGAGTGCTGGACCTCCCTGAAGGCTGATGACCTCCTGTTGTCGTGGTGCAATGCTGCCAGTGCTGCAGAGCTTCTATCTATGACTATTTATCTGAGGTATTTGAATCAATACTGCTGTCAATTTCGTTCACAGTTCACAGCATTGTACTGGAAGAGGCCATTATTTTACCTGTCGCTGTTTTCACATGATGTTTGGAATGAAGGACACGGTAGGGTCCTGTGTGAGAGTCAGAGATGAGGGTTAAAGGTTAAATGACATGGCCTGTAAATCTCTGCCATTATCGTGATTTAATTTCTTGTATTTTTATCTTGTATATCAAAATCCTATTACTTTTAGTTCCTTGAAAACGTCATTAATGATGGCGTACCAGTAGGCATACATAAAAATTCAATAATACCAATAATACCATCACAGATTTTTAAACAATCCCCCCTTCAACCCCTCCCATCATATAAAACCTGCAACTTTCAGAGTGACGCGAGGCCACATGGTGCATCGTTGCATTTTTGTCTGTTCACCTGGCTGAAATTTGGCTAAAAATGTCTTCATTTTGAGACAGCGCAAGATTACACTTCTGAACAGTCTGCATCCCACCCCAGCATCCTGTTTCATTGTCAGTTGCTCTGGCCAGACGTCTTGCCCTATGGTCCAGCTCTCTCCGCCAAGGGAGCGGTTGTTTTCGGTCCGTTAAATTGGGTTAAACTCAACACGTGAGTGCAGTGCTGCTTACGTTCACCAAAGCCCCGAAGTTGGAAGAGATAACGCGTATGACTCAATCTCATTGAGCCGAGAGATAAGCTTGTTGGGAGCTGCGTTATCTCCCAGCGTTGCCTGATCACTCGAGAGCGGTGTGGTGCTGCGTTGGCCTTATAAAGCCAACGCAGCCGGATCCTGGGGTGGCACCTCGACAGTCATGGGGTATTTATAGCGGAGAGTAGCGGCCAAGCTCTTGGCTCTTGTTTATCAATACCTGCAAACACACATAAACCGCAGAAAACATCTCGGACTACGTTTTAATAATGATACAAACGCCAGGGGCAACATGCTGGAGATTAAAATCGATCTGCAGAGCTGAAGTATTGATTCCAACAGTAAGCTCTGCAATGGTAAGGAAAGGGTGCTTTTAAAGACTGCTGCAGTTTTGTCCAGCCACTACACATGTGCTGCCCCTCCCTTGGTCTAAAAATGCCTCCTCTGCAATCACTTGAAGGGCACAGTCATTAGCCTACTGCTTTCCAAAGGTTAGAAATACTGACAGCATTTATGATTCCTCGAGATAAGATGTGCTTCCTACTCCTCGCCGTCACCTCAGCTCATGCTACCCTTTTCATCCATTTCATATCCAAACCGTTGAACCGTCTGTGCCACTAATGGCTTTACTTGAAAGGGAGACAAAGTTGAAAGCCTGACTTTCTCAGTAGGAGAGGCATTGTGACGAGGGCGTGCTCACGGCAGGCGGTTGATTTGGGAACATTAGGCCGGTTTGAACTCTAATTTGGCATATCTGCTTGCTGAACTGTCGCCCTCTAGGAGTCAAGCCATTCACAGCTGAGTAGAGCCAGACAGCAGGGGACAGGCAGCTTTGGCGGAGTTGGAGACTCAAACCAGGGGGCCAATTTGCTTTTAGTTCACTCAGTTCAGACTGTAAAAAGCAACTACGACTGACATGATGAGGGTAGTCTTCACTATCACATTGGGCATAGGAACCTTCTTGGATCGAAAAGATTTCCACTTCCTGAATTGAATGAATTAACGGTTGAATTCCCTCTCGACCCTGAAACACACGGCACAGGTATTCAGTCATCCAACGGAGGGAGCACTTGATAGATCCAAGCTCTGATTTCGGAGATTCTGTTGGCCTTCTGTTGGAGCAGCAATTATTCCCCACCAGGCCCCAGGGATGGCCAGGAATGCGGGCCTGGACCTGCTTTTTAATTGGATCACATGGGTGATTTGCCACGTATTATAAGGGACATGCTTCGGTGTAATTATGTATTGATGAAGTGCCAGATTCAACTTGTTCTGACCGCCGCTCTGGAAATTGGATCGCTGTAATGATGTATATGAGGGTCCTGATTTTACAGACGTACAGACGTTTTGAGGAGTTTTTTTTGGAATATGGCTTTACAGTGCGTTGTACTTCAAGCTGCACTTGTTGTTGTTTTCTGTGTGATGATATTGTTAGAAGTCCGACTCAGTGATTTTCTTGAGGAGATTGAGTATATACCCAAAGATTCATGATGGAAATCTAGGAGAATCTTGTTTTTTCCAGAGCATGGGCATTCAAAATTATTTTCATATAAACACTACTGTTAAAATGTATTTCATTATTTCAATGATATATTTTAAGTTGTACGAATGTTACTCAGTGAATGCCAAATTACTACAGGGGAGGGAGAGGGAAGAATCCTATTGTTGAGTGTGACCACTGAACTTTACTGCAACTTCCTTCCCATGTTAAGTTTCAAATCAAGTAAAATAAAAGGAAGAACACCCAAATAAGAGTTAGAGGTTTTCATGTCGCAGTGGAAACATCTACTCCATGCTGTCTGAGCAGCTAAAAACACTGATTACTTTAATACCCATTAGGTCTGTGAGACAAGACAATTAGGCTGTTTGGTCAAACTAAGTTCAAGGTTAGGCCTGATTAACAGTCAGAGCAGATGAGCCCCTGCACCGGAAATAACTTCCTGTGCACAGCAAAAAAAAGTGAAGAGTCAAGCAGTCACATAGAGTAGAGTCCAGAGATCACATGTTGCCTGTCTGGTGTGGTATTAATCATTCTGCTGACCAAGGGCTGTTCAGGGACTGCGAGGAGTCATAGATCATCAAGTCACTAAACATGTGAGACAGTGAAAACTCGCAGGGAATTTTTCAGTCTCGTAAACATTTCCTTAAAATGGCAATCCGTGACATTCCTGTTTTGTTTTTTTTCCTCAATTTTGTCTCCATCTTTGGTGCTAAGCGCTCATCACTGTGGTGTTTCTGCACTGCACTTCCCTGTCAATCAAACAGTGTGTCCAGTACTGTGATGTCTTTTTTCTGTGGATTTTCTGTTGATGAAGTTTGAGTTTCTGTAGGTGGCGCTCTTTTCTTTGTCTGTTCAGTCACGGAGGCTATCGCTGCTCATGCTAACTACCCAGTTCTTCTCCTGTTTACACTTCTGTTACTGCCCGAAGACATAAAACACATCACTTCCTGTGCACCAGAGGAAAGACCTACCTGACACCAGGTGTTTAGAACAACAAATGAACTGGCTAGAGGTTGAATCACTGTTGTGTTATATCAATTGGCAATAGATATTAGTCTGAGTGCAGAGCTGTCATTCACCATTGCTTCTGCACATCAAAATAGTTTTTCTAACTGGGTGAGCAGGGTGGTTTTCTCTGAATATGTGACCGCTTTAAACCTTGGTGTCAATTTATATTGGCTTATAGAACAAATTATCAAGAGCAGATGTTTTATGACCCCTGTTATACGTGGCTTAATCTCGATGGTGATTGATTCAAAGTTCAGTGATTCATTGGTCATTACTAGCTTAGACACAAAAGGAGACAAAGGTACTTTTGCACAACTCATCATGTACTTATCCAATACTCTTCGTAACTTGTATAGGAATTTCATGCGATTTTTCAAAAATGTGGATTCAAACAGCAGCCTGAGCCTACGACACTGAGCATGTCAGGTGCTTGAACTCCCCTGGATGTTTTTAAATGCTATTCTAGTGTGACACCACTACAGAAAGCTATGTCGATGTCGTGAACCATGCTAACCTACCCGACTGACCCGAGGGTCATGGTATCAGGGTCATGGTATATGGTATCTTAACGGGAAATTCCACCCTTGGATATTCTTACACTGTTAGATATCATCAATCTGTGATGTCCAAAGTGTTCCAGGAGTTATTTTGTGATGAAGTATTATAACTTAACTTTTTTTTGTACCCACTTTCCCTCAACCCACCTGTTCTGTCTACTTCTGTTAGTGATTTCCTACATTTCTCAGCGTGCCTTCTGGCAACTGCCAGAAGAGAGCGTGCCTGAATTTGTCGCATTCAGCTGTACGTTAGAAGTGTATGTGGGGAAAGCAATAGCCAGTTAAGAAAAAGCGAGAGTCACGCCCCTATTGAGGCTGCTATCGGTGGAGGAATTAGTATCTCTTCCTCTCATGAAGGATTTCTCGCTGTATGATCGTTGCACAATTCGTGAACTTGTTGCGTGCGGCCGTCGGTTTAATGTGTAGGGGAAGAGAGCAATAGCAGAGCAAGATTTCTTCCATTCAAGTAAAAGTGAGTCATGTGTCTTCCTCATAATGCAATGTTCCTAGTGGCTGCATTGCATTATGGTATATTTAGGCTATTGTCAGTATCGCTGCCTCTTCTCCGATGGATTTCTCCATGTATGATTGTTGATCGTCGGTCTAGAAAGAAGCCTCTTTGATTCTGAGGGACTGACAACAAAACCTGATGTTTACCGTTGAGGTTTTAGATGACTGAAAGGTTTTATGCTGTCACATTCATCTCGACATGGCATCACGTCTTCTGCCTTTGTCTAGTTATCGGCAGGAATAAGAGAAATACACCATCAAGCAACAAAATGGACCCAGAAATGCAGAGAGTGCATCACCAATAGCTGGTTTTAAAGACAGGACGGTATCTTACCCCTAGTTTCCACTTCAAACTTGTTTTTTTAATTACAGGCTCGTAATCGCCGCCCGCTGGCCAGACAGGCCTTGGTGAGCAATGTCTGAGGAGTCAGTCAGGCTTCATGACAACACTGTGCCAGACGCCACCTGCTGTAAATGTCGCTAACTATTGTTTGGCTGCACAGAGAACAGACATCCTAGTTAGTTGTTCTGGACGCCAGAGAGCCGTGGTGTGGTACATGCCAATTTGTACTGGATACCCAAGCAAGAAGTATCAGCAATGCTTTGGAAAATGGGAAAAAATGTGTAAAATTAGTAGCAAATGGGCAAAAACCCTCACCGCCTCCAGAACCGCTATGGTCGTTAAATCAGTGAGGTTGCTTCTTGTCATATTGTCACCGAAGGGAAAATGTGGCCTTGAACCTTAGTCCTCCTGGAGTATAACATTAGACATATTTAATGACACTGCAGTTACTTATTGCTGAGATTAATGTGACAAAAACAACCCTTTCTACATCTTTCCTTATCTGTCATTTCTCATATTACTCAGGGTCACAGGGATATTTTGTTACATCTATTGTCAGTGTACAGTGGCTCTGCACCTTGCTCTCTCTAGTATTGGTGGCTTGTAGTAAAGTAACATAGGTGTTCTATGGATTTAAACTTATCCGTGTACTTGCTGTAAATCAGCCTGGATTGAAGGTTGTCAACTAGACTCATGAAAGGAAAATGCATGATGATGTTGTCATATAGTCAGACTGTGACTGACTGTGTTTGTTTCACGTGGTAGTAATGTTCAAGAGTAAAGAGTTGTACAGTATGTTATTACATTCACCTTGTACTGTCAGCAAAGCATGTATATGTCACTATTCAGGGAATTGATGTGCAACTGTGTCAAGGAATTCTGGAACGCTGGCATGTGTTTATCGTGTCGCATGCATTAGCGGTGTGGGTGTTGTGTGTGTGTGTGTTTACATCCCAGAATCCCTCCCCTAGGGATCCATAATGTATCTATCTATATACTACACTCTCTACACTAGAGTATGAAAGCAATTAGATGGAATAAAACTCAAAAGGATGACTGAGCTGTGCCAGAAAAGTAGGGTCAAATTCCCACTGGGAGGCAGGAGGCAAAATCCACAAATCCCCAGAGGGAACAACCCAGACACTAATTAAAAACATGCTCCGTGTGTGTGTGTGTGTGTGTATTTGTGCGTGCAAGCACAGATGTATGTATGAGCGGAGCAATAAGGGCTTGGTGTGTGTGTGTGTGTGTGTGTGTGTGTGTGTGTGTGTGTGTGTGTGTGTGTGTGTGTGTGTGTGTGTGTGTGTGTGTGTGTGTGTGTGTGTGTGTGTGTGTGTGTGTGTGGGACAAGGGTTTGAATACTAGGTAGCCAAAGAAGGCGCATACAGTCAGGAATGTGTCCCTGTGCTGTCGTGAAACATTACAGGAAAGAGCCGTGTCCTTGTGTCCATGTCTGATTGCTTGAAATTAACTAATAATAATAATAATGATAATAATAATAGTTCCAGGAACGTTTGAGTGTGTTTATTGTTCAGTTTTGTGGATGAGCATGTCCTTGTGAATGGAGATGCTTCATACAAACACAGTACCCTTTTCCCAACTCAACAACAAACCTCGTGTGTGTGTGTGTGTGTGTGTGTGTGTGTTTGGGGGAGAGGGGGGTGCTAAAATAATGCCTTGGCTGTCCTGCTATCCCACAATTCTACTCTCAACTGCATAGTCGACTTTGATAGGCTGGCGGAGAGGGGAACTGCAGGCGAAGTAGCGCCGCTGTCAGGAAACACAGAAGCCCACTACGAATGCAACTCGCATTTTTTCAGCTGAACGGAGGACGACTTACCCGGTAAAAAGAAAAAAAAAAAGCTCTATTTTTGCAGGATTCCTCTCCTAGAACATCTCGCGCGGAGGCTGGCTTTATAAGAGGTGCGTGTCTCCCGGAGTGTCACATTTGTTGCATTATTTTTCTTTTGCGAGTCATGTCGGGGTCGTCTGGCCACACCGCCCGCGGCCGAGGACAGATAATTGGTATTAAAAATACACTTTTACTTTATCCAGCCGCGCGGTAAAGTCGACTGGACGTGGCTAAACGTGTCTGGCGTATTGCTCGTAACCTTTTATTCTGCTGCGGGTCTGCTCGGGAACATTTTAGTGCGTAACATCGTAGGGGTTTGTTGGGTGTTTTTTTTTTGGTTTGTTTTTGGCTGAATGGGCTCCCTGCAGTACTCGTTATTTTCAGACAAACCGTGAAAAATGAAACGGCTTAAGGTTCTAGTGTGGTGTCGTAAAATAGTGGAAAACAGCACGGTGAAGATGGGGGTTTTTCCCTCTCTCTGGCGTTTCGTCGCGGCATTTCAGATCAATGAATGCCGACGCTGACTCACTTGCACACGGTAACATTTTCAGCCAATTAGGGGATTAAAACTGTTCCACTGTCGGACATTTGGACGACATATTTGGTTGTTTTTTTTTTTGATCTGCAGTGCGGTAGGCGTGGTTAGGGACAGGATGTCATGGTCTGTATCCTCCTTTAGCATCCTCGCATCCCTTCACCTACGGAATGCCATGGCCGGTGCCTGACTTGACAATTTAATTGAGATGCACAGTAAGCGGTGGTTGCAGCAGCTTTGAAAGGCGACGACATCTGGTTTTGTTGGTTTATTTCGCCGGGGATGCATCTTCGGTCACAGCCCAAAATTTTGTTTTTGAGCTGACAGATTCTGAATGGAAAAGAACTACTGTAAGCCCATAGTATATTTAAGGCAAGATACTGTGCAGATAGTCCCTATAGGAATATTGTAGGAGCGTTGTAGAGATGAACCATGAAGTACGATTAGGTCACTATTGACATACCAGACGAAGGCAAACTACTTTTTCGCACCAACTATTTTTGAACCTATAAATGCTACTAAACAAGATACCATTCACTTCTCCATCTACAGTAATTCTGCCAGGAAGGGAGATAAATTCAGTTTCACTATTCACACTGACTGCTTTTTGTCTTTGTAGGGCAGAATAGGTCCCCTATAGGAATATAGTAGAGACTTTTCATGATGGTATGGGGCTGGTCAACAGTCAGCAGACATTCAAAGGACTCCAAGGCACAGTACACTGGTTCGTCAACAAGGTTGAAATGCCATGTGATGATATGCTGTCCGGCAGACATTAGTGGGAGTCGAGTCACGGCTGATTTAGTGATTACCTATAGCTAATCTCATAATATGGTTAATCCAATCTGCGTCCTATTAAATGGGTGTCTCGGCCTGTGTACAAGCAGGCATTAACACTTCATCTGGCTACCGTGTTGTAGTACTAATCTTTTACACAATGTTTTACAAAACAAGAGGGTTTTCGTATCTTTTTGTCAAAGTAACAGGCCGATTGGAGTAACGGTTGACCAACCAACTCATTGTTTCCTCCTTTACCCACACTGGTGATATTTGTGCCAGGCTCTCGGGGGAGGCCGAGCCCGGGCCTGGAGCGACGGGGCACAACAAAGCCACACTGATCTTGTCGCATAAGGAAGTGGACGATCAAGACAGACCAGTCGAGATGACAATAAGCTAGATGGGCTGTCTGGGCTGCAGCCCTAATGCTAAGAATGTAGACCCAGGAAGCTGGCGATGATTATGGCTTCCTCAGCAAAATGCTTGGTCTCATCTGCCCCCTAGCCAGTCTACCTTCCCCACACCTCGCTGTGCAGCTGTGCAGTCTCCAGTTCAGCGTGTTTCACTCTAATCAGACTTATTTTCAGAATCACTTTCATCATCAAGTCACTTTTTCTACCCTTTTCTCTGGCTTTTATGTCTTTATCTAAAATGTTTCTGTCGTTCAAGGTTATTCAGGGACACAGGAGTATTTCTTCCATTGATTGGGCGCTGTGACTTTGACCCTTGCACTTCTTACTAGTGTTTGCAGCGATGCCAGAAATCGACGCCAGAAATTTTACTTTGATACCATACTGAAGTTTAATGTCTAAAAATGTCCCGCCCTTGATTCTTGTTGCTTTGTAGCAGCTTTTGGGCGTCCATCTTTGTCAGCTCTGTAAGTGAAATAGTCCCACGTTTCGCTCCTGCCACCGGTTTTCTCAACCAATTTCGGTGAACTAGGATTCAGACCAAGATGTGATGGACTGTTTGATGCTGTTGCCACCGTTTCAGCTGTTCAGCTCTGTTGTATTTTGCACTGGCTGATGCAATCCACTGACGGCAGGACTGCGGCTCTGTCTATTCAAAACCTTCTTCAAAATCTTAACTCTTCCAGTCCATGTGCCATCCACAGGTATACGCCCTCTGGAGGAGGTAATGAAATTGAATTTTGGCCTGCAGAAGACATTAGCTGAAAGTATAAAGCGTTGATAAAATTCAGCCCAGAGTGGTTGCCTCTAATGGTGGCAGTCTACGCTTGCGCTTATTGTTAGTTGCTCTGGATAAGAGCGTCAGCTAAATCCCAAACATGTAATTTAAATGTAAAAATACAATAAATGTACAGGAATTTCACGGCGTTAACCGCTGTGTGTGCTGCAAAGACAACAGGACCTCACATGTAGGGCAAGAACAGCGCGGGACAGCGCAAGAAATACTCACAGGCAGTCGACTCTTGAATGTCACTACATTTATACATACAACGTTCAGTAGTGATGTCAGGCTTTGGAAGTCGGGACGGTTGAAGGCACTTGAGGGCTAAAGGTCTCTCTCTCGCTTTGGCAGAGGTGTCCCACTTTAGTGGCCAGGCCAGCCACACAGTATCCTGTTACAGTAGCTGTGTGTGTGTGTGGCAGCTGTTAGCCCTGCAGCCGTGGGGAGGGGGTACACGGTAGGCCTGGGACTGGATGGGACTGGATGTGTCAGAAACCTCCAGGCCCGTCACCTCCATGTAACCTCCCTAGGGGTCTGGGTGGGGAGTGGTGCAGAGATGGGCCCAGCTGTGATTTACTCCAGCTAATGGCACTCAGCACAGATGGCAGCTCCTCATCGTGTGTATGTCCGTGTGTGTGTGTGTGTGTGTGTGTGTGTGTGTGTCCATATGCACAGGCCGCTATCCAACAGTGTGCATTACACCCAAATGGACCTTAAAATGGAGGTTGCAGGCACAGGGCAGCGCCGAAGTGGTTCTCACTCGTCATCAATAATGTAATCTAGCTGCATTTGGAGCGTTTATCATGTTTATGAATCTCCGCTGCGCTGGGTCGTCTCTCGCCGTTATCTCTGAACGTTATTCCATTCGGGTTTGATTTGTTTGTTCAGCGCCAGTGGGTGTGTTTGTTTCACTGCAGGTCATTCTGGATCATATCGGGAAGAAGACGTGCGCAGTGCTAATGATATAATTGTTCTGCTAGAGGCGAGGTTGTCTCTGCAGGAAGACACGGCTGCAGATGGTTTTTGCCTCTCCCACGTTAAAGGTCACCCCACTCAGAAAATTAGGCTTCATCTCCGAGTGCGTCTGAGAGGAATACATCTGCTTCTCCTCAGCTGTCATTTAAGCTGAAAGCCATTTTAAAGGGGCCGTTGCATGAAGCATCTTCGGTGACATCTTTAGTGCTAAGGGGTCACTGCTGTGGTGGTTTTGCACTTCCCAGAAATCACATTGCCAGTCAAACACTGGCCAATACGGTGACGTCTTATTCTTTAGGTTTTCTGTCAATGGAGTTTGAGTTTCTGTAGGTGGCGCTCTTTTCTTTGTCTGTTCAGCCACGGTGGCTATCGCTGCTCATGCTAACTACCCAGTTCTTCTGTTGATTTTTCCCAGGAAAGACCTACCTGACACCGGGTGTTTAGAACAGTAAATGTAAAAGCTTTCATGAACTGGCTAGTGGTTGAATCACTATCAGCTATAGAGCGTAGCAAAATGGAAGTTTATTTACACAAAAATGTCACAAATTAAATTGAGTTCTTGTTTTTTTAAACGGACACGCTCAGAATACACGGCGCAGTTGAATCTTCACATACTTGATGTGATTTGGCGTTATCAGCTGCTTCTGCAGCCGTCCAGGGCGCTAAGTGTGTTGTGAATACAGCTTTCTGAATGCATGATGTATGTGCCAGTCCATAGTGTTGGCTGCACACAAGGCTACTGTGTTGGCCGTTGTGTGGCCCTGTGAAGAGTGCCTGTCACCAGTGACTGAACGTATTCTTCCTCCATTTCTATGGTGCTAAGATGTTCCTGTCCCCCCCCAAACATAGTTCCTGTTTCATGGCCGGTTAAGAAAAGCAAAGGTTAGCTGTGCTGCCCTCGTCTGTCAGTGCATTACTGCTGCTCAACTCTGCACTGCATGACACAATGAAGTGACAGAGAGGTTTTGACAGGATTCTGGTTCACTTCACCTCAGTGATCTTTTAGCATCACCGTTGCTTATCTTCCCTTGAGAAAACGTGTTCTTTAAAAGCCAGGGTTGGAGTTTGGGTCTTCTGACTTCATCACTTCGTTCACTGCTCACAGTAAATCCGCCCTGTAATCTACAGTAATCTTTATAGTGCCAGACGGTTTTTAAGTCGGCATGTTGCGTTCAGTGACCCACCCTGCTTCAAACACATGCTCTCGACTGCTGCAAAAACAAGAGTAGAAACACCGAATGAGCTGCTCAAGGCTCCCAATTGGTTTATTTCATTTCTAAGTCCAGATTTACCACAGCATCAAATCAACATCACCCTGATCCATTTAAAAACCAATAACGCTCTGTTCTGAAGTGGTCTCTGTTACTTGGCGAAGCAGGATTTGGCATCATGTCCTAATCCTATTTGAGGCAGTCACATAGAAATCCCAACCAATGCTCATTAAGAGAGGCAAATTACCCATTGGCATTCAAACAGCAAGGCTCTACTCAATAACGGTTTGCTTTATTACAATCAGTAATGCAACGTAATATCGAATCAAGCGGTTTCATTGGAAGAGTTTGCACCGTGATGTCATTGATCTCCCCCAAGGGGCTTAACTCGAGTCAGAAAAGGGCCTGATTCAGCTCCAAGTACATTGAGTGTTATGGTGACCTACTCTTTCCCTGAAGTCTTATTGATTTCACCTATTAAATCCACTTGAGTCATGAAGGGCAGATGGGGTGAATTTGAGGAGACGTTTGTAGTCCTTTTGACGTTCATGGATTTATGCAGAATGGAGTGCAGCTACACTGTAAGGAGTGCCTAATATTTTGTGGACTGAGTGCATAATGCTTTTTGAAGTAACACCTCTTACTGAGCAGAACAGGAACATCAGTAAACAACACACACCCATTCCCTCGGGACACGGGCTCCTATTGATATTCCAGCTATGTGCTGCTTACAGTGGCGTGGCTCAAAGAAAGGCCTCCGGGCCAAACGGCCCTCCTGAGACCCTTTGTGACCCTTTTCCAGGGTCATTTGAGTTATTGAGATCACTTGCTCATTTCAAAGCGTACTAACCAACACCATGATGACATCAGACCTGAGGAGCTAATGTCTACATCACTACATTTCTAAATAGTCAATGCCCAGGTCGCATTTCTTTGGCCCGCGGCTCTCCGTTGTTATGTTTTCGGTGCTTTGCCCTACATATGAAAAAGTTTGGGATCCCCCTGGTCTGCACTGTTGGCTGTGTTGGTCCAGAGGCTGTTGTTGCTGGCCGCGGCTGGGAGTCGGAGATCCTCCCCTGAATCCTCCCGCCCCAGAGTAAACACAGCCCTATAAATAGAGCTCAGGGAGAAGGAGGCCAACAGCAGAATGACAGGCATCCATACTACAAACCCCAGACTCTCCGCAGAGCCCCGCTGGCTCGCACACACGCCCTCCAAAATCCACATCCCAAAGCCAAAGCCTCTGGATATGGTTAGCACGGGGGGGGGCCCACCCTCTGTGCAAGTTGTCCTATTTGTCATCTTTGTTTGGCAAAACAGGCTATTAGATGTTTCCTCTCATTACCCAGTTTCAGGCCCCTGGGACGGCATCTGTCGCTGGTATGCCGCTATGCGCCGAGGCAGAGGGTCATGTTATGAAAGACGCGCGCTGCTGCAGTTCAGATGTTTGGGATCACTCTGTAAATACTTTGAACCGACATCACATGGTTACAGAATCTGTTTTCCCTCACTAGCCTTTGCCTCTGTTTCCTAACGTGTTGCATGTCCACCGTCTCCTACTGGGTCCACTGTTGACAGCTGCTACAAATAATACTAGTACTAGTACAATACAAACTGTATTTGTATCGACATTAAAGCATCTAGATATACAGATGATGTGACAAAGAGGCGAGAGCATTGATAACCCATTGAATTCAGCCCCGTACGGATGTGCGAACGGCCTTGTACTGTAGGATATCAGTCGCTGAAAGCTTTGAGATTGGTAAGACTGGGTTCTTGAGTGCAATTGAGTTGGGCTGACTCATTGTCGTCTTCCTTCCTCATTCATACCGCTGTCACGACAACTGTCTCTTTACCTTTTGCATCGGACAGTTACGAGTTGCTCACATCAGTTGAAAAGCAGCGGTAAATAAAGAGCATTCAAGACAAGTCTGCTGACTCATCTTAACTCCTCCTCCTCCTCTTCCTCTTTTATCTTCCTCTCTCCAGGATAATTCGCCATGACAACTGAATCGGGTGCAGACTCTGAGCCGCCGCCGCAGCAGCAGCAGCAGCAGAACCAGGAGGTGGACAAGGGCAAAGGTAAAGCGGCATCCCAGCCCAGCCAGGCAGCGGCAGAACCCGCCTCGCCAGAGCAGTTCCCTGCCGCCGCCGGACACAGCACCCCCGCCAAGAAGGAACAGGTCAGCCTCCATAGTTACCACATTCAGTCACTCTGTGGTGTCAGATAAATCAATAAGGATTACCCGCCACACTGGCCAGATTTTTTTTCTTCTTTTTTTTTGTCACCAGCCCTCTGACAATTTTCAAATCCAAAGTCAATACTTGTGTCTTTGTGGAGAACGATCCTCCCAGGTTGTCTTGATAAGAACAAACTTGTCAAGAATACAGGAACAGAGAACACGTCTTTCCAGTCGGGAGCACATGGATCAGCTTGGCATGCTTGGGTTTGATTCACCGCCTTCGTGTCTCCAGACGAACCCTACAGCAGCTGATTTCACGGACTAGCACACCTTCAACCAGGTAGAGGCAGCTAGTGATCAGATCAGTGTTTGGTAGGAATAAAAACCTGCCTGCTCGTGGCTCTCGATGGCACATGACCACTGGTCTAGGGCAAGGTGGGAAATGGACGCTAAATATTGGTCAGTTTTGATTGCGGCTGGTGAGGTTGATCACTCTGCTAGCCACTTTAGCAGCTAACCAAACACCATTGGGGTGTTTTTGGGA
The DNA here is from genome assembly GCA_034670385.1 of Hoplostethus mediterraneus. Classification (NCBI taxonomy): domain Eukaryota; kingdom Metazoa; phylum Chordata; class Actinopteri; order Trachichthyiformes; family Trachichthyidae; genus Hoplostethus; species Hoplostethus mediterraneus. The sequence continues at coordinate 660,756 of JAXDDW010000050.1, read as the reverse complement.
TGAACCAGCAACTGTGGCTGGTGGACGAAAGATTTTTGTTTTTTTTCCCAGATGTTTTTGCAGCTCAGTGGGTTTTTTTTTAATAGTGCTGTGTTATGGAGAAGAGTGTAGCCTGCAGCCTCTGTCCATTTTAAGCCAGAGACTGCCTGCCCAGGTAGCTAGCGGTGTTCTCTGAAGCCTGAGTGCTTGTCCGTGGATGTTTGCCAAAAACCAACTTCTGTGCTCACTATCTGATCGATCTGCAGGTTCAGTTCCCAACGCCTCCAAGAGCAGCGTTACTGGCCGACCAGAGGCAGATTCCTGCTTTTCAGCTAAATCACAGCTTTGAAAGAACAGTAGTAGCATGGTTAGTTGGAAGACACCCATATACATAAAAGTCAGACAAATATACGGGTGACCTGGTGATAGATCTGTATATGAGGTAGCATCTTCTCAGATCAGGATTAGCTTTGAGCCATCCGGTTGCTCCGGTGTCTCGTCACAACACTGGTAGTTATTGTTGTTACAGTGACATTACGTTTTAGGCTTGTAGCGGATGCTGTTATCTAGAGCAGCATGCAATCAGGGCAACAGGGGATCAAGTTCACATTTATAGACTGCTGTCATTACAAGCAATCAATATCAAGGAGTGGAAAGGTCAAAGTGCCCAGAAAAAAAGGCTTCGGCTTTGAGATGTCTTGCCTTTTATGTTCTGCAGCAGTTTGACCATGCTCACGCTCACGACCCCACTGACCTCGCAGTGTGGCTTTTACCACCATGTGGAAGTATGGAAGTGGAAGAGGAGAGGAAGTAGAGCATGAGTTGATGGTGAAGAAGAGGAGTGTGACAGTTTTTTTAATATTATGTTATTTGACAGTATTCAAAGAAACACTTGACTACAGGATACCAACCAATGAGTTCACACAAGTTTGTCCCTTCAGTACTCAAAAAAATGAGTACTGAAGTGATGCTGTTATTGTAAAAACCACTCAACATACCATTGAGTGTATTCATACCCAGGATACCTTAAAATCCAATATGTCTGTATCACCCGGCCCTAGTTGGGTCATACTGGGGGTGATGGATGATGATGCTCTGCTGCTGTCAGAAATGTGTGAAGTGGCAGTGACAAGGCTGAGAGTGTCAGTGTTTCCTCTGAGACGTGTGCTCAGGCTGAGGCAGCGTGTACGTGTGAATGAAATGGCCTCCATTTACTCTGATTTTACTTAGCAGTTTATATCATCAATAAATCATCAGTAAACATTGGAAATATCTTTATTTTTCTATGGAAAATTAGGCTACATTATACAGGTTTTGGGTAGTTTCTCACTTCCTGTGTTCTCTAGAGGTGGTAGTAGTTTCTTGTATGTTTTAGCTGCTGAGTACAGAGGAACCTACAGTAGTGATTCACAATATGATGCCTTTTAACTTGGAGAGCAAGAACAGACATTTGAATGTCAAAATGAAGAGGCAGTAAATCCACTTTCAGAGCAGGAAGGTAAAATGTCTCGGAGCCAAGGCCCTTTTCTCCTTCTCCTCTCCTTGTTTTCAGCCAAGTGGAAAATTGGATTTTCTCTGTTTTAAGACAAAATGGTGGTACACCTCTAGCCTCTCTCAGTGGGACCTGATTACGCTCCTTCAGGGTCCCAGACTCTATTTTTAGGTTTTGGACATGTGACAGAACCGGTGCTTTTGTCAAAGACCACTATGTGGAGTGATATTTAGGGCAGTCGAAGGCAGTTAGGTAAGAGCACGGTGTGTGTTTTTGTGTCATTCTGTATCTTTTTTTTTCAGAAAGCCATTTAACATAAATGCTACCATTTTCTATTATTGATCCAAATCCTCATTCATCCAAAACGATAAATGTAGAGGGATTTATTTTCATGACATTGGTGCAGAGACATGTAGGCAGCTTACAGGTCTTGCATGCAGTACAAAGCCACATGCTTCCATGGGACATCTGTAGATAAGCTTGGTCCTCTGAGAGTGACCCTTTAATTGTTTTATTATCTGCTGTTCTTGGGTCACTCTTAGGCCAAACTGGTCACCTTTTGACTTCTCTACTTTGACTACTGTCTTTTATTGTTTTAGTGTTGTATAGTGTTGTAACTATATAAGCTCCTGTGTAATGTTTGCATGTCAGAGAAGGTTTTCCATCATTGATGCTTGTGGACTCACTTTCTTTCTCTCTATAAACGTATTGAATCTTGTTCTCTTGTGTCCGTTGATGATTGTTATTAAGGTTGACGAACCCAGGTTGAAGTGCTGAGATTTCCACCACAGACTATAGTTATCAGTCATTGAACTTCCAACCCGATATTGCAAACTAACAGTTGTTCTTTTCGCCTTAGGAGCACCAGGAAGAGGACCAGGTATCTCACAGGTCCTCCACCAGTCGTCTGTCCAGGTCTCCTTTGAGAGGAGTGAAGAAGCTGAAGAACATGCAGTGTAAGATCACCCTGCTGGACGGCTCCGACTACACGCTCACTGTGGAGGTGAGACACTGAGGGTGGTGGCAGCGGGTCCCTCGGGATCCTTGAGCACAGGGTTCCCTCTGTCAATTATCATTTAGTTTTGTACCATAGTTTGTGTCTGTATTGTTTGTTTCTGCTCAGGTTTTGTTTACATTTGTGCACATAGTGAAAAAATACCAAAGATACTTGTTATTGTATCAAAAGTCATCAAAATGTTGGTCCACAAGAAAAATATGCATCCCACCATCCAGATCTTAAAGGAGAAATCCACCCTTAAAAAACACTACGAAACACTTTTTAACAGCTATTTGCAATTTCTGGACAAAACTAGACAAAGGTAGATGACGTTGTGTTAGGATATACGGAATTATATACAGCTACAGTGGCGTTTGATAGATTTTCTTTAAAGTATATGGTTCTATGTCTTGGCATTGTGATACTTTGCCTGGTATATCATCATAGTGGTATTGAGGCTGGTATTTTGGTAAAATTGTGGTACTGAGATCAACCCTACTGATGGGTTTCACTGCACATTTACATGCATTTTGTCAAACTGTTGTGTGAGGGTGAGTTTTTTGGGTTTTTCTCCCCAAAGCAGCTCGGTGGAGTTTGAGACTAAAAATGACTCGATTAACAATCATTCTTAAATGTTTAGAAGTTATTTCAAAGCTCATCCCGTTACCAGAAATAAACCTTTTGATGCAAGGAGAACCAGTCAAAAAAAAGAGAGGCTTCTTTGTATTAAATGTGGTGGGAAGGTGGCACCAGCACAGCAAACCGGCTTCTTACTACTGTTGGAACACGATTCACCCAGAAATAAAAATAAACCCTCAACTTATTTGACATTTCAGACTTTCACTTTTTCTTCCAAACAACACACAGTGCAGCTTTATGTTTTTGTTTTTTTTAAAGTTAGAGTTCCGCGTCTTTTCTAAGCGGTATTTCAGGCGAGACTTTTAACGTTTCTGCTTTCCCAAATTGTTCCTCATTCAGTGCCGGCTGAATGAGGAAGAGTCGACCCAGCAAGGCAGTGACTCAGACCTCCTCCCCAAATCTCCTCTAACCGGATTCCACCCCCCCAGGGGTTTGGACAGAGGGATTAGCTGACTGTTTTTTGGAAAGGGGGGTGACCATGAAATGGGAGCATTTGTTGGAGGGAATCAGCCTCACAGACTCTTGTGTGTTGCCATGATTACTTGGCAGCTTGATCTCCCACTGTGGCCCTGGAAGGATTCCTAAGGACAGTGGTCTGGTCTGTCAGTCTGGACCTGCAGCGCTGCAGGCCAACACGGGTTTCTACAGTGCTGCCATTTTAGGAGCATATGCTTTCAGAGATACAGTCATGCTTTCTAAAATACCTGGAAAAAGGAGCACTCTTGCAAATTGATTCAGAGTAAGGGTGTGCAGTTTCAATTACTTGTACTGCATATAAACTACATACTGCATTGAGTTTTTAGCTTATGCTGTATAAAAAAATGACATGATAGCTATTTAGATTCTGGTAACACGTAATTCTTAATATAACACACTGTAGAGATTTGGTCACATCACTGTTAAAAGTGTGTGTTTGTGTCTGGTTTGGAGTAGGTACCAAGAAGAGGCGAGGCCCCAGAGGAATCACCCCGTCCCATCTGTTTACTATCCTCTAATCCCTGCCCTGCCTCCTGCCAAGGCTGCCTGGGTCGAGGCTGCCCTGGCACTAGGATCACCTCAGAGTAGGGATACTTAGAGCTGACCTTGGACTAAGTACATTAGAAAGGATGTGAGCAGGAACACAAAACAGACAGAAGAAGAACTGGACTGAGAAGGACATAATAATGAAAGCTCTTATTCTAGGATTATGTACGCTATACATGAAACTCTGTTCCTTTTCCTGCCTAAAGAATCATTCAGATCATAAAGAATCACCATTAATTTAGGGTTAAAACAAAAAGGAGGAGTAGAAAACAAGAAATCTGGCTTACTGGCTCCCTGGTTACCACAGGGACTAGCAGCCAATAAAGCACAGGCATGACCAATCATGAAACTACCAGTTGCAGAAAAGGGTCTTATCAGCCAAGGTTAAAACACGGCACACGGGCCAGTTGGAGCTTGTGCTGTTTCACACAGCGATACAATTGAGGTCAGAGGATAATTGCAGGGGAGTCTTCCTCCTCCACCCAATCCCATTTGAAACGAGTCCAGAATGTCAAGATATGACATTTTTATCTCCCTGACCCTGCAGTTTTCCAGCTCATGGTAGCTTTCCTCCCATGGGAAAAAATGTCTTTTTACTAAGAGTTTCTCATCGTTTTCTGCAGCACAGTCTTATTCCCTTCACTTCAGAGGGTGTTATGCCAGTACATCACCACAACAGGGGGAAAGATCCTCACTGTCTTTTTGAAAATTGTTTGTCTGTTTTTTGTGTCTCGTTGGATGCTTGTGTTTATCCTGCCTCCAAGCGAGATGCATGCTAGATGTTGTCTTTTAATAAGTGGTTTGGCGATGTAGTTCCATGTTCCAATCTCTTCATTCAGTCACCGAGCCCTCACAACACACAGCTACCGTTACCGTTCGGCTCCCTGGGCGAAGATTGTTTTTGAAGAGATTATCATTAAATTGATCTTGGATGAGGTTTTTCACGTTTTCTTCTGACTATGTCAAGTTTTTCGGCCCCGCTACTTCAATTAATTTCTAATGAAATCAATTTTCCTGCTTTTCTTGTTTTCCCAAACCACCCCCTGCAAAGGCAGATCACAAGCTGCGTCATGTGCTGCAGTGTGGAGAAGGGAGGCCACTGTCACAGCAAGGCAGCGCTAGTCTGGCATGACTCTGCTAATTCCTGCAGAGATGTTCCAGCAGGATTAACTATCCGCCTCCGTCAGCTTAGTAAAATCACACACAGACACGCCAGATCTGTCCACATGAAAAGACTGTGTGTGTTTGACAAATGACGAAAGTGTGTGTGCACAAACACATGCCTACTTGTCCAAGACAGAAGTGCTGCTACTACACACTGAATTTGCGTATTCATGTGCATGCACGTGAGTTTTTGTGCCGATAAATGTTCCATAAATGCGCCGTGAAAAGTACGAGCCAATCTACGGCAGAACATTAGCGGCGTCGCCATGATCTCCGTAGGTAAATAAACACTTTCATCAAGCACACACTACCATAATGACTGTTTGGATAAAACCTGTGATTTATTGACACATGGATTGGCATGCAGCCATGAGATCTGTTTAGCACAGCGCACAGTAGCGTGCCATAACCAGACGTGAGGAGCTGTCCGGGGCTCTGCGGCGTCCCGTGGTGAGAGGCAGGGCGTTGGGGAAGCTGCTGCATCATGGTAACGTGGATCTTAAAATATCCGCCCGGCACCGAGCCAAATGAGTCTGTGAACCCAAACCGCCTCCTCTGGGGAGATGACGGTGCACCGAGCCAATGATACGACGGCGTATAGCCGTGACACCCGGCACTCAACTAGAGATGTGTGATCGATCGGCGTTAGCCTTCACATGGCCGATGATGTTCACAAGGCAACCTTGAGCCTCAGGAATGTGATGCTTTTTATAGAGGGATTGATCCAGTGTAGCTAAATGGGTAGCGCATGGCTAACACTAACCCTGCCAGGGTTAGGGGTTCGATTCCCACTGGGGCAACAGTACAGTCCTGTAAGGTGCTTTGGATAAAACATGTATGTCATATGTTGACTTTTAGGGAGATGGTTGAAAGATACCTTCATTTAGCAGCTATTGTTTTTGATGTTGAATACAGTGTAAGTACAGGAAAGTAGCTGTCCATAAGTCTTTCAACCATCTCAGACAATGACATTTTTAGTTGTTGTGGGAATAACCTTTAACCTTGACATAAAAACAACAACGACAAATCTTTTCCTGTGCAAGATAACATCCCAAGTCAATTTTAGTGGATGAATCCACCAAATATAATTTCTGGACTATAGGTTCACGTGATTCACGACCCTTGAAGCAGGAGTCACACGAGTCTTGCTCTTTGACCCCGTTTAGTAACTGCTGTTTGTGTGTTGCTGGGTTGTTTTTTTCTCCCCAGAAACGAGCCAAGGGCCAAGGGCTGTTTGATAAAGTATGTGATCACCTCAACCTGCTGGAGAAGGACTACTTCGGTATCACATACAGAGATGTAGAGAACCAGAAGGTAAAGGGAAAACCTCTAATATGATAAAAAGATTTTTTGTGATAAAGTTACAAAGTGATGAACACAAATTAGAAGCTGTTACAGGAGAATGAAATGGCTAAAAATACAATAGTACAAAAGCCTGTGTATAAAAGTGTTCTAAGAAGTCATTTAAAAGATGACACTGTCCATATTGAAGTAATCTGTGCTGGCGTCAGTGAAGAGGTCCTCCTTCAGGAACCTTAATAATTCATTTTCTACTGATCGGGATGTCGCGGTGATTAATGCTTCTGGTTTGTGGTTGTCTGTTCCAGAATTGGCTGGACCCCTCCAAGGAGCTGAAGAAGCAGATCAGGAGTATGTAATCTAATAACGCCACTTCAGTATTTATCCTGATAGAGCCGTTAGAGTAATATGCATTTGTAAGCTCCTGTTTTCCTGATTTATTCCTCTCTTGCGTCTCAGCTGGCCCGTGGAACTTTGCTTTCAACGTGAAGTTTTACCCTCCAGATCCTTCCCAGTTGTCTGAGGATATTACAAGGTAAGTCGCTGAGAATTTACCACCGTCCTTCAAACCGTCCCATAGTGGCGTCTTGAGTTTTATTTATTGGGACACAAATATGAGATCAAAACTTGAGAAAAGAGATGAAGCATGACAGATTGAGTTCATGAGATTAGATGAAAACCCTAAAACATCTAAAAGAAACAAGAAAGGAAAGAGTCAAAACTGGGATTGGATAACAAGAACTAAACGACGGCAAAACTCTCTCCCAGGTACTACCTGTGCCTACAGCTGAGAGACGACGTGGTTTCGGGCCGCCTGCCCTGCTCCTTCGCCACCCACACGGTGCTGGGCTCCTACACGGTGCAGTCCGAACTGGGCGACTACGACCCCGAGGAGCTGGGCAGCGACTACATCAGCGAGCTGCGCTTCGCCCCCAACCAGACCAAAGAGCTGGAGGAGAAGGTCATGGAGCTCCACAAGACCTACAAGTTAGTCTCAGCGTTGTTTCTGAAACTCTCTAAACCTCAACCTTGAATGAGGAGGAAAATCCTTTACTGACTAACAGAAGGAAGATTATATTTTTATTTCTCCCACAGTATAAGGGCTGCATGATATTGACAACAGCTCAGTTTTTTTCACATCATCTAATGAAAAAAGGGGATGAGTGGTAATATGATAATGCTCAGGATTTGTTTGGATGCAATGAAAGATTTTTCATCTTTATGATTTGTGGGTCAGGAGTTCTCTGCAGTGCTAGAATACATTGTTTATGGGTCTGCAGTACCTTTTCCTCTGATTGGGGAAAAAATCATCATAAAATGAAGTAGACAGCCTCCTGCAAGTGGGAAATAGTTTTCAATATTGCAATTGTGTTGTTGTTGGTCTAATTGTGCAGCTGTACTGTATAAAACTCAATTTTTTTAACCCTGAATCTCAACAAACTCAAGTCACTATTTTACTGTTTTCACATACTACCTTGATGAATGTTTCCATCCTGGTATAATCCCTCATCTAACAAGTGACATGTCAAGCTCTAGATCTCTACTCCGCTCCAAAACCCGACATCACTACAAACACTAAATCTCTATTGTCCTATAAATGGCTCCAGCCCGCTGTAGCCGTCTGTCTGAGGCTCCCATTCTGCCTGTGCGATATTGATTTTGTGTGTAATTTGAAGCGGTTCTGTGCAGCTCAGTGGGTGGAGCACGGCGCTAACACTGCCAGGATTAGGGCTTGCATTTTCCCACCTATGCAAAAAAACAGATGCACTCATGATACTGTAAGGTGCCTTTTGTTAAAGCGCCCCAAAAAACAACAAATGCATTCAGACAAACATGTACCACTTGGTAGATTTATGCACTGCCACTGTTTTATATGTGTTGTTGACCCAGTGTGTCTGATCTGTTATGTCCTGCACCGTCAGAGGGATGACACCAGCTGAAGCGGAGATGCACTTCCTGGAAAATGCCAAGAAGCTGTCCATGTACGGAGTGGACCTCCACCATGCCAAGGTAAGAAGAGGCTGTAACCTTTTTCTTTTTTTTTTTTTTAAACTCTGAGCCATTTTGTTAAGAGATTTATTGTGTCTCTCTGAAGACTAAATAATTTCCAAGGGATTTATGAATCAGTTTACACCAGGGGTGTCAAACCGTGTGCCATGGAGGGCCGAGAGTATGTAGGTTTCGTTCCAACCCAAGAATACAGCAGGTGATTTCACTGATTAGTCCCTTCTCTCTGGTTGAAGGTGTGGTAATCAGTGAAATTACCTGCTGTATTCTTGGGTTGGAACGAAAACCTGCATACTCTCGGCCCTTCATGGCACATCGTTTGACACCCCTGGTTTACACCGTGAAAGTCAATACACCACACGGCAAGATCGGAGACGGTCGTCGTAGCTGGAGACATCGTCAACTTTGTAATCACACAACCGATATTGTTTTTCTCTGCTGCCTCCTTGTACAAATAAGAAAACACTATTGAGGTGGTTTGTAACCACTGAACAGTGTTTCAGAGCGCCGTGTGTCTCCAGTGACGACGGGAGACTCCAAAAGGGATTTAAGAAAGCGACATGTTGAATCTTGTTGTGTGTTCTGCATCCGCGTGACCACCAAAACTAACGCATTTCACTCCCGCAATCGGCGCTGACGCTTGCACCACCACAACACCACGCTTCAGAAACATCACCGCTGCCACAGCGATGCCACAGCTTAACATGCCACTGCTGCGCTGCCGATTGACTGACATTATATCACTGCTGCCTCTGGATGGGGAGGGGATGGGTCGGGGGGGGGGTCTGGAGCCCAGCTTGACTTCACTGATTCTCTTGTTGCTTCTAATCCGCCTGCCAGATGAGATCAAATGCGTCATTAGAACACAGGCGGCAGAGAGAGAGAGAGCGAGAGAGGGAGGGGAAGGGTGCCGGATTACCACGGCAGCACTGCTGTTGTCAGCAAGGCATATTACACTCATCACTCTTGATGTGAATCTTATCAGAAGCGCTTTTGAAAGTGAAAATGGGTCCAGATGAGAGCGATAACGGGGGGGGGGGGGGGGATATTGCCTTCATAGATCTGGATCAGAATAAAACGAGATGAGGGTTTGAAGAAGTATTTTTTTCATGTCAAACCGTGTTGGATATGTGAGTGTCGTAGTGTTGATATACTGTACAAGCCAAAGTAAAGGACAATATATCAGACCAGCATTCCTCTTTTGTCTTCTCTCCTCTCTCATTAAATGCCTAGTTGGTAGGGAGTCTCTTTGAGTGCTTGGTTCCAGCTAAGGGAGAGGTAAGAGGCTGCATTCCATGTGCTTACCTGAGAGTGAGAGTGTGTGTGTCTGCGTGTGTGTGTGTGTGTGTGTGTGTTAGTTAGTGTGTTTTCTCCTTCATGCATGGTTGAGATACCGATACACACATTATTTCAGACTGGTCGTTCCTGCTTTAGAGCAACGCTTCCCGCTCAAAAAAAAAAAAAAAAAGTCACCGTTGGTTTCACTCACTCATCTTATGCTTTGTGCAGCGAGGAGCCTCGTGACCTCTGCAGCCTCATTGCGTGCTTCATCCATATCCCAAGACCTCATTGTTGCATTTGCCGTTCACCGTTCATGGTCACCCCTCACAAGCTGCATAGAAGAGATGCCAAATGCCTGACATCACTGTCCACCTGCCTGCTTCACCCCGGTTCTATCACACACCTGGCACCGTTTACCTCTACTTTGCTCTGCTCTGGCTCCTGTACATCTCCCATATACTTTGTAGTTTACAAAATAAGAGTTTACCTTCTGCAGAACTGAAAAAGAAGAGCAATTTTGTGGTCGGAGGCTTCTTTTTAAATGTCTGTGACCCCGTGTTACTGAATTTCTGCGGTATAGCATTTTTTTTTCCCTTCATCTGTTGCTGTGTGTCTTCTGCAGGACTCTGAGGGTGTGGAGATCATGTTGGGGGTTTGTGCCAGCGGCCTCCTCATCTACAGAGACAGGCTGCGGATCAACAGGTTCGCCTGGCCCAAAGTCCTCAAGATCTCCTACAAGAGGAACAACTTCTACATCAAAATCCGGCCCGGAGAGGTAAACCATAGCGACACATAAAGCTTGATTTATATAGCACTCGTCTAAAAGCAGAGTTTACAAAGAGCTTTACAGAAGGGCACAAAACCAAGGACTGGTACGGAGAAAAGAGAAGTCAATATAAATTTCTGTTCCCAAAGGACAAGACAAGTAGAAGAGTGTTATAAGATTGGGACTGATGCAGCTGATGTCATTTGCTTTCACCTGTCTTGTTGCAGTTTGAGCAGTTTGAAAGCACAATCGGTTTCAAGCTTCCAAACCACCGCGCCGCCAAGAGGCTCTGGAAGGTCTGCGTTGAGCACCACACCTTCTTCAGGTAAGGAATACCCTTTGACTTCTATGAAAGTCATATATATATATATATGTATAGCTGCACTAGGAACACTTGTCTACAGTGGGGCTCTACTTAATTTCGAAGCCATAGATTCACCCTGTTTGCCCAAAGTCTGGTATCGGGTTTGGTCACCGGTGGGAAATCTTCCCTGCCCACAGAAAGTGAGAAATATAAACTTAAGAGTGACATCCAAATCCTGGAGAAGCGCTAACGTTTTACAGGTGCATTTTACATGTGTTTGGTTTGATTAACTTGGGGGGGGTGCTTGTAACCGTGGCAGGCTTGTATCCCCCGAGGCTCCCCCAAAGAAGTTCCTGGGCCTGGGCTCCAAGTTTCGCTACAGCGGCAGGACGCAGGCTCAGACCCGCCGTGCCAGCTCTCAGATCATCAGACCCGCCCCCTTGTTCGAACGCTCCTCCAGCAAACGCTACAACATGTCCCGCAGCTTGGACGGAGGTAAGGAAACGGCCCCGCGTTCGGGTGACTCGCCATCCGAGTTGAGACACCGGCAAACACTTGTTTTCGTTTTAGTTTCTGTTATCTAGTTTGTTTTGAGGTGAGATGTTTTTATAAGCTTCTTAACATCACCTGCACAAATTCTTCTTTTGTTCTTTTAACATTTTTATATATGGAAATTGTATAAAGTACCTGCAGAATTTACTTTGTTTTGCTTGTCTTTTCTGAGCTGGTGGGAACACCTCCTCGCTGCGGTAAGTCACGGGTGTTTTTTGTGAAAAGAAATTATCTTAGTGCACTTTCTTAGAAATGCAAAGCAGCGTATTGTTCTCTCAAGCACCCGGTGTCTGCTCAAAGGAAGAAAAATGCTTTCCACCTGAAAGCTGGTGAAACTCAAAATTGTGACACGTTCATTCATATCTGCAGCCACAGTGGGGATACTAACGACGCCGGTGCACAGCAGCTATTCAAAATCAAACCCTTTTGTCCACAAAAATGAAATGCTCTAATTTTTATAGCGGTTAGAATAACTAAGGTATTGAAAACGGGCCATTTTGTTCTGTGAAAGCCTGAAACTGTAGAAATTGACATTGATTCCACGCCGTTGCACCTGTCTTCGTGTGTTGCGTCCTCCAGCCCCCATCATGGAGAACCACGAAACCCTCATGAAGGACAGCGCCACCGACGGGGCGGCGAAGGCCATTGCCAAGGGAGACCTTATCACCACGGTAACGCCAGAGAAGAAGGCGGAGGAAGAGAAGGCGGAGCAGGAGGACGCCCAGATCAGCGCCGTGGAGACGTCAGAACCCGCCCCCTCCACCCCGCTCAGACAAGACACCAAGGTAAAACCGGTTGACACGTTTTAGCACTCAAGAGCTGCTGTGGTTGAAGTGGATAGAAGAGCTGTTCAGGAGCTCGGACGGTGTTGAGAACTCGATAGGTAATTTTTTACAAAAATGTCGAAGATGCTTCTTGTTGGTGATTACACACTGAGTAGCCGTTGGGTGACTTTTGACATTATTATTTTCTTTTTTTTCTCCTTCCTTAATGGATGATGAGGCTGTTGAGAATAATGACCCAGATGCTTTCAGCTTACCCACTGCAGTATTCTAGCCCAGAGTGCTTCCTGTCTTGTGTGCGCTTTACTAATAAGCTATTCTTTTCTTGTCCTTCCTTTTAACCCCTCACTACACTCGTGTGTCCTCATGCGTACTCGCCCCCCTTCGCTCCTCTCCATTTACACACACACGTCTTATATTTCCTTCCCCCTTCCATTCCCACTTCCCGTCACCCCCCCCCCTCTTCCCCCATCAGAGCTCACCGTGCGTGTACGCGTCCGACCCCCTCCGCTCCGAGCTCTCGCTCCCCTCGTCCCCCGTCTCGTCCACCAAAGTGCGGCGGCGGCGCAGGGAGAACGCGCGCAAGCGGGCCTCGTCGGTTAGTCCCGTCAAGAGCGGCGCCGGGTGCCGGCGGCGGCAGGCCCACGCCGACCGCAAGGCCGCCCTGCTGGTGGAGCGGGCCCTGCTGCTCTCGGCCCGCAAGCAGAGGCTGGAGCAGCGGGGCGAGCGCCGCGGCGGCACCCTCTTCTCCTTCTCCCTGCACCTGCCCGACCTGTCCTCCATCCTGGACGAGGACGGCTACATCAGCTTCCCCGATCTGTCGGAGATGCGCTTCCTCCCCGATTGCGCGCAGCACCTGCTGCCCATTAAGTCACCCTCGCTCATCCCCTGCTTCCTCTTCATCTTTTTCTTCCTGCTCTCCACCTCCTTCTCCGTGCCCTACGCCCTCACCCTCTCCTTCCCCCTGGCGCTGTGCCTCTGCTACCTGGAGCCCAAGGCAGCCTCCCTGACCGCCTCCATATCCCAGGGCTTCCATGACCATGACAGTTCAGAGGAAGAGGAGGTGTGTGTGCGCATACGCCCGTGTGTTCCAATTCCCACCTCTGGCTTAGATTGACAGTCCATTATAACAGCTAACCCTTTATCCTGTCCTGTATCTTGCTCTGCTGTTCTACCAGCCCAGAGCCGACCTGGAGACTGTGTCTGTCCCAGTGTCTTGTCAGTTCTCCTACTTTCAGAACCTCATCTCTGCCTGACCTCATCCTGTAGACTACATCCTTCATCAGCATCACAGAGCACACAGAGATGATTGTGCAAGTCTCATCATTTCCTATTTGATGGATTGGCTTGTATCTACTGTACCGTAATGAGAGGGTTAGACACAAAAAAAAACGAGCGCCATTGGGGAGTGATTTACTAAGTTCAAGTTCTTGTTGATAGTTTTTACTGAATCTACACACAAGCTGAAGTTTTACAGCCTCACTCAATAATATCACTATCATGCTTTAATGAAAACACTCGAGATGCTAGAGATGATGTGGATTTGAAGAAAGTCGCCTGTCCTCATCCAGTTACTAATCCTTCACCCCACATATAAGGACAGTGTAGCTTTGTGCCTAACCCATCTCAGTGTTATCATCTACATGCACAGCTTCATGGTGTAGACTCACTGCTACAATACAACATCAACACCAGCCGCATGGAAACACTTCCACTTACATCTTATGCACTGATCCAGTCAGTCAGTCTCTCCGCATCGCCATCTGCCTCAAGCAAAGCCTCATAAAGCAAGATAAGTCATTTAAATTGTACTTTTTCTCCGGAAAAAAAAAGCCCCCCAGCTTTTCGGGGAAGCAGCTGTGGTGCCGTGTTGTGATCTTCCCTCCAGCGACACTTCCTTTTGAATCACAAATAACTGGAAATGTAATGTATACTGTGATGCAGGGAGACTGTGGCAGTTTAAGGCATCCAAATCATCCCTAGTGTCATCTTGCATGGAGAAGAGGGGGGGCCTGAAAGTCAGGTTACTGTTCATCAACCAAATCAGCAACTCAAATGATTGCTCATCCAGTGTTCTCTACCTGGACAAATTTCTATGACTGTAGAACAGGGTGTAGCCGTTCCAAAACCCGAGTCAAACTTTGATATTATGCTTAAATGTTAAAGTGACTGACCTAAGGTTTCAACTTCCTCTGAGTCTGTTTTGCTTGCTTGCTTTTCTTTTGCCTCTTTTGTTCTTTTGCTAACCTTAACTCTAGCGTTGTTTGATACTGAATAGCTTACAAAAAACCAGTGCATTTCCATTCTTCCCATTTGTGGTTATGAAGAGTCACTGTTGAAAAGAAATGCATTTTTCGAAATTTCACAAGTTGGGTTCTCTCGTTTTCTTGCTTGCCGATCGGAATGGGTTTTGGTCCGTTTGACAAAACAGACCGACAGCGAACAAACTGACTTTGCCTTTGATGAGGACATGACTGCCACAGAGGTTTGTACTTGGAGGAAAACCTGAGAGTTTAAAGCATGAGAGAGAAGTATTGATGGAAAAGAGGAAATAAAGTGACGCTGAATCATAGGTCAAACATTTGAAAGAAATTCTAGATAATGACGTCCTGCATGTGAAGCATGCATTGCATCCTGTTTGTACTGATGACCCCTTATTTTTGGTGCACACACACTTTAAACTTAATACACAGTGTTTTCACTCACACGTTTTCTATTCTGTCTCTGCAATATTTTTCATGTCACTGTGTCTTCCGATTTCCCGTATCCCACTTTTTTCTGTCTCTTATACTAAATCTTTCTACCTGCCACCCTCCCCCTCTCTTCTCCCTGTCTGGTTTTTATCGATCCCTTTTCTTGTCTCACCCTCTTCCCTCTTTACTTGCTGTCAGTCGGAGGCAGAGGAAGACTCTGAGATGCGGACTCAGGTACGCTGGGCTCGCCTCATGGCCCAGCTCAGTGCATCACACCACCACCAGATGCACTGAGCGACCCAGACGCTATCCGTACATTGTGCCATCTTCCCATCTTGCCTGTTGCTGTTGACACACACACCGTCACATCACACACCAGACTGACCGTTCAGTCATTCCCAAATTCACTTCACAAACTGCTGCAAAGCTGTCGTCTAAACGTACCATTCCAGTTCATGTCCCCAATGCTTTTGTTTGTAAATGGTGGAATAACACTCCGGGTTTCTGTTGCTGCTTCTCTTATATTGAAGAATCAATGGATTTTATAGTATGCAGGTTTTTCTTTTTATCCGTTGATGGTACAATATGGTGCAATAACTCTCCGTTGAGTTTACTTTGGACCGTCACTCACAGCAGTAAAACACAAAGGTCCTGTTCTCTCCAAATGCAACGGTTTAACTTTAACATAGGATAGCAAACTGAAGTTGTTAATTCCTCTCCCCTCTTTTGTCTTTGCAGTATAGTTTCATAAGACGAGTAAAGGGGGAGAACGTTTTTATCAGGCATAGTAATCTGATGCTGGAGGTTGGTAAAAAAAACAAAACGATGCATGATGCAAAAATGCATGCAGGTACTTTTGGTATGAACAATAACTGGACTGATCAAATAATTCAGCAGCAGCTGTGTCAGTGTTAGATACCTTTTTCTGGATTTGCTGTGTGGATTGGAGTGATTATTACAGCATTACCTACTGGAACAGAGTGACTTTACTGTGGGTATCCAACCTCATTTCTGTGAGTGATGAAGCAATAACAAAGATTTAATTGAGGCGAGGTTTGTAGACTAAACCCATAATACCATGCATGAAACAAGGCTGGTCCTAAATGCTCCCTTAGCATTTAAGCTCTAGCTACTGTGTTTGTTACCCCACCACATAGATGGACCTTTTGCCTTTTATTTTGCAGTATATGCAAGCTAAGTGTAGGCCCAGGTTGCCTGCACAGCCTCCCAGCATGGGCTCATGAACAATAAACTCCATAAAGAATCAGGAGATGTAGAATGCAGTTGATTAAAGGCTTTCTGTTTTAGACCTTTCTTCAGAAGCGGTTGTATCAGCTGCACTCTACGCCTCCCGAGTCTTTATTTTTTCCGCCCCATTGTTCGTTGGACTTGCAAGCTTACCGTAGCATACTTTAAAAGCATGGCTACCGTTCCCTCCGCGGCGCTCCTGGCCTCACCTCCCTGTATCGTGATTGATCGGCTACTGTAGGACACCGAACCTCTCGTGGAGCTGGTCAAGCACCAGAGCAACATCAGTGAGCTGAAGCGCTCCTTCCTGGAGACGGGCGACGGCACCCCGGGCATGACGGAATGGGAGAAGAGACTCTCCTCGTCTCCCGCCCGCTCACCCAAAGCAGACGAGGCACCCATGATAGAGCCGCTGCACCCTCAGGATGTAAGCTGCAGTCCACGGCAGACTAATTAACAGCATGTGTGTGACGCATGACATCACCAAGGAGTCTCACACACACACACACACGCTAGCGTAGTCACACTCGGGATACATCTCAAGTATTTTCGTAATAGATCTCGTGCAGTATTTTCTATACATTAAAGGATAATTCCCTACAGAGATAGACTTGTGTTTAACCTCTTCCTGCAACAACTCACCTCGCGATATTTCAGAGCGAGACTTCTGTTTCTGGTTAAACCAAAGATCTATCTCTGTAGGGATCCTTTCCGTAATGTCAGACATTTCCAATAACAATCTGAGCCTGTCAGTGGCAAAAACGAGCACTTTCAGTTGACGTACTTTGATCGGATTACGTTGCAGCCATTGCAGCTCGTTTCGCGACTGCCGGCTGAGGCAATCTACTGGACCAATTCCAAAACATTTAGACCCCAAAATATGTACAAATAGGGCCCAGGTTTAAAAATACCGGAAATATCCTTTTAAGGGTCTAGCGCATTATACTTTATATATATTCTTAGTGGGTCTAGTGCGATATATTCTATATTGAGGATAGGTCTAGTGGATATTACATGATAAAATGGCCACGTTGATATAGGAAATTAAACGATTCATTCAGAGTTTGTGCGTGAATAAAATTGCACATTCAGTCTGTTGCGTCTGTGTGTCTCTCTGCCAATATTGCTGTATGCCTTCACTGTGTCATCAGTAGCTGAGTAATATAATACTTTGTCTGGGTAATGGATGGTGCAGTCATTATTCAGTGATATGATTGCTCTGCACCTTGGCATTAATATATGTGTGCCGGAGATAGATAGCAGATTTATCAAAGTTTCTCATCCTGCCCTTCGCTTATGCTGTGCAACGTAATCTGATGAGATCACGCAGGATGAATGGGCAGCGCTAATTGCGGTCTTTGAAGATGAATGAAAGCATCGAAAGCGTTTGAAATGAAAAAGATGCTGATTCTCCGGAGGGCCTTTTGGGATACAGATCTCTTTCATGGGAACTTTGCAGTCATGGCCACGCCGGACACGTCCTGTCCGATGTCCGTCGTGTTCTCTGTGACACTTTTTGTTTTTCCTTCTCCAGACTAACGATGAGCAGCCTGCGGGTGATGGGACGAAGAAGGAACTGGAAGCGAACACCGGCGAGGTGAGCTGCTACACGCTTGTTTGTCACTTTAACCAGTTTTGTTTTTGGTGCATTGCTGTGGTTTGCTCTTTGTATTTGTATCTACAGAGCTCCATATGCATCTGGACACACAGTGTTTGATATTTTGGATCTTGTTACTTTGGATGTGAAGGGACACGATGGCTTTGAGGTACAACAGACATGTCAAGAACTTTAATCCTTTCTGGACATGGTCAGCCCTTTTTAAAAGTCATATCTGAAAAATATCCCACGTTACACCACTCTTGTAGTTCTATGATAATAGTTCAAACGGTGCTTTGTCCAAACACTTATGGAGCTCAATGTAAGTGTTTCTCTGATATATCTGTAGTTTATCTTGTGTGTCTCTGCCACTTTCTCTGTGTATTAACTTGAACGGCCCAGTCTCAATAAGCCAAGTGTCTTCCCAGGCGGCAAGATATGTGGTGAAATACGTTGTGGATAGTAACATAACAGATGGGGCCACCTCCTCGGGGCCTCACGGGATCAGTCTGTCAACCACGATGGACGACGACGTCTTCACCGACGGGACCCTCAGGGAGGAGGAGGAGAAGACCCCCGACTCCCGGGGGGAGCTGTCGGAGAAGTCTGTGATAAAGATCAGCCCCGGAGCCGTCAGACAGGAGGTGTCCCAGGCCATCAGCGACAAGAGAGGAACTCTCATCATCCTGAAGGAGGCAGAGGACCAGATGAACACCGACGGTGGAGAGGCTGATACTGAAAAAGGGGAGCCTGTTGCAGAAGCTGAGGAGAGCGAATTCCTCTCTGCCTCTGAAGAGGGAGATTTACCAACCATCGAAGAAGATGAGGTTATTGGGATAGATTCCAAGACCACAATGGACAAGGCGAGTCCGAAGATGGAGACCAAACAGGTTGAGATGACTCCCATTAAAGCTGTTGACTCTCCTAAGAAGGCCACGGCTTCGTGGGTTTCCGAGGTGGTGAAGATGGAGGGATCAGAGGTCAGCGGTGTGTCGACAAAGGAAGTCCAGAGCACGAAGACTCTTGAAGGGCTCCAACAGAGAGCAGAAATCTTCACCTTTGAGGGGGTCCAGACGGCGCAATCGAAGCCGAGCCTGACCGCTGCTCAAATTACTGAATCCTCAGCTACATCCCTAGCAGTGGTACTGTATGAAAAACACCAACTAGGTCTTGGCTACTTCCCTCCACATCCCCACCACCACCTCCATCTGCAGCCTATCCCCATTACCCTCCCTCCAGCAGTACCCAAACCAGTTTAACAACAATGTAATCAACCGCTCTGCATGGCTAATAGTACCCAGTGTTTACTTTTACACTCGCCAAACCGCAGGTTTCTGTTGCAATCAAGTGCTCTGCTTCTTTTTGATACAAGTGTTTCGGGTTGCTTGAGTTTGTTGACGGCTAAACAGCTTACCTTACCTTAGCAGCAGGCTCCAACAGTTGATAGGGAAGGAAAGGTTTGTTTGTGCCGTTTTGCTCAGCAGCACCGTCCTTTCTTTCAGCTCTGTTATCAGTCCCACTAAAGCAATGACTTCATAGCTCTGGCTCTGTGCCACCGCTGCAGCTTTCCCCACCTCACTCTCCAAAATCCCCTATGGCCCTGTAACAAGTCAGCTAACAGGAAAAATTGTATGGGTTCTAGTGGAAAAGAGATTTTCAAGTCTTCCACAGGAAGAGTGCTTGGAATACAAATTACTGGAAATTTTCTCTTTTTGGCTACACTACTTCTAAAACCGGATCGTCATTTGTGGTTTTTGGATGTGTTCAACTTTAATATCAATGGATTGAATAGGATTCTTAATACACAACAGAACGTACATCGTACCCATACAATCTATACGATATTTATTATTTTCAGACCCATCCTTTCCATATTCTCCTGTATTTTCTCTTTGTCTGGTGTTCATTGTGTGTCCTTTTTGACTGCTTTCTTTTTCTTTCTTTCTTTCTGTCTGTCCTTCTGTCCCATCAGTCTACGCTGGGATGGGTCTCCTCTTCTCTGAGTCCCACCTCACAAAAGGTGACCACTCCCTCTCTGGTCTTCATAGAGTTCAGAATAAGGCACTCCAGTGTTGGTTTAAATGAAAATCTACCCACTACATGTAGTTCTTGCTGGTTGCTGTGTACAGTAAATGCTGTGAAAGAACTGCACAACCCTCATAACTACTTTCCCTCTAACAGGTGTGATGTGAGACTGCCTTGTGCTGTGAGATTTTTAGATAGTGATGCAGACATGGACATCTAATGGGACCTTTTATCATTCGCAGACATCAGCCGAACCAGAGGAGAAGGCAGTGGTTTCCACGGTGACGGAGGTGGCGCCAGCCGAGTTGACAGGGCCTACGGTGAATATCTTAACCACAGAGGCTGCGAAGGCCGAGCCAGTGCACACTGCAGTGGAGGAGCCAGAGCTCACAGGTCAAAACAATGGCGGCAGAGCCTGCAGAGATGAAGCCAGATAGCGCTGTGGTGTCCATGCTAGGACACGCTGCAACACCGGAGGCTCTTAGTGAGACTGTAGAAGATAGAGTAGCTGACTCTGGTGTTTGTGAGAGAATAGGTATTCCAGGTACCGCCGCGCTGTCAGAAGAGCACGCTCAACCCTGTGCATCTGTGGAGTCGACAAGGGAAATGCAGCAGCTAGCGACAACAGGGGGAGGTAGATGGTCGCCTGCCAGAGTCTGCAGTACTGAATTCAGCAGCAGGGGAAGGTCAGGAGGTAATAGACGAGCAGGGAAAAGATGCAGGTGTGGAGGCGGTGATGGTCAAAGACGAAGATGAATGTTCCAGCTTTACTGTTGAGCCAGGAAACATGACAAACACAAAATATTATGGAGAAGAAGAGGAGCTACCTTCACCAGAGGAGGAAGACTACCAAGAGAAAGTAGGTGAGAGCGACTTGGACCATGCCAAGGAGGGAGAGCACACAGAGGTAGATAGCAAACAAGTCCAATTCGCCACTGAGGTGCAGTACTTCGAGCAAGAAGCATTTCCCACAGAGTCCGAAGATGCTGTTGAGGAGGTGGAAGAGGAAGAAGGATCTTCAGACTTTCAGAGTTCAGAAGATGAAGACCAAGAGAGCTTTCCATCCATCTCAAAAGGTTTACCCTATGAAAAAGAGAAATACCACTACACTCAGATGGACAGCTCGGAAGATGAATTGGAGAAAGCGGAGGAGGAAGACCGAGAAGGAAAGGATGAAGAACGGATACAGGAGCAGGAGGAAGACGAAGAACCGCTTTTGAAATCGGCAGAAGACGAAGGGCTTGGACCACAAGGGGATGAAGACGTAGAGGCAGAACAAATGGTCCAGGTTGAAGCATCGAAGAAAGAGGGAATGAAGAACAACAAGGAGTCCATGGCTGGAGCCCACGCACCTCCAGCCATGCCTCGGTCGGAGGTAACCCTACGCCAGCTCCAGGGGGGCCTCCGCCTTGGGCCTGCAACCTCACCACTACCCTCCCCTCTGGCCGGCACAATCTGCCACTAATAATCAAGGGCAAAAATCTAAAGCATCTCAACTTGCTATCTTCACTGTTTGTCACTGGGTGGATCAGGGGACCTATGAAATGGCGCACACACACTTGATGGAAACCTTGTGATATGCTGTTTCCAGTACACTACTTCAGTATCCTCTCCTTCGCTGAATTAGGGACCCTAATGCATGACTGCACGCTTGTTTAGAAATTAATGCGCTTAAAATGACCGTCGCTGGCTTAGTTCATGAGCATGTGGCATTTATTTGTGTCGATGTGATTATAGCGGTGCTGTGGAGGCGGGGGCTATTTTAAGAACAAAGCTGTACAGTTGACAACACACCTACCACAAGGTTGTGAATTTCAGACGCAAAAACACCTAAATTGTGTTTTTTAAAAACTGTCATCTGGTGTTGCTGTTATCATATTGAACACATTTACTCATCTTCCTTCTCTCAGAGTCCTGAAGCCGTGCTACAGGAAGACTTGTGTACCAAAGAGGTGCCTGTGATCCACACAGAGACTAAAACCATCACCTATGAGGCAGCAGAGGTACTTCTGACCTATATACTCCTAAAAATATAATAGTACCCTAAACCCTTTGAGCCTGTTTTTTACCTATTGCACAAGTTTGAAGGATGAAAAAAACACTGTGTTTCACCTTGGGTAAGAAATATTTTGTGTTCTGTCTTGGTGTGTAGTTTGACGCTATCCGATGACTGTACAACACTCGAATGTCCTTTTTGAAAATGTCTGGTCCGATTACCAACAGGTTGACACCAACGGTGACGCAGACCCCGGGGTGTTGCTGAGCGCTCAGACCATCACCTCGGAAACCACCAGCACCACGATGACTACACACATCACAAAGGTCAGGGGTCGTCCTTGTGTCCCTTTTGGCCTCTAAACTAGCCAAAGCAGTGTAACGCAGCTGTTTTAAGCCCACCGCCTGATTTCTGAAACATGTAAAGAAGTGGGCGAGCAGCGGGGAAAGGAAGTGTCTGTGTAGTATAGGGACAAGCCTTATTACACACCACTTGGCCTGAGTAAAATTCAAGCACAGTCTCATGGTACTGTTGCCGCAAAGATATCATCCCCCTCTGTGACCTACATTTCTAAGGGTTTTCAGTAACATTTTATAACTCATGACATGCATTAGCAAAGGTCCCAGCAAACATGTACGCAGCGCTGCACACTGAGAATACATTTCCACTGGTAGAAGGGGGGGTGATGAACCACATTTAATGCCTGAAATACATTTTCGCAAAAATGCGAAAGCTGCACGAGGCAGTTTCGCGTGATGGCAGCTCCAAACTGTACACCGCATGCTCGTGTTTACCAGCCCAGCCGTCTGATCGGTTTATACCAAAGGGATGAGTAGTTCCATATTGTTGAGACGTGGGAATGCACAAATAATCTACAACAGCTCTAATTGATTTTTTCTTTTCTTTCATCCTCACAACAGCCGTCTTGGTTGTCATGCTCAGCTCTCTGGCCCTCATCTGCAGTTTTCTTCTACCTTTTATCTTATAAAGTAGACACTACAAACACTTCAAAGGATATAAGCAGTTCCCTGACACTCACAGCTTTCCAATTTGTACACTTTCCAATATGGTACACCTGTGAAATTTGAAACAGCTGATGGTCATTTGTCCCATTACTTGACTTGAAATAGGGCGACTTGAGTCATTGAATGGCCTTGTTGTTTTATAGTTCAATGTCTGTTTTTTTAAAAACACATGAAATGAATGTAGACATTGTGAATTTTGCCTAATAATTTGATTTGAAATACAAATTTGTTTAGTCCAGAGGAAAAACAGGCAATTTTGCACAACTGTCCCTGATACTTTTTCATTTAACTATACACATATATTTACCGTACATTGACTATTCATCCATATATGTATGTGTAGATGTATACATATATGTGTTTGTGTGTGTGTGTGTGTGTGTGTGTGCGTGTAGATTAATTTGAATCCTCTTTCTGTTCTCTGCTGGTCAGACAGTGAAAGGAGGAATCTCAGAGACGAGAATCGAGAAAAGAATTGTCATCACAGGAGATTCAGACATCGACCATGATCAGGTCCCTACACGGTTTCTCTTTCTTCCTCTGTGTTGCTCGTCTCTCTCTCCCTCCTTTCTGTGTGTCTCTGTACTGTCAATGATTTGTATTTGTACAATGATCATGATAAAGTAAATCACAGAGGAGTGACCTTGTCCCCCCCCAGGGCCTTAACTTATCTCATCCCTGCACAATGCTAGGTTCATAGACATGTGATACATCATAGACATGTGATACGTGTGGCTTAACATGTGACGTTTTACAGTCTTATTAACATGTGGTGTGACTTTAACAAATATTGCAAGTATTACACATGTGACTAATAGTGGCTTCCCTGTTGCCATATTGACTTACGATCCAACATCCTCCCACCCTACCCCGTTCTCTGTCTCCCCCTGGTGGCCCCTCCTGGCACTGCACCCCCCGTGCGTAGGCTCTGGCTCAGGCCATAAAGGAGGCTAAAGAACAGCATCCTGACATGTCAGTGACCAAAGTAGTGGTACATAAAGAGACAGAGATCACGCCAGAGGAGGGGGAGGACTGACCCAGGTAAGAGAATGAGGTCCCAGTCCTGGTCCTGTCCGGTTTGGTCTGGTCTGGTCTGGTCTGGTTGTGGTCGGGCTGAGCTTGCAAGCTGGTCTCCATTCTCGGCATGCTGCTTTCCCATCAGCACTTCCTCTCACTGGTACAGACAGCCCTGCTTCTGTAGCACTAACAGCCGATGCATCATGCTGTCGTCATCCCAGCTCCACTACCCCAGCAGGGAAAGGTCAACGTGTGTGTGTGTGTGTGTGTTGTGTGTTGTGTGCACGCAGACCGGATATTACAGTCTCAACCTATAATGACAAGGCTTAAAAAAAACCTTGACAGTAATGCTTCTGGCTGTCTCATGCAGTCACTAGTAATTTGGTTGTAACACTCCCCCTGCTGGAAAGAAACACGGGTCCCTCTTACTTGGCGAGTACTTGTGGCTTGGTGTTGATGATGTCACACAATGACTTCAGACAGCAGAGAGCTTTCCACTTTATTTAGGTAAAACATAATCATTAAACGATGTTTGATAGTGCCTCCTAAACGATAACGATACACTACAGATCACATTGTACGTTGACGACAATCTTTCCTTGCATCCAAGTCAAGCCCCAAAGTTTGATATTTACAAAAAAAATAAATAGTGTAGAAAAATCCACATGTATTGTAGTGCGTAATGTAATGACAACATCCAGCAAACAAAATTACGATGCAATGTTTTGTCAACATGGTGTAGCCTTACAATAGGCACAGTCTGATTAAATACCAGCTGAACCAGCTCTGCCTCCTGCTGGAGTTCTGGGTCTGTCATCCATACGGACTGAAATCTGATCTTGTGTACACAGAGATCTTCCAGGGTTATTTCCCAACTTACCTCTTACAATAATACACCCTAACGCCCCCTCTTGGACACTCTAATCCAGTGATGGTGGACAAAACATGACCTCCACGCTGATCACCATGAGGCAAACAACCATTATAAACAATATATTCATCTGTAAACTCTCTTCCACAAATAAAACATCCTTCTTATCCAAAGCGCCTTACGTCACTATCGGTGCATTCATTGTCAGTGTGGTCGGCTCCAGCAGAACAAATCGAACCCCCTAAGCCTAAAAGTATAGAAATCATCAATGTAATCGAGCAGGGCACATTCCATTATAAGAAAAGATCTGTCCTTGAAACGTAAAAAATAAACCTTGCATTTCCAGGATATCTGTGGATTCTTTGAAATTTTCTAAAAGGTTCAAGGGACTTGTAAATCGACTCGAGCGTGCACTCCCAGTCTGTGTGGGGGGGGAAAAAAACAGGTCGGCTGTTCCTGTTGCAGTGTTTCTACCCTCTTTGCAAACGCAAACATTTGTGTTTGGACTTGCCTGTTGCCGGTACTGGCGGGACGGCGGCGGAGCCTCTCATTCCATCGCCCCGCTGATGCTCTAACCCTGCCCCCCTTTTTCTTTTTCTCTGGAAACTCTCGGCATTTGAACTGATACTAAAATCACCTTTTGGCACGCTAGCCCTTTATTTCATTAGCTTTGGAGTAAAATAACCCGAGGTTCAGGGTTTGGGTGGTGTGTGTGTGTGTGTGTGTGCGTGCGTGCGTGCGCATACTTGCGTGACTCACCAGTTGGGAATGGCTGGCTTTATTTCCGCAGCCTTGCTCTCAGCCCTGTGTGCAGTGCTGTCTTGCATCTGCCTGTCAGAATGGCTGAGTAGCATTAACTACTAAACGTTTGTTGTGGTCATTTGGATGCTTGTCTCTTACCACTGTAGATACACACAGAGCGGGGGGGAGGGGCTAAGCAGGTACAGGGTGGAAAAAAAGAAAAAATTTGAGACAATTTGGATTTGTTGATAAATTCTGTATTTTTGTTAGCTAGCTATGATGCTAGCCATGTTGACTTTTCCATATTTGTCTGTCTCTGCCGACTGGTAGGAATTCAATTAGGAAAAGCTAACACGAGACCGGTAGCATTGCTAGCAGGTTAGCCGTAGCCAGCAGGTACCCAGGCAGCCTGTGTGTATCTATGTGCATTTCTGTCTCTTGTGGCCCTCGCTGCATCTGTTTTACGGGGTCGAAACCCCACCGCGACCTTTCTTTGGGCTCATATTCCAAGTGTTTGTCTCCAGTGACGCACTGTAAGGCGTGGTGCACTATGGCAATGGAGGTTGGGAAGTGAGTAAATATACAGTGTGTACCAACTCGCTGTTTTCTCTGCTCCTCCAGGAATAAGGCGGAGGGCTGTTTTCTATTCAAGGACTCGACCTCACGAACGTCCGACAGCCAGGATTTCCACATATTAACGCCGGGACTCTCAGAAGACTAGACGGCTCCTACTCTCCAGATGCTGCAGCTCGCCACTAGTCCCACCCATCACCTGCAGAAAAAAATGCATTTTGCATGAGAAGGGCGCAACGTTGCATTATCAAATAATGGCAAGATCACACAGAAAACTGTAACATTAAAAAATGGTTCTCGACCCACCTGCACGCTGAATCCCTGTGCGGCAAGCAAACCTTTTACTTTCACTGCCTTATGACATTGATGCGTTTTTATGATTATTGAGAATAATTATTGTAGCAGCATTTTATTTATGAAATAAAGCTATCACTCCAAAAACCTAAAATTGCTGTAGACTGTATATGTTAGAGCGTACACTATATAACCTTGCTGTAGAAGTGCCAACCTCATTGCCAGCAAGCATCGCCTCTCTCACTCCAACAACTCAGTGATTTTCCGTCAGCTATGCCACTGCAGAAATCAATATGGCCCAGTACTGTACATACCTATGCTTTCCTAGTAAAAAACAAAAACAAATTGTATCTGTATCAAATGATTTTTTTGTCATGTCTACTTGAATTGTATTTTCCTTTTATGATCATTTCAGTATTTTTTTTTTTTTTTTTTTTTTTTCACAAAATGATTCCACCACTGCAACATTTCTCGAAGAGGTGAAACAGTCAAACTCCCAGAGAAATCAAGATTCTGTGCAAGAAATTGATCAGTGTGTGCCTGTGCAGGCCTTGAATGTTTTTGAGGGTTGATGGTCGGTTGCACCAGACGTCCCCTGGTTGTGTGTCCGTGGAGAGTTCAGACTGAGGAGCTCTGTCCAAACTAGATGCGAAGCCAAGAGTGATCTGTCAAACCCCCTGAACATGTCAGCTAGACGCCTCCCTCATCTGTTCAAACCATGTCTGAAAAACCAAGTGTCGTTCATGTACAGCAATGGTTCCTCAAAATGGTGAAATAAAAGTGGCAAATAAATTAATTTAGGTTTTTGTCATTTTCTTTTCAAATAAAGTATTGACTACATTATTGAAACTTGTGTCGTCAGTGCACCTGTTATTCAGTGAGTCAGATCTTCATCCAGTCTGTGGTATGGAGCCAATATTTTACTAAATACAGTAGATCATAATGATTGATAATGACAGGCAGATCGCTGTCATACAGCCCTGTTACTACTACAGGATTAATCTTCACATTGAAAGAATAACCGCGACAAAACTGATTTCATCCATACTTGGATGCTGAAGTAGGGGCCTTATGAGCAAGGTCTAATAAAATCTGGTCATAAATTAAGGTATTAAGAAAAATACCTATCTACATATTTTTCATTATGCCGTTAGATGATTCAGATTGAAACGCTGATAGCTGACCAATAAGCTATGGCTCTATACCTTAATTGGTTCGTTAAGAGAGGTACCCTAGGGCTGATTAAGGCAAGTTTTATGGCAACAGATAATGATGCTGAAAGAGGTCTGTTTGTCCGAGGCCACACCCCTTGGAATATGTGCACGTATGCCTGTGAAGAGGAAAGTGAAGAGCTCTCACTCTGCCCCTTTTTTCCGGGTAACAAACATCAACACAAAGCATGGCGGACTATTCGGCTCAATATATTCTTGTGCAAAATAGCTGTGTAGAGATAAAACGCTTTTGATGCATTTCTTGACTTGCTGATTGTTACAAGTTTACAAGCTGCAAGAAAAAAAATCGATAGCCATACTTTGCTTAGCATCCCAGCATTTGTCCCTTTGTGACCTAAGGATAATGCAACATCCGCACCATGGTTGTCAGTAATTCAGTCATGTCTTAAAATGTGTAATATTTCATGTCATATCTACTTTCATTGTTTCACTCATTTTAAGAAAATGATATATATTATATTAACTAACAAACCAATGGATTTGGTTGAAAATCACTTGGCAGAACTCATTATATAAACAATCATCAATAATCACATTTCTTTAATTTTTGTTGAAAATTTTTGCATTCGAAATTGTGTACTTATGGTAGACAATGAATACATATCACCTCGTACTATGAAATATTTCAGAATTGGAACTATACGACTTTATATCCTGATATCTTAGGATAGTTAGTTTGCAAGTTCGGAGAAGTTTTGGAGTTTGTGGAGTTCACAAGAAAGCAGCGTTTTCATTGGCTCATTGCTGTCAGCTTACTTACTGAGGGTACAACAGAACCAGTGCGCGGGAAGTCTGTCACAGAATCCCCACTTGTTTTACTACCGACCGAGTGACTCATCTTGCCGAACGTAAACCATCTGTGAGCAGTGCGCGCTCCGGTGCTCTAGGTGGCAGCAGAACAATGCAGCATTTCCTGTGGAGCCAAACAGTCACAACAAGAGGAGGAAGAGGAAAAACGACAGCTCTGGATCGTCGTCGACTGCCTTGCGTGACAACACAGGGATCGCGTTCAGGCTTCGGGTATTAACGCATTTATTCTCTTAATTTGTCGCGTCGAACGGGTGTAGAAAACGAACCGGTACGTTTTAGTCGTCGGTTCACGAGTGCGGCGCGGTGCTCTCTGGCATTTCCGAAGTGCTTTAAAGACACCGAAACATGCCAATGGAGGCTTGCTGACCAAAATGGCTGGGCGCAGTGAAATGTGAAATATTCTTGCTAAGGTTATCCTTGCTACACGCAACCCCACTGGCACGTCAACACGGGGCTTAAACCCCTCAGTTGCGTTACGGGTGTAGCGGTATTTTCTGTATGTTTGTGTTCAGTTTTTATCTCTGTGTCCGCGGTTTTTAACGTTGTCGGGCCTTTTTTTCCCAGGGATTTCTGCATGACTGATTTAGCCACTTTTTATTTACTCTTGTTTTCGACGCTCGTAATAGTAGCACGTTTGCATGATATTTATTTGTTTGTGTGCCTCCTGGAGGTGATGTGTATTTGTGTTGTGTACTTAATCCGTATAAAATATCACAATAAGCATGATTATTATATTAACGCTCCGCTTCGTGTTTACAGCCGATTTTGTTGTTAAAAAGCAAAAAAGTTTTACCCTCGGCTGTTTTCCTTTTTTCCAGGTTGCTTCTATTCGACCAGCAACATGTCTGACTTACTGAGATATATCGACTATGACCACAAAGCCACCTTCCTGAAGATGCTGAACCAACAGAGGATGGAGGGCGAGCATTGTGATGTGGTGGTGGTGGTTGAAAACATTGAGTTCAGGGCTCACCGCTGTGTCCTGGCCGCCTGCAGCAACTACTTCAAGAAGCTCTTCAAGAAGCAGAGCGACGAGGACAACTCCATCGTGGAGCTGGACTTCATCCGCTCCGACATCTTCGAGGAGGTGCTCAACTACATGTACACGGCCCGGCTCGCCGTGAGGAAGAAGGACATCAACATGATGATGTCGTCCGGCCAAATCCTCGGGATCAACTTCCTGGACAACCTGTGCACCCAGAAACGCGAGCTGACCAACATGAAGACCCGGGAGAACCAGGCCCCGGGGGACCACGGGCATGAGAGCCCAGGACGCCATTCTCAAGGAGCTGGCCATGGAGGAGGTGAGGAAGAACAGCTTTTACGACCAGGGTATGGACAGCATGGGCCCGGGGGGGTCCCACGTTTCCCAGCCCCACAACTACAGCACCAACATGAGCAAAGACCCCCACGGCCACAGCTGGGGCTCCTCCTCCTCCTCCGACATGAAGCTGGAGTACCTGCTCTACGGCCACCGCGACCACGGCTCCTGCCAGGGTCCCGGCGGGAAGCCCATGGACCACAACGCCAAAAAGGAGCGGCTCCTCACCGCGAACAGGCCCTACGCCTGCGAGCACTGCCCCAAAGCCTTCACCACCGCCGCGCACCTCAAGGAGCACCTGAAGATCCACTCGGGCTTCAAGCCGCACCGCTGCGTGGTGTGCGGCAAGGCCTTCATCCGGGGGCCCGACCTGAAGAGGCACGAGCGCGTCCACAGCAACGAGAGGCCCTTCGGGTGCCAAATGTGCGAAAAGGCCTTCAAGCACAAGTCGCACCTGAAAGACCACGAGCGGCAGCACCGGGGCGAGAGGCCGTTCAACTGCGGCTCCTGCGACAAAGCCTTCATCAAAGCGTCGGATCTGAAGCGCCACTGGAACACCATGCACAGCGGGAACCCGCGCAGACAGATGTCGCTGTCCCCCGCCGCCTCCCAGCAAGGCCAGGCGGAGACCACCGACCAGAGAGACTGGAAAATGGAGACCGGGCCACACTCGCATAACTCGGGGGACTGTTGAGCCCCCGCGCACAACACGACACAACACGACACGCAAAACACACACACACGTTGACATGGCAAACACACGGCCACGTAGTGAACAACAACACACACACACACACACAGCGCGCACAACACCCGCGCAAACATCAACACGAGAACACACACACACACACACACAACCACGACCCTGTGATAGGCTGTAGCCTTACATCACGTGGACATTGATCGGAGTGAGTAACGAGAGATCATAGCATGTTCATAAGACTGTGGGGCTGTATTATTATTATTATTATTATTATTATTATTATTAAGAGTTATGTCAAGACGATGTTTTCTTTCCGCCTGTAAAAACATGTAAATGTTTAGTTCACTCTACTATACATATATTTTTCACAAAGCATCGTTACTATCTAGACTGGGGCTTCTCATAACATTGTTCTTTTACTTTTATGGGATATGTAACATTTAAATGTTTTGTTTAACCTTTACTGGATTTTAAGGAGAGGAAAAAAAAGAGAGAAAGAAGAGAGAGAGAGAGAAAAAGATTTTTCTGCATAACATTTGTTGCGTTGAGTATATTCATGTGGATGTTTTTAATGGATGTGTTTAGTTGTATTGATTGATATTACACTGTAAGAGTAAGAGTCACCATTTTGCATTTGACACAGATGATACCAAAGTCTTGGGCCTGTGACGGATGGCCTCAGGGCCGTCCTGCCCAAGCACCCGGCCAACTAGATTTACTGTTATACAGTACTGTCATCCAGCTATCAACAGGTAATGATAGATGTCTGTATATACTGTAGCTTAGTTTGTTGCACAGTTAGAGTACACAATACTGAAATATGCACATATAACATTGTCCTACTCCTACACTTTGACAATAAACACCATTTGCTGTGTTTTATTGTTTTTTCCAAGGTTTGGTTTTTGTTTGGGGAGAGAGAGTTCAGCTTTGTGTCCGGCAGACGCACCCTTTATACTTTATACTCACCGGGGCGGTTAGGTGCGCCACGCCCCGAATCAACCCTCAAGCAGGTTTGTGGGAAATCATAACAGGGAGGGTTTCAAAGGTACGATCAATATCTTCTGCTGCTGTTGATTTCAAACCGGTCAGATGTTGAGGATTGTGGCTAGCCGTGGTTGAAGAGTGTCTGAGAAGAGGGTTGAAGGCCTCAGTTAACCAACTTGAGCTCAAAGTTGTGGCATATAGTCGTAAATTATTCCATAAGAATAAATAAATTGCCAAAAAATTCGGATTTGGTGAGTGATCAACAGGTGCTCCTCTAAGGATCACAATGATCTGTCACTGTGAAAGATACTCACATAAATTGTAGTTCATTTTTTCACACCAGTATAAGTCAAATTACTGACCAGTGAAGAGATTCTGCTGGTTTGACCCGTGTGTTGTCTGTTACAGTAATATATCACATGACAAATATCTACCTGGAATAAAGCTGTGACGTTGAGGACGTTTTCTAGAAGAACGCATCTTTCTTTAGTCCTAAACTCAGACTTTCTTCCATCCAGGGACGAAGCAGCGGCTCAAGCTTTGGTTTGTTTACAGGCCTGGCCTATGCAAATAGGCACATCTGGTGCCCCCCCACCCCTGCCCTTTACGTCTACTGCCCCTTTAGGTTTGCCTCCAGTGTTTCAGCTCTATTTCATGTAGTTTAAATTTGAGTTGAGAGTGACCTGAACGTTCAGCGTAAGAGGATTGTACGAGGACGTGCAGGTATAGCTTCACCCTGAACGTCGCTGGGCTGTGGCAGAGAGGGAAACTTTGAAACTCTCCCATACTCAGTCTGAAACACTAGATGGTGCCCTGTTCATAGTGATTGACCTGTTGCTGGCCAATCTGACCTGCTCCTGAAGATGGTCCGCGTCTCGAACCGGTTGATAACAGTGTTCAGGACGGTGGCAGCAGTGGCGTTAAGGACTCTGGGTGTGCAGAAGGTAGCGGCGCTCAGCCAACAGCTCACGTGTTGCCTGTGTTAAGCGTATGCACCCTCACACCTTGGTGTTTTCCATACATTTCCATACATCTGAGGCCAGCGCAGCAGTACCGAGGCTTCCCTGGTCACTGCCCCCCCCTCCCCCCCCGTCTGTCTAGCGAGCTGGAGATGTACCTATTTCTGACCGTCTGATCGCACAGTCTGATGAAAACCATCCTCCATTCTCTGGCTTGTGTGTGACATTGATCTATTCTTAACCGTTAACAGAGGAAAGGGTTTGATCGCCTATAATTTGGGGTGAAATGGCTTTGTGGAAAACTGACGTCAGTGTCTAATGGAAAAGGCGGGCCTTGCCTCACTGGTGTTAGTAGATGCCCAAGATCTGTTTTCTGCATTTCCCAGCCCTGCTCTCTCTGTGTGTGTGTGTGTGTGTGTGTGTGTGAGAGAGAGAGAGAGAGAGAGTAGTAAACCCAGTGAATGATGCAGGATCTGGGTTTTGTATGGCACTGTAGGACTGATGGGGTTGGGTGTGCAGTGTGTTTATTCTATTGTGTGGCTTTGTGTCGTGACTGCCTGTGTGTGCGTGTTGCATGTGGGGGGTTGAAATGTGTGCATGAATTATGTTGATGTATGTGTGTGTGTGTGTGTGTGTGTGTGTGTGCCAAGGGATTTGTGTGTGTGTGTCTGTGTGTGTGCTCAAGCATGTGCCTAAGAGCATTTATATGTGTGTGTGCACGCATGTGTCCGTGTGTATGCATGTGCAATGATTGGGGGGGGGGTTGGAGAGTGTGACTGTGCATTCATGCATGTGCGTGTGTGCGTGCTTGCTTTGCCTTCGTGAGTGTTTATATGTTTGTGTGCTAGATGCATCTACAATGAGGGCTGTGTGTGTGTGTGTGTGTGTGTGTGTGTGTCTTGAGTATGAGTGACAGGCAGTGAGTGAGTGTGCATTCATGCGTGCGCCTAAGTGCGTGTACTCATCCGTCCCTGCGCGTGTGGATGGTGCATCAGTATGGAGGTTGCGTGTATGTGTCGCCGCTTATTTGTCTATATGTATGCATGAGCTCGCATGCATGTGTGCGCATGCAAATGTGCATATCATCACTATTTAGGGTATCTGTGTGTGTGTGTGTGTGTGTGTGTGTGTGTGTGTGTGTGTGTGTGAGAAGGCCGTAGAACGCGATAATGCAGGTATAGGCACGTGAGCGAGTTTATTGTATTCGCGTGCGTATGTGTGTGTGTGCGTGCATTAATGTTGTGGGGGGGGGGGGGGGGTGCATGCGGGTTCACTCCTCAGAGTTTAGTGGCTTTGTGTTATGTGTGCACTCTTCACAATGACTTTATGTGTGTGTCTGGGTGGGTGCATGTGCAAGTATGAACATGCGTGTGTGTGTGTGTGTGTGTGTGTGTGTGTGTGTGTGTGTGTATGGTGAACACCCGGTTTCCATTACCCCGGCCGGCGTGGTTCCCTCAGCCAGACCACAAACCTCCTGTCTCCACTCTGGCTCCACCCCGCGTGCCACAGGCTTCCCAGAAAAGAGCAGCGTCTAATTAAAACAACTTTAATTACATTCATCTCATCTCTCTCGCGCACACTCAGGCAGAATGAAACAACTGTATACAAACAGTTCCATGTGATATACGGGCATGAAAGGCGAACCCAGCACTTTTTTTTCCCCTCCACGACAAAATAGTTTTTAATCAAAGTTGCTGACATTTATAAGCCATATCGCGACTTGAGCTCCATCTGGAAGTTGCCAGCTTAAAGACTTGGAGATGACGGTCCCGCCGTATCCCCCCGCGGGCTTTTTCACGAGACGTTTTATGTCCCTGGTTTTTATCTCCAAGGCATCTTAAACCTTAAAAAAATAAATACATAAATGATCATGTTGCAAGTGCATATCTCCAGTCGCAGTATAAACACTACACTGGTTTGATGGGGCGCAGCAAATTGATGCTCAGTTAACAATAAATCCCCCGACCGCCGTCTTCACAACAAACGTCACGTTAATTGAAAGGGGGCGTGGCTCTCTGAGGAATGTCACTCGTCACCTTGAGCACAGGAACTCCTGTGTGCCGAGCTTCCTCCTCTCCCATCGGACCTCTGAGGAGCGCGTTTATTAACCGTGACCCGGCGCGTCCGCAGACAAGGTATGCCTTTGTTGATGCCGCATGGCGTTGACCTCGCCGATCGTCCCTGCGGCCCGGCGGGGGGGGGACGTGGGGGACGGGGGGGGGGAGGGCGGGTTATCAGGTTATCATCTCCTCAGTGCGCTCGCGGCCGGCTGGGTCGCCCGGTAACCCGGAGCCATTGTTCAGGACGGGACCAGATGTTACAGCTGAGAGATTACCATCGCATCACTCCTCCTCAGCGGGGAGCCCGGCCAGGCCTCCCTCCATTCCTCTACTCCCCTCCTCCCGTCACTTCCTCCCTTCCTTGCCTCCTCTCTTCTCCCATCCCCATCCTCTCCTCTAGTCCCTTCTCCTCCCCTCTCATTTCTCCCCTCCTCCCTTTTTCCCTCTCATCTACTCCCTTATCCTTCTCTCCCCTACTCTCTCCTCCTCCACTCCCCTCTCCTCCTCATCTCCTCATTCCTCTCCTCCCTTCTCCCCTCCCCTCCTCCCATCACCTCACTCCTCTCGTCCTCTCCCCCTCTCTCCTCTTTCCCCCCCCCCCCCTCCTCCCCTCCTCTCCCCACCACCCAGTAGAGATAACAACCAAGCGGCTGTCCTTGGTCAAACACAGCACGAGCTGTTCTCCTCCTCTCCTCCTCTCCTCCTCCTCCTCCCCTCCTCCTTCCTTCCTAGCTGTTATCAGTCTCAGCCATGGAGGTCTCACTCTAATGAAATTCCCCTGCTGCTCCTGCTGAGGGATCTCAAGACAGTGATTGATTAGAGTACAAGTAACAGGAATACAGTAATCTGATTACAACAAATACCACCTGTATTCTGTCACAATCTGTAATCTGTTACTGACACAAACATTTATTACATTATAGATCCTTCTGATGGTGACTGATAAACCTGTTTAACTGAGTGGGATTATTTGATGTGACACATAGATGACATATTTTTAGATCTCTTGAAATTGATGCTGGTTGTTGATAAAACTCAATTATTCTATAAATGGAAAAATAAATTGTTTTATTTGCAGCATATTCTATACATTTAAAGCAATTCAATGTAATCAGATTAATGAATTGAATTATTTTACTTATTACACTTACTGATTAAACTTAAAGTAATCCATAATCTGTAATAGATTACTTTTTGAAAGTAACCTCCCTGACCCAGACGGCACCTTGGTACACAGATACTTCCATTCATTCTGTCTGAAACCCATTGAACGGTACAGTCTTTACATCGTGAGATCTGAATGGTCCTGATGTTCAATGCCGTTGAAGAGAAACGCACAACCAAAAGCAATTACTTTCAAATGCTATTTGTCCGGCGTCCGTCCCACATCACTCGCTATGAAACCGCCGTGGACGAGCACCACGGGGTGGGTTTGCACAGAAACATAAACTCATATTTCTTTTACCCCATGTGACCCTTATCGGTTTTTACCACGACAGCAGTTACATCTGGACCACACAATCAGATCTCCTCTGTGGATCCGTGTCTCCACGTGCTGGTAGGAGCACGATGTCGTATCACGGTTTGGGTCATTTCACTTTCTATTGCATCAAATCAGGAAGTGGGTTTTCTTCCATATTCAAAAAAAATCATATCCAATATCGAAGGACGTTTTGCACAATGAAGTCTCTGTTATTATGAGAATGTCAGATTTACATTAAATGAATAGAAAGTAAATTGACCCCAACCCTGTTTTATGTTTTATATATTGTCTATGTGCCTTTTCCATGTCTGGACTGACTTCTTGGAGCAAACAGAAACATATTACAGGACTTTAAAAGGTCAAACATAATTCAGGATAACAATAACAATGTGTCTGATGATGTTTTTCAAATAAAGATATTTATGTCAATAATATTTCACATGAAACTTGGAGAGAATCGAGCACGAATCCCCATCGGAGCATTTAACCCAGCACGTAAACACGCTGAGATTTGAGCGCTTGCCCCTTCGACCCCACGCCGCAGATTCCCAGGCTTTGCGTTAGACAACCTTGATTTACTCGCATGACACACGAAATTATCCAAATTGCATTTCACTTAAAAAAGCTTCTTGGAAGAGTCAGATCCATTTCCAAATCATCTTTGTAATCATCTCCAGACGTACCCCTCGGGGTAAAGCCAGCCCCCCCCCCTGTCGGTCTTCATCCCCCCCCTCAGGGATAACAACCCCAACCATCGCGAGTTATTCCGCGGAGGGGAAAAGGACACCGAGATTTCAACCTGTATAAACCGGGCTCTCTTCAGGGATGCTCTCTCTGTTTGTGCTTCGGATCCTGGCCTCAGCCGTCTCCAACCCGGTGAACCCTGACAGTATTATCACAAAGGTCCGTCAAGCAGAGCTGGAGGTGAACCAAACATCTCATTTGGTCGTCGACGCTGAGAACAATGGCCCGCGCGCCCTCCGGCAAACCTGCGTGAGCTGGACTTGGGCCCCGAAGCCTTTTTCCTCAGCAGGTGTTCAAATATCAATTATCGGCGGTTGTTTCCTCAGCCCGCGGCTCCGGGAGTGCCTTTTATTTTTGTGTTTAATCTGAGGACGGCCCCCGTCTCTGGCCCCCCGCTGAGGGAAAATAAATGCTAAAAGGTATCGCTTCGATCTCTGTCCGCTTGGCCTCTTTCTGTCTTGTCTGCGTCTGAGTGTGGAGGGGTATCTTTGATGTCAGCCAGACAAGACTGGGCTCTGGGTTCATGAGAGGGGCCTCTGTTTCCTCCTGCCAGACACCCAGGACCACGGGGCCCTCGGTGGGCAGCTCACAGGGCCCGCTACGGAGTCCCTCAAACTATTGACTCATCATTAGAGGCAAACGACACAGGAATTTGACATGAAAACACGTGATAGTTGCGTACAGTTCATTCTTTAAAATTTAGAACCATATAAAATAGAATAGGATAGAATAGAATAGAAACCTTTATTGTCTAACTCTATTGTCTATCAAAAGAAAAGTACAATGACACAATAAAGAAATATAAACAACAACAAAGCTTCTCTTTTTACTGTAAGTTGATGTTGAACTGACATTTGCAACATAGACTAATGTTAGATAAATGTTGTAAATCGTGCTACGTATTGTGTTATATGTCATGGAATAGTCTTGGGAAAGGACTTGATCAACAAAAATGTGTAGGAACCCTGACGTGATGAACATCAATGAGTTCAAGTGAAGAGGGAAGTGAAGCGGTAAGCTAGCGGTTATGTTTAGGCAGGTAAAACAAGTTGGGTTAAGGTTTTGGTAAAAAAAAAATTAAAAAAAATTCAGTTGGCAGTTGAACCCAGGTCACCAGAGGTCAAGGCAAATCTATTTACCCATCCATTACTCCAACCTCCACACTCCTCCTTGCTTTTCATCATGCTATTTTAATGCCAAACTACAGTTGTTTCTCGTCTCCTGCAGGAAAATCCTTGAAATTTCTTTCATTTCATTAAACGTGGGGAGACCAGGCCAAAGATGAGATTACCAATCAGAATCACATTAATGGTCAAGTACAATAAATGTATAGGAATCTGTCTTGGTGACATTGGTGCAGAGACATAGTTTCACAGTACATACTCATCCATCCATCCATTATCTATCACCGCTTATCCTGTTCAGGGTCGCGGGGGGGCTGGAGCCTATCCCAGCCGCCATTTGGGCGAAAGGCGGGGTACACCCTGGACAGGTCGCCAGTCCATCACAGGGCCAACACATAGAGACAAACAACCTCACAGTACATACTGATATATATAATATAACATAACCAAAGGGACAGTGTGAGACAAACTATGGACAGTAGACTATAACACATATGAAGACCTGGCTCAATCAGCAGACAGGTGATTGTGATTGGGAGTTGTGATGATAGACTACTACACCTACTGTTACAAAATGACTGTTGATATAAAGTTAAACTCATGTTTAGCTATTTTAAAACCTTTGCCAACAACATTTTTGTGGGCTCACCTATTGAGTGAAAACTTTCTAACATTTTCCTCAAAAAATTGGACGTACAGTATCTGATTTTGTAGTGAGAATAGCTTGGGGGGGGTCTCTCTCCTCGTCCTCTCACACGTGACTCAGATCAGTCCAGAGCCAGCGTTATCAGCAGCTGTATCCTCCTCAGAGCCCCTCAGATCAGAGTAGCTGGTCCGTGAACAGTGAAAGCCTTGTCTCAAAACCGTGCGGTCAACAGCGCCGCAGCCAAAAAGTTTTTGAACTCGCAATCTGGCAATATTCACCCAACTCAACTCAACGTAGCGGTTCAGCCGAGGCCGTTAAGCTGTTATTCAATCAAGCCGATGTTTCAAAGCAAACCTCCCCGGTTTTTCCAGGTAGCGCACGCCAACCCCGCTGAATGACTGAAACACAACAAAGAGATTTGTGGGAAAAGATACGAGGTAGTCGGAGGAGTTCGCAGTCGTTAGGCGCGCGTACTTTGCGGGAATTCATCTGAAGTTTTATCGGCGTCGGTCCGGGCGTGGAATTTTGAGGTCTGGACCCTCGAGCTCGGCCCTCCGAACACTTTCTAAGCTCAAAGCCCGGATGAAACGTCGACATTTCTTCACCGTGATTCTCACAAGCTAAGATTTCACACCGAGGCTTAGCGGCGATCGCAGGGGGGGGGTTCCAGCCGAGGAATGAGGGGGACCGTTCATACGTTCGGGGTCAGGGGGGGTCACATAGCTCAAGTGCCTACAATACAACCTGCTGCCATAAACGCCTCGGCGGGGACAAGGTTGGCGGCCGGCTTTCAGAGGGATCTCAAACAGTTGCTGTTTCGGTACAAAATGGAGGCGCTGCGCAGAGAACAGGTGTGCCTCATGGAGCTGAGGTGGGGGGGGGGGGGGGGGGGAGATATTACAGGAGGGCAAAAAAAAGTGTTTCAAGCACTTGAGGGTTTTGGCTTATTCCTCTATCCATCTGAAGCACGGAGCTGAACATAATGGCGCTTAAGAGCAACAAGAGCGAGGAGGACGGGGACATTAGCACAACGTAACTGAGCACAGAGCAGTAACAGCTTATGGGAGTGGAGCGTGTGAATGTAAACAGGATACGCTGCCGACGCTAATTCTATACACACACTCACTTAGCGCATGCCTTTCCCTCCAGTGTACACACACACCTATGACACGGCCCTTCGAAAGGTCAAAGGAACCGGAATGATTGAATGACTCCCCTCGGTGAATGATTCACCGGCTTGATAAGGTGACGCGAGTTAAGGCGCCGAAGCTAGCGGCGGGTGCTGAAAAAGACAAAGCTGAATGTGTACTTCCTGCCCCCCCCCCACCTCCCGCCGCCTGCAGCCACCCACCCATAAATACACACACACACACACACACACACACACACTCAGAGGTTAAACACGTGCATAGGTGGATCTATATTTGGGGCGCTTTCAACATACACACATGCGATAAAGAGCTTGTGATCTCAAGTGTTTCCAAACCCGCCATCATGGGGGGGGGGGGGATGATTTATCGACTCTCTGCACATAAACTAGTTCAAATGTTAGACTGTTGTTTTTCCCAAAGTGAGGTGAGAATGCTTCAAAGATGTTGAAGTCCCAAGGAAAGGCGTCTCATTGTCCCTGAGATGATTGTTTTACGTGAGCGGATGCTAACCATTTGACGCGTTATGCTACCGATTGTTTACCGGCAGCTAAAAAGTTCCATATTAACTATCAATCAATATCCATCAGCCAGTTTTGTAAACTTTAAGCACATGTCTTCCATCATTTTCTACCATCATAAGGACTTAAAACGTCAAGAATCGTCTGATGGAGTCCGTTTCTTACTCCTGCTCTCTGTGCAACAAAGTGTAATGTGATTTAAACCCTGCAACACATCCTGTTACATGTAGAGCCGAGCCCACTCCAACACGCTGAAGACATTAAGGGCCTGAACCCTTTTTTTTGTGTGTGTGTGTTTTTCGTTTTTCTAAAGAAGCTACGAAAGGCGTACGCCCACTCCGATCTGCGTCTGTGGGTTGCTGGTCCACGTCGAGGCGGTCCTCTAATGAAAAGCATTCCTGACTGAGAGAGGAAAAGATGGCTGTTCCGCAAGTCCTTTAATTTTCAAGATTTGTACCTTTGATTTTGGCTTCCCCCTAATCGGCCCTCTCCAACGACACCAGGTTGCCTGTGTGTGTGTGTGTGTGTGTGTGTGTGTGTGTGTGTGTGTGTGTGTGTGAGGGGGTTGGGGGATTCACACATGTGGTTTTGGGTAGCCTTCAAGGGCAGGCCACATGTTGCTGGACTACTATCTAGCCTGGTGAGGTGGTGGTGGAGATGAAATGTGATAGGCGATGTTTTTCTCCCTCTGTCCCACCGTGAGGAATGCAGACGGTTCGGTCAGGGGGTGGGGGGGGGGGGGGCGAAATCTGTCACTACACCGGATTGAGAGAAATCTAATGTTGCCATTAGTTGGTGAAGTTGGTGATGTCTAAGCTCCCGTGTGTCATATTATCATATTACATGATCGCAGACAAGCAGATCCGATACATGAAAATGACTTTGGTACCTGAAGAATCAGAACATGAACATACAGGACTGGTGGAGACTTTGACTTACACAGGTCCAGTGTAAATGCGTTACCCCGTAGAGAGAGAGCTTCCCATGTTAAACAAACAGAAGGGCAGTTGGCTGTTGGCGTGACGTTGAGTAAGACCTGGTATCAGCTTTTACAAATGCAGCAGGAGCAGCAGGAACTACTTTTTTATGTGTTTTAAAGGTTAAAGGTCATGACTGAGGTTTGGAGTTAAGATCAACAAAAAATTATACCCAGAAGGCCTATTAAAACATATACAGTCCACTTCTGAACCAATAATACTTTTACCGTTTCTCCTCTGCTCTACTAATCATGCAGTTACTGCTCTCTGGCTTTAAGGGCCAGTGTGATTATTTACCAAACTTTGTGCAAAAAAAAAATAGCTGTTAGTGTGAAGACATATGGTGCATTCACTTGATTGCAAAAATACATTTCATTAAACACAAAACATTAAATGAACATGCAGTGAGCATATAGCGGAGTGTGTTGCACACTGAAGATGTGAGTGAGTGAAGATGCTTTCAAAAATGATGAAATGAAAAGTTTCTAAATATCAAACAAAACACTGTAAAGAGCAGAAATGTAAAACAATACTCCAGAAAACAAAAAAATAAACATCTAAGCCCAAATTTATCTAAAATATTAAGACTTTTGCACAGTGCTGTACGTTGTCTGAACAAGTCAACAGTCCCAGTAATATAAACGAACAGTACTGTCACTGTTAGTGTGTTTTTCGGCGTGTTGTGAAAACCAGTAAACCTCCTGAAACCATCTGGGCCCGGTGTCAGGACGGATCTCGTCGCCCTGACCCAGATTTGCGTCATTTGGCAGACGTACACAGACGCAGCCTGGAAGATTGTTTGAGGTCTGGCTTCTCAAAACTTTATCTGTCGCTTCGTTTACCCGTGATTAAGGTGTCGGGAATTCAGGTCCCGACTTGTTTTGGACGTTTGTGTGTGTTTATGAATAAATCTGTCGAACTTGTCGCCGGCTTCAGAGTGATCAAAAACAAATTCAGACGATGTTGGTCTGAACTTGTTGGGAGATGCGTGTGAATATGAAGGCATTGAATGCAGCTTTCTTCAGGTTGGTGAACTCAGACGGATGAACGCTGACGTGGCTCGAACATCAACTGGGTTTGGGTTCAAATCTACCAGTTGATCTTACAAAATGATAGATAGCATAACATTGACATACATTATACAAATATTTTTTTTAGAATTACAGACAAGATAAAGACAGAAGTACTGATTTTCAAAGTGTTTTCGAAACCTTTTCAGTGGGATCAACATGAAATATTCCATTGAGGTCGCGACATTAGCTTCTTGTAAAAATCAGACAAGGCTGCTTGGAAGGAACGCCAACCTCCAAATGACAGTCTATGTCTCCATGTGGCTTCGTCAACAACATTTAAAAGCAGAGGTTCTCCCTCCGCAACATTTAGTAGTAACGGTTGTACAATCTCTCGGTTAGTACTCGGTGTTTACTGCGCGGCGAGCAGGACTCCTGCGGGTCAAGAAGCCCCAGATCTGCGGAACAGATGCACACGATTAACTCGGGCTACTTCAGATTAGTCGCCTTTTGAAGTTCAAGTTCCTTTTTTGTGACATTTTCTTTTGGAGACCAGCGATGCCTTGTAACCCGAGACGGGGGGGGGGGTAGCGGAGGGGCGTGGGGGTCTTTTTGGGTGGTCCGCCCCGGAACGAGGAATGCTGGACGTTTGCCTTTCAGCTCATACAGATTGCTTTGTTGCCCAGTATCTGATCTGGCCGGCCGAAGCCGACCCGCTGGCAGCGCTCTGCACGTGTTATTCCAGTGACGCTGTAGCACCGTGTAATAACGTACCGGCCAGCGAATACTACGAGACTCAGTGTTGAGAACGGATACCGAGGCCTGTTCTGCATTTTTGACTATTTTTAAAGTTACTTGCAATAGAAGACACTCACTGGAGTCGTGGGGAAGCCGCAGGAATAAATGCTTTTTAAGCTTTTAAAGAACGCTTTAAGCACGTAAAACGTTTATTGGCTTCCTTTTCTTTTCTTCAAAACTATAAAATTTCAGTTTTCAGTAAATTTCAGTGAAGTTTATGTCGTACTTGACGTTATTACAAGGAAATTCAGCAGCACGGTCGTATTTTACAGCACCATTCTTTCACCGTTACAACTGAATACGTAGAGGAGACACTTTTATTTCTGAAATATTAATTCATGAATTGCAGGCGGAGATTATCGCTCTACCGTCTCAAGTGCCCTCGGTGGATCCAGACCTGTACACAAAGCCCTTTCCCCCAGGTTAATCCTTTCACTTGCCACCTCCTTTACCGGAGACACCGGTAACACTGAAGTATGACAGGTTGCATCCTGGTCCGGCTGCTCCTCGGTGTCTGGGGCCATGCAGCAGCCAGTGGGTGTGTCTAAGGCCTGGGTCGCTGCAGGCTGGACAGAGAGCCCTTCAGTAGACGGTGTGATGCTATCGCTACTCTGTCAGCAGCAGCATCACACACACACACACACACACACACACACACACACACACGCACACACAGCTAAGAGCCTTTAACCTCATGTGTAGAAACACAGAGATGTTCACTATTAAGATGTCGTTTCCTGCCATGTATTTCTCAAATAAAATAAATAATCATCATGATCAGTGATAATAAAAGATCTTTGACTGATCATGGCTCAGGAGCACTCTGGGTATAATCACATCATAATCTTGTTAGCTATTGTTGTTAGCTTGTTAGCTTGTTAGTCTCCAAATCATAACAAACAACTTTTTAATAATAAAAATACAAACCTTTTATGTTCTT
Organism: Hoplostethus mediterraneus; assembly: GCA_034670385.1. Classification (NCBI taxonomy): domain Eukaryota; kingdom Metazoa; phylum Chordata; class Actinopteri; order Trachichthyiformes; family Trachichthyidae; genus Hoplostethus; species Hoplostethus mediterraneus. The sequence continues at coordinate 616,928 of JAXDDW010000050.1, read as the reverse complement.
GTATTTTTATATAAAAATCCTTATTTCCTGGAAAATGTCCAAAAAATCCCCCAAAAAATCTAAAGTCTGAATCCAAAAAAATGAGTGTCATGACTTCACTTCATATTACGAGGTGTAATTAGGAATATTCCTCAGAGACGCACATAAATGTTTGAATTTCACCAGAGGGGAGCAGGTAGCAGTTCAGTGCCTTGCTCAAGAACACTTTGACAGTTTGGCTCTAGTGGGGATCGAACCTGTGACCTTCCTGTTATGGGTCACCCTGCCGTCCACTGAAACTCCGTTAAAACCAATGTTACTTTTCAGGCTGATTTCATGAAATAACGTGAAATGAGCATGATGTCTTGCAAATTTGACATTGAAACAGTGTGGAGGTCAGGGTGATGGGTCGGCCTGCAACTCCAATGACGTGGGTTCAATACCCAACTCGTGCAGCAAAAGTTAACCCGTTTTCCCTGAACATAACCCCAGCCCTTAACAAAGTAGTTTTACTTGTAAGCTGAATCGCTAGCTAACTTTTTCATGTGATGAACATCCTGATCAAAGTGGTGTGTCCAATTTGTGCTATCCACTAAATTTTGAGACACTGACAACAAGCACGGGGTCGAGTCCTTACAATACTACGCTGTAAATAAAACACAGGACCAGGTCTGATATCCTGGCTCAGGGGGAACAGAGACCTCCTGCTGCTTGGATCTCATTGCTCTTCATCTATAAAGCATCTGCAGAGTGAAGGAGAGACCTGGAGCAACAAATCACTGTCGAGAAACGTTGGGGACTCATTTGTTCTTTACATAAATCTGATATGCTTTTACACAATGGAAGAGAAATGGTTATAAATGATGAATTACTTGTCTCAGTCTGCGGTACCTCTCAGCTCTAGAGGAATGCACTCCCTCTCCTGCACTGTACAATGAACTGTAGACAACCTGACATTCACAGCCCTACACACTCATGTCTTTATCTGCACGGTGCTGGATGAGCTCCATGAATTAAAGGGGAGAGCTAATTGATACTGATGGAGATAATGATCTCTCTCTTCAGTTCTCTAGAAGACATGGTGAAACATGTACTCATCTAAAGCTCATCTAGTTTTGATGAGTAAATAGAGTCAAGCGATTTGTGAGAGGTTATTATTATGAGGGTTAGCAGCTCAGTCTGTCCTGAGGTTATTAAACCAAACAAATGCACACCAAAGAGGTTTCTTCCAAAATTAGATTTCATCCTTTGAAAAAAAAAGTGATACCTACAAACTAATTGAAAACAAATTTTAGTACTTTTACACGCGAGATGTTCCAGAGGTATCGAATGATGACCTTCAGGTAGTATGTAGGATTTTAGAGTCGAAGTATTCGCTCGTATCTGCAGCTGCAGTGTTGAGATTTCATCCCAGAAACAGGACTGTGGCGATCTGACAGAATATGAGGGAAGTGTTCAGGAAAGTTTAGATAGCGTCCGACCTTTTTTCCCGGGTCGTTCCTCCCATCTGTTTCCAACCTGCTAGCGGGACCAGACAGAAACAGCCTCGCCAAGAGACGCTTGAAATGTTTGAAAATCCATTGCCTCACAACTCATCAGTAATGAAGTGTTTGAAACGCTGTGGATGCAGGGAGGAGGGGGGGGGGGGTGGGGGAGCAGTGAGACGGTGACAAATCCTCGGCAGTTTTTAATGGCTGAAATCATCATACAACACTTTGGCTCCAACCATTTATAAAGTCGGGTTCAAAGCTCTGAAATGGTTTTCTCAATCAGTCTCTTCTGAAGTGCAGCACTCAGGCTGCGCTGCGTGCCCGGCTTCGGAAAGTGTTGCATTAACACTTGGGGAATCACACCTGGGTTGTCTGCTAGACTGACACCAAGACATGCTGGACTAAACCCCCAGATGTTTTGCAGCAGATATCAACCCATCCCGGCCCCCAGGTTAAACACTAGTCACACATATTTCTTTGCATTTGTTTGTAAACCCTCATGGAATAGCAGATAGGTGACATTTACCGCAGCAGGACAATTCAGAAGTATACTAACTAAGTTCGTGACATGAAATTTTGCGATACAAAAATAAACAATATCCATTAAGGAGCAGATTTCAGCTGCAGTCTAGCAAAAAATGTCATTCAAAATGGTCTTTTCTCGTTCTCATTGTTTGAAGTTTTAACTTGGATGTAGCAGGAGACAAGAACAACTGAAAATATTGTAAGCAGGGCCGGCCCTAGACTTTTGGGTAACTCATTGTAACGTGTTGCCACTTCACATGGCACTGAACCAACTTGTGTATTATATTAGTTTAAGCACACATCATGTAGAAATAAGCATGTAAAGACTAAAGTGGGACCTGTTAGCAGCAACACTATCTTTAAATAGACTATAGTAAATACAGTATTTGTCTATTACCCCCTAAGTGCTGGCAAACTGTCAAAGAATAGCTTGTGAAGATACTTATCCCGCAAAATGTGATTTTTTTTTTTTACCACAGAATCCTGCAGTGCTTGTTTCGTAGGAGACAGTAAATTACTTACTACCTAAATTGTTCATTTCGTCTCTGAACTTTTTGTTTTGTCACTATTTGTGGACAAAAATGGCACAAAATGTTGTCAGTTTTTGTTTAGGAAGTTCAATTTTTACTTCATCTCATCTTCAGCTCGTCTCGCGTTCATTAAAAAAATATTTTCAAGGGGGCCCCCAGAGACCAGTAGGGCCGGCTCTGATTGTAAGCCTTGCCGTGCAGGAAACACCAGCAACACACTGCTCCATGTACAACAGCATCACAATGAAAACCTCCAGTCGGCGGTAGACGGTTAAATGTTGCGTTTGAGTCTCAAGTGGTTTCAGAGGTCTTAAAACGTTGCTGTTTCTCTTTGCACTAATCTTCTAGTGAGCCGTTTCACCAGTTGCACAGATGGGGGGGTTTGTTTGTTTTCGTACTCTTCATGCTTATTTGGGGATAAATTAGTCTTAAGCTTTATTTGTACTGGCATTAAAAAGATCTTGAATTTGTTTTCCCTCAGAAATGAAAAGGGATTTTTTCATCTTCTTCATTCTGATTTTGCTAAACATGTGATAATATTGAACCGTGAACCCGTTATCATCGAACTGGATCGTTAGCTAAATGTACCATTACATCCCTAATAATAATTTAACTTTCAAATACGTTCTTGTTATCGCCTAAACTTTATTGCACTCACTGAATTGGCCCGTGTGGCCGTTCCAAACCATGCAGGAGTGAACAGGGAAAAAAACCAACTCAGCTGGCCGAGCTAAGTTGGGATCTATTGCCTGAACGCAGAGGAGCGAGATCTGCCAGGCTTCGGTGCTAATGTGCTGCAGCTGATCCTCCCCTGCTTCATAAACTCATTCCATCTTTCCATCACAACTTTATAACAGATTCTTAATAGGACACAGACTTGACATTCCCCACGTCCGTAAGGCCTACGGGCGTCCAAATCATATTGTTCACATTCAACTTGAAACAATCTGAAGATGACAAGAGTCTGTGACTGAGCATGCACACACACACACACATACACACACACACACACACACACACACAAACATACACACTGTTCTCATCAAGCAATGGCCAGGAGGAGAATGGTTGTGATGATTTGCACATTGTGCTCTCGGCTCCCCTGATAATTGTGAGCATTTAGCAACACAAAAGAGTTGGGAATCAGTTTATGATCTCCAGTTGGAAACGTTCCCTGAGAATATGAAGTTAGATCTTTGGAAACTTTGGGATCTGTTGTTAATGATGCTTTCCTCACAGTTGAGTTTGGAATCTGCTGAGTGACTACCAGTTAGCAGCCAGACCTGTTGCGGCGCTGCAGGTAGCACGCCCCCCAACGCTTCCTTCACATCTTGCTCCGTTGGTTTACTGCAGCATCACTCTCAACACGATCTCCTGCCAGCAGAACGACCAATCAACACGCTCGCTCTGACGGGAGTCATGGAACTCAAACGAACGTGGAAGGAAGAAAGCTCGGTACTCGACGAGTTTATACATTACATTACATTACAGTCATTTAGCAGACGCTTTTATCCAAAGTGACTTACAAAGGTGATGTACAGTTCAGCTTTCCTGTTGAATGCATGAACTGAAGTCCCCTCCAGGAAGGCTGTCAGAATCAGAAGCACCCCTCCTTCACCCTCCTTTTTTCATTATTGAAAAATGAAAATAGCAAAAAATAATAACATCAATATTGTGATATTCACTATGAGAACAAATATTAAAAATATTTCATGATGGCTTATGGCTATCCCATAAACCGGCACTCATATTATTATCTTTACTCACTTCAGGCTATTTTGAGTTTGGGTCCAAAATATCCCTCATCCATCAGCCAGCAGAGCCAACGGCAACCATGACCCTGCCCGTCAAAACATCCTCCATCCGAATGAATCACTTCCAGTCTCAAACCAGCGGAGCATGAAGATGTGAAGATGTGTTTTCATATATATAAGACAACTGATAGACGGGTGTATGTGACAGACAGGGTTTGATTCTGCCAAAGGAAGAAAGAAAAACTTTCCCCATATGAAGGAAAGCTGTCGTCTTGGTTTCTAATCATGTGGCAAACCAAGGGGGCTCCGTAGTGACCTGAGACCGCCGTGGCATTTGAAGATGCTTTCTGGGTCACTGGAGCAGAACTCAACACTCACACACTCAACACTCACACACACACACACACACACACACACACACACACACACACAGTGAGGCGAGGAAGGATGTAGCAGGGATTGTGCATCACTATAAAACTAAAAGATTTACACAAACATGCCATGCACACCTATGAGCATGCACATACACACACACACTGGAGGAAGGTGGAAGAGCAATGTGCTTTGTGGAGTTGAATTACACACACACACACACACACACACACACAGCAGCACACACACAGTGACTTATGGGAGTCAGACACTGCTGAGTGGTTGCATTGTTGATGACAAGGGTCTGTGAGGGAAGGACAGGCTTCCTGTCTATGATCTTGTTGTCGTGGCGACAGCAGGGCCCAGTCAAATAGATTAGCCAAGATCCTTTGATCTATAAGAGGGAAACCGAAGAGGATCTTTAAATTGGCACCACTTTGCCACATAAAAGAAACCACTGGCATAGTTTGGGAGTTTTTCTGTCAACGACTTTCGTCTGACTTGATGTTCACAGGAAAAATCTGTGTTTTAAACAACACTTTGACCAACAGATTGAGTTTTAGTTATACAAACATTTTTTAAAAGCAGAGCGGTTCCGGAGGCAGAAATAATCTCATTGTGTTAAACCTCAGTCAAAGAACTGGAAAACTCGGATGGCAATAAAGAAATTCTGGTCAAGATATAAATAAAAAACATAAATCGCAATGACTTCTTTCCCCTTCATTTATAACCATTGCATCCATAAAAGTCAGCAGGCTAGCTAGCTTACTAGATAGCTATAAGCTAGTATGTCTAGTTTGAACTTGGAAGATCAGCTAGGCTGACTAGCTAACCTAGATGGCTAGATTGTATTTTATCACTTAGTAGGAAGAACACTAGTCTTCATAATGTTAGCTAGCTCCTCTCTTACCTCTGTCAAAGAGTTAAATACAGAAAAACTGTTGTTCTTTGGCCCCGCCCACTGACATTTAACTCAACCAATGAGATTATTTCTGCTTCCATGAAATGTTTGTATAACTAAAACTCCATTCTGCCTTTAACCACTATATATATATATATATATATATCATTGTATGAAGTTATGAGGTCCTGTTGTCCTGGTACCATGTGTGTCAGTATGTTCTGTAAATGTCTGTTCAGTTGTCAATATGTGTCAGCACCAATATCATCAAGACACTTTCTCATATGTTTATTGTACTTGGCAATTGAAGAGATTCTGATTGTGAAACAAATTTAAAACCTCTTGAACATATCCAGCTCAAAGACTATCGCTGACAAAACTGTTCCCCAAGTTTGTCTTCAGCTTCAGTAAACAAAATCAGCTCCTAGTTGTTTTTGTTTATGGTCTGCCGGGTTCGATTGCCCTCCAATCAAAACAATTATATCATCCCAATGTACTTAGCATCCAGCATCCATTACAGAGACATTGTATTGCTCTACTTTGGTTTACTGCATAAACAGTTTTTTGTCATATAAGATAAACATTCATGGCAGATCTACCTCAGAGACAGAGAGAGAGAGAGAGAGAGAGAAAGAAAGAAAGAAAGAAAGAAAGAAAGAAAGAAAGACAGGATGTGCTTCTGAGGTATATAACCTTGAATATGAGAACTAGTTTTAAGTCTTGCTGGAAGAGAGAATAATAAAGAAAGAGAAAGAAGCAGGATGGGAGAAAGAGAGAGAGAAAGCGATAGACAGAGAGAGAGATGATGATGGAAACAGTGACTCTCGCTCTGCCATAATCCCATAGTCCTCCTCACCCCAGTCCTCCTCACCCCAGTCCTCCTCACCCCAGACAGATCGAGGTGGGACAGAAGTGAACTATCAGATCGACCTCCCAGCCTCGCTCGTTTAACCTCCCCGGAGCGACCAGAGGGAAATTCTCAACGCACGCCTTTATGTTTACGTGGTCCAAGCCCCCGTATGGAGCTCTCTGGGCTTCCCACCAAAACCCTACGGTGTCACATGAGGGTCATAAATCATAACTGTAATGAGGTCTGTGTAATGGTACGGTACCGGCGAAGTGGTTACGGAGAGCCGGGGACGAGACGGACTTGATATAGCTCGTGTGCTGTCATGCTGCTGATGCTGTTGTTGTTGTTGGTGGCGGCTGGGTGGCCCGGTGGTGAGACAGACTGACCTTCAGCTGGAGGACCAGGGTTGAGACTCCTGAGTCAGCAAGCTTTCCCCCTGCTGAAGCGGCCTTAAAGGTGCCATGTATAGCAGGGTCGCATCATGTTGAGAGAGAAGTTCAATTTAGTTTAGTACGTGTTTAGTTGCTTTATTTTGTTACTTACCTTTAATAAGTATCTAGTTACATTACAGAGTAACTCGTTAGGGTACTTTTTTCTTTACCCACGACCTGATCATTGTTTTAAAACGCAATCCAAGTCATTTATTTTCCAATCAGCAGCATGTTGTCTCCAGAAGATGCCGCAGGATTTTAACTTGTTCCTACTTTGTGCTAACACAACTGAAACTGTATAGGGTGTCCTGGAGGCGCATACCATGCAACCATGGCATCCTGGGTTTAAATCTGGCCTGGGAGCCTGGTTGCATGTCATCCCTCTCTCTCTCTCTCTCTCTCTCTCTCTCTCTCTCTCTCTCTCTCTCTCTCTCTCTCTCTCTCTCCCACGCCTTTCTGGGTCTCCTCTCTCTTCTTTGTGAACTAAAAAGTTTAAAAAATAAAATAAAAGTAACAACATGCTGATTTAAAAAAGAGATCAGATTACAAGAATTGAAAAACGTAAGTAAATATCAGCAGGATGGGAGAAAGAGAGACAGAAGGCGATAAACAGAGAGAGAGAGATGATGATGATGATGATGGAAACAATGTCTTCATGCTATCAACTCCCTCAGAGCAGCGGTTGTCTGGCGCTTTCTCGTCACATCCCAAAATAAGTTTAAGAGTTGACACATTTCATCAACCAAAATTGACTGTGGAAACACCCACAACATCAGCTAGTAAACCAAAGAACAAACGACCGTCGGCATCACTGCCAAGGTAGAAACGCTGGAGAAATGATTGTGCTGGAGGCCTTGGATAGAGGATACCAATTGTCTCGATCTTCTCATTTGTTTACAGTAATTATACCAAGTTATTACAATTATTGTGACAATTTTAAAAGATGAATGCTCCAAAATGCTCCGTCTAGCGCCTTTAAGCAAAACACCGAATCCCTACCAGCTCTGTCTGATTTGGTAGTACTGACATATTCTTCGTCACAGTAATTTGCAGCAGTAAAGTCGTCAAGTAAGAGTCAAAGAAAATATAAAACCAAATGCTGAAAACATTTCAACGACATGTTTTGCACATTTTCGTCGGGATGTAACATTTCATGAGAGGAGGCACAGTGTAGAGTAACAAAATAATTCATCATGGACTCGTGATTGGCAACCTGGTCTGGCATGAGGAGCCTAATGTTACCTCGCCAGAGAACATAAAATATAAACAGTATTCCTCTGTAAAAAATTATTGTTTGATTCTTTCTGTGAGCCTCTCAGAATGTGACTCACTTTTTTTGGTCCTAAACCGCCAGTTGAGAAACATTGTCTTAAACACTATACAGACGTTGTGGTGAGGGTTGTTGTTCTGCTTTTTGGTGTGGGACATCAGGATCTCCATGGAGACAATACCTAGCAGGGCAGACCGATATACTGATTTGCCGATATTGGCCTTTTAAATATCGTATATCACCCAGTCGCCTATTGCCAATATCATGATTTATTCATTGATTTCATTGTTCAATAAAGTTTTTTGTAAATGAATTCTTAATTTAAAAGTGGTGGGTCAGCCAGTTTAAAGAGCTGCTGACCCTGACAGGATTTCATCATCCTGAGTTTTCAGTGGAGAGTTTTAGTGTCCCATTTCTGAATTCTGTTTCAGAGGCATTTCCACCAAGTGGGGGTCCTCCCTATGTTCCCTGGCCTATGTTCCCTCAATGTAACTTCATGTTCCCTCAATCCTGTGCTCCAGTGTGTAGCTGGTCTGGTAGTCCACAAAGTGTGTCTGAGTGAAGAGATCGCTTGAAATCGCTTGAAAGACAAATTTTTAAAGTATCTTTTAAATTAGAAAAATATGTATGTAGTCATTCCGATGTGTTCAATGAGTAGAATTTGCTGTCATCTAACACCCTTAGATGTTGGAGGTATGACCTTTGGTGCCTGTATGAGCCCCAATGGGAAATGGAGGGCTGTGGGAACATAGACCGGGGGACATAAGGCCCTGGGTACATAGACACGCTCCCCAGTGTCATTTTGGGACATTAAAATGGAAAAATGTGACGATAATGAGACAAAATATCAGCTATTGGCCATCAAAAATCAGTTGAACTCTCGTCATAAGACCCAACATTTATAGATATCTTGAGACATGATACTGGCCTTCGTCCTTCTCTATGCATCTTGTTGTTATGATCTTTTTTGTGTGGGCCGTTATGCTTTCCATGGTGTCATGGACAAGACGCCCCTCGCTGTCTGCTTTGGTGCGGGCAACTTTACAGTAAGCTTGGCTGGCATGGAAGAACCCCCCATCCCCACCCCATCCCCACCCCCACCCGCCCTGCCTCTGTCTTTTTTTTAATTTATATATATGCCTCTCCGCCACAAGCCGGTCCAAAGAGCATCTGGTTCCTCTTGGGCCTGCGGTCACAACACTGAGAGAGTGCCACATCAAAGCTCCTTCCATCCAGCCCGCAGAGAAGAGAGGAGAGGAGAGGAGGAAGAAGAAGAAGAGAGAAAAATCTGGGACAAATTCTGTTTCACACACACACACACCACAATCTGTCTTTGCACATGGAAAAATTGCAGCGCACATCAGCGTCGTGTTGCGCTGAGAATCCATCGCTCTGCGAGCCCTGACCGCCTCAGTTGCGCCGAGAGTCGTCCCTTTGGCTCCCACGCTCACCCCTTTACTTCTGTAGCACTTTTGGCTGTTGCATTACTGTATAGCATCGTTGCTCTACAATCACAGGGCAAAATCAAATTGTGATGACAAGTATGATCTTAAACCTCTGTGTTCTCTGTCTGCTTGGAAATCTCCAAACAAACACATCTGCTCTGTCGAAAAGATCAGTGTTAATCAGAAATCCTCTAATGCCTTTCCTGTCGTCAGGCTTGGGCATGCACACACACACACACACACATAATACACACACAGAAACAAGATCAAATGGGTGTGGGGTGGGGTGGTATGTTTTGAAATGTGACCCTATAGCAATTTCCCCGTCACTCAGAAGCACCGAAAACACAAACATGAGTGTACCTGCCTCCTGCAGCTCCTCTTTGTGTGGAAGTATTCGGAGTCTGCACAGACTTGTCCCACACCGAACCTGGACGGCAACAGACCATTAAATTACATCTCACCTCTGAGGGGATCTGTATTCATAACATATAAAAGCAATATTGAAAGGTGGTTGGTTCAATCTGCTGCATGTTCCTCCACGTACCAGCGGCTCCACAAACTAGTCAATAAGGGGATTTCTTTTTATCCGTCCTTGTAAAACTAAATCTTTTCATCATCTTGACATAAAAATCAATAATTCTGAATTACTGTCCAGTGATGCAATTTGTCAAATAAATATTATCTTGTGTCGACGGGAAGTTGGTTGTTACGGTGTTATCTTAGCAAGTTATCTTAATAAAATCATACCCCGGACCGCGGCCTGGGAGGATGGTGGATTCTGATTGGCTGAAGGCATGCTTGTGTGTATTTTGGCCAGTTTCCGATGGAGGAGAGACTGTATTTGTACTCGAAAAGTACAAAAACTACACAAGAAAGCTATTTAATCACAGGAACTAGTAACAGTAACTGTGATGACTCTCCCTGGCTGGTGCTGTAAATAAGAATGTGTTCTTCATCAGCTTTCCTGGGTTTCAAAAAAAAAAAAATGAAGCAGTGATAAATGTATCGTCTAAGTCTCGCCGCTTCATCTCACGGCCGTCATCGCGATCCTCTCATTCCTTTTTTCGTCAGCGAGACGGCTGATTTGCGAGGCTGCTCTCCAGCCGTCTTCCTGACACCTGTGCGCAGAATGTTCCGGGCGGCCAGGAAGCGTTTCGCGGCTTACTGTTCCTCCTCAGCGGCTTGGCGCCAGAACCGTTTGATCCCTGCAGCTGCCTGTCACACTCAGGGGAACGTCGCTTTGATAGGAACGAGACGAAATCTGCATATCTGACCCTGTGGCGACCCGACAATACAAGCTGTTATTTCTTGTACTTTCTTTTTTTTTTTTTTTTGCCCACAAGTGCAGCAGACATTTTGACGTTGAATAGATGTTGATGCGACGGCCTGCAGCAACGTTGATAGCGCCAGAATGAAACTTGAGCTGCTACCGGGACCTAAATATCTTTCCGATATCGCTTCAGGTTTTTTTTGCCTTTATTTGATGGATGACAGTAGCGAGAGACAGAGGAGCTCGGGGATCATGAACTCGGCCAGCTGCTGCACATCGGCGCCCATCAACTGCTTGCTGGGCACTGTTGTATTGTGCATGCAGCATCTGCAAAGTGCATCCTGTTTGTTTTACGGCCACGTTGCGTTCCTAGGTTTATCCTACCCTCCTGCTTGAAAGACCTGGGCTTCCTGCCCCTGGGCGTGCGGAGCAGGACAGTATCCTCGTCAGGCCCCCGTAGTCACGAGGTAGCTGGGCTTCGTGGAGTGAAACGGGGTCCGGAGGCCGCTGGGTGGGACGGAGGCCACGTACACCACAAGAATTCAGACTCTGGCGGTGGTGGAGAGACGGCGGCCCAGGCCACTCCTACACCCATCGGTGAAGAGAGAGAGAGAGAGAGAGAGAGAGGGTCCTGCTGTGTCGTGGCTTCCTCTGGATCTTAGTGTCACTGTGGTTCTGTCTCTCTCTCTCACCCTGTCTCTCTCTCTCTCTCACCCTGTCTCTCTCTCTCTCACCCTGTCTCTCTCTCTCTGTCCAGAGCTGCAGGAGGAGGTCTTGCATGTTCCCCCTCTGTTGTTTTTGGTCCTACAGTGGATGAGTCTCTTTGCTCCCAGTGGATTCTAGGATTGTTTTGAAGGAAGATCTCACTTGCGTCCAGTAGGATTTAGTGTACACAATTTAGTACTTCGATACAATGTGATCTCTTATTGCACATGGGAGTATTTACCCCCCCCTTCCCTTTTCTCCTTCTCCTTCTCCTACTCTCGACTTGTCCTCCCCCCTTTCCTCTTTAATTTTTTTCACCTCTCTCTCTCTCTCTTTCCCCTCCCAGTCTGGATTGATTTAACTGTAGCTGTTTCTGTTGTCTATGCAGCAGATGTCGGCCATATTGGAAACCGAGCTTCGCGCCAGGCCCTCCTCTGCCGGGCTCTGGGCTACCTCGCGTGTTTGACTCATTGTTTGGCCGCTGAGTCTTTCTAAGGGAGGGAAGCAGAGCAGGAGGTGGTTGTAGATACTCATTCTGGCTCCTCTCGTACTTGGAACAGACCCGGGTCAAGTAGTGTTGGCAAATATTTGCATCGTATGTTTTCTCCTACTTAGGTGCAAGATGGATGGCGGTTGGCTCAGAGGAAGGTGCACCGAGCGCCAGGAAATTTAGATAATGACAGCGAGGAATTTTTAAAAGTACGTGTATTTTTTCTGCAAGTGATAACTCATCTGATACTGAATGAGTTTGTCACGGCGGGGTAACCTCCCACCCATGGCAGGAGAAAACAAACTCCAACTATTATTCGCAGCAACAATTTGACCCAGGTCTGACGTTGAGTAGAAAGCTAGCGGGTTGACATTGGCACAGTGGAAACCAGATCTATCTTAACACAATAGCAGCAACTATGTGGAGAGGTTGAGATGATGAATGTCATCGGTGACACATTGCCCTCACTAATCGAAATGAGTCATTCTGCTGGCCTAATATAACAGACAATCAAGAGTTGAGAAGTTAATGTGCCATAACTCAGCTTGGCTGTTATCTTCGTCCCGCGCCACACCCCCTCCCTCAACGCTCCTTTTTTTTTTTTTTACAATACCCTCCAGAAATGACACAAACGTCTAAAGGGAGACATGAAAAAGAAAGCAAACAGAAAACAGCACAGTCATCCAATTATCCAGAACACGACTTTAATCAGAAACAGAGAGACAGCAACTTTGAAACGTCCCCGCCGCCATCCATCTGCGCTGACATGTTTAGGGACGCTGATGATAAATGCTTAACGCGAAAAATGTGTTCGACTCATCCCCCAGCGGTTTAGACTTTTCACTGTGAGACTCGGCATCACGACCCTGCGTAACGTTTGCGGACGAAATGGCAATGCACCTCGACACATTCCCCGTGATTTCATTGCAAGATTTTTACTAAATGTCACCGCTGCTTACGGGTTTTATAAGTCTGCGACGACAAAACGCTTCACGGGGTTTACTGTCCCAGAGGCCCTTTCACAATCAAAGCGGGCTTATTTCCACCGCGCATGGATCACATCCCAGCAGCAGCACAAAGGGGGTGCGGCGATGCTTTGATTAGCCACACAGGACAACATAAGGGTCAACACACCAGAACAAACCTCCCAGTTTCACCTCCCTGCTCCTGCCCTCTCCTCTATACAACCCCCTCGCTAATACCCCTTCTGGGGCCCTGCAAATCCCATCGCTCTGAGTGTGTTTGTCCGGATCCCGGTCCAGGGCTTTCCGGATCTTTAGAAAAGAAGGAATAGAGGAAGGAGGGCTGGAGTCACTCTCCCAGAGCATGGATCCCGGATTAGAGGAAAGAGAGCAAATACCATGGAGCGTACCGAGGGAGCCCAGCCGTGTGGTTCAGGCTCCAGACAATAGAAATGAATTAGAAGTCCCCCGGGGCAGTGCTCTGCTGATTAAGGGTGTATCTTATTAACAGGGGATTGAGGGATTATTGGATAAGTATATGGAATACTGTTTTCTTATATGGTGGGGCCTCCTTCATCCGGCTCACTGTATATGAAAGACGCAACATAGTTTAAACACAACCTAGTGATCATAGTCTACACTGTAAAAAAAATACTCAGGCACTTCAACTTAAAAGCACAAGTTTCCTCGCTGTGTTGACAAGTTGACTGGGTATTTTATTATGAAATATTAATTAAATCCACTAATTCATCAACTGTATTCTTTATTCTTTATTCTAGAGTCATTTTCTCTGAAATTTGAAGAGTATCAAGAAGAAGAAGTAGAAGAAGAAGAAGAAGAAGAAGAAGAACAACAACAACAACAACAACAACAACAACAACAAGGGTTTCTGGAGAGTTAACTCAGATGCAATGCATGCTGGGAAGTAAGCTAATAAGCTAACGGTTTTTCTTATTAAACTGTTACATGATCAAGTGAATTATTGGTAAGATGCTCTTTCAACTCAAGTAAAAACTCATAAATCCATGATCATACAGGTTGTGAAGCTGATTCCTAGCAGTTGTAAGTCGACAAACACATCTATATACGTTGAGTTGACTATTAAAGACGAGTTAGTTTCACTATACTGCACTAAGTTCAAATAGACGCCTAATGATAAATGCCTGTTTCTAACCTGATCCAAAGAGTTATAAATGCTATGTGAGCATCATGGTTCACACAGTCTAGTCATAATGTCATTCTGCTATTAAGGACATTGTAAGTCCTAATGTTGAAGCATGTGTCTTAGTGCATCTATAAATATAACATTTTGCCATGTTTGTATTAATAGTAGCCTTTTATATTCAGCTTCTCAGTTTAATGTGTCAATAAAATAAACATCTGACTCAAATCATGACCTGCTTCTCATGAAAATCCAGTTGTTGTGGTGGCTGAAGCAAAAAAAGATTTTGATGGATGAACCAAAATGAGGAAGAAAGGCTGTGTCTCAGTTTCATCTTGTCTGACTGGATGAACGGACTGGAGCTGAGGCCTGCCGAGGTGTTGGAGTGTTGCCTGGGGGTCAAAAGGATCAGAAAGAAAACAGCAATGAACCACAAGTTCAAAGAGACAGGAGGTCAGATACTCAAGGCCATGCTCTCTCTCTCTCTCTCTCTCTCTCTCTCTCTCTCTCTCTCTCTCTCTCTCTCTCCTCAACAGGTGTTGGGAAGGAAAATACTTTGCTTCTCTTTGTTGTTCTCCCCTTCAGGCGTGCTATGATGAGAAGACCTATAATTTGAGAGCCATGGTCAGGAAAAATGTGCCGCATCCATCATGAATGATAACAAGGATGATGATTAAATGAATGAAAACTCCCTGAGGGCTGAACAGGGTTTTGAGAAAACGGTGTCTAAGTCTATAACACTTCTAGGATATAACTAGATTAGGAAATGATTATAATGTTCCTATAGGGAGTTATAGTTTACCTGTCACTGCACTGCAAAAAAAATGTCCACTATAGCAGGTTATTTAGTCTAGTTGAGTTTTAAAATCTGTTTTCATTAAAACAAATGAAATGAAACAAATGAAGAAAAAATGCAGTCTAAACTACTTCCTCGAAACAAGTGACAGATTTAAAAAACAAAACAAAAACAAATACATAAAAAAATTAAGGCAACTCAGTCCACTAGCATGAAGGTGTAGGAAAGTGCTTGAAATCAAGCTGCATCGGAAACTGGAATGGAGTGAAATCATCTCACATTAAGTTTTTTTTTCTACTTCACTTGAAGAAAACTAAAGGGAAACAACTACTAGACTAAATGGACTTTTTAAGATGGATATTTTTTGCAGTGTGCACCTAACGGGAGAAAACTACAACCCACAACTCCACGCCCATAAAAATCCATGCAGAGGCGGGGGATGATTTCAGTTTCTTTACACACAAATACACTCCTCCGGGGCGCAGGACGCAGGACGCAGGACGCACGGGGGGACGCGCGAGCTGCCTGATTTCCATACCGGACGACCCCAGCGATATAAAGTTGAATCCAGCACGAGAGTCTGGGCTCTCCTGTAGCTTGGCTTTGGGTGGAGAGCTTTAAAACCCGCTCTGCTCCTGGACGGCCACGCGCACTTGAACTTGTGGGACTTCATCAGGTGTGACTGGTCGCTTTGTATCTCAGGTACCCGACAGGTATGCGCCAGCTTCATTCTCTCTAGCGACCCGGAGGACTGTTTCCTATGATGTGCGGATATCGCGAGGGTCTTCGGTCCACGCTATGGATGCGTAACGTCAGGATCTGTCTCGGAATAACCGCGGACGCTGCGTAAAGAAGGACTGAACTCCCCAGTTGTGACCAGTGAAGCTCAGTACAGTTCAGAAGTGTGCAGGATGGGGCCTTTATTAACACTGATCCTCTGTGCTGCTTTGGGTGAGCAGATACTTTTACTCGTTTAGTGTCATCTGTTATCCCTACAACGTGTTGCATGCTGCGTGTCTGTTGTGGTTTCCGAGTTGGGGGGTGCTTGATGCTTCAAAAATGGGGGAAAAAAATGATATTATTTACTCTGTGTACAGACCAAAATACACACTAGGATAGGGCTTGTGCAAGAAAATGGCAAAATACAGTCCTCATCTAGAAAGGTGATCACCCAAATCAAAACTTTAAATAATGCTCTTTTTTATCTTAGTTTTTCTTTTCAATTTTTCTATGAAACATTCATTCAAACCGCAATATAGAAAGGAACCTGACACACCTCCTTTCATCTTAGCACACCTGTTTACCACTGTGTGTGTGTGTGTGTGTGTGTGTGCGTGCGTGCGTGCGTGTGCGTGTGTCTAAACATCAGGATTTTGAATGATATTTCTTGGCTAGGTTTTGCGCCTCACGCCGCAGTGATGTACACGTTTGGGGGGTAAAAAGGCAATAAAGAGATGGCCTCAGGCTGTTAGGCAGATGAAAGCACCGGGAGAGTTGAGGGCCACTTAAAACATCCAATCCTGATGAAAAACCCTGTCTGAGCAGCAGAGGATTATGGGACTGCAGTTGACCCAGTCCATCTGCTGCCAATGACAGTGGAAGGCAACATTTGGCTGCAACTTCAAATGACCCAGTTGAGATAAAAAAGATATTTTGGAATCCACTTACCCTTAAGTGTGTTTAAGTGAATCTAACGTTCAATTAAGTGGTGTGTTATTGCAGCCTTTCACAGTGGCAATAAAAATGCACTGTCAGCCTAGATTAGTGTGCGCCGTAAATTTACGGGGAGGAAAGAAAACCTCAGGAGGACTTGGAAAGGAGACCTGAAACAGAAGAGTCACATGGGCCTGCTTCACCTTTTTTAGAAACACGGGTCCAATAAGAAGACGTCGTTCAGGCTTCAACACGATTTATGAAGCCTGTGAACACACGACAGTACAAACGGCGAGGGGCTGACCAAAGTGTTTCATTTCATTTGCTCATGTACGTTGTTGACTGCAACTTGTACTTGACACTTTTCTTTAATTGAAGATGTTAAATTGTATACGATTTACCCTGCAACCTTTAAAGCCATACTATCGGTACAGGTTTGGTTTGATCTGGTCATCTCCACTAACTTCCATGCACTTGGCAAGGGGAGGTTTCTGGGCACGGCGGGCTGATGGTAAACTCATTGTCCTTTGTCTGGTAGATGTACTGGCAGAGGTCTTCTGGTTTTACTCGGTTCCCAAAAATGATGTGGAGTCCTTTCTCTTTGTCAGTGGTCCCAGTGTTGTTACCTCACCGGTGGGATCGGGCCAACTGGAAATGTTCTCTGTGGTTTTCGGGCTTTGGGAGTTTTGTGGTGCTCTTTGATTTCGATAGAGAGCAACAGTTTGGGACAGCGGTGAGGGACCGGAGGGGGTTGGAGTCTGCTGTGCAGCTTCAGATACTGGTGGCCTAATGAGGGGAGAGTTTAAGAACGCCCCAGCCCTCACACAGACAACACTCACTAAAACAGACTTTTATATAACTTGTTTTTAATCTCGTCTCTTTTTATTTGCCCCTTTTTTTTATGTTCAGTAACCCTGTTTTGGATTCGGCTCTTGAATCTGTCCACTTTTGGCTTTTATTTAGTTTTATTGTTTGTAAAAGGATTCGTAACTGTGTTGAAAAGCGCTCTATAAATAAAGTTTATTATTATTATTGTTATTATTATGTGGGTTTGATGCGACTGGATTGTTGTAATAACAGATATAACGACTGGCAGGCTTCATTTCTCTGACTAGTTTTCAAAACACCAAAATATTCTTCATGTTGAACTTCAAGTTCCTCCCAGATTTCAGAGTGAAACAGCCTTGAACATTCAACATGTTTTCAAGGAGAGTGGGGAGTCCACTGTTTTTAGAGATTTGTCTTTATTGGCACAGCAGGAAAGCCGGGAAGGACCTAAAATAAAAACAGAGGAAATGCAGGAGTTCAGTCCAAGGACAACTAGGTTGCAGGGTCGGGGTTCCTCAACCTCTGCACCCTCAGTGTTCAACTTGAAGACTATGTTTTCAAAATTCAAACCTGTGTCTAAACTGACCTGATGGGTATCATTCAATACCTCTCAGACCAGGAGCCCTCCTGATCCATGATTTGTCGTTGAGGTAGTTTTTCAAACCTTTAAACACAGCAGAAGAACACAGGAGATGATCTATCATCTCATCAGCTTCTCCCTGTGTCTTCGACTGTCTCCGTACTATCCGGGTTGTTTCTGATATCACTTCAGTTCTCTTGTAATCCATCATGGTTCATTTCTCAGAGGTTTTCTAGGTTTTGGCTGTAATACAGGAATATCTGCCTCACCTCAAACTCTTCTCTTCTTCACATTGTAGTGTAAATCCTGACCGCAATCCCATATAATTCTACACTGATGGTTAACCTTGATGTGTGTGTGTGTGTGTGCGCGCGCGCGTGCATGTGTGTGTATGTGGCCTCTGTTTTGAGTAGTTATTAACCCTGAGGATCAGTTTGCTAAGCAGCCAGAAATAAAAGCAGAGAGAAATGCGTGCCACCATACATCTGACCGTAATAAGTCACATGTGACTTTTTCACTTGGCACTTTTTAATTAACTTGTAATTATTTTTGTGCCGTGTTTTTTTCCCCCCTTTGATTTCTGACTACAAAGCAAAAAGCAAATCCCTTGGCTGTAATAAGGATGTAATTTATGTGTGTATTTTCCTGTGTCTTGCACACATGCAAGCATGTGGTCGTGTGTGTGTGTGTGTGTGTGTGTGTGTGTGTGTGTGTGTGTGTGTGTGTGTGTGTGTGTGTGTTGCTTTCATGTGTGTTGTGTGAGTTGAGAAGTCCTACCCTGAAATTCACCTGCTTCACCAGCGGAAGGTCAAAAGTGTGTTTACTTAACACATCCCACCAGGTTTCATTTAAACTAACACACACACACACACACACACACACACACACACACACACACACACACACACACACAACTGGTGGTTTCTGCTCTCCTCATTGTGAAAACAAGCTGTTGGCAGCCGCTCTGGGTCTTTCCCCTGGTCCAGGCCTGGCTACAGGTGCAAAACACACACACACACACACACACACACACACACACACACACACACACACACACACACACACACACATTGAAATAAACAGACACCCAGACGTGCTCTCACACATGCAGCAAACTGCAAAGCCTTGTCTTTGATTGTACCACAGCTCCAGGCAGCAGAGCAGCGTTACTAATGCCACCAGCTGAGCCGGGGGATCAGGTCTCCTCGCTGGCCAGCGTTTCAACTGAGCGGCGCTGTGATGTGGTCACTCACACACAGGCCTCTGTATAGGAGCGGTGTCACCGGGCCTAAAACAGCTGGAGGGAGCTTTGTTCTTTATGGAGCTTCTGACTTCTTTTAATCAAATGTTTTTGTTGCTCCCTCGGTGCTATTAGTCTCAAATTAAAAGCACGGAGGCGACCGCAGCGGCATTCCAGGGCGTTAAGTGATATTGCCAGGCAAGTCCGGTCCGATAGAAAGAATTTAAGGAAAAGTCTTCACGTTTCAAGATAGATTTTGATGATATTAGAGTATTATATGGAATAGATCCTCCTTGGAATGTGAGCTCGGAGGCTTTTCCTCGCCAAAGGCTTTCAAAATACTTTCATTTCCGATATTTTATCCCTCTAAGCTCGGCCCATTGTTGGAGGCATTGTTATTTCATGTGGTGCGTAGATGGTGCGTGGACGGGCAGGGAACCCAATCTTTCTGATACTGCTCCCAACTGCGGCTATTCCTTTTTGTTAACTCGGTTTGCAGCTGGATGAAGGATGTTTTGTCTCACGGTGTCAGACCCACCGCCTGGCTCGGTTTCATTTTGTGGCCGTCGTTAGCCAGACACATGCGTCCGAGCCTTGACGTTTCACCACGTGATCAACCCCGTATCACGTATAGAAACCGTTGCAGGTCACTGGTAATGCCCAGTAATCCCTGGGTGATGACATGAGCTAAATTGACGAAGTTAAAGCCTCTAATCACTTCAAAGAGGCCCGGAGAACGGATAAGCAGACTCCAAACTTCAGAGCAATAAGGCATCTGCGCTTTCCATTTGATCTGAATTTAATTCACGTTTCGCTTTAGTCGCCATGATGGTTGTTTCATTTCTCAGGATTTAAGAAATACTAAATATCTGTTATTTTAGTGGTTTGACCTCAACTGGTCTTCATAAGGCTGCTAGTGTCTGAATGCCACTAAGGGAGCATCAATCCAGTGTGTCAGTATCTTTATTTCTATCTTATTGTATCGCGTTTTTATATATGTCAGGATTTTGGATGTGCATATACTACTGCCTTGCTCAAATAAAAAAACGTGACACTATTTGCACCCTTTTCAACAAGACTAGCCCTGGAAACATTGTCCTCAAGGCTGACCAGGTTTTCCTCAGTACTAAACCCTCCCCTGCTTTATTACCACTGATCTTGCTAAACTCCTTTTTGAAGTTTGAAATGTCTTCCCCGTGTAGCTGAATGTCACCTGAGCTAAACGTCTGGTACTGTGGCTGTTCCCGCAGGCTTGGCTGCAGGATCCTCTCTTCACTACTCTGACGGCGGGGCCAACCGGCTCTCCCTGGACAAAACCTTCGGCCGCTCAGCGAAGGACTCCCAATGCCAGCACATGCTCAAGCACCTTCACAACGGAGCCCGAATCACTGTGCAGATGCCTCCTAGCATAGAGGGCCACTGGGTGTCCACCAGGTGAGCAGCTATGATATATGATATATATGATATATAGAGAGAGATGGAGATCTTTCACAGTAAAGGTCCAGGTAGAACATTCATGGTCCGATGTATCCCGATGGTATTAAGCTAGCAAGTTGACGTGGATGTTTGAAGGGTATCACTTCCCGTCATAGATGTTTACTGAACTAGAAACCTCCTGAAGCAGTAAACAGTAGTAAAGTCCGGCATCCCAGAGAGTAAAGATGTGTGTATAACCTCTGGTCCTCATACACAAGTAGTAATACTTCCCAGAGTTCCTGCTGCTTCTACCCCAACACCTTCTCAAATAAAGATGTCTACGTGATCTCTGGTCAGATTAGTCTTACGTATACACGGTAGTACACATGCATGTTGTGTACTTTTCCCGTCTGAACTGTCTCTTCTCTTTGTCAGGTGCGAGGTGAGACCGGGCCCGGAGTACCTGACGCGCTCCTACCGCTTCTACCCCAACAACACCTTCCAGGCCCACCAGTTCTACTACGAGGACAACCACTGCACCACGCCCACCTACACGCTGGTGGTCCGGGGTCGCCTGCGCATACGCCAGGCCTCCTGGATCATCCGCGGCGGCACCGAGGCCGACTACCAGCTCCACCGCACCCAGGTGGTGTGCCACACCGCCGCGGTGGCCAAGGAGCTCAACCAGAGGCTCAACCGCAGCTGCCGGGGGGCCGTGAAGGGCAAGGGACCCTGGGAGCCCAACGTCAGCTACGAGCTGTGGAGCGAGGAGGGCGGCTGCGACTGCTCCCGGGAGCTCAACTTCGCCATGCATGAGCTGCAGCTGCTGCGGGTGGAGAAGCAGTACCTGCACCACAACCTGGACCACCTGGTGGAGGAGCTGTTTCTAGGGGACATCCACACCGAGCCGACCCAGAGGATGTACTACCGGCCGTCCAGCTACCAGGCCGCGCTGCAGAACGCCAAGGTCAGTTGCTGCTGGTCGCTTTTTCAGGCAAAGTCTAGATGGATGATGGTGAATTGTAGCTGTGGATTGTTTCGTCTAAGACCAGTATAAATATGAGAGTTTAACTTGCTGGCTCGCTCCAAACAATCTCCTTTGTTGGTACAGCTTGAACTACACTTCAGGCTGTGAGGAGAAGAAGTTTTCAAATAACTCTGTGTTTTTCGTTTTAACTTCTTGGAGGGTCACACGGGTTGGACTTTGCCACATCAGACAAAACAATGAACACACAAATCGGTGATACTGTCTACATTTTTCTGCTAAGGCTGCTAAGACTTATTTTCAAACGCTATGTGACCCGAATCTGATTCGGGGGCCGGGTCGTGACACCGTTTGGCACGAGTAGAAACGATGAAAACTCCTGTACGCGCCGGGTTTCATCCTCTCGATCGAACATGAAGAAAGAGCCTTTTCTCCCACTGTCCTCTGCGGGATGTAATTTCTGTGTTTACATTGCTGAACGGCGGTCGCCCCCGCTGGGTGAAACCCTAGAGTGATGCTTCAACTGTCACCCTTTTAGCGGAGACTACAATGAAAACCCTGTTCGGGGGTCCGCTGTCTAAATAAACACCCATTTGCGCGGGGGGATGACGGGGCTCGGTCGCCGCCGATCGCAATGTAAACAGAGTTGCGAGGGCGAGGAGCTCCGATCAGACGAGCAACAAGAGACCCCGGCCCACCTCCTGGGAGCGGTCAACATGTGGTATTCCTAGAATCTGGAATCATGCGGCCTTATGAATTATTCTCAGCGAGCGCATACCAGGTCTGATTTCATGCATGCCTGAGGCCCGAATCAAAGTTGTTGCAATGCTCTCTGTTTCACCCCTCGTCTTCTTCTGGGTAAAAGGGAGGAGAGGATGTTGTAGGTGCGCTTACAAAGTTGTATCTCACATAATCGTGGCATTCGGACAAGCTCAGTGATGTGCTCTACAAGCTCTAAATGGATACAGGCCTCGATTAGCAATGTTTTTTTTTTACTGTGCCCACCATGTAGGCGTTACTGAAAATCCTGAATGCTCACTACTTGTATTGATTGGTCATCAACTTGCCCATAAATGAGTTGCACAATTATAAATGATTTGGTGAAATGGCGGTAGAGGATGTCTCACTCTCTTCCTGCGTGAAATACAATCCACCCAACCGTTTCTTGAGGTTGTAATGGGTTTTTTGGGGGGGGATTTTTATCGCCATGGTGACTATCCGATCCATTAATCTTAAGCGGTATGCCCGGGGCTGGTCTCACGCCAGAACATTTCCTGGTGCCAGCACGTTCATTTTGTGGTTGTTGGGTGGATCTCAGCAGTGATGCAAGAGCGACGGCAGCAGACTTTTTGTTTTTAAGTCTGTTTCTTCTGTTTTCTCTATTTTCTGTCCCTGGTTCACTACTGCATCCCTGAGTAATAACCACTCGATAGTGACTCTTGTTATGAAGGGATCGTGTTTGTACATCGCTGCTGCTGTTTGCAGCTCTAATTGAATCGTGTTTGATCACATTAATGGTGTTTTTACTTGAATTGCTCGGCTCAGCAGGTAGAACATAACACTAGAAATGACCAATGTAATGTGACACATCAAATGGGTTGTGTTATGTTACGTCATGTTCGCTGGGTTATGGTTATTATGTTATGTTCATATGGTCCTTTGCAGCTTGGGTAAGTTTTCGTGACCCTATAGGCCCACAAAATCCGTTCAAAAATGAATTTCCGCAACGCATGACCAATCAATTTGAATGTAAAGCTGTTTTTTTCTGAATTCCCTGAAGTTTGGAAGATACAATGTTTTCATCCGACAACAGAGGCACTTAGCTTACCACCAATCCCACAACCTACGTATCAAGATGTCGACCTCATATCGAGAGGCAAGCGGCGGTATGATTGGAGTTGGGAGACAGACGTCCGTAGAGAGGGGCTTGGAGATGGTGTGGGTTTTTTTGGGCAGTCAGCACGTCTTGTGTTTTACGGGCTCAGAGTTCCTCCGGAGCGAGAACATCTTTTCCACACATGCAGCAGGAACTCCCACCTCCTCTTCGTTTCTCTCTGCATTCCTCACACGCACTGTACAGACGCACACGCACACCCTCAGACATCCACGCATCTACGCTCTTCCTCGGGCAGGATGCACCAGAGGCCTCTCTTCCAGCGGTCTCGTGGAGCTGGACCTGCTCTGGGGTTATTTCATCTGAAGAATGTAGTGATACTTTTTTTTACTGCCCCTAAATCTCGCTCACTCATAATATTGTCTGGGAAAAGAGCGGTGGGAGGGGGGTCTTAAATTTTGACCACCCTCAAATAACAAATACTTCACCTCCTCCCTGGAGTTTTGTCTTTGGAGTAGATTTGTGGAACAGAGTAGGAAGGCGTCTGTTAGGCCCACGTCTTCTCTCTGGTCCGAACGTCTCACAGCTGTCCTGTCTGCGGATACTATGATCGCACGTCGCTCTGGGGCTCCGCTAAACCAGACATGACACGCAATGAATATGATTAACAGCCATTCATGCCTCTTCGCGAATCGGAGAGTGAATAAAGCGACTCCCGGTGCTGCCGAGCCGTTCGTAAGGAGCCCCGATCACCCAGCTAGTCCTTCTGGCTGTGTGAGTTTCTGTTGTCGGACATCTGTCTTTCACAGAAAATGATGTGATCACCCTGAGAAAATGCTGGAAGGCCGTCTGGGCTCCGCCACTCAAGAGGCTCACAGGCTGAAGGAAATAGTTTTTCCCCCCCCCTTCACCTCTGAACAGAGGCCAGAGTCCTTTATGTGGATTTCACGATACAATATACTCACCATAGATTAAAACTCCATTTAATACTGACAGATCTCATAGATCACGTTGGATTTCTGCTTTCTTTGATTTTGCAAGTGCCCAACAGTCTCAATGGCATATGGATCATATCATATGAAGGAAAAAAAAGTGAGCTGATAGTCATCGCTAAGTTTCGCTGGAGGTGAGATGCCCCTTAGGAGATGCCACTTATCTCCTCTGCACAAATGTATTTATTTTTCCTCCTCTGTGTTTTGTCAAGGTGATTTATCTCTCCACATCTGTGTTTTATCACTGTGCAAATAACTAAACCAAACTCAAACTCGGCATCTGGTAATAAAAGTGTTTTGGTTTTTTTTCTTCCTCTCCTGCGTGCCGTCATGTTGCGCAGTAGGTGTGTAGCAACTGATGATGTAATAACGCCCAGATAATTTAACGACGTGCCAAAATGTAATCACGTCCCTCCAAATGAGTCAAACTGTAGTAAAACCTGATACAGTAATCCCTTGTCTTATAAAGCAATGCTTTATTGTTCCATTATGAGGGTGTAACTGCTTTTAATAGTACGATATTAGTCTGAAGATGTTTCATTTCATTATCTTGAAATGTACATTAACAGTTTTTATCTCATTTAAAGGGACTTTTTTATTACATTTTGATTATCCGTTGCTCACCTTTTGTCAGACGGTGGATATCTCATCGTACCTTTTCACGTTCCACCTCCAGAACCACGACCACGGCTGCATCGCCTGCCGCATCATCTACCGCTCGGACGAGTTCCACCCGCCGATCCTGCCGCCGCGGGCCGACCTGACCGTCGGCCTGTACGGCCAGTGGGTGAGCCAGCGCTGCGAGGTCCGCCCCGAGGTCCTCTTCCTCACCCGCCACTTCGTCTTCCACGACAACAACCACACCTGGGAGGGCCACTACTACCACTACTCCGACCCCATCTGCAAACACCCAACGTTCACCATCTACGCCCGCGGCCGCTACAGCCGGGGGCTTCACTCCACCCGCGTCATGGGCGGCACGGAGTTTGTCTTCAAAGGTGACTGGTCTCTCAGCTTACAGCTTTAATAACTGTACTCTCAGTATTGAACACTTTTGGTGGCTAAGGTGTTTACCATGTGAGTGCACCGTCCTGGTTTGACTTCTGATGCATGTCAGGTGTCTAATAAAAGCCCCAAAAATAATCTTTCAGAAAACATGAAAGTAAGCCACACAGTTTCACCTCCCCCTCTCCCCTACCTTCCTCTACTCCCTAAATCACATCAGTTTCTCCCCCCGGTTTCTTCTTCTACCTGCCTCATTCTTCTGCCTTGTTTACTTAAAGCTGCACTAGGCGACTTTGCACATTGGCAGTGAGAGGTAACCGTTTGAAAAAGAAACTTCAATACCCAGAAATGATCTAATGTGATGCTCGTGCTTTATACCAAAGGATGCCACAGGGATGTGACTCCTTGGGTAAAATCCCTCAAAGCTAACAAACATCTCCTCCTCTTCCCTCCCTCCTCTAGTGAACCACATGAGGGTGAAGCCCATGGACCTTGGGCACCACCTCCCTCCTCAACGTCTTCAACGGCAACGAGTGCGGGGCGGAGGGGTCCTGGCAGGTCGGGGTGGAGCAGGACGTCACCCTGACCGACGGCTGCGTGGCGCTGGGCATCCGGCTGCCGCACACGGAGTACGAGCTCTTCCGCATGGAGCAGGACGCCCGCGGGCGCTACCTGCTCTACAACGGCCAGCGCCCCAGCGACGGCTCCAGCCCCGACCGGCAGGAGAAGCGCGCCACCTCCTACCAGATGCCCCTGGTCCAGTGCTCGGCGAGCAGCCAGCGGTCCGACCAGGGGGACGACGTCGACGGGCCCCTGAGGCTCAGCAACGACTGCGCGGGGCGGCACGGGGGCGGGAAGAAGGGCGTGGCGGCGGCGGCGGCGGCGGCGGCGCTCGCCGTTGTCGCTCGTGCCGCTGCTTCTCTGCCGGCACAGCTAAAAGAGCGGGCTTTGGCTTTTTTTTGTACATAAAGAGACGCAACCGAGACGAGAGCGTGGATTACGAGTGGACTCTGACACGGAGACATGCTGAAACGGCGCACTTGAGCCTTTTTTTACTTTCTGACGCCCCGGGAAAGACGGAGGTCAACAAAGTGGAAACTAGTCCCGCTGATCCTCCGGACTTCCTTCCCAGCTACCAAAGACCTGACACTGCTGCACCACAGTAACTGCACTTTATAGTGGATCCAAAGTCTGACACGTCTTTATGTTTTCACAGATATAAAAAAGATGTCTATATAGCAGACCTGAGAATATGTTTTCTACCAATATCAAGTCATTTCTTGGTACCGCGAGTAGACGTGGTGAATCGAGACGATAAGCTCCCCCCCCCCCCCCCCCCGTCTCACGAGGAGATGCGCTCGACGGTCATCGGGATCGACGGCGGAAGGGAATCACAGGACAAAAGTTATTTCACAGATTCTTTATTATAGCTTCACTGTACGCCTCAACTCGATATAACTGTCACTAGCACTTCTGTTAATCCTATCATCTATTCCACACAAAGAAAAATATCACACTGTCATCCTGGAAACAATGGTTCACCGGCAAGCGATCGTCTGCCGGTGAACCATTAATCTGACTCACAGTTTATTGTCATAGTTTTTCCACTGGGCCTGGTAGAGTATCAGCACCTGCAATGCTCTACTGGCATCCACACTTCTGCAGTGGGGAAAAAAAACCCATCTGCGTGACTATGGACTTCCTTCCACCCAGTATATCTTCATTGACAGCAAGGAGCAGAATCCTCTTCAGAGTAAAGATCCTGTATTAGGCTCCCAAATGTCTTCATAACTGGATACATGTATAAAGATTAAAGGTTTGATACGGTTTGTTGTTGATTTGTGATGTTACATTATTCTTGTGTCATGTGTGTTTTCGCTCCAGTGGAGGAACGGCGTGGTCCTCTGTGGGGTCGAGGAAATACTACCACCCTTTCAAACCTCTTTTGCGGTCAGGATAAATACAAGGCTGCTTTATTGAGTCGCTTCAAATGTTTTGGCGATGCAACGCTTTCAAACTGAAACGGGGGGGAACGTGTTTTTGAGATTTATGCCCCTTAATGGGAGCGTTTAAAGACCCCCGCTCTGAAACGACCCTCATTACCCAGGCATTCGTACTTACAGCTTGGCGGGAGACCACCCTCAAATAAATAACTTCACATCCAACGGCTTGGAGCGGTTGTGGGTGAAATGCATTGCTTGTGTTTGTGACGTAGTGGGGGGGGACCCGCATCTCGGTCACCATCCCTACTCAGGTTGACTTGGTCCCCGCAAAGGATCTGAACTGATCACCGTCCAGACACGCTGCTCATCTTGTCTCATATCACCACAGCATTTATAAATCTAGCGGTCCCCTCCCCATGCTGCCTTTTGCTTCTCCAGGAGTCAATGAATCATAATCACGAATCACTGTTAAATAAAAGTACTGAGGGCTTTATTGTCAGAAAATTGCACGCTTTGTAAAGAAAGTATATTTTACACCCCAAGGGCTTTTCTGAGGAATGTTTGGAGCTAAAAGCCACAGCAGATGTGGAACAATGACTAATCTACACTGAGTATACAACATGTCTCTCTGGACTAAAAATCCCTTATCCCCTTCACCTCAATTTAATAGGTGGAAGAAATAGACCAAAACTATCACCAGGATTGATCTGGTCACTGTCATCCCTAATATTGTATAGTTTATAGCACTGCAATAATCATTAATCAATAATCAAGGTCATTCACTGATTATAAACTCTTTTACTGCAACTTAAACTATTACAGGCTCAAAACAGAGCAGACGTCAGAGTTTGAGAAGGCCTAACAAAACACAACACAAATAACCCTATATTAAAACTTAAAGCTTAAAGTGCATTTTAAAGGTTACCTCACATAATCATGCTGGTGGAAATCTTATTCTACAGTATGTTCATTTTATAGCATCAAAAAGTGTATGAGGTCTGACGGTGTGAGCTTCAAGAGAGACACAGGAAAAGACGGCTATCAAAACCACATTTTTTCATTTTTATTTCTTCAATGCTTAATACCATGGGACAGGATTGTAAGAATGGAGACCTTATTTTAGTCAACATTTGCCTCAGAAGGAATATATGATTTGTATTGAGAGAAAAAAAAAGACAAATAATATTAATAATAATATAATAATATAAAGTCTGCATTGGTGTTGTCAGGAATAGGAAAGGACAGAAATGTACAAGGAAGGAGGCACCTATATCCCCAGCTGGACTCCAACATTCCAAGAGAAAAAGTAGAAATTACAAACTGAACATATTAAGTTGACTTCAGAGGCAATCCAGCAACAGGTAGCAAGGTCTTTTTTGATGGAAGTCATTTCCTTTTCTTAAAAGGATTTAAAATAACATTTACAAGACACCTAACATTCCATTCAATTCCTATTAAAACAACAGAGAGAGAGAGAGAAGAGAGACAAAACAAATCTTATTGACTGCCCAAGGTCGCTCTAGGCGCATCTCAACTGTCCTCCATGTTGATTGTGTACAACTTTCATTACCCCTCCACACTACCTGTACATCCAGCCATCAAAAACGGAAAACAAAAAAAAGGGAGCAATCATTTATTTCCCCGCCTTTCTTTCTCAACTCTGTGTGTGTACTAACCGTGTGTGAGAGATTGTAAAAAGGCGACGCCCTCGAATGATGCTGTACAGACGTGTTCACTGTAGGCCGCACTACCAATGATATGGCAAAGTCAACAGAAAGACTTCTCGGATATTCCAGGCCTTTTTGATTCCGGAGCCGGGTGGGGGATACGGCCGGCATGCGTCTCCCAGTCTACAAGATGAACTTCCCTAGGAAGAATCCGATGAAGATGGCTGCTATGACGACGAGGAGGGAGGGCAGGGAGGCAGTGCTGGTTTCTCGGCCGAGGAGGGTGGTTGAGTTTGATGTCATGTGGTCTGAGCGGGGCGCCTTTCTCATTCTAATACCATCATCCTGTGAAAGAGGAAGAGAAGCGAATGAGGGACACGTTCTTCACAGCAGAGCAAAGAACAGTCAGAAGTTTCAAAAAGCATAGATGTGACTTCTTATGTTGCCAGAAAAGCTCCAATACAACACCTTGGGATCAACACAAACAGGTCAGGTAAAGGTAAAGTCATCCGTTTGATTTTATACTATGAGAAGTGCTATTCTAATAAAATGTTTTATCATGGTTAGTCTTGATGCGGAGATATCTAACCCTCAGTTGCCGATTCTCCTCAGCCAGCTTGCTCATCTCAGCCTGCAGCCTCTTGCACTCCTCCAGCACTTTCTTCATCTCTGTATCATCCAGGGAGGCACTGACAGGCTTGGCTGCCGCCATGGCTGCTGATGGCCCGTCGGCCTTCGCAGAGTTCATCACTGGAGCTGCTTTGGTCGCCTCCACGTCATTCTGCCCAACACACAGAGAGGGAGAGAAACCACTGAAGTGAAATCCAGCATGCCCTGAGCTAAGTAGGGAGGTTAGCCTCTAGACGGAGGGCTGTGCCAGAGAAAGGAAGCCCCGTCCAGGACCCAGAAGCACATGGCGCCACATCAAAGAGACCAGGGAGGAAATCGGTCCCTCCAAAAGTCATGTTTGATGTGGCTTTGTTTTGTAGAACAGACAACATGATGGCATGGGGAAATGGAGGGTTACATGATGGGAACACAACTAGCATGTATCGCAGACAGCGGGTGAAGATCAACTACCATGTAACACAAAAGATAAAAGGTCATTAGGTGGTGGATCTTAATGTGTCCATCTATGACTGTACGTTGCTGCTGCCTCCTTACTGCCTCCTCCTGCCTACCTGCAAGTCTGACCCTGGCGCTCTACCAACCTGCTGCATCCTCCTGACTGCAACCTCAAAGCTGGGTGTTGTCCTGTATCCCTGCAGATCATAGCTGTAGCTAACGCTGCCTGGGGGCGGGGGCGGGCCAAACCGCCTGCTGGAGGGAGTGCGGAAGTCCCCGTGCCCAGGGATGACCCTGGGTCTCTCTGCTCCTCCACCGTCCCTGGAGAGGATCCTACCCTGCCTCTCCCCTGACATACCCACCTGAGCAGAATGCACATAGTGACTGAGTCTACTGCTGCATGTGCAATAGTAGAGTCTACTGTGTCTTATACTATCCCCTTGCACAAAATGTGAGGCATCCATTGTGAACTGTGTGTGCGTTTGTTTGTGTGTAATGCTTTTTGCAATCTGCAGTGCTTAGGAGCATTAAGGTGTGCACTGTTCAGGCTGTGCATAAGGGAAATACAGTGTGCGCTCATACACCAGGCAGTACGGTAGTCAACAAGGATCAATCAACTACATTCACATACCAGGAAGCTGATTTTCTAACTGTAACGACTAAGTCAATGCATGAATGAAATATTTTCTCAAGTTACAACAAGCTAGCACAGCACTTGTTGAGTTTTTTTAAAGTCAACATAGTTGACGTAGACTCCCATCATGCACATGAGGATCTACAAAACACACTAGTGTAGTGTATTTGTCTCTGCACCTACATCACTATCTGAGATCACAGCTACAGTTTGTTTACGTTGGTCTGAACCACAGTGGGAAAATGTGCTTTATTGCATTTTTGTGTTTGGTTCATTCGGGTTCACACTGTCCAACTGCAGGTGAACCGGGGCTTGTAAACAAAGGTCAACGTCGCTTGTCTAACGGAGAGTTTTGATTGGATAATCTCTCATCAACCTGTTTGGGGGAAGTCAAACCAAATCCTATTCCGGTCCCTGTAACTTTATCTCAGCATGATGGACTTGTCTGCTCTTGGCCCTGGTGCTCATACCAGTTGAGAACATGAAGAAACAGCTGACTATGAGCACCAGTCCAGACGGAGCATGAATAACCACTGCCAATCAAATGTCAACATCTGTCTCCTTATAGCCATCCAACTGTTTTGGGGTAGTTTCCTGTAATTGGTTCAGACAACGTTCTCACTCCTAACAAACCACAGCACCGTTTGCTTGGAAGACGACGAAGACCCGTTCGACTGGCATTGTTCTCATCTCCCCAAACAAATAAACTGCTCTCAACATTTTTGGTACTAGTAGATATGCGCATATCCTAATGTTTTTCTTCTTTCCTAAAAAGCACGAGTGGGCAGTCCACTCACCACTTTTTATTTTTTTTATTTAGAAAGTTGGAAAGTAGCGCAGGGCAGAAAGTAGGCAAGAAACAATTCATCTCAGTCAGTGGAGACACACATGTGCTTCCAGAGGCAGATTTTACCACTTGACTATCTCTTGGCATGCACCATGTCCTGAGTTGTTGAACTCAACTATTATACTACTTTAACTATAATTTGAACGGCAAATTGTTAATTTACAAAAACATACCTGTAAAACAGCCATAATGACAGTTCACTTCTTACAGCGAGTCTTGAAACCAACGCAAATCAGTATAAGATTGCTACGATTGTGTGCTGAGATAGTTGGATAATATATGAAAAGGTTTTTTTTACAAAATTAGATTTCAACCATTTGAAAAAAGTGACATCTAGCCAACGCTTTTATTCTGAGCGACTTCTGAGTGCAACAGCAGAATGAGCTTAAATTCCTATTTAGTCTTACAAGTCCTTGATTGACAAAATTAGACCTTTACCGAGTGAATGACAGAATTCAGATTATATAGCATAGTAGTAGTCTCTTCATATGGAGACTACTCCCTCTTGTTTTTGCCTCTTACCACTTTATCGTTTTCAGAAGGCAGCTCGAAGACGCATCTCAGCTTGGAATCCATGAGATCATCGGGTTTTACATCTTTCCACTGGTGGAGATGAAAAATGGGCATGTTATTCATCAACTCAAACTGCTAGCAGCTGGATTCAATCCACACGCACACGTGCTCATATGCATGCACATCTACACACACACACACACACACACACACTTCAACATGTCTTCATACAGTTCACATGCTACACAATCTTGACTCTTTAGGGTTTACATAAAACTAACACTAAGACAAAAGGGATAACATCAAAGTTTCTGCACATTTTGCGACACAAAATTCCTCACTTTTTTCCAGACCTCAATTATACGACATTGCAAAGGTTTCACTCATTATTTTAGACTGATGATTTTAGGACAATATATTTACACTTACTACATATATATTCTGTTTTCAGGGTTTGACCTTTTCCAGACTCTGACATGATTCTTTTGTATGTCTATACATTCACTGACATGGAAATTGTCAAAATCATCTTCAATACTTATGTAACCTATGTAACCTATACCATCAGTGAAAAGTCCAACATAGAATTGCAGTAGGGTTGAGTAATACAACGGAACAAATTTCTCCTGTAAAATAATAGCCTCCCTACTGGATTACTTATCAAGTCATTCACCTTTGTTCCACTTCCTGGTTTTTACTTCTCATTCAGGACAAGCCAGTTCAGGAACGGAGCCACAGGGCATTTAACATGCTTACTGACTGACTGAGGATCTGCTGTCCTCTGGTGGATAATACTAGAATGCATCCCAAACACTTCAATATTGGACATGACAACCCTATCTAGGTACTGAGCTGTATCTGTACCCTGCCATATTTGGTGCCCAAGCTCAGTTTTTTTTAAGTGCATAAATCTCAATTCAGATATAGTAAATAGTGGAAAACCTACACACCATCAAATATAAAAGAGAATAGGCATTTCCTGTACATTTCTTTGTAGATGTAGGTTTGAGACTGGATCATTTCAGCTCCAGTAGGCATTTCAGTTTAAGAATGGCCCATATTTGGAAATTGATTTCAGGAAATATGGACAAATGTATGTGAAGGAAATTGAGTTTGTCTGAAATGTTTTGGAATAGAATGAACTTAAATCTTTCAGTCAAGCAACCACCTTCAGTGCATCTGTATTTTTTATATATTATATATTTTTTATATATATTTGCTCAAGACATTTAAATGGCTCAACAAAAACTCAAACTCAACAATTCACTAAAAGGAAATGAATAGCTAATATCTGTGTGTATGTTTTGTAGCAAAAACCCTTCTGGTCAATAAATCACTCACCAATGAATCCATGTCAGACACATGTGGCGGGGCAAAAATGGTCTGGACCATGAATTTGTGTTTACTTTTCTCATTGGGGTCATAGTCAAAGGGCTGTAGCATTACTGTGAAATGAAAGAAAAATTAAACGTCAACATTTTTAGCAAAAACAACCCTACATTGAACAAAAGTCACAGTATTCTTCTATTCTATTCAGGCTGATGTGTGACTATTGCCAAGTTGTTGTCTTTTCTTAATTATATCATCAACATCTGCATTTTCGGTAGGTATAGTTTAGTCGGACAAAGAAATTTCTGTAAATAATTTTAATTCAGTAAACTGAAACGGTTTGTTTAACAGCAGAGCTACATGCAAGTCTGGCAACTGTCCTGAATGAACATTCAAGGAAAACATCCTGAATCTTCCATCCAATTTTACTCTATCATTTTAACATAATCAGATATCCATCCGCATTGCATGGGTATCAGATTAGCAGAGGTAGCCTAGAGGTTACTGACCGCTAAGTCAGTGGTTTGAATCCCCTGGACCCCTTGGAATAAACTGGTTGGGGAAAGTGAAGGAGAAATGCTCTCCCCTCCCCATCAGTGACCAGATTGAGGCTACGGTGACCATGGGAGGTGGAATTAAAACCTGACTCCATCAACAAGCTCCTTATTTCTTTCTGCCTTGTCTGTGTAAAGACAAGGGATCTCAACCTCCATCTCTTTTTTGAAAGTCAGCCTGATCATTTTTGTTACACATCATATGTTTCCCACAGTAGAGTGCTGAGGGGCCTTGGGTGTTGGAAATGAACACCTGCTAAATACTGGTAAATTTTGTCAGCAGCTGGCAACTTGGTGTACTCTACTAGCCACTTTGGCAGGTAACCAGCCATTATTTGGAGGTCTTATGCAAAAGATACTGAAATTGGTCAGTGAAGAGCCAACTGATGGTGTAGTGGTTAAGAGTGATCCCAATGACCCCCTCAGCTTTCCTACTGTCTCATTAAAGAACAAAATCCTGAGGGCTGTGTAAGACTGCCCTGACAGTGAACATTAGGACATACCAGCCACTGTGACTGATGGACAAACATTTTTTTCTTCCCATCCTGGTTCAGATGAACAAATTCACTCACCAGAGATGGTGACAGTCGCGCCGGCTTCGATAACGCCGCTGTTTGGCCGTACACAATACCTGCGTGGCGCTGTCGTCTTCACTTTGAAACATACTCTTCTATCAGAGGGGTTCTTCAGTTTGAGGTTGGTAGTGACTACATCTGTGAAGGGACCTGGTAGACAGAATAAAAAACAAAAGTTCACCACAGCAAGAGTACTACTGCAAGGGAAACAAACTTAAGAGCAAAAACAGCCTTGGTTCAAAAGCAGTATTTTTAAAGTATAACACAGCCAAATTCCTTATAAAATACAAAGCAGCACAGTCCTCCAGAGGTTAGAATTAATGTTATTATGATAAAATCAACCACAACCTGCACTAGAACAAACATGGGACTGAAACAGGGGACCGAGCCAAAATTTAAATTAACCACCGCTGCATGAAATTGCAGTGGAAACACTATTTTCCAGTAGATTGGCTGAATTCAGAATACTGAACACTGGAGGATGAAGATGTTGCATGTCTACACCAAAACAGGATGGGAAATTCAATATTCCAATTTACGCTTCAGTCCTTTGGTGCCAGGTTTAAACAATAAAATAAAAACTTCAAAAACAGTTGATGAATGCTGTCAGGCTGTAACTCTTTCAAATTTAGTTGTTTAAGTGGACTAACTGATGAATTCCTTGGCTAGGAGCTGGATGGCACCGCATTGCTTTTATAAATCTTGAGAAAATAGGAGGGGAAAAAAAAAAAAGGCACGATACGGTCATATAAAGATACACCCAAACGCATTTTTTCCTACATTAGTGTCCAAAAAATATCAAGGTGAAAAAAAGGGAACTTGATTTGTGGGCCACAGATTCTGCAGTACCAGGATATCTTGTTTTCTGATTCACCATTCCCTTAAAAACTGTAGCAATTTGGAAATCACAATAGTAAAGATTACCGTTTTTAAATGAATTGATTGAAATATTTCATTAATTGTGGAGTACCACTGGACAAGCATTAGCTGGCATGGAAACTTGAGCTTGAGATGAGATGTTCAACAGGATCAGCATCTCCAAAAACCAGGCTTGAGATCACCTAGCACCCCCTGATGCTTCCAGCAGCTACGGGCCAAATCAATAGAAATAAATTACGATTTTTTCAGACAGATAATTTCATATGGATGTCTCATGTCCATATTGGAGACGAAAGGCCTGCTCGGCGGAGGTCAAACAGCGGGAGACCATCAGTTTGCTCTCCATCTTGTGACAGGGTTTGCTTCAAATTAGGTTCTTAACCATCGTCAGCACCATCCAGCTTTGAAGGACCATGTTCTGGCGAAAACACAGCTGAATGTCAGAAGGTACCTCAAACTCAATCAACACAATTACACTGGGAGCTGTGGTAATGCTGGCAGGTCAGAATAAATGCCCCATGACACATGGTTTGTCAAATCATGGCATGACAAATCATAACGAGTTTTAAATTACCATGTTGTGCTATGGGGCAAGGTCTATTGACTCAAGTTAACATGGGACCTAATTCACAGTCCATATTTTACACACACACACACACACACACACACACACACACACACACACACACACACACACACACACACACACACACACACACACACACACACACACACACACACACACACACACACACACACACACACACACACACACACACACACACACACACACACACACACACACACACACACACACACACACACACACACACACCTTTAAAATCAGCTTAGACCATCTTGGTCCATTTGGTCTGACTGGAAGAGGTCTTTGAAAGAGGAATGCTACCCATAACCCGACTACTGTATCAATAAAACAGCCAATTAGTTGAGGTCAGGCACCCAGGTGAGGAGCGATATTCTTCACTTCCCAGGGTTTTTAAATTGGCACCAGCTGCCAGGGAAATGCTGCTAACACTTGAGCAGGTAACCAAGCAGTCAGGTTCTTCTCAATTCTGAAAAGCAATTTGGCAAAAAAAGCCCAAGTGTTGAATTTTGGAATAAACCAGCCCCTGTGATGGATGAATGAATCCTTCCATATGCGTTTCATTCCCCAGGTGGTGCTGCAACTTCTTGTAAATTTGTTCCATTACCTCATTAAACTGCTAGCCAGCTAGCCAGCCAATTTACAAATGGTCACTTCAGCCGGAGTAATATTTGGTATCAGTCACAGCATCCTAACACCACTAGTGAGAAGATCTTTGCTTCCTAAACCTTTACAGAAAACAGTTTTCTAGATGGCTACGGTTGACTCAATCTTCAGACAGAATGCAGGCTAGGCTCCTTGGCAAAAATTGAGGAATGCTTGCACGGGCGACCTGCTGAATGTTGAAAATGACAACAAGAACGGCTGGTTGTATACTAAACTGTGAGACGTCCACTGACATAGGTGGTCAAAGTGCTGATAATATGAATGCATGCCTAGCAGTCTGTGCACGGTGAACAACCAGAACGTAGCTTGTTGTAAGACTAGCTGTGCCCTACAACTCAAGAGTTAACTTCAGGCCCTGGACCAATGGAGGACTCTTAAGACCTACATTAACAACCAATTTGCTTTTAGCGGAAATATGAGTGCCTGAATGTGGGCCAAGGGTAAACAACTTATCTGAAATATTTGCACTTGCCCAGCAATCTGTTAGGTGAGGTGGTTGCCGGTTCCTACACATAAATTCCATCAGGGCAGCCAGAGACTCTCGTCCCTGCACTTGCACCATTGTGTTTTCTGTTAGTTCAAAATAAACTCTTAGTTACTCCTTAATGCTTGTGTGTTCCCCTTTTCTCATGCCTTATGGACGAGGTTGTACAAATATGTGACACAGGTCTCTCTCCAGGTCAACCACCATTTATTTGCAGTTTGATGGTGGTGTATTTCCACACTTACTTTGATCTTTTTTTTTTAGTTTCTATACTCTTGAAAGACCTGGAAATTGTGAAAAAAAACAAAAACAAACTATTTCCACCATTTCCAGAGCTGGGTAAGGAACCCTGGTGTTTACTCTTCACACCCACTGCTCAGAGATAAGAAGCAAAGTATGACAATTGGAGTGGTCCCACCCAGCTAAGGCCAACATGTAAAAGCAATGACTGAACATTGTTTTCAACACAGGTGCGTCACAAAGGAATTCCTGGAAACCTGAAAAACCTCATCACGGGTGCTACTGTTGCATGAACCGGTGTGCCGTATGTCTAGTATACTGACCACGATCTGGATTCACATTCACATTACTTCAGTCTCTGTGAACGACCTGAAACCAAATAAATGGCTAACAAGCGTAAACTAAGAATAGTGACTTCTTATCCTGCATTCAAAGTTCTTTCGCCACAGATGGAAAAGCCTGGCAATGATCCTGACACATGATAAGTCAGTGTCCACAACGTAGTTCCAACATATGAGCCCATTCATTTTCCATGATTGAAATAATAATCTTCTAAAATGTTTGGAATAAACAAAAACAGCACAAGAGCATGGTAGGCATGATAACCATGGCGGCCTAGAAGAAGCCTTTCTGCACACGCACACACACCGATGCCTTACTGACGTCACTTATCAAACCCACTTCAGTTATGAAGACCAGATGTAGATGAAGACAAGGACTAACATTAATGGATATGTAACATTAAGACCACTGAGAAAACTCCATTTATAAGGCAATCCTAATATGTTGTACCAGGAGGTGTATACACAGCTAAAACAAAGATTGAAATACCCTGGAAAGCAATATACCACATCAGATATACACCCACCTAGCCTGCATCCATTCCCTCACTTTGAGGTGCCACCTTTGCTCAACCATTGTCTCTCTGATCTCCTCGCATGTATGCTGTGTTAGGGTCCCCCAGGCCAGTCCTCTTCTAAAAATACCAGCTGAGCAAAGGAAGGCTGCCCCCTCTAGCTTGCTGGAGGAATCCCAGCAGAGCCTCTAAAACGGACCAGCTCCAGGATACTCTCAGACAGATTTAGCTCCGTCTCTGTGACAGCAAAGGAGCTGCGGTCATCCTCCTCCTCATATTGCCTTTCCTCGGTGTACCTCAGGAAGGCAGATCAGAAGCTCTTTACCATTTTCTTATGTGTTGTTCCTCAAACACAGAAACCCTTCCAACCATGGGCTTGGATTAGATTTCATCAACACAATTTGCATTACATGCTACTGGTGGTAAACGATAAGTTGTGGGGGAAAACCAAACTCTTTGCATAACACATTGCAATGAGCCCTAAGCCTACATACAGAGGAGCTTAAAAATCAGGACTCTTCAAAAGGCATTAGTGTAGCATAAAGTCAGCTTGTTACTTAGCATAAACTAAGTAGAAATACCAAGAGATTTGCAACAGTTTTGCATTATGATTTACATTTCATATCAATTTGTGATTGTCGGTAGCAGACCCCGTCGTTGCAATGTGTTTTTCTTTTCTTAGACTCCTTCTTTGGGCATCAGGCGAAGAGAATTTGCGGTCACTTCATCTAGAATGATCAATGGGCACCAACTTTGTCATATCTTTGCAATTTAGTCCTGTGTTTATTCCAGAGTACAGAAGGGACAAAAGTTTAATCTGATGAGGGAAAATATAAACCGTGTGACTGATCGGCAATCAGTATAAGTCCAATTGAAGCAGAATCCCTAATTAGGTAAAACAAGCAGGACCATGATCCGATTATGACAGACCATGTCTCCGCCATCAGACATATGGTCAATATCAATTTGAGAGATGCATCCAAGGTTCATATGAAGGAAAAATATTCCTTGTATTTGAGTGCAACTTGTATCCCGTTTTAACAGGATAGATGCTGCTGAGCATCTCCATTGGAGCAGTTGAAGGCTAAACACCTTGCTCAAGGAAACTTTAACAATAGCATACGTCAATATCTTTTCCCCAACAACCAAATTTGCTGAACCGGTCACAAGCTTCTCTGACCTCTAGACTACCACCAGTTCAGATTGATAAATTATGAACAGCCTCTTAGGATGTCCTGAAACGTTCCTTGCTCTATAGTACTGGTACATGAGTGACATTTGAGGCAATGGAATAGGCAATTGTGCCTGCAGCAAAGACAGGAATTGGTAACTGGGACAGAAAAAAACAATGCAGATATAAATACAGTGTCATCATACAGTGTTATCAAAAACGTCTGTTAGATCTATTGGGAAAGTTGCCCATATACATTTGTTTTATAATGCTATGGACTATGCTGACTACCAAAACATACACATAAAAACACTTGGTTCTTCAGCAATGTCAACTTGACTAGGTTAGCTTAACAGGTAACTAACTACCTTGGCAAAACACAGGCCCAAGCAACAGTTGAGTTCATACACATCTCCTTGAGAGTTTTGAAGTAATGATACAAGTGTGATAGGGATCCAATGTGCAAAACTAAAACAATAGAGCTTGTTTTAGGATAGTACAGATATCAACTGTCGTTAGTTAAGATAGCAAACTAGGCTAGCTAGCCCACGGATAACTGACACATCACAGAACGATATCACTGCCAGGCAAGCAATTAAGTTGCATCTTGATTGGACACAGTCTTACTTGTAAAGGTGTCCTAAGAATGGGTTGTGAAAATCATGCTGTTGTTCATACCATTATTACATTTGTTGCAGAAAAGGTAAAGGAGAACAAACCCAGCCCAATGCTGAACATTTTGACTGTGGGTGGTTGGTTAAGTTTTCCTTTAACTCTGGCAGACACTTTGCCACCTTGATAGCCACTGTTAAATTAGAGGTTTCAGTTAATTCACCCTCCCTATAACGTTAGGCTAAGCAACTGAAAGAGAGACTGATAACTGACCATTTCAGGGAATGGGCTGAGCCCCATGGCAGTAACAGTTTCTGCTGCTAGCAGGCTATGCTACCTAACCAGGACAGCAGGCTAGCGTTAGCCCAGGTTGCTACCTGAAGTGAAGTCATTGGCAAGCACGGTGGAATATAGCTTCACTTTGAATCAGTCTTTCTATCACTGGCAGTTTCCATACATTTCCCCTACATATTGATACGTAACGTCAATTAGATATGAATGACAGGCCGCCAAGATGCACGCCACGCCGGTTATCCACGTCACTACAGTACGAGGATTCACAGCGGCCCGTCTTGTCCCTAGCTAACTTAAAATGGCGGTGAAAGCTAGCTGTAACGTTAGCAAGCTAGCTACCAACGGAACTCGTTGGAGGGAGTGAGAAATCATTCCAGCCAGGTAATTCTCCACTTGTAATAGCTAGACATTTCAGGCGTCAAGAAATTTACCTTCACCTACCTTTAAATCTGAGGTCGGTAGAAGGGTCAAGAATAAGGACCTGCTCCAACTTTGACATTTTAAGCTGTGGGGATGCACTTGATTGCGATATCAGGGAGTCACTGACAAGTGGAAATCCTAGATCCCCTGCTACTACTGAGTCAAATGCTGACTGAGCTTTGCGAACGAGCATGTGGGTACAAATACTTGAACGCGCGAGTGCGCGACCCTGTTGCGCGTCCACGTGATGGACTACCTGATGTTATTCGTTTTGGCACCGTAAACTAACTTAGTTACTCTGCGTGTACATTAAATTACATGTGAAGAAAAACAAGTTAGAAAATAAGCAACTCTAATTTGATCCTCAGTCGAACAGTCACCAGATTTGTTTTCTCCTGTCACTTCCAATTATCCCCTACACTTTGATATCTTCAGTTCTTTGCTTGAAACTAAGTTCTTCTGTCTCATCTGCAGAATAGTGTGTGATTTTATGACATTAACTTATTCTCAGTTTTATAATAGCCTCACTCCCTATCTTGCAGCAGTGCAAGATATTTGTCACACAAAACTACTTTGGTGATTAAAAAACCCCCCACTTATAGCAGAATCACCAAACTATATGTGGTGTTGATGTTGCAGGACCTTTGATAAAAAGATCAGACTAAAGAGAGAAGAAGGAAATTGTTGGGGAAGTCTGTAAAGATAGTTCCTGATGTTTTATCCAGTGTACTTGTATTTGTGTATTCCACTCCACTCTCTTTAAGACCACTGACAACCTTGGCTATGGCTAAATCCATCTTTGTAACAAGAAGTGTAGACCTCCCCTCTGTAAGCTGCTGATAAAGTAATCCACTGCAATGCACAGAAAAGGAACCTGTGCAATGCTCCACTCTCCTTGTTTGAGCTATTTACATCTTTTCAAAGGTCATGTAATGTGTGATAATGTGGAATAACACTGGACAATGTTCTTATAGGAGGTTCAAGTCTAAATCAGGGGTCAAAGCCAAGAGTAATAAAGATTTCACACGTTGGCAAAGTTGGAGTTGGTTACGTAAGAGCTGGAGCAAAACATTTGGAGGGCGGGTCCACTGCTTTTCAGTTTGGTGAGTTCTGGACAGTCATCGAAGCCAGACAGACATAACATGCCCACAACTGCTAGCAGTGACTGGAGTAAATGCTTCACCTATACTGTGCAGCCGTATCATTTTTCAGCTAAGAGTGCTGGTTTCCTAATCGTCAGTGGAATAAGGTGCATACCATGTACTCGTGACGTCATGGGGCCAAATCCAAGTCATGACCTTTTGTTTCTTGTTACCCAACCACCCGTCCACATCTCATG
The DNA here is from genome assembly GCA_034670385.1 of Hoplostethus mediterraneus. Taxonomy (NCBI): domain Eukaryota; kingdom Metazoa; phylum Chordata; class Actinopteri; order Trachichthyiformes; family Trachichthyidae; genus Hoplostethus; species Hoplostethus mediterraneus. The sequence continues at coordinate 574,768 of JAXDDW010000050.1, read as the reverse complement.
TTTCCGGTCTCTAACCACTGTACACCGACCACCAATGCAGAAATAATCTTTCTTCCTTCTGGTTTCTTGTATAACCCTTTTCGGATCAGACATTTTTATCATTCCAGCGGGTGAAAGCAACACAAAACCCAAGTAAATGAGAATTATCACTACTTTATTACACAGATTAATGTACAAAAGTTAATTTGGTCTACAGAGGATACAGGGTAGCATGACTTAGGCATACAGGATAAGGATGGCTGTATATAACTGGCAGCTTCAAAGTTGATTGTTATGCAGTTAGTCTGTACTGATTTCGACTCACAGTACATGCATCTACCTTGCAGTGTGCTCCTTTTAGCCATGTCATACAACATTTCTATTGAAAAAGGACATAGCAGTCAGAATGTCATCCAAATGGCGACAAAATCTCAATGACATTGTTTATGTAACCTACACTACACATTATTTCGATGATCAACATTGTTGCTTGACCTAAGGTTGGCCCTGGTGCATTTTCGTTCTCTCTTGTATGAAAACAACATGTTAAATGTAATGCAGCCTCTTATCAGCAAATGTGCACACCTCATAGAAAATGACTAATAAGAGCAGTTCACCCCAAAATGAAAACACAATCATTAACTACACATCCCTGTGTCAGTCCATTGAAGTGTGTAGTGTGAGTTGCCCCCCATGGTCACATCTCAGCCTTCTTCCAAAGTATTGAAGTTAATGGGCCATCTTTTTACAGCTCCGAAAATGCATCAAATGTCCATCCAATTTCTCCAAACAGCTCGTGCAACATAATCCAAGTGTTTTGCAGCCAACCAATTGCACCGTGGGTCCAAGAGTCATATAATTGACCTCTTTATCTTTACTTTCCTTATCTTGACACCCACTCTGGTCAGTGGAGTCAGAAGACTCTTTACAACATGCCAGCCTATCGAGGAAGTTTTAGGGACGGTGCACGCTAGGAGAGTAGCAAGCACAGTCTTCCAATAATGCTGCATGAGCCATTTGAAGAAATTTGACATTTTATGTGTTTTTTGAGCTGCAAAAAGATGACTTCAACAGGCTGAGATGGAACTACATGTGCTAACTCGCTCTTTGTTTGGCTTTCGTAGGACTTTCAAAGTTTCAATTGACATGGGAGTGAGTAGATAATGACTGAATTTCTTTTAAGACTTTTTACAAATTATGAGAGTCTACTAGTAAATGCGGCATACATGTGATCCACCCAGCAGATCTTATTTCAACTTTTATAACTGTTTCAAACTGCTAGCTACCGACCACCATGGTGTATTTTGGTGGAAGAGGACCGGTGACCCAATTCTAAGGGTTGAAATTTGCCATATTCACCAGTGGAACCTGGCGAAGGTCTTAGGTCACATTTTACAAGGTATGTATGTTTTTGCCAATAAGCAATGCCATATTAATTGCCAGATTGTTTTGATGGAATGTGGCATGACTGTCTCCATACAGGAGAGACGTATTGGGGCTAGTCAATCAATGTGCAAAATGACATTGTGTTAAAAACTACAGATGAGACTCCTTTAGCCCATCATACAAAATCAAGGGAGTACAAATAATACATTTTCTAACTCCAAAAGTACAAATGTAAACATTTTTCTTTAATGTATGGAAATGTAGATCCACAAATACTGTTATATAGACTCATACTGTAGCAATTAAATGAAGTTTCATGTGCACTTCAATGTTTTATCTAAGGCAAAACAGCTGTTAAGGACTTTATACTGTAATTATAACACTGTAATTGTAACACTAGCACTCAACTGTATCCAAAAGTGCCATTATAAATGTCTCAAGTGGTCAAATCCAAGGGATAGAGTAGGAAACACATCGTCTTAATTGTTACCCCTTTATCACTTTTTTTTTTTATCTGATCATCTAAATTAAGGTTATATTCCCATATGCACTTTAAGAGTTTGACTAGGATACAGAAGGCAAGCTTCTTAACGTTAATTGCCATCATATGGCGAAACACAGGTTAGTTTTACTCTAAACAGTAATGTAACCCTTTCACCGCTAAAATCATAAAACTCATGTTTGGCTGTCATATTCTGTCTGTCCCTGTATTACAAGCTCATACAATACATTTCAGAATGTAAAAAACATCTTCAATGAATCACTATGTAGACAAAGCTGGAAATGGGTCGCAGTGTTTCAATGGGGGGGGGGTACAGTGGGGGGTCTACTTGTATTACTATTTGGGTCTTTAAGCTGGTCGATCTACAGTTAAACCCTTATACAGCCGATGTGAAACACCTGACGAACTGGGATGTAAAGGCAGAGTAACAAATGTATGCTCGTCTTAGGCTACATCTTGACAGCCTCTTTCAAATACATGTACATGTGTGAAACATAAATGCACACAACAGTTCCATGAGAAAAAAAATGTAGCCTTGATACAAAAAAAATGCCATCAAAAACTTGTGTGTGCCATTTAAGAGCCACAGTGCAATGACAATCTACAGACCAGTTGGCTCTCAAACTGAAAATGTAGCTGCATTCACAATCCACCCCCATTATAAGGCACATCAGTTAGATCAACAGCATGACTTGCTATTCATTTGTGCTTGAGTTATAAGTTATTATGGATAATGGCATAAAATAGTTAACTAACCAAACAGTCATGTCTATTCCTGATGTGCTACGTACCATACCGCACAGACAGGACTAGAAAAGCAGACTGTAATTCAGGCAAAACACCACCTGAGGGCGACCAACTGAAGGCTTTCTGGTTCCTGTCCTTTTCAGAATTGAAATCGCGTAAAGTAAAATAACTGTACAGGAATTTGTCTTGACATTAGTGCAGAGACCGATCTACTTGTGAGGTTTAAGCTGTTTAATGTGTTGCAACTGACCCCCAAGCACAAGCTGACCTCTTCTTTCTCTCTTTCCATGGAATAATGGGCATTGTGGACTGTGTGATGAGAGGGGTGGGGGGGGGGCGCAGGGTGTTCCTGGAGCTTAAGGTGGTAATCTCATCAGCCCTTTCTGGTACTAGCAGCATCGTCTGGTGGACGGAGTGGTCTGCCGGGTGAGTTTAAAGGAATCGTTGCTGTCCAAATCGGGGTTTTCCAGGGGCGGGATCTGTTTACCTAAAATAAAACAGTTGAGTTGTAATTTCGTGTTTAACAATCTTAAGTAGTATCACTGTACTCGATGTTGAAACCGCAAAAATTGCAACAGATTTGGCAAAGTGCATGCTGTGCAGAATAAAAATCATAATACAGAAGAACTGAACTGAGCCCCATCACCACTGTACTTGTCATTCAGGTTTAATAAAAACTAAGTTTAACAAAAAAAAAAGAAAAATCACTAACTGTGACAGTGAATCAGAGGAAACCCAGATATAATTCTAAATATTATTAAAGTAAATCAGAATTATTTCAATCGCCAAGTACGGTATATGTACAGGAATTGTCTTGGCAACATTACAGCGGAGACGTCTTGACAAATTCATCAAATGAATAAAGAAAAAGGGCTGCACACTGACGAGAGAGGTTCACTGTCACGTTTTGTCACATTTGTTTTTTTCCAACATGTAAATAAACCAGCCTCTTTTTGCATCTGCACAGCCTCTGTAACCTTCTTCATTTGTTTGACTACTGGTCCTACACACCTGGCTTACTTACACAGTACATACTGACACGGATAATACAGAGAAAACATGACATGAACAATATGAAGCATGAAACCTACTGATTTTCTGAAAGAGCTCCTCGACATTGACAGCATTTCTGGCACTAGTCTCGATGAAAATAGCTGCAATTGACTCAGCAAACTCCTTAGCTTCCTTCATAGGCACTTCCCTGTAGAAGAGAAGGACAGGGGTACGTTCACAATTAACAAGGGTCCCATAACAGATGTGAATGTCACTCTTGGAGATCTGCTATTGATGTTTTGCATCCTTCTCCCCTTAGTCTGAAAGACTACTGGAGAAGATGATGCAGATGGAGGAGGAGACATGGGGTGTTCGTGACGGACATGAGACTGCACCATAGTGATCTTTATTACACGTTGCATGTAGCTTAATGCAAGCAAAGTTGAGCAGTGTCTGAAAATTAATCTTTTGGCTCACATGCCAAGGGATACTAACCTAAACAAAATTACCTGCCTTGAATTATGTCACCCAACCTGTTTTCAATCAGGAGCCTGTTTGATAACTGATGGTCACAGAAGGTATACGGTGGCCAGCAGGGACAAAGTTTGAGAACAGGCGATGACCCAAGACTGTATATAACCAACTCAATCAAATGTTATTTAGTTAAGTTACTGGTCATCCTGTTACAAAAAGTTACTGGTGAAGATCAGTGAAGAAAGACAAACACACGCAACGCAACATACAATACAACAGCATATGAGAAGGAAAGTCGGCCCACCTGATGTCTCCTAGGTCGTTCTTGTTCCCTGCTATGGCTACAACAATGTCCTCTGGACCATGTTCCTTCAGCTCCTTCACCCACTTCTTCAGTGTCTGGAAAGAGTCCTATGAGACAAGATAGAGTAACGCTCAATTCTGGTCTGTGTGACACTTAAAATAAACATTTTTTTAAACCTTTAACCTGAGCATCCGTGCCTGCAGAGTTCCCACTGTTCATGGAATTCGGGAATATCAAGTGCATTCCAGTCAGGGAATATCAAGGAACTTTACAAATAGGTCACTCTACAGGGAAATACCACACATTCATTGCAGTAGATGGTGGTTTTCAGTAGAAAACAGTTTGGGTTTTCCACATCAAACCCAACTGTAGTGGCACCCAGACTATTTACGCATTTAAACATTTCTGAAAAACAACATTAACAAACCAGGAAGTGGTGGAATTTTACATCAAGGCCACGGTGGAAACCCTGCCTGCTTCACAGTCAAACAGTTTCACACACTGAACATGGAGCTGCAACTGGGGGGGAAAGTGCCTTGCTCAAGAGCATCTCAACAGTAGTTTTTCAGGGAGGGGAGGCTGTTACTTCCTTCCAGTAACAACCCAACTTCCCTAACACTTAGGCTTCGGTCAGCCCTTTGATTCAGATACGAAGTCTCCTGTTATTCTTACCAGTTTAGTAATGTCATACACAATGACAGCAGCAGCCGATCCACGGTAGTACATAGGAGCTAGTGAGTGAAACTGAAAAAGAAAACATATTTATATTATTTAGTATAATTTATCACATCAAATCATATTTATATAGCACATATAATACAACAATATAACCCAAGGTGCTTTACAGACATGGTTAAGAATTTTTCAGGGCCATGAAAAATGAAGCAAATAACAGAAACAGGATCACATAACCACAAGATTGAAACCTTTGTCACATTTCATCCCCCTCTCTCCCATCTTTACTGTGCCTCTACTGTTCTCTATTCTCTATACTGTCCAATTAAGCAGCAGCACTGTAGGAGACTTGTTAATGTCGCTGATAGAGGTCAATAAAAGTCAGAAATTACTTAATGTCCCTTTAAATGAAAAGACATTTAATCCTTTAATCTATTGTTTTGCCCACACGAACAGGAAGTACTTGCACTCGTTTTTTCCATGCAGTGAGCATGTCTGGTCAGCTTAAGACACGGACACTCAGCCCCTCCGTCCAAATGAATCACTGTGATGATACAACAGTTCCATGAACTTTCACCCCAAGTCAATCATCCCGTTTCATGCCTAACAATGACTCCTTGTCATGAGGATGCTTGACAGTGAAGTGATTGTGTAACTGCAGTGTATTTTTAAAAACATGATTCATAAACTGCATTGTGAATAAGTTATAACACCTGATAGTGTACACACACACACACACACACACACACACACACACACAGTAAATGGAGGATTTCTGTTGTGGATGTACTCACCCTTTCCTGCCCTGCTGTATCCCAGATCAGGAATTTGTGCAGTTCATTTCCACATGGCACCGTCTTGGTCAGGAATGATGCTCTGTAAAACAATAAACAGTCTTTTCCAAAGTCTTTACCACAATGTTTTGGAACAGTCCAAGAGTACAATCTACAAAGACACAGCAAGAACAGTACAGGCTGATAGCAAACAAATAATGTTGTGAAGACGTTTGATCCTGGGCCTCTGTTGACTGGGGTAGTAGTATTTACTTTGGCCCAGTTCAAAAACACCATCACCATCATTATCTTGATTCCACTTTATTAGCATGCTAAGGCTTGGAAGAAGTGAAGAAGTGTAGGAGAAATTCAATTTTCTTGATTCAATCAGCTTGTGGTATGTGTGGCATCACCTGGACCAAACCAAAGGCAGAGCAGTGGCCCTGGATTTGATGAAGTTGAGTCAAATCTTACAAATGTAATACTTATTTTTGCATTACTTTTTGTGTGTGGATTATGAATTTGTATCTCATATAAGTTTCCTTTATGAATAATGCTGCTCTGGACAGGCCTGCAGTAGAGTTTACTTTACACTAGAATACAGGCTGACTGTTTTTACTGTATGATAACTTTTTCACTGTATCCTCATTCTGCATCTACAAAAATCCAATAAACAAATATTTAGAAAAATCAGCTAATATCAGCTAATACTGATGATCCATTATGTAGACATTGACAATTAGTGTGAGGTCACTGGAGAGTGATCTATCATCCTTCTCTTTGTATAAAAAGGCAGAAAATCATATGGGGTATCATCCCGATATCTGATACCAGTATCAGTATATCCACTGACCCAACCAGTGTGAAGGAGAGGTCACATTTTCTGTTTGTACAAGCCAATGAGATTTGAATCGACTTATTTCTATTTGTAGTTAAAGTCCACCTGACGTGGCCTCTCACATGGGACTCAACCAGATATCAAAGCTGATTATTTCATTTGGGACTTGCATAGGTCTGAGAAAAAGAATGTGATGTTTACCTATCTCGGTTTATTTTTTGCCTGCTGTTACATTCATGTTTTTCTTCTGGTTGTATTGCAGTGCTCTTACCCTATTGTGGGACTTATATTGTGGTCAAAGTGATCTTGTACAAAACGGCACACAATACTGGACTTCCCAACTCCCGTGTCCTAAAAATAGAAGAAGGCATGTAAAAACTACACATTGCATTTACTGTCAAGTGCCCACCCCATCAGATAGGTCAGACAAACAATCCTAAATGTGGTTTACAATTAAATTACAAATTTATCTCCGTGCAAACTGGGGGCCCTTGGTGGTCCGGGGTCCCAGGGCATGTATCCTGCACGGTGACAGTACTCATCCTCATTTCATATCAGTATCATAAGCACAATTCTGTCATATAATTCAAAATCTAAGAACATAGGAGCAGCACAACGGGTTGGTAGGGAGAGTTTGGTTAGGTTTGCCTATTAAAGTGTCTTGTTAGTGGCCCACTAGAGACCACACAGACTTGGCAGGCTTTATGTGTCTTTTCAAGTTCCTCATTCCACTTTTCCTCAGTGAATATGAGTCAGTATGTTTGGTCAAAACATCGCTGGCATATGCTGTGTTCAGATTATAAAGGGGTACTGGTGCGTTTTGCAAACACAGCAAGAATCAAAACGGTTTACTTGTTAGGGCTAGCCGGATGATGACGTAATGGCTGGTTAAATGTCAGAGCAGTTTCAAAAATGCGAGAAAAAACACACAGTAGACGACGACTACTCTTTGAACAAACTGAAAAGCAACAGAAATAGATAATAGAAAAGCGAATCCATATAAGTGACAGCATATCAAAAAATGACTGGCGGGCCCACCGGCCAATGCGAGGCTAACTATCAACATCACCAGACTTCTATTACTAAGTTTTCTAAAAAATACAGTACGGTAAAACAGAAGCCATTTATCTGGAAGAAAATCGAAATACTTATCGTGTCAGTCTCAGTAATTTAGGGTAATGTGTTGTTATCCTCAAGATGTTGTCGGTAAAGTTACACACACAGCAGACTGAAGGAATTTTTCCCAAAAGGTTGGATCAACAAAAACAGCTGCCACTTACCCCTAAAAGACAGACTTTGAGCTCCCTTATGGCCATTGTAAGCTACTAAAGTTTTCAAAACATTATTTCTTAAGTTTCTCTTAATGCCTTTGTCTTGCCATGATTACAATACCGATTTTTTCTCCTCTTTGCTTGGATAAAAGAGAAACCCAGCCCCTAAGGCAGACTGACCATCTAAACCAAACCAGTGTAAAATATGCCGCAGTAAAAATACGACTTCCGGTTAAAACTTTCAAAATAATCCTCTTATTGGCGAATATGTTAGAATGTTTTTTTCATTAATGCAAAATACCAAAGTGAAAATAAAGATTACACAAAAGAAGGAATCTGTACAGGATGAAAATGAAAACATGAAAACAGGATTCCAAAAACTATTCCAAAGCGTAAGTCAGACAACATGGATTTAAACCCATATTAGTTGGACAATTGTTGAAAAGGCTAAACTCCAGTAAACGTGATGTACATGTTATCTCAAACCACAAACCAACCACACCGACTGAAGAAACACCTCTTTTAGGAATACTCATTTGGGCAAACACCAGGTTACAAGTCACCCGGAATATGGCACCGATTTTGTTTTGTTTTTTGAACTTTCACAATTTGTGCTTTCATTTTGAAGTTAAATTCGCTTATCTTCCGGTTTTACTCTGGCTATTCAGTCTGACTTGACGCAGCTGCTTTCCAAATATAACGGAAACCAGTTGGAACAGACACTGTCTAGTCACATGGTACCTTGTATCTCTTGACTTGTGCATCTCTTTTCTTGATATTGAGAAGTCAGCAAACATCATTCAAACCTGTAAAAAAAAAAAGATTCTTATAAACCAAAGTATTATTTACAACCATATTAGACTGAGGGTGAGTAGGAGAAAAAGCATGGAGAGGATGTGTAATGGAAAATAAATAGCACTACATCATTTGCAATACACTCCCAGGCAAAGGAAATTGGTTTAATAAACTAGGTAAACCTTGGGCTGTGTGTGTGTATATGTGTGTGAGAGAGAGACAGACAGACAGAGAGAGAGAGGTTAAAGATGTTAAAATACAGATACAGCTAAATAAAGAACCAGATTGCCCATTTGGATTGACACTTTATTCTTCACAGCATTATTCTGTCTGCAACAATAAGCTACAAAAGCTTGGAACAATATGAAAATAACCTTATGAGATGCTTATGAGCCCAATCTAGAACTAACTTGTTCAATCACTGGAGGTTAATAAACAATATTTTGAATCGTGAATCCAAACCAGATTGCTTTGATTTGCCCATGTGCAAAGCAGGGGCCGTCACACTAGCATACTCCAGAAAGATTATTAGTAATAAAAAAAGAACAAATGCCAAAACATAAGAGCTGAAAATACAGTATGTTTGCAATTTTACAATAATATACATGAATAGGAAGTAAGTAGGCCATGCCTTTGCTTTAAATATCACAGAGACTGAACAATGACAGTAAGACAGTACTTTGCAATAGTCGTACACCAGTTATTCTGAAATGATTGACTTGTAATCTTGAGTTTATGAACAACAACTACCCACATCAAGAGATAAAAACATGACCAAATACGCAACAAAAGTAAATAAATCTCCTGCGTTTCTCTGCACACATTCTGGAGACACCGGTCATCATCGGAGACGTGTACGGCATTTGATAATGCGGTCAAATTGTTAAAATCTCTTTTCCCCAGGTTTCCTTGTTTGTGCAAGGCAGAGGTAACAGAAAAGGTGGTTTCTACTGATGTGATTGCATTGGAGAGCAAATAAGTTATTTTTCAAAAAGTGATGGTTACAAAGATGATCATTGAAAGGTGAGGATGTCCCCAGCAGTATCAACTGTTTTCAATGTTTATCTACATTTTGCAGTGACGCATCCACTTTTGTCGCATATATACACAATCCATGTTTTTCATCCACTGGTCAGTTGCGAGGTACATCGCCGCTACGTTTATGTGCATTTGCAGTTGAAAGAAAGGAAAGCATCTACAATATATTTATATATATATATATTCATATATTACTAAAAAGCATGTCATTTAAAATCACTGTATTTCCTTGAATAATTTTTCATATCCTCCAGAATATTATTTAAATCTATAATATATAGACCAATCATAAATTCTTCATAATTCAAAAGAGCTTTTTATTAGTGGTTCTCCAGCGCAACTTGTCCAGTCTGGCATCTTCAGTTATGGCACAGTGGTCATTATCCTAACATGTCAAATTTTAGACTAGGTAAGGGACGAAAAAGTTTATTGTTCATTTTTCATTTTTTGAGCCCTTATGAATGAAAAATACATTTTCTATTTCAACTGGTAAGTTGCCTACCTCTTCCTCTCTCTGCAGTCCCCTCACTTTCTTTATGAATCCCTTGATTTCTCCCTTTCCTCTCTTCCTTCACACAGGCTTGGCACTGAGGATCTAAAAGTCTGGTCTCGCCTAGGGTCTCACAGTCGTAGCCAACTGTCCGCTACAGCAGCTACACCGTCCCTAGGTTTGAGTGTGATTCAGAGGAAATGGGAAACCAGGATGTTCTAATTGTGAATTATATTACAAATTCTTCTATGTTGGCCATTCGATGGAAACAATTATGGCCTTCACATATCTCTGCCACATGACCTCACTGATTCAGCAGCATGAAAGCTCCAATGGGCAACAAGTGACTCTACAGGACAACTGACCAGCGGTAGAGGTGTACAGCAGCACAGACTGAGAAGACACCTCACATGTTGCTCTCTCTCCGGTCTTTGTTTGGCGAGGGTTTTGAGGGATCCTTGGCCGCCTTGCCGTTGGCTGGGGTGGCAGGATCTGCAGCGGTCGCCGGAGCGGTGACGGAGCGCTTGGTTTGCTCCTCGCTGCGGGCCTCCGGGCTAGGCTGTGGGGGCGGAGCCTGCTCGGCCGGTGGCTGGACGGTGAGTTCCTGCTGCAGTTTGTGGCTCTGCAGGAGGCGGAGCTGGACACGGAGCTCCAAGATGGCCTCCTGCTCCTCGTGGATGGCCTGGTTCAGGTGGGTGTTTTTGTTCTGCAGGGCAACAATATCAGATAGTTCGTCTCTGACAAAATTATATATATATATATATATATATATATATATAGGGTCGCAGTGGCTGACACCATTCTCAAAAAAGTTACAATTTTACAAACTGTTCCATAGTGGGTTTTATCACTTTGTCAGACTTCACTCTAAATTGCGGTCCAATCGAACTAAACAACCTCTGGTCAAAATGTCAGCCAAATATCCAACAACAATACATACCACATCAAGCAGCTAGTGTCCGTCTAATGCCTCCCTCACCTCCAGTTCCTCGTTCTGTTTCTGCAGGTCTTCAAGGATCATCTGCAGCTCCTCCTCATCCTCGCTCTCACTCTCGCTGTCTGACGAGTATTCCTCTGTCTCACTGCGACCCTGCTGCCGGCTGGGAAACACAACGCCTGGTTATGGTTGAGACCTACATGCACGTCATATTACACATATTTCATGCTTTCAGTTCCCATCTCACAATTCACCCCTTGGCCCTACCTCTTAGCCCTTCCCCTCCGTTTTGCGTGTTCACGTGAAGGGGTAGGGGTGTCCCAATTCTCTTGTGATCGAGGGGTAGGGCGAAGTGCGAGGGCTACATGGCCCTCCAAACGGAGATTTTTCAGGGGCACACTACAAACCAAGGGCTAGGAGAAGTCTCCCAGAATGACCTGCGAATCAACTGGAAGATCATGGGGACCGCTACACTACCATCAAAGTGAACCACAGATGTAGTATTTTCTTCATTAATAAAGATTTAAAAAATATTCTAACTGTGGTATTATCTTAGTTTAACGTCGTTTCAATGTATTATAGACCGTTTCTTTATAACAAGCATAACAAAAAATCGCCAATATGTCGATGTCTCTACTTCGCTAGTTAGTTACGTTACAACATTGTTTTTAGACTGATTTGTGCATGACAGTCCCGCATTTTGACATATTTCCATGTCGCATTTCCCCCCTTTGATGGCATATGACGAAATATAACTAAAGTCCAGCAGCGAAGTTGCTGCACTTGTTACGGCTCCTCTAATACCAGTGCAGACTGGCAGGGTAACGGTAGGAGCACGGCTTGCTAGACTACAGAGCACCGCTAACGCTATTCTGTCATGAAGTGGACTGGTAATGAAGCAGTGGTCTTTTTTATTTGATGACTTGTTTGATCGATTAGTAGCGTGAAACGTATAAATTGTGAACGAATCGCGAGCGTCCATGCTTTTCTATCTCCATCAGATGAACGGCAAATGTCACTGTGATAATACCATTATTGCCATAGTAATCTCCGATAACAAACTCGTCCCGTCTGTTTATGTAAACGTCATCGATGACGTATCAGGGTCTTGAAGGGTTGTCCTATTTCTTAGGGAGAGATTTCTACCACTACCCCTTGTGACTCTGTTCCGAGGGCCAAGCCGAAGGGCCAAGCCGAAGGGCCAAGCCGAAGGGCCAAGCCGAAGCCGTAGGGGTGAAAATGAGAATTGGGATTCGGCCTTAGTCTGTTACCTCTGTATGTCTGCGATCTCTGCCCGCAACCTCTCGATCTCCTCCTTCTCGGTGGCAATCTGTCTACGCAGCACCTGCTCCAGAGAGATCAGCTCCTCCTGCTCGGTCAGGATCTCGTTTTCCTTGGTGGAGAGAAAAACAAGATTATTCCCTTTCTGTGTGGTGTATGTGGAACCAAGAGAGAGAGAGAGAAAAGAGAGATCGATATATAAGAGAATGTATTATTAGAGATGAGTTTCTAACCACTTTAGATTTGTTTTGGACACACAACTCCAATTTCAGTTTCCCCTTTTTTTGTGGGCCTAAGCACATTCTCTGTTATTGTGTTATTGTGTGTGTGTGTGTGTGTGTGTGTGTGTGTGTGTTATTTTGTGTGTGTGTGTGTGTGTGTGTGTGTGTGTGTGTGTGTGTGTGTGTGTGTGTGTGTGTCACCTGTGCCAAGAGGATGTTGATCACTTCCTCCTCATTCTCAGTCATTTCCTCTTTAGAAACGTCCTCCTTTGACAGGCTGGCTATCTCCTGGGCTATCTTACTCTCACACTCCTGAAGGGCCATGGGGGAAGACACAGGGGTGCAGAACGGTCAGACAACACTGGTTTCCTCTGGGTCGTGATAACGGTGGAGTCATCGTGACATAACCTAAGGAGTGGTGTGGCCATTCGGCAGCTCTTTGACATTTACCAGACCAGGGTTGCAGGTTGCAGGGACGGAACATTTTTGTCCACAATCTGCAATGACTTGGTCATCTCAAAATTCAGCACCCACTTTCACGAGTTTGCCAGCCAACTTGTTTGCATGAACATATGAAACAACTGTCCATATTTTGATCAATAGAAACAAAACATAACTGGAAAATAGACGATTAGCCTGCTAGTTTGTGTCGTTTGCTTGCTTACTACAATAGCACTGTGTGAAACTGTGAACGCTCAAGTAGTTTCCAGTATACCTTGGTCAGGTGTGGTGATATTAACTCTGGTATAGGCCCATGAGATGCAGCGGGTTGCCTAGGGAGGCCACCTAGTTACCTCCCAGTGATGAAATTGCTCAATGCTGTAAAAGGACCCCTGAGCAAGAGCACCTAACCTTCACCTGTAAGTTTATTAGCCTGTTCTAAATATAAGCATTGCAAATTAAGATTATCTAGGCAACTACTTCCAGTGTGTTCTTCAGGTTCCATCTGTCCTTGAAAATAAACCACACACATACACAACTCACCTGACGTTTGGCCTCCCTCAGGTTGCGTTTGAGAGCAGTCAGGATGCGCTGAACCTCCCAGAGTCGCTCCTCTTTGGACAGGTCCTTCACCCCCGCCTGGAGGTCCCTGTGCAGGCAGTTGAGCAGGAACTCCTGGGACAAACATTTTCATTACAATTTAGACATTTAGCTTATCCAGAACAACTTACATTGAGTGAAGGGTCAGAGCCATAGCACGCAGTCCCTGACAGATGTATCAAACTAAACCTGTAACCCTAGACTGATCGTGTATTGCAGAAACATGCTGAGGGGAAAAGACAGATTTCTTTTAAGTGAACAAAGTCAGCAATCTCTCGCATCTCTCGTATATTTCTAAATACATTGGGAGACGTCTGTTTCCGGCAGAGTGCAGGGGCGACCAGGAGAGGCCCTTCTGGAGCAGGTAGGGGTTCAGTGTCCTGCTCAAGGGCACTACAGGGAATGGACCCACCTGTCTCCGGATCTCCTCTTTGATGCTCTCCTGGGTCTCGGGCAGTGCCGGCATCGTGGCCATGTTGGACCAGCGGAGTGGCCGCACCACAGGCTTCAGGACCACGTCTCCAAACAGCTCCCTCACATGGGTGAAGAACACGTAAAGAACGCGATTCCCAATCTGAACCAGAACCAGAGGAGTAAATTGATCAATGAGATAAGATAAGAGAAATGGCTGCAAAGGATTTGTTAACATACAACAGTTACGAATACTTTGGGTACATTTATGCAACACTCAGCTTCATGTCCATCAAAGTGTCTTCCTTGGTATTAAGATAATAATTTGACCGTTTTCTTTTCCCCCAACTATTGTTAAACGCACATATTGAAAATCTTTTGCCCCAAAAGGTGGTTTAAACACCTGAAAGGCAGCCACTGATGAGTGTTGACATCCCAACAAGGGTATATAATAAACCTAATAAAATCAAAATAAACCTAGTTAGTCTTTAATGTGTAATGTGTTAAAAAAAAAAACATGCTCATTTATTAAAACCAGGGAGGTGTCCAGCTAGGCGTCCTGAAGTCCACGTACCATGTGTGTGTCAGCAGGACTCTGAAACTGACTTGTTAATATGTGTCAGCACCGATGTCTCCAAGAAAAATTCCTCTTTCACTCATTAATTGAAAGAGTTGATCTAACGGTGTTGTGGCTACTGCTGGTCTTGGTTCAGAATAAGTGGAGCAGCCACAGAGATGTCCCCTTCGGGAATAAATTAGCTCCTCTAAACTGGGCCAGGGTTTCGGCAATGAAATGTCTCGTCCAATAAAAAGTCAGTGATTTTTGCTGGCTTGTTGCTATGGGGAGGTTTCCTATATTGAAGCCACTCTTCAAGATCATAAACCTGAGCCCAAGCCCCACTGGTTTGCTTTTCTCTCTCTTTCCCTGTTATCCTGTTTGCAATGTTTTTAGTTAATCTTTTCTCCCCCACTTCCTTCCTCTCTTTATTTTCCCCATTTACCCCAATTCCATCCCTCCTCTCTGACCTGTACGGTGGGGTTGAGGACGATGGAGATGTTCTGGATGTTCATCTTGGTGTCCATCTCCCTGGCGATGACGTGGTCCATGTGTGTGATGACCCAGGAGAGGAGCAGCCGGTTCTTGGGCGGCACCTCGACCAACAGCCTCTGGAACTCGGTCACCTTCTCGGCCTCCACCTGGCGACCGCAGGCGTCCTCGAAGCGCTGGACCAACTCGCGGCCCAACAGGTTCTCTGGCAGCTCGCGCAGATACTGCTTCAGTAGGCTGGCAACTGTGTGGGGATCATACTCTTCCAAGCAGGGGCACTCCTCACGGTCATAGGACGCCTTCAGTTCATCCACCTTGGACTTCATGCCTGAGAGGGAGAGGAGGAATTGAATGAAGTGAAGGTTACTGTGGCAGTGCTGAGGCATGATGAGTCTATATACATATTCTTTTGTTACAGGGATGATACAAAACAAAAATCAAGTCTACCAGTACACCATACCTGATACACGGTAGATGCCCTCGCACTTCATGCCATAACTTTCAATGTAGTCCACACACTCTCTAAAAACAGCCGGCAGCTGGATGCCATCATATAGAGCTGTCCTCTTGACAGCTTCGGCCAGGGGGGCTCCAAAGATGGGCCTGAAGGTGGGGACCTCCACCGGCACTGGCTCCGCATCCGCTGTTGGCTTCTTCTTCTTCTTCTTCTCCTTCCACTGCTTAACCACATCTGCAGCTGTCAGGTCCTTTGATTTTTTGTCCTTGGCCTTGTCTTCCTTGGGACCCTTCTCCTTCACCTTGAAGTCCTTCTCCTTCTTCTTGGAGAAGCTGGGCTTCTTGAACACGTGGATTCCCTTGGATCGCTTCATCTTGGATGGGCTCTCTGCCTCGTCTGCTGAACTGTCCTCCTGGAAGGCAGCGTAGCCTTCCGCTGGCGAGAGGAAAGAAAGTAGAGTTAAATTGGAGGAAAAAACTCCCTTTTTGTACTTATCCTGCTCCTACGACACCACCATGATAGCAGTGTAACAGAAACAGGAAGAGAGAAGGGTGAGAGAAAAGATAGAAGGAGGGGGGCGGGGGGGATGGGGACTTGAAAAAGAGGTCAGCCACCGATTTAGCATAGCTCCCACTGCACCTTGAGCCTCTCTTCTTCTGAAGAAGCTATAGAGTTTTTATATATTTCCTCCCAGCTACCAGCTAGTGTCAGAGACTGTTAGTGGCCTTTTCACAGTTTTTGCCTCCTCTAATTATCTCTACTTTGGGTTTTTCCCCAAAAGGGCCCTGTGTACCCACTGCTGCCTGGGACACACCGTCACTGGGCTCTGGGTGTGTCTCTTCCCTTCTCCCACCATACCGTGTTTTAGGAGCTAAATATAGGCACGGAAAAATCATGATAAAAAGAGATTGAGGGGACAATAGGCCTGGCTACCACTCAGTAAGACCGATGCTCAGTAAAGGAACATATTTCACTGCTATTGGCAGCTATAGCCTACAGGTCAGAGAAGTGGACTGGTGAGAAGATCAGGGTTGGGTTTTTCAAGGGGTTTTTGAGTTTAGCTGTGTCAGTGGAAAGGAGGGTGTTGCTGTAAAAGAGGAAGTGTACTCAACTGACCATCCCCAAGTAAAGATAAAAGGTAAATAAAGGTTTAAAAAAGGTAACTTTACCCAAAACCAGAACTAAAACCCCACATTGAGGATGTTTTGGGACATTTTTCTATGTCTTTATCATAAACAAACATGACAGGATTATTTCTTTTCTCACTCCTTTTTTCCTTCTTCTTGAACTTGTTCTTCTTCTTGCCATGCTCTTTGTCATCGTCTGAAACGTAGGCGTCAGGGGGCTCGTGGTGATGGCCATCATGTGGCGGCGATGGCTCACCGGTGCGGTACAACCCAGGGAATTTGGTGGGACTGATCTCCTCAGAGCTGGGGGTGCGAGCCACGCCCCCTGGGTGCTCAGCCCGGCGTTGCTCTGCAGGGCTGCTGCTGGGGGGCAGGAAGCACTCAGTCATGGCTACTCTGCCCTGATCACCTCTCCATCACACCTGCAGGGGGCAGAAACACTTGCTATTGACATCACAACCCAGCATTGTGCTTGGTGGCTCTGTGGGCTTCTGTAGCTCACAATTTCTTGCACAGAGAGTGACTGACACACTTTGTTGTTACCACTTGATGGCCATCTAAGACCATTTCTGTTCTTCATTTAAGTTCTGACCTACTAATAATAAAAAAAGTAACCAAAATGGTAGAATAACAACTTTACTTCCCAATAATGGTAACATTGCCACCACTACTACTAATAATAATAACATCGCATTATTCTATATGATGAAGAATGAAGAAATCAAAACTCTAAAACATTAAAAAGCACTGCTGGCTCCATTAAGACCTGTTCAGCATAATAGAAGTAGCACATAACTATGTAACAGTAACAATCTTGCATACGTTTTTTGTGCAGATCTAATAGTACACGTCCGTGCATAGAGTTGAAGTTCCTTAACACAAGCAATAGCCAAGCCCTTTGTTGTTTTGAAAGACTTGTGCTGACTATTTTGATACCATGACTGTAACAGAACAGCTGCAACAGTAATGTCCACCCACCAGATGGGGCTCTGATAAAGAAACGACATCTTTCACAATGTAGCTGTAGGATACCAGCACTCACATCCATAACCAGGAAAAAGAAAATTAACTCTTACTTCAGAAACGTATTTTATTACCGACAGAAAAAACAGCCCTTGTTATTCTAACAGAACCATCTCTGATAACCGTCAATGTAACACGCTGGGTTCTCCAACAATAATAAAACCACAGCCTGGCTGTCAAACCTGTTTTTACGTTACAGTACAGTTTGTATATGTTGATGTAGTTAGTTCAACTATCCCTGCTGGGTTGGTCAAAAAACCCTTGGGCCTCAACAGTTTACAAAACATTTAACACAGTGGGTTTCTTGAGCTGACAGCAGGTTGAATTCTTCTATCACAAGAAAATAACAGGGACAGATTTGGGCTAAATGGAGTGTGGTGAACCCTGTAGTTCTCCACAGGCGACATGGCCACCTAGAAAATATATATTACCAAGACAAATGTGAGAAGTGATGCACTGCAACAGCAACTACAACTTTACCAAGGTGTCTGAGTATTCAACCCTGTTCACATAAAGTATTGATGACTCCTGCCTGCCTGTCTGTCAAACATCTTCCTTCGATGTGGGCAGAGTATCCATATTCCTGTCCTGTGCTTGTTTCCAGAGAATTCAACACAGCCCGACACATTACTAGCTGGCTTGATAACTGCCGGTCAAAATGTTGCTCTAACCTACCCAAGTCCGTTACCATTACAACAGCAAAAGTAAAATTAATGTCTTTGCTCGCTTGTCATATGAATGGGCGGCCCATATGCTAACGTTAGTTTAGCTAGCTGCTAACCTGCTAAGCTAGCTGATTAGCAAGGCTGTCCGTCACGAGTAACGGCTCTGCCGCGTGCAGAAATAACCAACACGGAATTTATAGATCATTACAGATACTTCAATCTACAATCTACTTTGCAACTGATGTACCCATGTTCAAATCTCAACACACAAAAGACAAGAAACTTTACCAACTACTATCCCGTTCGGTCAATTTCAGACTGGAGCTTCCGGCTGTCTGTATACCAAATAAACCCATCTGCGCCTGCGCAGTAACGCAAGTGCATAGTAGGAATTGTAGTTCAAAGGTGGATGTAACCTACAAAGTTAGATTTGCTATGTGCAGTTTATCCCGCATGAGAAATCTGTGTAGATTCCTCATCCAGGAGTGATCTGGAATGCATGAAGAATGTTTAGGTTGTGGTATCATTTGGATCTGAACCGCAGGCGGGCTATTGCATAAGCTAGAGTACAAGATAAACTGTCAAAAATGTTTTGAATAGTCACTTTGATCTAAATTTGGGGTTAACCAGTTGCTATTCCTAATCACATGTAACTTCCCAAACACTGTGGTTGGATTCAGAAGCCCGATGGTCATCCTGACATATGGAACACATTAGTCCCTCTCCACTGGCACCGTTTTCTCAGATCCCACAGCTGCGCCGGCAAAATGAGGTCGTGATTCAATATCATAAAAAGACAAACAAGGTCTCATTGTCCGTCTGGTACATTAGTCTTCGCAAACAACTGTTGCTTGCCAATTGGGAACAGAATCAGTGATAGGGCACCCTGCAGCTTTTGAAAATGCGTTGGCGTGACAAAGAGCGGTTGTGTGTGTGGTGGTGAAAGACTGGCATCAGTAAAAGTTCCCTCCCCGCTTGCAGGAGACAGTCGGCGAGCACTGGAACACCTGTGGACCAGAATGGTATAAGAAGGACTTTGTTTCCCCAGGAAATGATGCGTTTCCTGACAAGGGCAACACTGGGCTAAGATTAGAGCAGGAGACTGGTCGCTCATGGGAGGACAAACATTTACTATTCCACTCATGCTACACACTTTTCATCGAGTTCCTTTTGAGAAAATATAGCAAGCAAACACTTGAGGAGGAAAATACATTTTAAAGTCAGGTTACTTTCTGTCACACAAAAGCATTAATGCACCACAAATGCATGCCACGTCACCAAACTTTCCTTTATTTGGCATGAGATGGGGATTTAACGGACCATTACTGTAAAAATACATTATTCATATACACCTCTAGTAAAAAACACTATTGAAAACATATCTAAAAATATACAGTGAAACATAACAGCAGAATAAAACAATTTGGGAAGTATGGGGGATGGAGGGGTTGTTTTTTTTTGTTTTTTTTTACAAGGTAATTGAGGAATGTTAACACATATCAGTCATTGCTATTCCCTCAGTCCTCTGGTACAGTGCAGACATTTGGTACCAATATGTGCCCGCACTTTCAGAAGAGACAGTTCATGCACTTCACAGCCTTGCTGCCGTAGTCCAGGCACTCGGGTCCGATGCACTGGCAGCAGGCGTTGTGAAACCAACGGTACTTGGATCCTCCCATGGACTCACAGTATAGTTTACACTGGCGGATAGACACACAGTCGTCGAAGTAGACCACCGTGCACATGTTATCTGGGATGAAGGACAAGGGAAGAAGACATGAGTCACACATCCAGCAAACACGGCTTATAAAAACCCAGTGCAGTTAAGTCAACCGTTTTCAAGCAATTAACATTAACCCTCGATGTTCCTATTTTTACTGTGGGGAAAATGAATTTGCCACTACTAAGTGTGACCATATGTTTCAGTGGGCTTAATGAGTTAACGGCTCCGCTCTGTGGGAACACTCTCTTATGAGTGTGTCTTTTTATAGCAAATAAGCACTGGGTCAGAGTTGGAGAGCCAAAACAGCCGCAGAGGAAAATAAGAAATGAAGGCAGGACAACAACCATGCTGCCATTCCACACTAAAAACAGTCTTGAACCTCTTAAAACCGTTTAGTGTAAATATTAACAGCCTTTATTTGACTTTTTGGAGGTTTATATGTGACGTTAAATCGTTTTGCGTTGAGATACGTCCTCTACCTTGAGTGTCGTAGCTGGCGTGGATGCTGTTGCCAGGCAGGGAGACGTTCTGGTGTTGGTTGTCGAGCGTCTCCAGGAAGGACACCAGGTTCTCGTGGTGGGAGAGCTCCTCGGCGACGGGGAAGGACACCACCATCATGTTGATCGGCGCGTCGCCCTCCGTGAGGGCGCGGAACAGGGAGGGGATCGGACGGTGCAGCTCCTCCACGGTGCTCTTGGAAGTGGCCGGAGAGTCGCTGTAGTTCTTGGGGTTGCACATCCCTGACACGCAAGACGGGGGAGATGGGTGAGCGGGGTGAGCGTGGCGGCCAACGCAGAGGAAAAACCCTGACGTCACTTACAACCTCAACGGGTAAACGACTTCACAACGGCAGTTTCACAAAACCAAGCTACTGTCAAAGAGTGTCTCGTCTCAATTAGGGTCCTTTTAAACCCTCCATTTAATTTCCAAATACAGTAGTAATCACTGCACAAAGTCCCTGCATCCTCACATACGAGTTTCTGAACCCTTTAAATGAGTCAAAGTGAATTACAGCTAATGGGTAAATCATTTAATGGGGAACGGAGTTCGACACAGGAATTGGATTACAAACCCATGCTAAAAGCAGAGCCAAAACAGCTGTTTCAGATAAAACATACACATGGGTCCTCCCTCCCTTTCCTCCCTTCCTCTAAAATACAAACTGTCCTCCCCCCTCACCCCACCACCTCACCGCTCTTCTACTGGGCTGCACCCGTAAGCTCTAACCACTCGCAGATACGCACTTCAAAGCAGCTAGCGCTTGGCACAGGAAACATGTTTAGAATGGAAACTTACTTAAAATGGTCAGAAGGCTAGCGGCGTTAAAAAAAACAACAACGTATAAATGAGAAATATACAGTCGCTGTAAGCTACGAGCTGTCCTCGATGTATTGTAACAAGGCCTGTCCGGCAGGGAAAACTCCGCCGTCATAACATCTGTAGAGCAGCAGTGAGTTCAGCGCTCAGTGTCATGTGCTTGTATTAGTCTTCCACATGAAAGAGCTTTAATAAAACCTACATGTCAGCATGTACAGCAATATCTGTCTATCAAAACTGATCTGAGGCCCTGCGGGTTTGAGGCGGGATTTCAGAGGAACACACAAGGACTCATCGTTAAAATGTGTTGTTTTTTTTTTGTTTTTGTACCCGCTCGGTCTTTACACCCCCGCGGTGCCTCGGCGAGGGAGTGAAAGTCAAAGTTCACTCAGCAAGGTCGGCCTCCTTCTCCTTCGCTCTTCCGGCTTCTTCCGTCCTTTGATGTTCTGGAAGTATTTATGAGACTTCCTGTCCACATGGGTAGGTGCTACTTAGCAGGGACACTATTCCTTTCATTTCCTGTGCTCAGATAAACAAGCTGCTCTCCATTAACCTCCAAAACTGAGACCCTTTTCCCTATCTGGCCTCGCTCACCTCACACTCGTCTGGCATCGGAGCAGCAACACTCAGTGTCGACGGATGCTTTTTTTAAAACCTGCACGCCTCTCAAGCTGTCAAGTGGATTACTGTCACAATCTCATTCTCACAGGCTTTTTTTAACGGGGTCAATTTACTTGGCGGCCGAGCAAAACACAGAGATAAGCGAGACCGTCACGTAGCTGAAAGCTCACAATGTACGGAAAAGTATGGAAAGAGATTAGTGCCTGCAGGGAATGTATTAGAATTTGTCCGTCATACTGAACCGCTGAGAAAAAAACATCCAAGAGCCACTAGTTACTTTTCAGTTGGGAAAAGTCAAAAGGTTTACGTCAAAAGACTGAAAACCCTGTCAAAAGTGGAATTGGATCTATACCATCCATAAGGCCCTGGATGTGTTTCAGAGAGGATCATCTGACTTGAGTTGAATTAGTTCAGAGTTAAAAGGTAAATGCAATAATAATAATAATAATAATCACATTTGATTTAAAATTCTACCTTACAAATTAAATTCATGTATTCAAAATAATTGTTTTGAATTTAACAGTTAAATATGAGCGTGACAAATTCAAACTCGTGCAATTCAAATCCAGTCCTGCCTCCTGTTGAACCGCCCTTGAGCAAAACACCTCTACCTGCTCACTCCCTGCAGGTCCCACTGAGCTAAATGCCTCTACAACGGCAATTCAAAAAAATCATACACCGACTAATTTGGTGTCGGCTATAATTACATTGTGAATAGAGCACTCACCCACACAGTCGCAGCACTCCTCCCACAGCGTCCCCAGACACAGCATGCACTCTTTACAACAGGAGCAGTTCCCATCGGTCGGACGGCACTGGCACAGCTCCTACATGACACAAACACGCATCAGCAAAACAGTAAAGGCACATAATACAAAAACTACTGGTGTGGAAAAGACGCCAAAACAGACAGAGAAGTCTTCACAGCACTGAACCTCAACACGTCTGTTTCCAAAATATTACAGTATGGAGGTGATGTGCTGCAGACCGGTGGGGGGGGTAGCAGAGCTGGGTCGACACTGTTATTATTATTATTGTTATTATTATGGTTTTGGCTTAGCTAGGTTGCAGAGTGGATGGAGTTTGCCATGTAGGGCAATGCAAAGAAGTGAAACATGGTGTCCCCCATGAATGATGCAGGCACCCGCTGGGCCAATCAGCAACGAGATGCATCATCCCTCATCATTTTTAAAACCACAGCGCCATGCATCACCCCTCCAAGTTCCGTCAAAATCGCAGCAGTCGTGTCAGAGATGAGACTTTTAATCATAGCGCCCTCATTAGGTCAATCCGTGTCATTTGTAAGGACAGCTGGATGTGCACAGCTAGTGTCGCGTCAACAGGACCGGGAATTGGACTTCATCCCTCCAAGTTTTGTCAAAATCGGACCAGTGGTGTCTGAGATATCATGTTTGAGTTAAGAATTGATTGTAATTTTTAAACATTGAAACATGTTTTTTTTTTTTTAAATGCATCCACCAGCTCTGGGAGGCAGCAGCAGTAGTAGTGCACAGGTGCACAATATCTACACACACACAAACAGGAAACATACCATTAAAACGTCAACAGCCAGAGCAACAACAGGTTTGTGTCCCGTACAGTAGCAATTACAAGACAACTGTACACATCACACGGTATGTATGGTATCTATCAAAGTATGTTCCACCGCACTCAGGACAGGCGCAGTAATAACTTCATACCTGTGGGAACAAAAAAATAATAGAGCTCCACTGTATTTCCATCCGTGTACATGCAGGTTCTGGCATGTCAAAAGTTTTCCTGAACTTTTTATTACACTACAAATTTTTTTTCTTCCAAATAAGCCTTAATTACATAGTGACTTTTGTGTAGTGCACAGCCAAAATAAAACAAATATAATATAAAACAAGTACAGTCATGCAAACGGACAG
Source organism: Hoplostethus mediterraneus (assembly GCA_034670385.1). Taxonomy (NCBI): domain Eukaryota; kingdom Metazoa; phylum Chordata; class Actinopteri; order Trachichthyiformes; family Trachichthyidae; genus Hoplostethus; species Hoplostethus mediterraneus. The sequence goes on along the minus strand of JAXDDW010000050.1, from coordinate 550,721 downwards.
ATAAGCACTAAACCCACACAGCTCTGCAGCTTGTTTGAGAAGAAAAAGCCTCAGAGAAATATGAAAAGTGGAGAATTTGCATCTCTAATCGTCTATATTGAAATAAATTCAGGCTTGTGTGATTATGAGTCCTTTCAATCCAAAGAAAAACAAGATATTTTAACTATTTGTGGATATAAATCTTGTCGAATTGACTCATTACTGTGCAACACAACACAAGCATCGCCTTTTACAGGAGGAAAGTAATACTGTCACAAGAGCTTTTGCAATCATCCAAAATATGTAACTATGTGTCTCAAACTCAATAGTGAACACTTCAGCTAGAACATATCTTCAGCTTTAGCTTGCACAACTCAACGTCTAGGTGGGATGAAAAGTGGGTGAGACTGCCATAGAGTTCCCATTTCTCCAGCACCCCTCTCCTGACACAGAACAGGGAGCACATTCCACAAAGTCAAGGTCACAGCGATGGAGGAGGGAGGGTGGGAGGGGAGGGAGGAGAGGGAAAGAGAGGGAGCGGGGAGAAGAAAACACCTGGTGAACAGAACATGGCTGCCCCCCCCCCCTCCCTTTCTCCCTGCTTCTTTCTTTCTCTCGTCCTCTCCCTCCATTTCTTCCTCCTTCAAGCCCTCTTGCTCTCCGGTTTTCTCTCCACTCTTTGTTATTCTTTGCCGATCCCCGTTCCCCTTGCTCTTCCTTTGTGTCTTCGGAGAAACCATCTCCTGTATGTAAACAGAGTCTCGACATGATAAAAGACTCCCGGTGACTCACCAGTGAGTGATTGCAAAACCACACACACACACACACAGTTCACTTAATCACTAGCCTCTCGATCCCCCAAGCCTCTGATCAAGATCTGATCCCATGAGTAATAGCAGTGACTCTTCAAGGTGGGAGAGAAAAAAAAACCTAAACATATTGCTGCTGCCAGGAAAAAAAAAAAAAAACATGCATCTCCAAAAAGGCCCCTTTCACAAACCTTATTTTCATAGTGACAATGTGTTTTTGAAAGCATACCATCACACTGAAACATTCCTCATGGGGCTTCTGAAAGCTTGCTTTAGCATACATACAAAAAAGGTGCAATTAAAAGCAAAAACATGAAAATAACCAAAAAGCGGAGTCACAGGATTTCCCACCCGCCGGCAGTGACGTTTAAAAAGAAGCTTCGACGTGCAAAAAGCCAGCGGCGACCGTCAATCTTCCCGACTCGGGACGGACGAGGTTACCCTGACAAGCGGCGGCGGTCTCTCTCAAACGGAAATCGCCGCAATCAAGTCAACTGCGGCCGGAGAAAGGGGGGTGGGGGGGGAGTGAGAGGGAAAGTGTGCCGGGGAGGGTGAACGTGTGCTGCCTTGTCCTGCAAGAGCGCTGGTGTGTGTAACTTGAAAATTGCTAACCCCACCCTGCTGACGGCCTGGACAAAGCTGGCTGGGCTGCAGGCAGGCAGGCCGGCTAGCTGCCTGACTCTCTGCACACTTCAGGCTCAAGCTGTATATTCTCCCCCCCTCGACATACACCTCCTCATGACCTTAACATCCCCTCTTCACCCTCCCCCCCTCTTCTTCGCCCCCCCCCCCAGGGGTTTAGAGAATTCAGACGAATGACTTGAGATGGCAGCGGAGCGTAAGTGAGCGCCAGACAACATATCCCACTAATCACCGGCAACATGGAGCTCCTACAGCAGGGGCAGGGGCGGGGGGGGTACGTTTCTCTTTCGGTCGCTCTCGTCCTCTGACAGCTAGCGGGTTCGTGTCGGCGGGGTCACGGAAGCAAGAAGAGCTTGTCCTCAGCAATGATCCCGCCAGAGGGATAACCCACCTGGAAGGAGTTACGCATGTTTAGTTGCACGCTGGCTGCTTCTATTACGGATCGTGAGAAGCGCGAGTGTGGCCATTTTGAAACGCCCCGAACCCAGAAGAGCAACAGGAGTCCATGAGTCAATTTGATACCTGCAGTTTAACATGTAATCATCTAGAATACAGAGAATCCAGTGTTCGGGGATACAAGTTCCCTACTTATCCTTGAAAAAGTACCCTAGTTTTTATGTGGTGCTATCCGTTTGTCCACATGTCATGGTAGATATCTCATTTTGGAGCAAAAAGCTTCATTTGGAGATAGAGCTCTATTCTCATGCACCTCAGCTACCATCAGAAAAAAAGCTCGGTCACGCGGCGAGACGGGTCCGACAGGTCGAGGTGAAACGGCCAGAGGTTAACAGTGGAACATAAAGACGTTAATAGGCAAGGCAGGACCGCTAAACACATAGCGAGGGCAAGCCGGGCCAGACGGCAGCACTGGGTGATTTGATTTGAGGCAAAAAGGAACGCTTCTCGCGACTTTTCCCCCCCCCCCGAAAATAAAAAAGATTGCATGACACCATTTGTGTTAACTAGGGGAGGTGCCACTGCCACCCCTGTTCAAATCACCCGCAGGGCGTCGGGCATGAGGGAAAGTCTGACTGCTGCAACGAAGGAAGTGATGTTGTGATGACGTCAACAACCTGGTCGAAAAGGTGCAGACTGAAAATTAAACACAAATCAAACTATTCTACACATGGTCATGAACCTATGTCAGACCGATGTAGAACAACACCAGTCTCGTATAAGAGCAGGGTTACATGAACCCACATCTCAGCTCCTCAGTGGCTCGTTCTGGGAAAACCTTCAAGACTGCACTCTGCTTATCGAAGGAATGTATCTGCATTCTTCATGACAGATTCCATCTTTGTTCTCAAGTCCAGATCTCCGTCTCGTCTTGGACCCGAGCCGGTTTTCAACTTGGGTCTCGTCTCGGCCTTGGCTACCGCTCGGTATTTGTTTTGATATGAACTATTTGCACAGAATTGGCACGTTTATTTCAATGAATAACAACAGCTGAGACATATTTTCTGCAGCGATCACCCAAAATGTTGTAACTGGCGTGCCATTACATATTTAGTATATCGTGCCAGTTAAATGCCGTGGGGTTGAGAAAGATTTGACTGCTCTGGTGTTGCTCTCGACTCAGACTCGACTACAGCCCTCGGCCCTTGGTAACAGTGTCTGTTTAAGTGGAGCGGCTCCAAGTTGTAGGATGAAAGCTTCAACTTGGCCGCACTCTGAAATCCCACTTTAAATAACCGGAGAAGACCCAAACGTTCCTCAGCTAAAGGCAGAGATGATGAACGACCACAGAGAAAAGGCCCCTGCAAGGCAAAGGGCCGTGAGCAGCGGTGGAGCCATTAAATAAAAAAAAAAAAAAAAATCATAATGACCATAACAAGGCGAACAAAAGTACAATATTAAAAAACAATGATGTGCACCTTTTTGAGAGAAAAAACACCACAATACAAAATACACCAGATTTAAAAAATAAAGAATTATATTGGCTGGAAAGGTGGTCTAACTCTTAACAAATAAAAAAGGGAGGGCAATCTGAGTTTGGTTAAGTTTCCCTTTCACAACATCCCTGGTTGTGAGGAAATGTGTGGCCAGACGGGGGGTGGATGATACAATTGTTGTGTAAATTCAGCATTCAACATCCATCGCCGTGGGAGAGTTCACAGTGAAACCCGCTCAACTCTTACCTGGATGAGGCACTTGCTAACGTCGCTGGCGCAGAGGGCTTTGTTGCAGCCGGAGGTCAGAGATAATCCTGACAGGAGGAAGAGGAGAGTAGCCGAGGCAGGGAGGATCAGCTGACGGGGCCTCATCCTGAGGACTCACCAGCAAAGGCACTGGAACACCTAGATCAACAGGCAGGACCTTAATGAGACAGGGCAAGGCTGTGGTGGGGCCATCACAAATAAACACAGTCTGGCATCACTTGCATTCCACACACACACACACACAGATGTAGGGAGTGTGAAAAACATGCAACCTGAAATGAAACTTTATGTTCTTTGACTCACACACCAGGACTACAATTTGCATCTATGGAAAAGAGCTGCAGGGAGGAAATGCATGTAATGGAAAGTACTGCAAACACGCGCTTTGACATGTAAACTCACATGTCCAATAGTGTCACGTCTCATGCAAAACCAGACTATTTACTTTTTGCGTGGAATAACAACACGCATCTGGCAACCTCAGCTCCAACAGTATTCACCAAGTCCTGAACAAGGTAAATACACTATCCAGCCCCGCGCGAGCCCACAGCTCTACCGCGAGCTGTCCACCTCTTGTTGCACACTGTGCCGTTTCCACATCATGGAGAGAAAGCATGTGAGGAACATTAGCTCCCTGAGTCATGAACGCATTTCTTCACCTCTTTTCTGCTCATCGCTACCACACCGAGACCAGTCCCTCGTTTCACTCGTACACAACCGCAACAAGTCTCGAGTTCAGAAAACAGCAAGATATCACAAGTGAAACTTACCGCAACGACGCAACAAGTTCGGGACTTTTCTTCTGGGGGACAATGGCCTTTCCCTTTGAACTTCTCCACTTTCCAGGATGGGTTTCTGCCGCTCAAGTGTCCACTGTGTCCAGAGGGCGTCAGTCTCTTTGCAGCACAAAGCGACAGGCAGTCGGGCGCCTTAAAGGCACACACTCCATTTTCTATCCAACAAGTATGGAGGAAAACACCGGGCCTCAGGTGAGACAGACTCAGCAGTGTCTCTTCAAGGCAACCTCAGGCGGGATAAAGGGAGATAAAAGATCCCTGCCTCGCGCCATAAATACCAACATGGTCGAACATTACATTTGCGCCCCGCGGAGCTCCGCGCGTAAAGTCCCGTGCGTAAAATTTGACTCCTTACCCTCCAGGCGATCCTCCTTTTAGCTTACAGACTGGCCCGTTGGTGGACAACCCTGGTGGGGTCTGTTTGGCGTGTTTTACACACGCAAATGCTTTCTTTTCAAGACATAACATGTCATTAAAAGGTCCTTCGTCATCCGGTCTTATCAAGGGCCCGGTGAAAGGTGTGAAAGGGCAATTCGGAAGCTGTGAAGTTGTGCAGGCTTCCCGCTGAGACGCGCCACTTCGTACCAACACTACCGCCCCCAGTTCAACTCTATAGTTCTAACATGTGCTTTGAACCCGGGCTGTGTGACTTGATAAAGCCCCCTGAACAAGCCAGACTCCACTCCAAACCTTTAGGGGAGAAAGGAGTAAGTTGAGACAACCCCTTCTATCTAGGCAACCGCACACAAAATGAATCACGTGATCACAGATTTAGGAAGGGTCCGATTTTTGCTGTCAGGTGATTTCATGCTAAAGATGTCATGGTTCATCTACATGGAAGGATGTACTTCTAAGGGTTAATGATGTTAGTTTAAGGCTTTATCAGGTACAATATGGGGTCGTAAATCTGTGTGGGCATGAGTTGCTGTGTGAAGCAGTTTTGTCAAAATGGTGGTTTTGGGGTAAAATGTGCCACTGGGCCTAATGGTTCAGTTTAGTACAGAATGACGAAGAGAAAATACGGAAGATGTAGGTTATGACACACAGACACTGCTAAAAAGAGTTGACATACATAGTGTTTTGATTTCCACAAATTCCCAACAACTTTAAGTAAACATAATTGGTGGACTTTTATTTTTTTTATTGTAGCACAAAATACAAAATAATGTCTCATTTTACCAGTCTCACCCATTTAAAAAGAAATGTAAAGAATAAAACACAAGTACACATTTTTGTTTGACCAGAGGTCCTGGTCTTGTACCAGATCAGTATGAACTGTAAACATCTAATTTGTCAGTTTGTTTGCAGCCAAGGGAAACTCCTTTAGTCATTAGTTACTTAGCCTCGGGTTACACCGATAGGCCAGTGAGTTACACAACCTAACATATCACATTTATACCAGTGACAACCTGTGAAGTGCATTAAGTTGATGTAAGCGTTGTGTTGTGTACACTGCCATCTACTGGGCGGAAACAGTTCTGCTTCAGGCAGAAGACGACAGGAATCAAAGAAATCTGGGAAACTATCTTCAATTAAAGTCAATTAAATCACACCAAAATAAAAATAGACACTTTTGAATTTCACAACCAATAAAATTTATTCAATTATATATTACAAATATGTACAAGTCATGTAACAAGTAAATATTAAAATAGACATTTTTAGAACTATCGTTCAAAAGGCATTATGCTGAAAAAATAGGTTTTGTTGTGATCTCACATTGAAACTGTAAAAGTATGTGTTTTTTTTCCTTGGAAGCCACAACAAACTTTTTAATGTGCGCAAGACACAATGGACAACACGTGAGGAGTGAAGCTGCAAAAAGGGACATAACACAATGGCGCAAAAAAGCTGGAACCCTTCAGTAAACCTCACAATTAAGTCCATAGTACAGCTCTTCAGGAAAAAGTACAAACAACGCAACGCATGCACAGCATTGAAATTGCCAAAGTCAAAAAACACCAGCTGTGTCGGGAACTCCAGATGAGGAAGGAACAGTAAAAACAAAAACACAACAAAAGCCAACACATGCTTAAGATTTAAGCCAACAACAACAACAACATCCAGGACAAAGAGGACACTCGATATAAAAACCAACTTTGGTCCATTAAAACATAAGACAGAACAAGTTTACAATCAAAATATCTATTACTTTTTTTTTTTTTTACAAGTTTAAAACAATAATTACATGGCTATTTACAAATGCACAATCTGTATGTATAAAATAAGTTAAAAAAAATTAAGAGCACAGTCTGTACATACTGTATGAACACTCATTTTGAAAAACAAGAACTGAAATCTTTCAGTTGTGCGACCCTGCTTGGTGAGTAGCAGTAGCAGGTGGCGCTCGCCATGCTTCGCTTTTCCCAGACCGCAGCTCCCCGCGCTGCCCGGCCCAGCCCAGCCTTTGGCCTCTGGTCCCTGGGCCTTCCTTGTGGCCTGGACCCTGACTGCCCCACAGGCCTCTGCACAAGGTACAGAGGATGCCGTCAGTCTGTCTCCTGTGGAGAAGATTCCCGACCTTGTGGAGGATGTGCTTGCTTCGACCGCAAGAGCTCTGGAGTAAAATGGTTACGTCTAAGTGCTCTCTGGCATACACCCACGTTCTAAGTGCTTCACATTTTTTCCTTTCCTTGAACGCGTGGGCTGCCGTAATGTCCATAATGACCACTGTGGCAAAGCACTGTCTGTCCTACAGATCATATAGGGGTGAGGTCAAAGTCGTCGTTGACCTCCACGAGCGGGATGTAGAACTCTGGGATCTCAAAGATGCTGGTGGACTTGTAGGTGGCCGGGTCCAGCTCCTGCAGCTTGAGTTGCCACTCTAGGCGCTGCACAGCATTGAGGGCTGCTGCCTCATGCTGCTGCCTCATTAGGAGACAGGTCTGTGGAGGGAAATGGCACGTTTATTTTAGTTCACCAGTTGCTCCAATTTAGATTAACAATCTCTGTTCCAAGAACGTAGAAAGAAGCATGAAGGCAAAAGTTACAAAAATGTACAAAAGCAATTATACAACAAACATTGTACAACAAAATCAAAGACACGATACTTATGGTACTGTAAAGCACTATGGGTAAAAGTGTTCTACGTTTACATGCACGGGGAATTCTGTTCTTAACCTAGTTTCTCAAGTAACCTGGTTTTCAGTCGATACACGTAAACATAACTCTGTAGGAAAAACCCGGGTAAGCTTGTCCTCCAATTATGAGACAGCCAGTTAAGACGTCTGGCTTACTCCTACATTAAATGGGTTACTGTGGCATGTAAAAGTGCAACTCCTTTCACTTTTGATTTTCGCTGTCTGTGCAGTCCAAACCTCCCCCCTCCCACCAGTCCTGACTCCAAACTTTAATCCATAATTGTTGGGTGTTCCCTGCTGCCATCATCAGTAAATTTCTAGTGGTGAGTTAATTTACAGCAACAGATATAGCCTGGCGATCTTGATGTCCATGATTTATTATAGTGAAAAGTATACCTGTCTGTAACGTCAAGCAGATTAACTATTGGGATCATCATTTCTTTCCCATGCATTAGAAGTAAGCCATTATTGCTCAGGAGAAAGGGATGTGGTTGCTGGTAGCCACACATTTTTATACTTTTTTGTTGGCAGACCATTTTATCTGTAGGCGGGACACCACCGGAGCTCAGGAATACTGTTAATTGGTTTATTCATCGCAACACGGCTACTCAATCGCAGAGTATCAAAGGTTCAACCCGAATAAGTACTTAACTGAGTAGAGCCAACAGTCAGGTTACTCTGTGCATGTAAAGTTATAGTACCCTGCTCAACTCACTGAGCTACAGGACCCGTTTTTCCCCCCACAACCTTAGTTTCTTGGCTAGATCTGATGAGGTTTGTCGGATAATATGATGTATGCTGATAAATGGCTGGGCAGTGTAGCTGCAATGTGTCCATGTCATCTTAAAGACACAAGGAAATAGCATTTTGATGGTGTCTTGCTTCCATAATTCAACAGATTTCCGGATGAAACAGGATGTTGGGGCGGGACATAATGCCGGCAGGGACAAAAACAATGCACGCGTTTCCAGTAAGTACCAGGGATTTTGTTAACAAAAATTTTTTGTACAAAAGTAATTTCATTGAGACTTTAAGATTACTCTTCCCAACAAATATAACAACATGCTAAATACCAGTGGGCATACACATTCATAAGATGTGTACTTCTAGATTGTGTTTTACAATTCCCAAACTAGGCTTCAAGACATGGAAATGATCAAACTCTGCAAATCCATAAACACGTCCTACAATGCTCGACACAGACTAGACCAGTGGTTCTTAATCCAGTCCTCAAGGAACCCCTGTCCTGGAGGTTTTAGCTCCAGCCTTACTCAGGCACAGCTGAACGAATTAGAGGCTTCAGGTTTTCCATCAAACTTTAATTGGTTCAGGTGTGCCTGAGTAGGGCTGGAGCTAAAACCTCCAGGACAGGGGTTCCTTGAGGACTGGATTAAGAACCACTGGACTAGACAGAGTGAATTAGTTCATAGATAGAGACAATATACATCATAAGATTAACATTTGGTGGAACCTTTTATGAGAACCTTATTAGGAACAATTACGATCGATTACATTTATCTTCAGGAGCATTCTTAGCAGAGTTTACAGTCACTTTATCTGAGGACATATATTACAAAACAAACATTCAATGGGTACTAATGGATCAACATAACAAATGCTCAATTGGTGAACGCTTTTATCCAAAGCACCTTACAGTTCCAGTAGCTCATACACTTTTAGCGAGGGTGGCCTTTGACACTCTAGCCTTTGAGCCATACAGGACCACAAAATCATACATTTAATGTACAGGATTAAAAAAACAAACAAACATACAACCACGTCAGACCATAATAGTAACAATTACAGCAATCTTACCTTCAATTTATCGAACTTGTCATCAACATCCTGTAACCAGGACATAAACTGCCTGGCATTGAATCGGTCTCTCACTGATGTTTTGCCGTCGTCGTTCTGTGAACCAAACACACAAATAGGACACATTTCCACGTTAGCAGCATGCAAGTCTTCAATTCTAGTTACCAATTGACTGACTGAAAAGAATGTGCCAAATTTCTGAATGCAAACAGTATATATACACAGAGCCAGGTAGTGTTTAGTCAACGGTGTCCTGTACCATCCCTTTGCCCTGCTCTCCTTGTGCAATGTGTGTTGGTTTGTGCCGTTACCATGCAAGTTCTTGATATGTCTCTGCACCAGTATTACCAGGGCACATTCAAGTGCTGTATTGTAGTAAGGGATTAAAGTGATTCTGAAGTATTCTAAGTAGTATTCTAATTCATCTAAGTATGTATGGGCTTTTTTGACAAATAAAGATCTTGAATCTTAACCAGCCTGTGAGAAACGTACAGTACATCTACAACTTATTATTCTGACTATCACTTACCTGGACATCTTGAGGCATGTTGTACACTTCAGCATCCAGTAAAACTGTACAGGCACTGAAAGGCAGAGTCTGATTGGCTAGTGTTCTTGCTGCCCGGTAATGGACTCGTAAGACTTCCTGTTCATTTGAAACAATCAGCTTTTCCTGGGGGAGGGAAAAAAATAGTTCAATCAATATGATTGAATCAATGATTGAATCAATAGGAATCTAGAACTGGTGAGTTTAACTGGGTTGCTAAAAATTGGTATCAAAAAAGATACCTATAGGTATCATATTTTAAGCACTCACATCAAGTCTTCAAAAAAGGTATCAGAAAGTACCAAAAGGCTAAGATCAAAGGTTTTCGACAAGGATAAATGAGATGGTAGTGACAAAAATAAATCCAATATGGTCTGAATATATTAAAAGCAACAAAAAGTATCAAATAAAGTGTTGAATGTGTCAAATAGTGTGTTGAAAGTGGCATTGAAAAATATCTAGAGACACTCAACCCTAAACAACTCTGATTATTTAAACAAAACAGTGTTCAGCTGTTTTGTTTACATACCCTCTCAATGCTGTGCTGTAGCCGTAGTTTCATACGGACAACCTCTTGTTGTTTGAACATCTCTTTCAGCTGCTCAGGTAATGATGGAGGTGGAGTTATCTATTCAAAAGCAAACAACAGAGACAATTCAACACAACTCAACAACGCTGCAGACTGATGTCTAGATGAATGGTCACCAAGCAGACTTGGGTCAATCAGTACATTTTACCAGTCACAGGAAAGTAGTAAATTTAGTTTATTTTTCTGTGATTGACAATTTACTTGACACCATCTAAATTGCCCTGATGTGGTAGACACCCATCTGATACGCCAAGCAGGTTAAAAGACACGCTGACAATGTGCCAAAACTCCCACAAATAGGGTTTGTGGGAGTTTTCCCTTGTCCTCTGTGAGGGTCCAAGGCTGGGGGGGTGTCATGTACTAACCATTTATTGTTTTCACACTTTGGGCATTGTAAGACTGCAACAGTGATTAAGGGCTTTACAAAAAATGTGACTGATTGATTGAAATACTATTTGACCTATATCTGAAAAGGAGTAATGAAGAACTCACTGTTGGAATACAGAGCTTGCTGAGTGGGTTCCCATCTAAGAGGTAGGATCCATTGAAGGTCACATACTCATCATAATACTGTGGTGGCTGGGGGGTAACGCTGCACAACACCTTGCGCTTCTCCTCAATCTTCTTGCGGATGTGCAGGAACTCATAGTAGGGGTTAGCCCTCTCTGTCTGGTAGGGTTGTATCTCCTCAAGCTTCACAGAGTCCACAATGGCAGCTAGAGACTGCTGGCCCTTCTCTTTCCCTTGTTGGGTGGTGGAGCAGGCCTGGGAGGTGGACACCCTGGGCATCTTCCTCTTGCGTGGATGAGGCACATGCATCTCCATCTCCTCATCTGGGGAGCGAACTTTGGCCTTGGCCCCTGAAGAATCAGAGTCCCGTTCTCCAGATTGGGGTGACGAGCCCCCTGAGGTGTTGCTGCTCGAGTCAGTCTGACCCACAGACTGGAAGGAACATTGACTGTGCTCTCCTCCAGCTGACGACGACTCTGGTCTCTCCTCAGAAGGGGCCATCTCCATTGGCTCAGAGCCGGTCTCTGCTCTCGATTCAGAAGTGCCCTCTGCAACCAGGCTGCCCTCGGCTGTCGAAGTCTCTGTAATCACAGAAGTTGCAGCACCAATATTGTTCTCTGTGCTCTGTGGAACGTCTGTCATCTCTTCAGTTGTGTGTTCAGGGCTCACACAGGAGGATGTAGAGGATGATGTTGGGGGCACACTGTCCTCCATCTGAGGATCATAACATGGGCCTGCAGCATCACTGGAAGGTCTTGATTTCTTGCAGTCTTGGTTATTTACATCCATGTCCTCTTGGAAACATTTGGGTTCAGTGCTGGTTTTGCTAAAGCCTGGCATGGATTCCTCTGCAACGGAGCTGGGAATGTGCATACTGGTGGAGGGTACAGGACTTCCCATCCTCTCCACTCTGAAGCCTTCTGAAATGTTTTCCATACTTTCTTGTCCTACTCTTTCAGCACTGTTTGTGGAACTCTCAGGAGGTTTCTCTTTATTGTCAGAGCCTTGTGCTGTACCTGATTCTGCCTGCTGTGAGCTCTCCATACTGGTACATGGGAGGGGTTCACTCTGCTGGCTACAGCTCTGCTGGGAAATGTTTGTATTTGTGAAAGCCGGTGGCTCGACAGCTAGAGGAGCTGGAGGTACCAGTGGCAGATCAGAGGGCAAGTCCTTGTTACTACATTCTGCCTCTGTGTTGACAGTCTCCATTGGACACTGGGCTTCCCTCACAATGGGAGAGTCAGAGGAGAACAGGGCTTTCTGCTCTGTTGCCCCTGATTGAGAACCACTAGCCTGGGAGAGGCTGGGCTGTGGAAGTACCAGCTCCTTACTGGGAGCATCTCTGTTTGACATTTGTGGAGTAAAACAGCCAGGAGCGGTCCCTTCTCTCTCTGTGCTGGAATCAACATCTGACTTTGCATTTGGTTGGTGCATCAAATTCTGACTACTGAGGCTCTCCTCTGTTTCTGCTGAGGTCTCTCCCGTTCTCGTCTCCTCTCCTGTAGTAGGCAGGCTGACTTTTGGCAGATTTTCAACGGCTTTACCTTCAGTAGACAACGAGTTGGCATCCTCGTCCAGAATAGCCCTGAGGTAAGGAGATTCATGCCTGCTAGACAGCGGCGTCCGGTTACTCTGCTGCACATCTGGAAGACTGTTGCACTCTTTATCGTGAACAGATGGTGATCTGGTGGCCTGCAGGACTAAGGAAGACTGGAGAAATGCAGGCTGGGAGTCTGAGGCTTCAGGGTTAATATCAGAGTCATATTCAATGGGCCTGGGTGTTGACATTGTGGCCTGACATGAGTCCTCTGAGCTAGCAACAGAAACCATGGACACCGACCTGGACATGAGGCCGGACCGCTCACTCTCCGGCCTGGGTGATCTGCTCAGGCTGTTTTCCATACCTGCCATGACCTTTGCATTGATAGAGGACAGGCTCTTTCCATCCAGGGACATTGTCCTGGAGCTGGTACTGTCCTTCAGGGGTTTATCTTTGCTGTGGACATCAGAGGCTTCTGAACTTTTTGAGCGCAGGAGCTCTTTGCTCAAGCATGGTTCAGTCTTCACTTTGTCTTTACTCTTGGACTTCCCTGAGTCTGCCAAAGGTCGTTGTTTCAGTCTTTCCCGCTCCTTTTGTTTGATTTTCTCCAGGTGCTTCCGATGCCACTGCTCAATTTCCTGGTCCTTCAGGCTGAGCATGCGCTCAAAGCTAGTCTGCATCAAGTCATCATTCACCAGCCTTTTTTCTTTGGGCCTGGTGTCTCTTGCAGCTGGGGAGGCTTTTGATTTAATCTTGTCCGTGTCAATCTCGTTGGGTTTGGCCTTGCTGACCTTGGCCTGCTGGGACCGATCTTTATGTCTGTCCTTATCCTTGTGCCTATCTGAGTCTCTGTCCCGGTCTCTCCGGTCACGATCCTTCTCTAGTGTCTTCACGACTTCCTCCTTTGATTTTGTGGATATGGACTTACAACTTTCAGACACAAAGCCCTTCTTTTCTTCCAACAGTAATTTCAGGTTGGAACTTGAGGACAGAGCTGCATCCTTTATTTTATCTTTCTTTTTCCTATCACAGTCCTTTTCTTTTTCCTTTTCTTTTGAACGCTCAGATTTATTATGATCTGTGCTCTTCTCTAGAGGTTTTCCTTTCTTCTCAGAATTTGTCCTATCCTTTTCTCTATGCTCCCCTACATTATATTCTCTCTCCTGCCTCTCCCTATCAGCTCGTTTATCTAACCTATCTTTGTTTTTCCTGCTGTCTTCATGCTTTTTTGTTGTGGACAACGATTTTAGTTTTTCACTCTCTCTGTGGTTTTTATCCCCAGGCGAATGGGAAGAACTGGCTGCTGTTCTCTCTTTTTCCTTCCAACGATCCACTGAATTCTGTGGTTCGACTTTGTCAGAGTGCTCAGTTTTAACCTTTTTTTCCTTGTCAGGATGCCTTTTCTCAATCTTTTCGGCCTCCTTTTCCTTTCCTGGGAGCCTCTTGTCATTTTTGTCGCGCGTGCCTTTTTCAGAAGGCTCCAGCTGGTCTTGATCAGCTGCAATCCCACTTATGGGTTTGTCTTCTGCCTCTTCCTTCATGCTGATGTTCTGTAGCGACTCCTCTGGAATCCGCCCTGAGCCGTGGCAGTCCACTCTCTCGTCACGCTCACTCAGCTTTGTATCCTTTCCCTTTTCCTCCTTACCAGCAGCCTCCTTGCGCTCTTTTTTCATGGCCTTGTCTTTTTCTCGCTCCTCTCTCGGCCTCTTTTCCCTGCTGCTGGAGTGCTTCTCCTTTGTGCCTCTTTCTTCCTTGACAGGAGAGCCATCTGAAATCTTCTGTGGTGAGCTACCGTCTTCGCCTTCCTTTTTCATTGGCAGAAGTTCATCTGTCTCATCACTTTTGAAAAAATTCTCTTTCCAGAACTCTCTGTCAAACTCCAAATTCCTGTGGCTGTCTTTCCTGGCCTCCTTCTGCCTGTGGCGGCTCCTCTCCGCCTCATAATCTCTCCTGTGTTTGTCTTTCTCCTTGTGTTTTAGTTTATGCTTCTTTACTACTTTGCCGTCTACGTCAGTCTTCCGTAGAGCACCCTCAGTGCTGTCGATACTATTTCCTATGCTGCCTTCTTTGTAAGGGCTGGAACCTCCGTCATCCCCGTCTACATTGGGGTCTTTCTGCTGATGCTTGCTCTTTTCCTTGTGCTTGCACCCCTTAGTGCTAGAGCTTTCAGTGCAGTAATCTGCTTCTGTGTAGTGGTTGTATTTGACACCGTCCACAGGACATGAGCCGTCACTGATGGAAACGCACATCTTAGTATTTTCCTGCTTCAGTGGTGTCGCTTGCTTATCAGTCATGCTGTGGTTCAGTTTGGGAGATTTCACGGATGACAAGTGGAAGAGGTGGACGGACGAGTCGTCTTTGGGACTGAAAGACATCTTGAACGAGTCTTCGTCCCGACTCTTATCTGTGCTCTCAGACACAGTTGCAACGGAGAACATCAGAGCTTTGCTGTTCTCTTTCCCATCTTCTTGGTTTTCCTTGTTTTTATTCTGGCTTTTGCTTTTTCTCTTAACTTTCCCCTTGTCCTTTTGCTCAGTGTTTTCCTTTTTGGGCCGAGTGTCTGCCTTGAGGCCCTCTGAGCTCTGAGAGCAGGTAGGCGAGTTCCTTTTCTCTGAAAGGCTTTCTGTCTCATCACTAGAGGTGTCAGAGCTGCATTGCAGGACACGAGAAGTCTTTTGCTTTTTGGACTTTGAGGAGGAATCGCCTTTGCCCTGCTTTCCCGCAACATGATTCCTATCTTTGTCCTCTTTCTCCCTCTGCCGTAGCTCCCTCCTGAGGATGTGTCTGTCGTTCAGGGCTTTGCTAAGGTCCTCCTCCTCTTCCTCGTCCTTGAACTCATACTCATCCAGCCCTGACGCGGAGGATGATGCTTTCACCATGGCTGGTTTGCCATCTGAGTCCTTTTCAGCATCGGAGTCCTCTATGTTGTCGTCATCCACGCTAGATGGATTGACAGATGGTGGGTCTTCAGACTCTGGAGATGTAAGAAAAGACTGATTAAAAGAATGAAACAAGAAATCATCATAATAGCACTTTCCCAGTCACAATGTAGTTTCCATTAAAACCATGCATACACACAAAAGCAATGATTTCAAATGAAATGGAGCTATATCGAAAAAGAGTAACTTATTTTATTCCATGGCGAATTCCACTATATTATTACATTCACCTATGTGAAAGAGTTAGATCGTAGATTGTATGAGACTGATCAAGATATATGGCAAAACTGCACACAAAAGTGCCATTTAAATCTACAGAGCAGGGGCTACTATAGCGCATTTTATGGAAAGAAGAAATTATAAACTATAAATAATACATGACTATATTTAGCTCCATGGGTAGAGCAAAGCCTCTACAGCGAAGACCTACGCACTGGTACTGTGAGGTTTTTTGGATAGGAGTGTCCACTAAATGGCCTAAATGTTGACATGTTACCATCAGCAGCGGGTCAGCCAAACACTACAGCCACTACTGCTTACCTGAAGAGCTGTCGTCTTGGTCTGACAGCATCACCTCTCCCTTTAACAGCTGTTCCAGCTCCTGGGAGTCTGCCACATCCACCGGGCGCTCACCACGCTTGTTGGCCTGGAAGGCATTACCACCGTGGCGTAGTAGCAGCTTCACAATCTAGATAAAACATAACAAAAGGAAGAGGTTACTTTGCTGTTCAGCAACTGAATCAACAAAACAGAATTAAAATACTGGATTTATTTTTTAGTTTGAGCTTTATTTAACCAACTAGTCCCATTGAAATTGAGCAACACTTTTTCAAGGGAGATCTGGCCAAGAGGAGCATCAAGACAAGCATGAAAGTTGCAGACAAACCACATGCAATAATGTTCAAAAGCAAAACACAATAAAAAGAAAATCACTCATAGCCATAAAAATGGCAAGAGCAAAGACTTTAGTTTAAAACCTTTGTAAAACTGTAACAAAACAGATGTCCTTAACAGAAACTGCATTCAAAACAAATATTTCTAATGAAATGTGATCCTTTTGTCTCGTCTGCCAAGATTACTTTAGCTATTTGATTAGTTACAGCACAGTGTCACATGTAAGCAGTCCAATTTTATGTACATAATGGAGAAGGGTGTGGTATTATGGAAATGCCAGACTAGGGACAACATAATGAGGTATCTGCTGCATGTTTAGCTGTACCCTCAACTCCTGACATCTGTCAAAATGTCTAAAGTTTAAATAAAGTTTTATTAACAGCATTCCTCCATATTTTCTATTTCAAAACACGACTCTTTCCAGAGCTTCCTTTCTTGACAGAAAATTAAGCATTTGATTGATGTTTAATGAAAGTAAGTATGTATGAAATCATAGTGGTTGGCTAGTATGACCAAGCCATATCACTATGTGCTCTAGATCTCAAGATTACTCTCAGCAATTACTGCAACAATGACAGTTGGTCTACATAACATGTGGCGACATGTGCACATTGGGACTGAACAATACAAACCTATTCCATATTTTCCCCAGAAATGCCAGACCTACACAGCCCTGATCAGAGTTTTTACTGTTCAGTTTACTTTCACGTACAATGTTATTATGGCAGAACAAGCTTCAGGCTAAGCTCTTACATCTTTATGTCCGCTGCTGGAAGCATCATGGAGTGGCGTGTCATCATCCAGACCCTGGGTGTTGACCTCTGCCCCTGCTGCTATCAAAACCTTGGCTACATCATAGTACCCAAGATTACAGGCTTCATGAAGAGGAGTCCAACCTGGAGAGGGCAGAAAAGGTGTGAGCAGTGAAAAGACTGACATATAAAGTAAGTAAGTCTATATGTAATATGACAAATCAGAATATGAGAATATAGAATAATAGAATATATAGAAAACCAATATGAAAATGTGCTCATATACACGGGTCTACAGAGGGCCAAACATACAGTCATGCTTGGAGGTTTGTACACAACTCACAAATCTAAACCTCACATCTTAAAGCAAGATATCCCAAATACAGAACATGCACAAATAAATTATATACTTGCACTGTATAAAAACTGGTTTATTTAACATAAACTCATATCCCTGTGTGCAAGAATATGTGAACTCCTTTAAATCAGTAACTTTTGGCCGCTGCTTTAACAGCGGTGACTTTGAGTAAACGTCTCCTGTAGCCACTGACTAGTCTCTGGCATCTTCCTTGAGGGATTTTCATCCACTTCTCTTTACAGAATGCAGCAAACTCATTGAGGTTTGAGGGCGTATGGCATGAACAGCTGCTTCAGATCCTGCCACAGCATCTCAATTGGATTTAGGTCAGAACTTTGACTTGGCCAATCCAAAATACTTATGTACTTCGTCCTCAGCCATTCTTTGGTAGATTTGCTTGAATGCTTAGGATCATTGTTTTGTTAGCATGGCATTTTTCTCTCAACTTCTCAACTCCAGACGCATGTACATAAAAAGTCAAAATGTGTGCAATGATTTCATTGTTGTCATCCCGATCATTACCTGCCAACAAGATTGTTAGAATAGTATAGGACCTCTGAACAATTTTGGTGACCTACCAAAATGGCTGGTAGAGCTGGCAAACTTAAAAGGCATGACCACTACCCAGGGTGCTGTACCTGCAAAGTCTTTGACGTTGACATCAGCTCCCAGGCTTATGAGCTCCTTGACCAGCTTGGCGTCTCCGCGGATGGCTGCCATGTGCAGGGGAGTCTCCCCTCGCTCATTCCTCTTGTTGACCTTGTCCTTCTGTCTGGACGAGGTGCTGCTGGGGACTTTCTTCTGCACAGGGGTCGTTTGTGAGGGTGTGTGGCTGGGAGTAGAGTCTGGACACAGGCAAAGAACCACAGAGAAACTACTTCAGGAATGCCAAGAAAACAGATTTGTCACAGAAGCAGAGGAGTGGCGGGAGGCTAGTTATTACAAGTGAGCTTGTGACTGGTGCTATCAGCCTTTGAACTGGCCACTTGACAGACGAGCTCTCCCTTCCCTGAATAACTACTGCCACTAAGGCACTTCACACAGACTGCTCCGCCAACGCCAACACGGGGAGACTGGTTTTACTGGGAACCTCCTGTGTGCATGCGTACTGTCTTGCAACTACTCTGACAGACTATTACTGTAATTAACGTTCTTAGTCAACTTCCTTGGTTAAATAAGGGATGATAACAATAACAAAAATATTATACCAAACAAAAATATATAACATTCAAGCAGACAAATATTATATTAATATTATAATATTACAAATATTAATATGAAATATTAGGCATTGGTATATTCTCAAACAACCTTGAAGTATTAGAGAGCATGCCGGTTAAGCCACTCTTAAGCATGACTCATCCTTACAGTAAATATATTAAGTCGTCTTGAGGATGTGGTAAGGTGAGAGGGCATGCGCACAAACCTGGACTGTTGGCAGTCATCTGCATTAGGAGAGCCATCTGTTTGCGTTCTGACAGAGGATATCCAAACAAAAGGTTGGGAGCCTGGGACTTCTTGCCCCCGGCCTCCTTTTTCACCTTCTTCTTGTCTGGTCCATCCTTATCTACAACAAATCCAGGAAATGTAATATTTAGAAACAGGGACAAAAAAAAAAATGCTCAGGTTCCTTTCCAACAGCAACATGATCGGCAAGGTGACGCCGTCTTTTCCTCCTCCCCTTGTATCTGTTGAGCACGCGGAGAAACAGATGACAAGCATGAGGGTTGAAAAGGAATTAAAAAAAAAAAAAAAAAGGGAGAGAGAGAGACAGCATTCTCTTATGCCAGCCAAGTGCAAACAGCGCTCCTTGGGCCCCTGTCTCTGTCAGTCAGTTGTTACTAAACACAGACATGCGTGAGCTGTAACAGGGGCGGATGCAGGGTGAAAACACACACACGTGCATGTGTGTGTGTGTGTGTTGACAGCAGCATAGCGGCGTACAGGGTGTCGTGACTTGAAGAGGACAGGGCTGAGGATCGGGCTGCAGCGATTACCTGCGTATATCCTGCAGGGAGGCACTAATCTCTCTCCCCAGGTCTCACTCGACTGGCCTGGGTCTGAGTCATCTACAGTGCAAAGCAGAGAGGATGGGGAAGGAGAGAAGAGGGAGGGGAGAGCAAGGGGGAGGGTGGAGGGGTGGGAAAGCACTGCATTAACGCTCGCTCTCTCGCCCTCCTCGTCTCACATGTACTCAAATACAGACAGGCACAAAGGCAGACTCGCACAGATGAGTCACGGTGATACAGCAGACAGGAAAGAAGATCTAAGGTGGTCAGCGGAGGCATTGCTTCCCTTCTTCCTACATCTCAACACAGGAAATGAGAATTCATAGGAAAGGTTGTTGGAAGGCAAAAGACCTCCCTCCATGCTAGTTTGGATTTATAACCTGTGCAACATAGATCACAGTGAATTCAAAATTGAGAGTCTAGGTCTATAATACAGTAGCAGCAGAATGATGCAGGACCACACAGTGAAAATCATTATGTTGAGCTTTGCTCTACAGAGACAGAGCAAATCTGTAGGACCTCAAGCACAGTACAAAGCTTCATGGCTTTACAATTGCTGTAATTATAGCTGTACCATACACCAGCCCATTTTTAGATCTATGATCGGACCTAAACATGCACTTAAACTTCTAACAAAATCATAGTAATAGAATATAGTCTATTTAAACAAAAGGTGACTAACCTACGATTAAGGCCGAAGTACAAGATGTCTCCAAGATGGAGGTAAGGGTTGGGGGCAGCTATTCATCCTCAGCATTACAATAGATCAGATACCACGCATGAGGTGTTTACAAACAGGACAAATGCGACCAACAGTGATGCAAATCCATCACAAAGGACCTGTACAACTTTAAACAGCGGCTATCAGTACAAATACCAGATGAAACAATACCAGGTTTTGGCTTTAAAGATCAGGAGCCCAAGGTTTCACAACAGAAAGGTTTGGGGCTTTCAAATCCATGAATATGATTTTAACTTTGATTTCAAGGTTTGACTGATTTTTTTCCACTCCCAGTTCAGTTTTCTCATAAACTTGATCGAGATCTTGTTACAGACACAACGGCCCCAACATCATAGACAAGGTCAGACTCAGATACAGACGCCACACTAGTGAAAACCCTTTGGCCTTCAGACTGTCCCAGAGGACTAGTTCTGCAGCGCCCACAAGGGGGCAGTGTGGGGACATGGCAGGGAGCCAGCGGCGTGGCTGTAGGAGACAGGGGAGGAGTAGCAGCAGTCCTTACCGGTGTCTGAGTCCCGTTCCTCTGTCCGGGGCGGACTGGTAGTGAAGGAGAGCTTGCGCTTCATGGAAGACTTGGCTTTGCCTTCTTTCCCCAGCAATTCACTCCGGTCCAACTTCGGAGTTTTGGTGAATGGGGATAACTTGTCTTTGCTCTGTCAGGGTCAGGACAAAATAAAGCAAAAATCAGCCATCTCAAATACAGCAAGGTGTGGCCACATACACAAGGCTGTGTGCGCATCCAAACAATACAGTCATGACTGTGAATACACAAGGCGGTCGCATTCAGAAAGCTCTGTACACTAGCGGGAACAGGACGACAACAATAGGCCCGAGTTCAGCGAGGGGGTAATATTTCAGATCAGACTAAAGCTTGCTAAAACATGACACTAACATAATGGAGTGCAGATGGTTATGTTACAGAGAGTGATGTGCCTCTGCGGGCACGTTTTTATGAATTTTTTTTTAATGACTCTTCCAAAATCTTATTCCCAAGCTATTTAGGGAGTAGAAGGTCAGGAGAAACAATATGAGATAGACAGAGACGCTGTGCTAGCGAGTTAGCTTTGCCCTGACAGCCCCATATGGATGTGTGCAGCTGAAGCTCAAATGTACAGTACAACTGCCTTCCGCTATGAGTGTGTTTATATGTTGAGGTTCTCATGTTTCCTCCCAGACATTTTCCTAAAAATCCCAACACACACACACACACACACACACACACACACACACACACACACACACACACACACACACACACACACACACACACACACACACACACACACACACACACACACACACACACACACACACACACACACACACACACACACACACTCTAAGGCTAGTCACACCACAGGCCTTCGTGCTCAATTCCAAATTGCTGCTCTGATTTTTTTTGGATGACTGCTCTGATTTATTCTAGGATGTAACCCATACCCAATACCAATATGAACTGACAGCAATGACAAAAAGACACGCATGAGCAGAGTAACAATAACAAGAAGTGTCACATCTATTCACCTGCACTTCTCCCACTTGTTTCAACACACTTTGGTTATAGTCTGAGCCTGTGTGTTTTGACAGAATTTAGGCATCTCTCCAAACACGCAATCAAGTCAGCTATTTCAATTTCCTTATGTTGTGTCTTGTTGTCATCCATGCTAGTGCTGGCTCAGCCAAGCTGTCATGGGAGACAAGCGGTCTCAGGTCAACAACACAAGATTACATTTTCTTTTGTAATATAGTTTTCTTTTTTCTTTTTTTAAATTCACACACTTGCAGTTTAAGTGTGAACTATCCGTGCGTTATTATCAGTGCCATTTCGTGTGTTTGTGTGTGTTCAGGTACCTTCTTCCCCGCCTGCTTATCCACCATGGTTCCATCTCTGTCGCTCCCAGGTTTGGCCATGGTGAGGCACCTGACTAGCTGTGACAGCTACAGCGCAGTAAGTTCATCATGCACCTAAAAGACAGAAAACACAATGCTATGAGGACCATTTCAATGCTGCCACATCACAGTCTGAGTGCATGACTGACCCACTGTTTTGACTGGATGTAAACAGAGACAGTGAGCACAAAACAAGAACAAGGGAGATGTTTAAATACAGATGCACTTAAATGTCAATGGCTCACAGAGAATGTTTACTGGCTACGCTGTCGTGTCACCTAACCCCAGAGAGGAGTGGCAGTGATCAAAACAGTTTTGCCACAAAATGGAACTCAGCTCTGTTTCAGGATGTCGGTTGAGTGGATCAGTAATGGGGGAATTTTATTGAAATTTCCATTCCATCTCTCTCGAGACTGACCTTCAACACAGGCAGCGTGAGGGAGGAAAGAACTAGGCAACGCAGCATGAATCACAGGTTTAGGGACTCTCTCAAATAATCGAGGCTGTGCGAATAAAACTTTCCTCCTTGTCAGTATGGCCTAGTATTCAGCGTGACCAAGCATCTCTGTGATGTGGGTTATGTTACAAGATTAAGATAGTAACACACGCAGCGGCCTCAATGGGGGTATTGTGGGTGCCTGCAGTGACTGGACAAAGTATAGCACTTGTCAAGTGAAGATAAGAGTTGGGGCTAACACTAATGGCATATGTTAGTTATGTAGTCACATGAAGTTCATTGTTTTCATTGATTTGATAGATGATTTGTTCATGCACAGTCAGTGCTTCTTTTTCATGCACCTTTAAATAGCATCTCTTGCCCTGTTTCCTCTGTGAAACTCCTTTGAATAGCTTTCCATACATCAGAGCCTCTGGTATCAAGTTGTTTAGCAGCTAGCTGAATCATTGGGACAGCCCCAACACTGAACATCTATCCAACTACAACTTTACTACAATTGTTATTGTTTAACCTTTATCCAAGGACAGAATGAGCATGATTGCCCCTTTTCAGCATCGCCCTACTTCACATTCATACAGTTACACAAATTCGCACCAGTTGGGGGTTAGCCGCCTTGCTCAAGAGCACCTCAACAGCAGTGGTTGAGAAAAGTGAAAGAGTTGCTCAGTCACTTTACCCTATCTGGGGATTCCTTCCAGTCAGCAGCCCACTTCACTACAGCAGCTATTATTCTTGCAGGCCTGCATATGGGGATAACATTGACAGGACAAGGGCAGCCACAGTGCTCCAATGACAGTCTGGCCATGCTGCTCAGCCAAGGCCAGTGAGAGATCCATCATTAGCGAGCAGTAATGTGTAGCATTGGAAATGTGTTGACACTGTACAAGCTATGTTAGTATTTGCTCGACTGTTTGTTTGGTTTATTATTATTAGTCATTTTGGGTTGGTTATTGTATTATAGCTTCGATACCTTTGGATAACTAGCAACCAATGTTGATACTGAATAACGGCATGGTACTAACAGGTATCGTTGTTCCAATACACAGCCCTGTTGCTCAACCGAGGCCAGTGAGAGGTCCATCATTAGTCAGCAGATAGCCAGTATGCAGCATTGTCATTCAGACAGCTGAAAGGGAGAATGAGCCCACAGTGAACATGTTGGTGTAAAGAGGCTTGCGTATCAGGGGTATTAAAGCAGTATGGACAGCCCGGGACCAGACCAGAAAACAAACGCTGACAGGACTCCAATCTGGCCCAGGGACGAGGCGAGGAGGGTGTGACTGTAATTACAGAGGTATTTGGGCATTCGCCAGTTTGGCATTCGCATTCACTGCATTTCACGAGCAGCTCAGGGCTGCATAAGCCCGTGTGAGCACTGCCATTAACCTTGGGCCGTTTCAAGTCAAGATCAAACCCCTGTCTTGATGACTACTACAGTTCACTGAGACTAAAGCCAGGATTAGTTTGGCACGGGGATCTCGTGCACTGAAACCCTAAATGATAGCGACAATTACCTAGCCCATCTAACTCCAATGAAATATACTGTATTAAACTGCAGTCACAATCTTAAAAAGGTTAAGAGATGTAGCCTAATACAGTGAGAGACGTGACACAAGAAACACACTCAGGACAGCCGGTTCCCTCTGTCTCCACACCAACCGTGTGGAGAATAATTCAATAGAAAAGGAGAAGATGCTCAAGAGAGAAAAAAAAGAATACGTAACATCTGTATGACCAGATCACACAAATCATGTCTGCCTCCCATAGAGCCACATAACCCCTGTAAAGGCTTTCCAGAGGATGACCAAAACATGTCTGTCGGGGTTTGGAGGTCAATTCACTTTCAGATCATGTCAATTCAACTATTTGTAAATAATAGTATTTCTCAATTATTAGATTTAACACAAGATGAGTACCTTTAAAAGACAAGAGTTTTTCTCTTCTTTTTTCACCCCAAAAATCCATTTTGCATTGATTGAACTGAAAGTCAATGGGATCCCAGCTCAACCCTGCTGGCCGGTCCTTCTGAGAAGCAGAGGTCTCTGTATTTATTTATAACCCGGTGTTCCTGTGCTTTAACTCTGCTGGTTCCTGACTGGCAACAATACCATATATTTCCCTGTAGTGCTGGAGCATGTTGGCCCTGACAGGAGAGCGGGTGCCACAATGCATGAGCACCATTTATTTATTTTTTTAAATTTTGGGGTGGGGGTGGTTCAAGGGAGTGGTAAGTGGTAGGTGGTGGAGCTGGGGGTGAAGAGTGTGTGGTGAAGGAGCCGGGATAGATAAACTGCACACACAGTACGGTAACCTGATCCACTGACTGCAGGATGGGACAGGGAGGGAAGAGGGCTAAGAATAGCAGTCAGCCTGACACACAGCGCAGAGTACGCCACCACACAGCGCAGAGTAGCAACACTACTCCACTACAGCTTCCCACAGCACAGCCTGCTGTGTCCACACACACACACAACTACATGTGATGCCCCCCTAGCCTCCCATGTGGCTGCAGTTACAATTCCTCACACAAAGAAACCTACTGAAAAACAAAATCGTAATGCGTCGATTTCTGTCGAATATTATATGGTGATGGAAATCTTCAACAGCTGTAAGTTAAAATCAGTAATATTTTAGATCTACGCCAAAGCTAGAGGCAGTTTTTCCTACAATGGGAAGGAGAGCGAGTCCCGCAACACGCTCAAGGAGACACACTACGTTGGCTGCGACAGTAAACAGCAGGTCACGTGGTCACAGTCCTGTATGCCATCAGGCTAAATGATGGGGGAGGTCTCTTTCAGCTGCGCTCCCAGTCCCAGCCTCTGTCTCCATCTCAGTCTCCTCCTCCTGCGACCCCCTAATGAGCAGCAGGACAAAGCCAGGCGCAAAGGCCTGATTATTGAGACTGGAAAAGAGGGGCCGAGAGACAACAATAACCAATAAAAGACACACAAGCTACCAGCATGTGTGTCTACATTGCACACGTGAAAAGAGAAAACGTATGTACGCCAAATCTGCTCCATGCCCTAGAACTGCCCACTTCAATTATTTTCCCCTTGAGAAAAAAGGGGGGGGGGGGGGGATTTAGCATGTGGTCAGTAATCCAAATGTATATGAAGCAACATTGAGGTGACGCAGGGGAAGAAAAAAAAAAGTGATCGCCTGCACTGGCATTAGGCCATATGCAGCATGACCTCAATGACCATTTAAAATGTCATGTGACCAGAAGTGCATTAAATCACAAAGCTACAAATGATTAAAAAACAAACACACATAAGCTATGCCTTTTTGTGCACTTCGTATGAGGTTTAGCCAGATTCATGCAATCCAATCAGACTTAATTTTGCGCTGAATTCAAGCCTACAATTTCAGTCACAAAACAAATGCAGTTCTCCCCTCCTCCCTGTCACTGGGCCGTCTGAACTAAAGGCTTAGTTGAACACGACCGACCAAACAAACAAAAAGAGACACAGGATGCCACAAGGCGTCTGGTCACCTCTTACTACCCTAACCCCAGACAGACTAAACACGCCTCCTCCAACCAGCATGTCTGGCCTTCGTTCCAGTCACTTGTTAGGCTGCATAAACGAACCAGACATTTTCCTGAGAAGAGCACAACCTCTCTTAAATGGGCAAGGCCAGGCCTACTAAGCATATCAATATCATATCAACTGCTGCCAAAACTTGTGATAAATTTGTGACAGCCACTTTAACAGGTTTACAATCTGTGATTAAAAAAATCAGTGATCAAAAAAGTCAAATTGGTGATTTGTGTGTCCACTAGCTATTGCAGTCAATGAAGAAGTCACTTTGCTGCCCAGTATGTCAAATGTGTGTCAATTTAGCTCTCATTTATCGAGGACAAACCATGTTAATTGTAGTGTGCCCAAAGTATAGTCTGGACACCAAATTCTCTGGCTTAATTCATAATAATCCCAGCATTAAGCTGTTGTAAGACCCAGACATAATGTACTTTATGTGTGCTAAAAGTGTACTCTTATGTAAGATTGAGTGCAGAGCTGTTTCCCAGTCTTATCCATCACTTAAAAGCTCCCATAAAACAGGAATAACCCTAAATCTACAAGGGAGAGGCTCAGGGCATGGCTCGCACACAAATCAAAACCCTTGTAAAATAGCCTAATGTTTGTGTGCGAGAGGCGCAAATAGGGTTAAGTTTACTGGCAGGAGAATAAGGCTCGGCCCAGGCCTTGACACAGTGAAACACGCCCATTAAACTGGCCCGAGACAGTTTCTGTGAGAGCCTTAAGAAGCCTACCACCGCCACTCTGAATGTAGGTTAATGATCAGATACCCAAAGCAGTGGACGAGAACAATGAACCCTTTACTGCTGATTATGGGTTAAAAAGGGGGGGAAAGGGATGGGGGGGGGGGGGGATTAGGGCAAAGTTTAGGACCTAGGCGTGCGTCTAGTTCTACACACAGCCCCCCCGATTTCAACCACAGCGCCAGTTCAGCAGCAACGGTAGAGATTGAAAACCCAATTCAAAAGCAGAAAAGAAAAATAATGGAATCTGGCACCGATGACAGTACGCCAGAATACAGACGCTGCTCATTTCATTACATTTGTGTTAAAACAAGGCCGAGAAGAAAAACATTCTTAGAAAAAGATAAATGTGAATCATTTTTAGACCCACTTGATATATAATCTACATTATACTGAGCTCCAGTCATAACGAAAATAAAAAGGCGTTCCAACGTCAAATGGAATCAAACTGATAAGCAGAATCAAAACTGGAATTGCTAACAGTCAAGAAAACACCCAACCAGTAACAGAAAATAGGGTGAGAGTTTGAAGTCTTTTATATAGGTCATATTTTCAACGGATGGGCCGACAATAACCACCAACAAAACTGTTACATTTTGAGTTGAGAACCATCCATTTTTGGGAGGCTATCTATTCTATACCTGGTGAATTGATGAAACTGGCCGGTGAACTTTTTAAACTTAGGTTTCCCATTTTGATGGTATAACTTTAGGAAATATCACGGTATAAACAATTAGTGTGCAGTAATTTCACAACACTAAGGATGGAGACAATTGCATGAGCATTTTTAACTAATGGTCTTATTGTATTTTTTCATGACATTATTTTGGTTCTGCAAAGAAAATCTGTGAATAAGTATATGTACTGTAAGTATGTACTTTCCTTTTAGAAATCACCTAGTCCACATCTCCTTTACACCTAGCCTATACTTAGAAACCGTTTCATCAATAAACTGAGCAAACCGAAAGTAAATGATCATACCATACGACTTCAACAATTGGGAGATACAAATCGGAAGATACCTGCATGAGAAGAAACGCTGACACTAGATTACAGGCTGTTCTGGTGAGCTTTACAAAATGCTACGAAACTGATGGATGCTGCAATACTCCCATTCCAGCTTTGTTGATGTTGGCTTACGTTAAACTGAAAGCCCAAGTCTTAACTCACTCAACTTAAATTGAGTTTCCTTTATTACCTTGACTTGAGCAGGATGGCTGGTGATCTTGAAGATACCCTAGCAAGCTAGATGTTACTCTCCAAGTTTTGACAGGCGCAATCGCATGCAACACAAGGCTGCATTCAATGAACATAGAATACCAGAGCTTCTAAAATGCTTCTGGTTAGAAAATTGAAATGTTTTAAAGCACGGTTAATAGTGACAGTGAGTAATCGCTGCATCTTTACCCGTCCCCTTCTCAAAACAGTAGAGAACAAGATGAATGCAGGGCTTGACGCCTCCAGAGTCGCAGAAGCCACCGACACATAGGACCATAAAGCAAAACTACATTGGTGGCTACTAGGTTGTTACAAACGCATGGGATCCTCAGACATTGGGTTCCACACCAGCAAAAAAGGGGGGAAATGCTGTGTCACTTTTCATTATGGCATTCAAGACACGACTACACCCGTCACATCCTATTACGCATGATGAGATGGTGATCCGATCATAGGCTCTGCACATGGCTCTCCGTGCTGTGCCAAACCACAGCTCCACGGTGCTGGCCTAGGCATACACAAAGCCAGAGTTTAAGGAATATACACAACATCTCCGTCTTCCATCATCCACCTAGTAGGAGTACACAAGATTTCTGAGCAAATAAGCTCATTGATCAGCTACCTGTTATGCAATACTCCGATGTTAACTATGGGGCTCCTGACATGCCAATACAGCGGTCATACTGTCTACAGGACATACTCCGTAGGCTCACTGCTAATGTTTCTACATGCACCATAACAAACTAAAATTGGTGATACACATGTCAAACAGCTACCAATGTTCTTGCGGTGTACAATCATGGTACATTGACCAAAGAGCTTATTTACAAAGACCACAGTATATGCCTTTGATGTTACTGATTGGGGGTCGTCAACCAGTCAGACCAGACCACACAAAAGACCCATGTCGCCATATTAGTCTGTTGTTGAAATGGTCATTGGATTCAAAGTTTTTGTTGTGAGCTGGCTTGCATACCAGTGCGCCTCTGATCTTAACCAATGAGGTTCCCGTCAATCGCAATTGGGCCCCCCCCCCCCGTTCACACTACAGCCGAGCTGCATCTGACCCAGGTTATTCCCGGGTCGAGAGCAGGATTTGATACCCCGTCTTGACCCATTCACACCAACCCCTGACCCAGGCCATTGTGTGAAAGGGGTATTAGCTGGAAATAGTCCAGGCTTTATTTGTATCAATACTGGCATAACCACGTGCCTCAGACAATTCTGTGATATGAATAAATTTAGTTAAATATCAATTACACTCATTAAATTTGTGTCTTCTTGCTATTACAGTCGTAGACCTGCATAGGCTAAAAGATTGAGGCTACAACTCATTCACAACAACCATTTCCAACTTTTCAGAGTCAATGTGTTTCAACACTGTAAATGGGACAAGATGTTTACATGCCTCATTCTGTTTCCATGACAATATTCAGAGTATTCTGTTCATTTATGTATACTAAGATATTTGCCATTGGGAGTTATAAACAGTTCATCCCAAATTTAACCTTCACGAGTAACCAGAACACTACTACCACCTACTACTGTATGTAAACATACTCGCATTCTTTCAATCTGGACATTCATATTCACATATTACAAATCTTTCATTTAAAAAAATAAAATAAAAAATAACCACCAAATAGTCCAACTCTATAATGGATTTCATCCTCTAAAATGTTTTTGGTAAGAAACAGTCTTTGAAGAGCAGCAAACTTAAATTCCATTTTCAAATTGAGTTTTAGTTTCATGTAAGAAATTATTTTGTGAAAGTAGGTGTCACGTTTTTGAAAATGTGGACAACTCATTTTAAAAATGAACTATTGAAAGATTAGGTTGGGTTTTTTAAGCCCAGGTTGTAAACCGGTGGGAATGGGAACAGTCATCAATATGCACTGTGCAGCAAGAGTACTAAAACCATACCACTGTCAATAGTTAACGAAATATGACCCATTTTCTGAAAATCTGTTTGCAGAGTGCTAGCTTAGAGTAATAGCACATGTAATATACGGGAGATAAATAACACACTGACTTGACACATACACACCAATTGCCCTATGAGTAAATGCTCATTAACTTATTTAGGAGCAGGATGGTCGGCTTTTCGGCTCTGCACAAACGTATGGTCATCAGAAGAGCCAGAGTAAACAGGATATGACCGCTTTCTTTGGCATCAGTAAAAGTGGCCCGGCAAAGAATGCAAACCTCAAGCCCATTGTCAAATTGTCTTTTCCCCGCCAAACTATCAACGCACGCACATCTTTCCAATTGCTCATTCATAAAAAAAAATAAGTTCAAGGTCCCATTAATAATCAAACAGCTAGCAGATCATAAGAGAGCCTAGCTTTTCTATCCTCCTATGTGCTTGCTTTGGGTTGTCATGCTCCATTAACACCAGTGGGAGGTCACAGGCTCATGAATCGTCAACTCTCAGAAAGCACATGGTTGGTTATCAAGGCAACATCAGCATGACTCGCAGCCGTTACGCACCAAGATACTGCACTCAACCTACTAAACAAAAACAACGCTCTCTGCACACATTCTGCTTCTGGCGAGGCTAGCACATGTTGTGTAATCAGTAGGCTCCACCCTCTCTACACACACTCTCACACAGTTACTTGCTGGGCCTCTCAGAGACGCAGATACTCCAGAGCCAACTGCAGATAGGCCTCTGGCCACTTCATATCATGAACGGTACCAACGTTTTCACAAGCTTGTTTGAACGGCAATGCACAAAAAGGTTGCCGAGCCTCTACAACTCAAGGGGAAAGTCATACAGCGCCAATTTGGGCTCTGTCTGGAATTGGAGGAGAGATGATTTTTGCCTCTAACGCCCTGTGTTTTTCTGCCTGTTTCTCATAAGACCATTTCCATAGGCTGAGCTACACAACCCAGTCGCATTGGGTTCCAAAACAAACATCTGAATGTTGGGTTACTTGGTCCTTGATGATCGCTGAGAGTTATTTGACAATGTTGAAGAGGCACTGGTCTTCACCTTGCTGAAGGGAAGAATGAAACCAAAACTCTGACTGTTTTGGGGGGGGGGGGGTTTCCCTGAAGATGAAAATCTGGTGCGATTACTCAAAAAAGGAGGAACAGCATTTGTAGCATCATGCTGGAGTAAAAGGGCACTACTCACATGACATTAACACTGCCACAATTCAATATCAGAGTAGGCCTGTGATGACGAGATGCTGAGAAGAATGAGACGCTGATGGAAACAACTTACTTTTCTAAGAACCAACCAACATAATGTTAAGAGTAGACATAGAAGGCAAAATATTAGTCCAAACTTAATAGCCAGCTAGGCCAAGCCCCTCGTGGGAAAGGTCTTGAGCACAAAGAGCACCATCTATTAGAGCAACACTGACTCATTCTTATCATGATTCACATAAAAAAGGGTCCAACATTCAGTGAGTGGAGAAAATGTACTCTTTATGATGAATGTAGACCTATTGAGCTTGTCCATCTTCTCAGGTGGATTCACATCTGCCAGACTGCAACAGGGAATAGACCTAATACTTAAAATAGGTTTTTGTTGTTTTCTTTCCCCCATTCCTTTAATCTGCGTTTGTATCCTACCACCCCCGCC
This sequence comes from Hoplostethus mediterraneus, assembly GCA_034670385.1. Classification (NCBI taxonomy): domain Eukaryota; kingdom Metazoa; phylum Chordata; class Actinopteri; order Trachichthyiformes; family Trachichthyidae; genus Hoplostethus; species Hoplostethus mediterraneus. The sequence continues at coordinate 519,121 of JAXDDW010000050.1, read as the reverse complement.
CATTTCCGAGGTTCACTTTCCTACCCTGCCACATCTAAATTTCCTCTTCTTAATCCTCAGCATTGTTGAAATGATGCACAAAAATTGTCTTAAAGCAGCACTTAGATCTAGACTAGCTCGATCACTAACATGGCCAATTTCTTGGATTTCTTTCATGAGTTTCTCACCCTCTGGCCTCAAAACAAAAAACTACTAAAACAGTGCACGGTTCCAAATATGATTTTACATCCTTGTTCCTGCTTTAGTGCACCTTCGTCAATACCCAGCTCTTTAATAACTAAGAGGCTTACAGTTAGCCTGGCTGAGTAGGCTACAGTAACCATGGTATAGTTTTCCCCAATGTTAAATGAGTACTCTGTGCTAACTTTACAAAGCAATATAAAGAAACATCTAAATCTTCAAAAATCACTCATGCTAAGCTGTACTAATATTGCAACTATCAGTCCTTGTATCAAGGTTATGGTTAGGCTATGGTTGCATTTGTCTTTAACATTATTTTTTAGGGTCTCATAATAAAGACTTTTATAAGAGACTTTTCTAAGACTTTTTTAAGACTTGACTGTACTTATTTAAATGTGTGCCTGCATTTGTTTTCCCTCCTCTCCACTGCCACACATTACTTATATGAGCACTGTGGCTATCTTGCACCCAGATTATTTCAAATTGTGATCGCAACCTGAGCTTGACCACTGCCTTATCTAGATTTTAAGATCTGACATGGGACTAGAGCAAATGAGGAGAATTATTTGTGTCCAGACATGTCACTCAATGCATCTGGGTCATTGGAGGGTGAATTTTGCACTGAAACAACAAACGTATGCTTCACCAAAGTAGAGTGAAAGTAATAGTTCAGCTGAGTGTCTATAAAAGATGTCTACTAGATGTCTACTTCAGACAGCAATGAACATAAACAGCTAGCAAACAAACAACGGGAAACGTTTTGTTTTGTTATCTTGGGGGTCACAGTTACTGCGTCCCAGAATTCACACACTTGAATATATATATATATTTTATTTATTTTTTTTACAGCCAGCTAGATTCTTAGATTAGCTCCATACTGTAGCCGATTACCTGTCGAAGGTTAACTTCTCGGCCACATCCAAATATTACCAGCATTTGGCTGGTGGATGGCGATGATGTCCTGCCTTGCAAGTAAGCCATGTAGCTTCATATCTAATTCTGATGTAGTCTGCCACCATTTGCCATCTTGAGGCTAGATATACATTTGGCGTGAGTTAGGGAGGATTTCTGCTGAGGGTTTCCCAGATGGTCTTGGAGAAGTGACTCCAACAACACAAGCACAGAGCATTCATCTTTACAGTTTCAGATGGGCTGTGTGCATGACATCTCGTGAGACCCACAGGTGTTCCTTCTTCCAGCTGCTTCAACCGGCTCTGTACTTGAGCACTGTTTGGAAGTGATGCATTGTTCTCCCATTGAATCTTGGGGCTCCCCATTCGTTTTCATTAGCCAACTCAGCATCCAATGCATCCTCAGTTGGCACTAAACTTCTGGGATCTTGCATTCCTTTGTCTTGGAATTTTACTTTGGATATTTTGTTAAATGCGTCATGGAGGACACAAGAATGCATATTGAGAAAGACCTGTAAAAACATGCCTAGTAAAGCAGGTACATTAGCAAAGTAGCTTGCCAATCCCACCAATTACAACTACAAACAGGTGCAAATTAATGACATCAACCGCAGCAGCTGACACCTTTCATACACCTGGTCCACAGTCTGATGAGAGAAAACTACAATAGCCCACAATTAGCCTATGGCCTCATTACTGACACACCTTCAACTAATAACGTTTTTGTTTGTTGTCATGCATCTGCAAAGTAAATGCATATACTAGCAAAGCATCTCACGTTAAGCAATCAGTAAATAAACAAGTAAAATTAAGTAAAGTACAAAATGTAAGTAAGAAATGTAATTCAACTTATTTGTCTCAATTGTTAGCCAACTTATTGCACTTTCACTTTAGCACTGGTTCTGCTCTTAGATGCTTGTTTAGGAAGGAAATGCACTTACGATTTCTGGTGACTAGTAGTTCTCGTGCCTACCTACGTTGAATAAACTTATTGTAAGTCGCTTTGGATAAAAGCGGCTGCTAAATGACTGTAATGTAATAAGTTAATCTAAGATAAGATGGCTCTTTATTGTCCCCGGGGGGAAATTGCAGTTATGCAGCAGAGGGTGTACTGTAATGTAATGCAAGTAAAGCTTTCTCATCATAAGAGATGGCATTGTCATACCACAACATTTAAATGGAAACCTGACAGATATACAAGAGCCCAAGACAGTAACGTGACTTGCCAAATCTTTTGCCAGGATATATACACGATAATCCAAGTATTACATATAACTCACATTTTGTACATAATTGTACATAAGTGATGTTAAGAGAGCAAACTGCAAGTGTCTTAAATGCCATTATGTTGTTGGGTTAAATACCATGTTAAGCATTTTACTTTATGATCAAGCACCAAGTTTGATGCTGGAAAACTTTGGTGGACGCCTGTCAATTTCAACCCACTTGGCAGGTCATTTTGTTTTTATTTGGACAATTTATTTGAATTCTAACAATCACTGTGGCTGATAAAAACAGTGACAGAAACATGTGGATTCACCTGCCATTCTGCAGATAACTTATATTGCTGCTGCATGTCTAATGAAACCCAACATAGACTTCCTCTCCTTAAATTTGTAGAAATAGCCTACACTTATTCTTAGGATACAAGTCACAGCCATCCATTTCATGCCTCGAAAGCCTAACAAGACACATTCCACATAATACAAATGAATGTGCATTTATAACACTATGCAAAGTGATCATACTTTCCACATAATCCTAGTCTACCTGTATGTTCCTGTCCTAATCGATACAACTGCATGGTACCATACAGAATCTTCCCTTACCCATTATTGATTCTGCAGTAATTGACAACATAAAAGCATAAGAATAATGTTTTACATAGTTGAACAACTATCATCCCTTCTACGCAGGTAACGACTGGCCTGTTATTCCTCGTGACGTATGGAAGGTTTCCTCTCCTTGAGTCTGTCTGACGTCGAGTATGAAAAGTATGTTTACTTGCAGTGAAGGCAGTCTGCATAAACTGACGTAACACGTCAGTTTATTGCATTTTGAATGTGTAGGCTAACGTTTTGGAGGTTCAGAGTGGTTGTTGGACGGTCGGCCATGTAAAACAGACAGCTTTTGTATCAAGCAACACACCCCCCAATATGTCACAGTCTCTGGTTCGGAGGCGCAAGCTAGGCTAGCTCCTTGTGTTTAGTGGCTAACGTTACATATTCTTTACCAGATTTTAAAGTTGTTACAGATACAACTGTACTGGGTGTAAACAAACGTTTCATGACACACAACACCAACCAGCACACGGAGGCGCGCTTCGTGCATGCCTGTAATAGAGCCACCAATGTGTTGTTGAGCGCTAAAATGTTGTATGTAACACTAGCTGTTACCTCCCATCAACTTGGCTATGGTTTGCAAACATAACAAGCTAACGTTAACATTACGTCCTAAAATAACGTTCCACCGAGCTTTCTGTTGGATAACGTAACTAGGTGCCTCATATGGCCAACATAACGTACTTTTTTTTTTTTTTTTAACTGTGAGACGATTTAATTAGGATAATTCACACGAGAACAACACAACCCGAGACAAAAGCCCACTGCAACCCCTTACTGCCCTCACAACGTCCCCCCCCCAGCGGCTAATCTAGCTAGCTAGCAAGCTTCTTAGTAGCAGCGCCTGCAAGCCTACAGCCTCGCTTGCTGACTGAGGCAACCCAGTTCACTCTGCTTCGCCCTCGACATTTGGCCGCGCATATTCCTAATGGCTTTTTATACTCTCTATTCAAATGCAGTGAGTCATGAAATCCAGAAATGGTTGTAGTTTTAGTAATTGAAGAGAAAGTACTCAAATGCGTGTAACGCACGTGGCACAGAACTATACCAAGCCCACGCAAACACATAACATTCCATTTTTGCACGCAGTTTACGTCAAGTTAGCTAGCTAACATTAGCTCGTTCGCTGTATAACTAGCCAGATGGCTAACTGGGAATTTTCCCCCTATATTCTGAGGCAATCAAACAACAAACCTTGCTTTATGCTTACCTTTAAACTGATTTATATGTTCCCGCCAACTCATTCGGTTTCGACTATAGATGAATATTGCGCAATATAAACTGTTATTTCCTAAATACTGGACGTTAACCGTAGCCTACGGCTGTGTGACGTTTATCGCTGGTTTGAAAACATCCCAATCGTTCGTCGCCCGTCGTCTCCAAGAAAAGCCCAGCAAAACATGCGAGCATCGTTTTCATTGGCGGAGGAGAGTCACGTGATCGCCTGAGCCCCACCGAGCTTATAAGGTCTACGTCTGCTGGATATAGATGGGTATGTGTCACACGATTTAACTCTTATTTTAGCGAAACGATGTGTAAAACTGCGTCTTTGCCTTTAAGAATACTATCGGTTCTGTAATATTTTATCGGATAGCTACTTGAATATCATCTGATTGTGGGTATTTAGCGTATGAATTTGGGCTGAATAGAATGGTGGAGCAGGGCAGTAATGGGCACTTGACGTCATCTTTTCCGCTGCTGTGTTGCGGTCAGTCGGAACTTTCTCGAAGATCACGGGTGAGGGAAACAGGAGATGCAGCTCTTCTCCTGCTTGGGAGCAAGTCTACATACTTTAATCATATATTTAAACTAACCGATGGCGTTAGTTTGCCCCAGTAAGTTGGGAATTCATTGTATCGGCCAGCTTTGAATTGGTGGCGCAGTGACATTTGCATCATGGTGGACATTGCGCGCATGCGCTATGGTGCATAATATTATGTTGCAGAACAAGCTTGAAGTCTCAAGAGGAAACTGGAGTGGGGGAGGGGCACCGGCTAGACATGAATAAGCCGCTAGGGTGGGATGGAAATGACAGCAGCAGTTGTAAGAAGGGGGCTGTTGGGGGCTGTCATTGAAATGGTATTGAGAATGGAATGGTGTGACACAGCCCTCCCTTCCTCTGCAGTACAATGATATCATGTCGGTGTATGGTATATAGGTAATTCATGTTTTATCCATTCCACAATTTTGAACAGTTGTGTGTAGGATCCTGGTTGTGAAACATGTCCACTGTCCAGTGTCAATTATGCATGCATGAAAAATGCATTTCTTGTCATAGGCTACCATTTAGAAATTGTATCAAAACTGCAGGTTATCTGTTTGTGGGCTTCACTACAGCTTTATTCAAAGTGACACACTGACACCTAGAGCACAGGTACATGAACATTTTATTTACACATTTTGTTTGACTTAAAACCATTATATCAGGTTAGGGATGGTTGCTTTTGCAAAAGCTGACTTTACAGGTCCGGTCTTACACCAACACCTGGTCCTGGAGGGGGTTCTGTCAGAGAAGTCAATCCACCCGCTGGCTCACAGGAGAAACGCCCATTCCTATAGAAAAAAAATAAAATATGTCTTCAATTGCAACCACTGTACATAGGAGGAACTTTTCAGAAAATTCTAAGCTGTAGGGTTAGTTTAAACAACATTTTCTTTTGTTACTTAGGCGTACTCTTTCAAGAGGATTTAAAAGAACCAGACATGTATTGATCAATCAGAATGGGCATTTCTTTGTACCTGGGCCCTGGTGGTGGGACTCTGCCTGCTTTGAGTTCATCAATAATATCCTCAATGTCCTTAGGAGCGAGGTCCTCCTGGAAATGGACAGAAAGCAGGATATTATAGCCCAGTTTAGGGCTGCTTTTCATTACTAGAGGTCTCATGAGTTGGATTATTGCAAAAGTCTTTGTAGTTTTTCACATCTGATATGAAGACTTTCTCATCCAATTACAATCAACGCTAAGGAAAGAGGGTGGAGGTTAAGGAGAAAATACGTGGACCTTCTAAACCAAAGCAACACGATCATAGCCGATTCTAAGAAAAACCTTGTCAGATGTGATATGAAAGCAGGGTTAACATTGCCTGTCAAAACCATTAGAATTCCTACGCTAATAGGAACCATTTTCAAATTTCATTCTTACAATCGTGTCGAGGATAACAGGAAGTGCAGGGCTCCATAGCAACTTTTCCCTCTATTTTGGTCCGAGGACTGCTCCACAAACTAATCAATATGTTGCCCATGCAATTAATGTTGTTGTACCTAATGTGTCATTGTCCTGCATCAGTGGGATAAATGTAGAGCATGTGCCACAAAAGGTAAAGAAGTAGGCTTTACTAGTCATTTCTGTTTGCATTCCTATTTATATCAGATAGTCAGTGCTGAAGAGTTTGAAACTATCTCACACAACTAAGTGAATTCTCGTTTGTTTTTAACCCAGACAACCAAAGCAGAGGTGTTCTGTGAAAAATATATTTCACACACAACCAATTGATGAATGTACTGTCCTGTCTGACAACGCTGACCTCTAAAACACGGCTCCATTATTACATAGTGCGGTATTTTTCCACAGGTGAATATGCACATGCACTGTATTGGAAATTAATTCAGAAATACTAAACCAAAATGACACAAGACACCTACACATCTACATTTACGCTGCATTCAAGTGCTCCTCCAAAGTTCGTTAACACAACTTGACACACACTGAAGTGCTTTTGTTCGGAAATAACAAAACAGACCCTGTAACAAAAGAAGTCTTATGGTGGGTGTTGTTTTTTTTAGATGTCAAGGGGCACAGAGTTAGCTTGTGCTGCAGCAGCAGAATCAAGAGGAGAAAATGCACGTCAGGGCATCCAATTGATGATTTAATGAATGAATTGTATGTTTTTTCAGTACTCATTATTTAAATGGAAGGCCAAACAATAACATAATACATCACTTTTACGGTCAGTTGTTGACACGGCTTCCCTGCTCTCCACCCCTAAACGTCCCCATCTTGGCAACTTGGGGTGTCACTTTCCCTGTTGTATTTAACTTAATTGGGTCACTCATGTGCGCTCAACTTGTGATTTTGATATTTCGAACAGCAATTGAATGCAAAATTGGCTTCAGATAATGTTTCACCAGAAATCCAAAAAAAAATCCAATGATTTGCTGCTTTGGGTTGTTTGGGCTAATACATTGGTGTACTGCAGTTTAATTCAATTTGAATGCCGTCCCTAAATAGCAAATACTAGTTTGGTTGTATTGGCTTGACCAATGAAAACCGGTCACACCCTGGAGTCCTGGAGTGTGTGGGGGGATTCTCTTCAGGCGGTCATTGCAAAAGGCATTTCAAGCTTAACCTAATTTTGTTAATTTGCTTATCATGTTCAGTAAGGACACCATCTGCACAGAATAGTCAAGCACTGAATACTCACATAATAGTTGTCATTGATCTGGACCATTGGAGCATTCACACAGGCACCCAAGCATTCCACTTCTATTAGCGTGAACATCTTGTCTGGTGTGGTCTCTCCGGCCTTGATACCTGTGGAGAAACAATTGAAGACATGCTATACGTTTAGCCTAATCTACTTTGACAAGCAGCAGATTGGGTTACTGAAACTAGCAATATTGGTAACACAGGCAGCGCAACATGACAGTGCATGGTTGTAACGGCAATATGTGAATCATAACAAAGTATAACCTCGCTATTTGGCTTGATTAAAAGAACAGATTATGAGCTTGCTTTATTAGATGTTACAAGTAGGTTGCAAGTCTTGCCAGTAAAATTCTCCTGGCCTCACTCCAGACTTGCACTTCTTATTCAAGTCAAGTAAAATGTATTTATACAGCCCTTTATCATATACAAGCCTCAAAGGACTTAACTAGGTCAGGCTAATCAATTATCAATCGATTAAAACAAATAAGATGTCTACAGAATATAATCAGATTGAAGCCACATAAAAACAGAGTCGCAGGAAGAAGATGACTGAAAGGCTTTAACAGAGAGGACATAGTAAGCCTATGTAAGCTGCCTAAAGTAGCCTAACCTGGAACCACCAGCCTAAGGCGCTCTATGAAGACAAGGAAAAACTCCCAGAAAATCCCTATAGGAGAAAAAACGGAAGAAACCTTGGGCAGGGCAATTCAAACCGGCATCCTTCCCACCGTGGCTGGGTGTGCAATAGATGACAGTGCAAAATATAGTGTGGGCCGTATAGTTCTGTGTATATAGTTCAGTATCCTTGTTCAGCCAGAGCCCCTATAGCTCGGCCATATATGTCAGTTGTTTGCTTAGGCTTAACTGCCACAGTACACTGTATATTCACATGTTTTTCCCCGATCTCTGTTTATCACAAATATACACAATAAAATACTCTTGTTTTCATCAACATTTTCATCTCTTTCTTTGGGGTCCCGCTGTGAACGGTTGCTCTCTTACCCAGTTTGTTTTGGATGGCCTCCAGGATACTGTCCGAATTGCAGAGCATGCAGGGTGTTGTTGTGCAGATCTGTATAAAGTACTTTCCCACCGGCTGACGCAGGAACATGGTATAGAATGTCGCTACTTCATACACTCTCATCGGAGGGATTTCCAGCACCTCTGCCACCTTAAGGAACACAATTGCGTACATTTAAAATGTAGTTCTCTGGGTGCTTGGTACCAAAAATATAGATTGACTGACCTTATTAAGACAGACTGAGCACTTTATTGATCCCAGGGGAATTTATGATGCTACAGTAGCTGTGACTCATTGCACTCAATGACACCACAAGACAACCATGCTACATGAAATAGAGAATAAAAGGAATTCAAAATATAAAGACGTAAAAAATAAAAAGGAAAAATAATATTTTGTAAATACCAATAGTATAAATTGTCCTAATACAAAAAAACAGCCCCAATGGTAGGCGATGATGGGCAGGAATCACCATGAAGGGTTGGCCGATTTGCCTATTGTACATAAAGCACTAAGTAAGACACTCAAGATAGACTTTATGGGGCCATTAGTTTATCAGAACTGTTTGGGTTTGGCACCCCAGTTAATTTCAATCATGTTCTACTTAGACAACTTTCTTAATCGGTTTCATCATGTAGCAGGTAAACGTTTGGATACATGCATTTCACCACATTTTTTTCGCTGCAGTGACGGCCAGTTATTTTCCCACAAAAATGTTTAGCCAAAAAATCAAAACAACATCTCATCATATATTACTAATATTTACACAAAGCACAAATTGGGATATTACAGCACAACCAGTCCAAATATCATGATATTAGAGTCCATATAAGAGCTATTTTTAAACTTGGGACTGGAACTAATACTGTGAATTACATCCGGAGCAAACCTACTCCCGGAAGTGGTGTCAAACTGCTCCGAACTGCTCCAACTGCATCACTGTACCTTGTTCATGACTGAGATGGGGAGCCATCCATGCTGCCTCTGGGCTAAATCCAACACTGGGATGGTGGCCGCTTGCTTGTGTCCAAGTGGGTACATTGAAATGATCGCCTCAATCCTCTACAGAAAACAAAAACGTGTGTAATTAAAATATTTGTCAACCAATATATATTAAATCCTATACAAAGAATACAGGGGGAAAAAATCTTTCAGCATCGACGTGGAGTTACTAAGAACCGACAATCATTGCATTTCTCCTTTGTGCTTCAACATTTTCAGCCAATTTCGAAATGGTAAAACAATGTTCATGCAAACATTACCTCTACAGATATTTACTGCTCAACTCAGTTGCCACACTTACCTTTTTGTTCTCCTCGGTGAATTCAAAAGGAGTGTCGGCGTTATTGTCAGGCGTGTCTCTGTGCTAAAACAGAAAGAGCATCATGTTAAGGGACATTTAAATGGTAAATGGTAAATGGACTGTACTTATATAGCACTTTTCTAGTCTTTTCCGACCACTCAAAGCGCTTTACACTACATTCACATTCACCCCATTCACACACATTCATACACTGATGGCAGGGCGCTACCATGTAAGGTGCCAACCTGCACATCAGGGGAAACTAAGCATTCATACACATTCACACACCGGAGGCGCAGCTTCGGGAGCAATTAGGGGTTCAGTGTCTTGCCCAAGGACACTTCGACATGCGGACTGGAGGAGCCTGGGACTGAACCGCCGATCTTCTGATTAGCGGACCCACTCTACCTCCTAGCCTACCTCCTGAGCCACAGCCGCCCCATTTACCAAATGCAAACATACTTATTTAATCAAATTTAAAAAATATTTGTCAGCCAATATATATTAAATCCTATACAAAGAATACAATTAAAAAGGTAGATAAACTGTTTTTTATGGACTGATTTTAATTTCATAACAATCATGTTCAAGTGGGAGCAGCAGGCTTATGAGCTGTATCTACTAAAATATGAATAGCTCAATATGTAGGCACACAGGGGGGCAGGTACAGCTATCCAACCATGAACAAAAGCCTTGCCACAGATAGCAAGTATTTAAGTTGTATAACTCACTGCACACACTGCCCCCTTGTGAGGAGGAAATATCACTTGTGTCCTCTTCAAAAAAAAAAAAAAACACTTTAAATTTCAGGGCCTTTGTGCCTTTGTGTTTAAAGATCACAACAAAAAAAGTGACATTCCTGGTTGGAGGAGTGTAGTTTACAAGACAATTTAGCCAAACAATATTTTCCCCCCAAAGACGTATCAAACACATCACTACTATCAAGGGACTGTAACCATGGCATGTTTCCATTACATGAACAAATCACATATGATGTTTTTGTTCCAACAGTATGAAAAGCTGAGCCAAAGCTGGCTCGCTGGATAGACTGGGATTTATTTCAACTAATGTCTACGTTACCAAATCAACATATTCCTGAGTTATACACAGACGTATAAGAATCTGTTTTATTGGACAAGTAAGTTGGCACATACAAGGAATTTAACTTGGTGGGTTTCTCCAAAAAGTCACATTAAACATGGGTGTCTTTTATATACAATATGCACATAGTTTTTGTTAGAGCCTGACTGACTGCACTGATAGGAAGCTATGGATGTCTGTAATAGAAAATAATAAAAGAGAAATATATACTGATGTAGACAATATTGCACCTAATTGTGAGTGTTTTGATCACGACAAGGACAAAAAGTGATTGTTTAATAAAGATTGCAGCAAAGAAGTTTAGGTCCTGACTGAAGCTTATAAGAAAATACAGCACAATAACTAATCTAATTCTCATCATATCATTTTCCATAAGTTGCTGATTCACTTTAGCAACGTATGTGTAATTCAACAATGATGGCTAATTCTGAGGTGCACACAGAGGAGATGCAACAGTCAAGCCTGGATACAAGCATCTCTGTCTCCAAATGCACTTCTCTGGTCTTTTGGCACTGAGATGGCCACTTACCACAAAGATGCCCCCAGCTCCGGCACGTGCAGCAGACCGATGCAGACCCCTGACCTGCCTGGCCTGAAAACACAGAGACAAACAAGAAGGTTAAGACCTGGTATAATTATGATGAGAATCACATCATTGCATTACATTATTAATTGCCGACTTTCATTTATTTTAATAAGGGCTGAACAAGGTATTCAATTTATTGATTGTAATATGAAACAACATAAGATGGCTAATATTGGCATTTTTCATCTATTTAACAACCTGTGAGTGAAGTAATGAGAATGGGAAGCATTTGGAAGGCATGCCTTGCTCAGGACTAGAAACACTGTATAATCTGAGGAGCCTGGCCATCAGTAGGACATCCTACTGGAGACATTTCCACAGTAAACCATTGTAGAGGTACTGGAAAGTGTTTCAAACCAAAGGTAAAGCAGACTTAACTCTAGACTTCACCTATAAAAAAAAAAGGTAACAAATCATATCACAGCTGCCAGATGCGTATTTATATTGAAGTTGTGTGCATTTCTCAAATACTTTCCACATAGCTACCTAAGTCACTATTTTAGCTAACTGACTTTCTAACGGTTAAGTTAGATAAAGTTGAAGGCGATAAAGTTAGTCGGATAATTGGACGATATACCATAATTCTAACTCATTGGTGCTCATGTCTCCCTTGATCTTCCCTTTGCCGGGCTTATTCATATTATTCACCTTAGTGTTTGACAGCTGCAGGGTAAGCTAGCTAGCTTGCTACTGTGATAATGTTAGCGGCCTACACAGCTTGCCCTTGTGAGGGTGTCATAACACTCGTCTCTAAATTGACGTGAAGTGCCACATAAATATTCCTAGCGGCAACCCCAATAGAAGAAGAACATCAAAATCATACCGTATGCGACACGGCAGACCGAATGGCATGAGACAAAAACATCTTGAAGCGAATTTTGTCCCGGTGTGTTACCACTTGCACGGGACTGCGATGGCCGACATCAACACCGTTATCACGTACGATTTAGAGGGTCTGACGTGTCACGCAACGTCTGTCGCGACGTAACTCAATCGAGCCCAGATTGAAATTTGAGCTCCAAGCGACTATTTGAAGGTTTCCCTTAAGTTATGTAACATCACAGCTAGTTCACGTTGCACGTTTGTTATGTGTGCATTATAAGAACTACTTCTACTACAAATTATGCTTCTACTGCTGCTGCTGCAACTACTACTTCTACTACTAGTACTACTACTTCTACTGCTGCTATTACTTCTGCTTTTACTATTTCTGCTTCTTCTGCTTCTGCTACTACTTCTGATACTATTGCTATTATTACTTCTACTGATACTACTACTACTACAACAACAACAACAACTTCTGCTACTACTACTTCTTAACACATTATCTTTCTCATTCATTCAACTTTTTAAACATTTTCAACTTGAAGCAAGCACACAAATTGTCTTCTGAAAATGTAACCATTTCTAGTTCTAATATAGCTTCAGTCTAGTATACCTTCATCATCATCATTATGATACTGCTTCGGCACTGGTACTGAACAATTGATTTCTTGAAATGGGAAAGGGGTTTATATTTATTTTCAAACTGATTATTAACATATACAAGTATATTATTTTCTATTTGGTGGCATTATAATAATTTCTAATGAAGAACTCTTTAAATATTTAATTGAAGCCAATCCTCTCATAGAAGCCTATAAGATATAATGTTACTCCTAATCTGTAATAAACAAATGCCTTGTGGACGCCAGTGAACGGGATGTTGTTTTCTTTCTCTCTCTTCAGCTCACATGTCCCTCCCTGTGTCTGTGTGTGAGCATTCATCCTGCTGCACACCTCCTCCTCCTCCTTCTCCTCCTCCTCCTCTCTGCTAGGGAAAATAATGTGATCAACAGACCAGGGAAAACTCAACCAATGAAAAAGTGGGAGTGCCGAACCGTGCGAGCCGATTGGCTGCCTTGGCACTAAGCAGACGGGAAGAGCCTGAAATTTAGGGATTAGAGGTGGGTCCTTTATACATATGGAACTGTGTTGCTCCAGTACGTGAGGCCTTGCAGCGTTATTACCTTGGCCCAGGAGGATAGAGTCAGATCAGCAGTGGCTCCACATTAACCCATTTTCTGTCTCACCCTCAGATGATATAGGCCGGCCTGCATCTCTCCCTCCACAATGGTCGTTCCTGGATCTCAGCACATAGAGGACAAAATGTACTACCCTCCTGATGACCTGCAGAGGGATGCTCATGTGCCTGATTTTAACTCCTATCTGGCACTGTACAGAAAATCTCTGGAGAAACCAGAAGGTAGGTCAAAGACATCTGTATTTTTAGTGCATTGCTTACAGCATTGATCTGCATTTCAACCTCTCTTGTAGCCTCTTTCTCTCTCTCTCTCTCTCTCTCTCTCTCTCTCTCTCTCTATAGTCTGTATGTTTTTCTCTCTCTCTGTCTGCTTGTCTGCACACCCGTCTGATGTTGTTGTAGCAGCCTGATGTTGGCAACACTGAAAAACAAACTATCCCCCTGTTCCAGCTTTCTGGAAAGAGGTTGCTGATGAGTTCTTTTGGAAGAAGCCGGCAACAGGACCAATGCTGCAGTATAACTTTGACGTGACTAAAGGGAACATTTATGTCAAATGCATGGAAGGGGCCAAAACCAACATGTGCTACAACATCCTTGACAGAAATGTGAGAGAGAAGAATCTTGGCGAACGGGTTGCCTACTACTGGTAAGCCACAACAGTGGTCCAGGGTTAAAAGATGGGTCTTGTGAAATACTGCCTGTAGTTATATGAGGCATTCAATGGAGTGTCCCCCAGTGTAGACACCAGTGCACCAAAACAAACCTCAGTCACAACAGCACAGTGCTATTGCGCCAACACTCCTCTGGTCCAAACGTCCTGTCATAATCCAAAGGGAACATTCAATAGGATCAGTTCCAAAATATTGCCAGAATACAAGCAACATATGATGGGGCATTTTGGGGCCAACATCGTGGGAGCATACTGGTCAGTCCAATAGAACTCATACAGGAGTTTACTGGGTTTAAAGTGTAAAAGTCTTAGAGCATTCAGGAGTCCTCCAGTAGGAGCCTTTAAGTATTTAAAAGTGAATTTACTGGTACTGCCTGCAGTACAAACACTAAGAAGCATTTGTAGCTACTAGATGATGCATGCTGATGTCGTGAGATCGATTGATGTTTGCAATTTAAAAAGGATGTCTAACTGCCACGCACAGAGAGAGATGAGCACTCAACCCTAAGGGGTTTCTTTTAAAGGACAGGTTTTTGCCATTACAATAGAACAAAATTTAAAGGATTGCGCTTCTTCAACAAAGCCCACAGTCACAGAATCATATCAAACGACCAATTTAAAGGCATCAGAATACAAACAACAAATGATGGGGCATTTTGGGGCCAACATCGTGGGATCATACTGGTCAGTCCAATAGAACTCAAACAGGAGTTCACAGGGTTTAAAGTGTAAAAGTCTGATTCTATTAGAGCATTCAGGAGTCCTCCACTCAGGACTGCCCAGTAGGAGCCGAATAGATTGTTTTCAAAACACTGTCGACTCCAAGTATTTGTTGTATTTTGGAACCAAACTTATAGCACATGATTTTCCCATTGAACTTGACTTGGCTAGTAAAGTCGCACACCCTGTGCCAGTCATCATAAAAAGCTCTGTTTTATGTTGTTTTTTCTTTCATACAGTAACGTTACTGTGTAGAAGTCTTAAAAGCACTTGTAAAAAAAAAAAGAAATCTGTAAAGCGAAGATACTTTCAAAGTTTCTAAATGAAAAGTTTCTAAATATCACAAAAATGACTGTAAAGAGCAGTAATGTAAAACACCTTTGCAGAAAACAAAACAAAATTAACCAAGTTTATATTGAGAAATCTAGTTTGCATAAGACTTTTGCACAGTACTGTGTATGAGCAAATATTTGTTCTTAGCAAATAAGAAACTGCTGCCAGCTCAGTGGTGACAGGGTTCAATGATACTGGGCGCTTTAAAAGACCAACCATCACATTACAGTCATTTAGCAGACGCTTTTATCCAAAGTGACTTACAAAGGTACTTGACACTATGTTGGGATCGAACCCACGACCCTGAGACTCTTCCGACTGAACTGTCCGTGCCGGACAACAACACCAGTTTCCTTGTGTTGTTGGCACATAGAAGCACTTATATAATATCTGGTGTTTGTCATGGTGTTGCGTTGGTAACTGTATTCAAGTTATCAGCTTATCTCACTTGATACGATCAGACAGGTTTTCAACAATTTAATGAGTTAAGGTCACACCCTAGCCAGCCAATATTTCTTTTACCACATAGTACTGGAAGAATGAAACAAAGAAGTGTTTAAAAGTGAATTTGTGATTGATATCTTCCTTGACACTGCCTGAATTGTCCTGAAGCATTAAACCTCACCTATCTGGTACTGCCTGTAGTACAAACACTAAGAAGCATTTGTAACTACTAGATGATGCATGCTGATATCGTGAGATCGATTGATGTTTGCATTTTCAAAAGGATGTCTAACTGCCAAACACAGAGAGAGATGAGTACTCAACCTTAAGGGGTTTCTTTTAAAGGACAGGTTTTCACACAGCACCATTACAATAGAACAAAATTTAACAACAAAGCCCACAGTCACAGAATCGTATCAAACGACCAATTTAAAGGCATCAACATGAAACGAATCCTCTCCTCTGAGCCTGTCAGTGTACTTTAGTACTTTTGTTTGCAGTTGTCAGACTATGTGGTACCATATACAATTTCTATCTTGCTGCTGAACAACTGATGAAGGTCTCCATGCAGGCTGATGAAGGTGGCCCGTTGTCTGAAGTGTCTCCCTTTAATTGTTTTGGTTAATAACCACTGTCTTTGGAGAGAGGCGCGTATCCATTCTGAGTTCCTTAACACACAAATTTATTTAACAACATATTTGCCGTCTCAGTGGGCGGGATGATTTTGGCAGGAAATGCTTTTCTCCTCATCTGTTTCCAACAAACCTTCTGGCCACGCATCTGGGGATTGAATATTAACTCAAAAGATGAGATAGTACTTCTGCACAAAGAGTTCAGTTTGCAAGAGAGGTCATTTTATTTCGAAGACGCCCTTATGAGTCTTTGTAGTAACGACATTATACGCCTGTGAGTTATGTTGTGTCTGTCATAGCTGCAAGTATCAGACAAAACAAGCGTTATCTTGCTATCAGCGTTAATGTCTGGTAGATGGATGTTGCCTACCGGTTTCTTTTGCACACTGTATCACCAGCTGGTGTATAATAACCGCTGTATTTCACCAA